>CM042144.1:61573123-61585623 GCA_023376005.1 Doryteuthis pealeii | reverse complement strand
ATGGAAATGGAGAAATAGGAGAGAAAAAAAAGTTTAATTATCTCCAGGATGGTTAAACGATATCTGACCTTCTGACCTTCTGATTGTATAAGGTCAGATTCTAGCTCAGGTAAATGCCTTCAGGTACCGAAGCTCCACAGCCTTCAGGTACCGAGGCTCCACAGTTGCCACCAACAATAGACTCAATGCAGAGCTTGATCTCCGAATTTCAAATACTTCCAAAGCATTTGATCGGCTGAAGAACCGATTCTGGTTCAATAGAGACCTCTCCTTGAAAACTAAATGTGCAGCATACCGTGCCATAGTTCTCTTAACCCTCCTGTACGGCGCGGAAGCCTGGACGATATACAAAGCGGATGCCCATAGATTACACATCTACTACATGCGTCACTTGCGCAGTATATTAAATGTCAAGTGGTGGCATCATGTTCTAAACAGGACCATCCTAAAGAGAACTGGACTCCCTGGCATGCACGAAACACTTGTCCAACACACTGAGATGGGCTGGCCACTTAAACAGACTTGGGGATGACAGACTACCAAAGCAGATTCTGCACTCTCAACTGAGAGAAAGATCACATGGAATCGGTAGACCGAAGCTCAGGTACAAAGACAACATCAAGAGAAACCTGAAGAACTTAAATATCCCCATAGGCAGTTGGCAAGATGCAACTAGAGACCGAATAAATTGGAGGAAAAGGATTCGCATGGTGTCATCATCGGATACGATGGACAGCAAAAATTGATTGATTGGTTAAACGATTTCCCAAATAGTGATAACTTATACTTAATTATCTGTCACTATAATGTTTGTATATGGTCCTATCGAATATGGAAAAAAAAGATCTATTTACTACATAGATGAGAGCCTAACAGGTACTAATACTCCGGGTCAAAGTAGACCTGGGAATAATAGCAAAGAAAGTGTACACCTCATTCCCAGATCTTTAGAACTGATCTTCACCATCAGATGAGTAGTATCATACTCAGGACATAAAAGTGTATTATATATACACACACAAAACTCCCACATATATATACAAGGTGTGTCAGAAAAGAATCGAGATTTTTTGTATCTTTTGACACACCTTGTATTCTGAAAAATAACGTTCCATTCATTAATTTTTTTCAGAATACAAGCTGTGTCAAAAAAAGTACCAAGTTTGAAGCTGTATTTACCAAGATAGAAATGAACAATGAATGGAACGTTATTTTTTTTCAGAATACAAGGTGTGTCAAAAAGTACAAAAAATCCCGATACTTTTTTGACACACCTTATATATATATATATATATATATATATTATATATATATATATATATATATATATATGCGTGTGTGTGTGTGCGTGTGCGTTTAGTTTGCTATATTCATAAATTAATACATAGTCCGGTGATAGCATAGGCAAGATAAAGACAATCACCAAGCCTTGTTGGCTCTGTCTACGCTATCCTAACTTAAAAATATATAATCTCGCATTGATATATATATATATATATATATATATATATATATATATATATATATATATGCAGAGGTTTATGCAACTAAGTGTCCAGGTTTGTTCAATACTCATCTATTAATTGTTGGCGGCCAGTTGTGACATTGAAATATGACAAACATATCTACCCCGCAACGGGCACTTACAGTTAATCCGTTAATCTATTGAAGGGATTATAGTTTACTTAAGAGTTCATTGCTGACTTCTGAGGTGGTAACACTTTAAAAAATATCAGATGAGTTTTTAATATTATCAATGAAAAACAATAATGATAAGTATGACACCAAAGAAATAGAAGGAGACATTAAAACGTTAATCTTGAGATTTTATCAAAATGAATTTGAATGACGAAACTATAACTAAAGTTCAAATTAACAATATGTATCCCCCAATATTGTAAAATCAAGGATTTTTTAATGCATTTTTGTCTAAGATCTTTTATGCCATTTCCTCAAAGGTATAATTTTTGGTATCAGTACTTAACAGACCAATACACAACTTTTGATGTTTCATGTAATTTGATATTTTTAAAAATTGAAAAATCTACGTGCACTACCGGAAATGTATACCAAATGTATAAAATTTTGAAAAAACAAAAAAACAAAAACGGGTACCTATTACTTAAGTAGAATATTTATCTAGATGTAGATCTAGTATAGATAATTCATCCCTATATCCAGATAATAATTGATTAGAATAATTTCATCTATTTTGTTATTGTTAAAAGAACTACAATGGTTAAATTACTAAAATATTAATAGTACCAGGTACACGCTTGGTTATCTCATATTAGGAATGCCCCATCTTGGTTGTCAACTCGTGCTCGAGTAAAACCATTTCCTGTTGTTTTTTTTCATAGTTGTGTGCCAATAGCATTTGACACTCTATCCTTGTGTTTTCTCAGATGACTCACCAGGCCAGCACTGGAGAAACATACTCTTCCACATAAACTACATGTTGGAACTTCTCCACTTTGAATGTTGGGGCTGAAAATTAACATTTCTAATAGCTCGCTTCAATTTTGGTGTTTAATTTGGTTGGACTAAATTCTTCCACAGACAGGTAGATGGTGGCTCTCGAGCAGGTCTATTACAAGCTAGCTTCTCACAGTCCTCCACAGCAATAGTAGTGTTCTTCAGAGTGTCCTTGAGGCAGTCCTTAAACCTCAATTTGGGTTTGCACTGACAACATTTGCTAGTTGAGATTTTCCTGTAAAATAGTTGTTTTGGGATTCGGCAATCATTCATGCGAACTAGATGACCAGACCAGCGAAGACGAGATCTAACGATCAAACTCTCAATTATAGGCAGGTGACATCTTTCAAGTATTGTGGTGTCTGATATAAATGACAACCATTCTATCCCTAAAATCCTGCGAAGGCAATTCTGATAGAATCTCTCGAGTGTCCTGAGATGTCGTTTGTAAACAACCCAGGTCTCACAGGCGTACAAAAGGGCAGTGAGCACACAGACTTTGTATACACCAGCTTGGTGGAGATCTTAATGCCACGTTGGCTCCAAACCCTCTTCTCAAGCAAACCAAAGGATCTCGTTGCTTTCTGCAGCCTGAGGGAAACTTCTCTATCCAGAGAGTTGTCCTGTGATAATGTGCTCCCAAAATAGACAAAATGATGGACAACTTTGAGGCGTTCACCATATACAAAGATAGTGGGATCCACAAAGTACATTTGTTCGGGGCAGGCTGATACATGACAACAGTCTTTTTTTTTTACATCTATGGTTAATCCAAATGCTGCACATGCTTCGGAGAAACAATCCATAAGGTTCTGCATCTCATCCTGTGTGTGTGCTACCAGATCACAGTCATCTGCATATAGAAGCTCCCGTACAATGGATGTGAATACATTTGAATCTGCCTTTGGACATCTTATATTGAATATGTTACCTGATGATCTGAAACGAATGTAAATCCCATTGATATTACTTTTTAAAGCAATCTTAAAGACGACAGCAAGGGTACCATTATATGTGAACAAAGCGTTCATATCATCATGAAGAGGCTGAATAAAGGGTATAAAATGTGGAGTACAACCTAACTTCTCAAGAACTCTCCAGAGCGCCTCGTGGTTGGCCTTCGCGAGATCGATGAAACATTGGTAGAGGTCAAGATTCTGCTCAGTACACTTTTCTTGTTATATTCTCATATATACCCACATCATACGTCGGGTAGTATATATATATATATTATATATATATATATATATATATATATATATATATATATATAAATATATATTTAGAAAACACACATGATGTCTGTTTCGACCCTTTATTGATTTCTGTCAGCGAATCATAATATCATGTGTTTGTTTTTTCTAAAGATATTTATTTTACTGTCGGATTCACTTCCATTCATTTTTCATATATATATATATATATATATATATATATATATATATATATATATAGAGAGAGAGAGAGAGAGAGAGATAATAATAGTTGATTGTCTTACTTGCTACACTTCTACTTGTTGGTTCTACCTCGGCCGCCATGTTCTTTGGTTGGGGTTACTTGTAACTTCTTTTCAGGACTTCTGCTGGGGTTCATTCTTCTTTGTGCAGGGCTGGACATTGCTTGTTTTAACATTCAATTAACACAAGACTTGTTTTTTCTTGGTCAAGCTTTTACTTTCAACCCTGCCAATTTGATTCCGCCGCGAGTGAGTTGCGAACCCTAAGATTCATCCTCTATGATAGGGTGCCGGCTCGCATCTAAACTAAATTAAACTAAACTAAAACTTATTCCCACGCGTCTGTAATGGCACGCCTGTACCGGAAGATCATTTCGACATGTCACTCATAATCCCACTTCATATTTTAAATCTAACGAACTTTATTTAAATATTTTAACTACAGGTACGTTCATAATTTATAACTGCTCATAAATTATATAACATTCAATGGCTTACTATGTATCTGAGTTACTTTTGTAACTCAGATACTGAGAACAGTTGTTAGAACCCATGTCGCCATTGTAAGGGTTCAGTTGTCTGTTGTTGCTTACAGAATCTAGTTGGTGATCCTAGCCTGTAGGTTTTCTCTGTAATATACAAGTCCAAGTGTTACATAATTATTAGATACCTAACATTTATGGCAATAGTGTAGAAATCAAAATGGCCGTTATAAGCTACAGCCCACGGCCTTGAAGGATGAGTGACAAGGCTTGACCTCACTCTCACCTTGCCTTCCGGGGATAAATCGTGAGAACCGGAAGGCATAGAAGACCCTGTCTTCCGGTTTAAGGATAGTAAGTTACTCAGTCAGTTAGAAGTTAGAAGCGGAGCTCGTAGGATGTAAGTCTCACCGCGCAGATGTCTGGGTTGGGGATTGAGAATAAAGTAACATCAAAGTAAATCGAAGTCTTGTGTTTATTACCTAAAAACTAACAATGACACAGGGCTTCTGATAAGGAGAAATCTCTAACAGAAACCAGACCCGAAGTCCCCAAGAAAGTCCAGACCTTAGAAGAGACCAGACCAAGATAGAACCAAAGCCGGCTAGAAGAAAATACGACCAGAAGTAAGAAGTAAGAAAGGGTATACAACGCAAGTCTGTAGTTTTCCATGTAATAAATAAGTCAAACGTCTATGGTTAACCTCTGATTATAATCCAAAGATAAGTCTTCCTGGCAGAAAGTTCAACCAGTAATTGATTTGAGCACAGTGCAAACGATCTTAAATGTTTTCTGTCCTCTTATCTTATTGGCCAATTTCTACCGGAAATGACTGCTGTTTTTGGAAAAGATCATAAATAGAAGTGGCGATTTTGCTTACATCTTATACCCAGATAGTCCAACAGCAGTTGGGTGTTTAACCAGACTTCCGGGTGTGAATTGGAATATCACCAAAAGATTATCCTTTAATTTCGACCCCGCTATTTCCTCGTTGTAGTAGATTCCAATCCGAGAGAGAAAATTAAGATGTAAGAGAATAACAGTTAAGATTATTATCAATAATAATAGTTTCAAAAAATAAATTATTACACTAAACTACATCTGATGATTAGGCTCAAGTTCTGTGTATCTGAAAAGTATGCCTTCATTGCCATTACTCCCAGGTGCACACTGACCCGGAGCGGCAATATCTATTAGTGCGTCATGAGTCAAATAGCTCTGTTTGAAAATCATTTGTATTAGATAGATATTTGATATCATATAGCCGCACACAAAAACGCTTAAGAAATTACACAAAAACTCTAAATCTGAACGTACAATGTGCGCTGTTAACTTACTTCTAAGCATAAAAAGCCATAGACTGGTTGACATGCTGTTAAAATCAAATTATGATATGTTATTAAACACCAATTACATTGCCATTACTACCAGGTTCACTCTGGCCGGAAGTGGTAACACTTGTTAGGCTTCCATCTATGAGTCAAATAGATATGTTTAAAAATTATTTTGACTTGATTTGGCATGAAATGACCCAAAAGGGTTGATGTGCCGTAAAACAAACCAACAAGCCAACCAACCAGAAGCATGGCAGTAGTACGATTATATAGTGAGGACGAACTCATTAAACTTTAGATTAATATGCAGATATTCTACTACAGGTTCTTAATGAAGTAGGTATTCACTCAAATGATCTTTGATTGTGCCCCAGTAAACAACGAACTTAGACTAAGTAAAAAAAAAAAGGTAAAAAAAAATCTATGCGTCGAGCTTGCCAAACTCTGTTCGACACGTCAAGTGCTTTCGTACGGACGAATGTACTAAAATATTCGAATGTTGCCTATAACCTCCTTTACCCTAATTAAATAAAAACAAACAACAACAACAAAAAAAAACACAAAAAAAACAAAAAAAACAACTACAACAAACAAAAAACAATAAAAAAATACCCCCTTAAAAAAACAAAAAAAAAAAAAACAAAACAAAAAACACATGAAACTGGGATAAACAAAAATCAATCACCTCAAGATGAGCGAATTGTCAATGAACAAAACGAATTTTCGATCGGGCAGACAAAGTGGTTGTTTACACAATAAAGGGCACACACAACAAACACAGGACAAACAACAAAAGCGAACATTGCATAATTAAACCTATTATAGAACTATGAAAAAATACTGAACATTTGTTACAGAGAATCCACGTGTGCTTCTTTAAAGATATATGTAATGGATAGTGTGAATTAAATGTGATTAAAAATAAGATAACAGTCATCATTTTGAATTTAATATTATTATTATTATTATTATTATTATTATTATTATTATTATTATTATTATTATTATTACCTTGCTTCTAATATAATCAACAAAGCTGCTCACCATCCTTTGTATATATATATATATATATATATATATATATATATATATATATATAGTTTGTTGTATTTATAAATTATGTTCAGAATCGGTGATAGAGTCGTTAGAATAGTACAGACACAGAGTCAACGGCACTTTCTCTACTTGGTGATCAAACTGTGAATGGTACACACACAGACACACACATACACACACACTCACACACGCGCTCACGTATATCCCCCCCACACATTCGCAAACACACACATTCGCAAACACACACACACACACACACACACACACACACACATATATATATATATATATATATATATATATATATAACCCTTCAGATTCAGATTGAACAACCATAAATCTACAATAAAACAAAAATCTGAACTGAGTAGCATTGCACAAAACTTTAACAAACCACTGCACAATCTCGAAAACCTGAAGTGCATTCTAATTGACCACGGTTTTCCATCCACACAAACACACAAACACACTGAAATTAAATGAGTCAAACGCTTACACACATACACACGGATTAAACACAGATTTAGGATTTGACAACCCGTATAAATATTTATCTCCCACTAACACTACCAGGACAGCAGAGGGCACGAAAGGCGATCACACTATCTCCCACAATCACAAAAAAAAACATCAACTTGGACAAGGATGACAGCCAAGACACATAACAAACATACCGACACATAAAACACAGATAGGCACACGCAAAAATACAAACAAATGAGTAGTCACAGAAAAAGAAGCAAGGAGGTCACTAAGAGCGACCGTCCCCATACCACCCAACAAGGTCACTGAGATGATGCCATCAATATCAATAAAGAGCATATTTAGATGCCAATAAGAACATATCAGTAATCTATTTGTTCTGAAGAAGGGGAATAAACATCACCGAACTATAACGAAATATAACGAAATAAAACGAAACTTAACATTCAAGAACTAAGTTTCTTATATTTCACACCCAAACTAAATCCCAAACAATATACATTATATATATATATATATATATATATATATATATATATATATATAACTTTAATATAAATACGTTTGGAGTAAATAAAAAAAGTCGTCGTCGGGGTGACCTACAGTCAGTATCAGCCAAACAACGAGGTAATCTACCCCCTTTTCACTATTATATATATATATATATATATATATATATATATATATTTCGGGCCGGGTTAGCTCAGTCGGTAGAGCGTTCGGCTAGAAACCACAAGGTTCCTAGTTCGATACCGGTCCTCGCCAACTCAGCGTATGAGTAGCACAGGGATCTGTGCGGTAAAGTAAGGAGCTGATGGTAGGTGTGGCGCTCCACCTCAGATGCTAAACCAATCTCCTTGGTCTAGCGCTATTGAAAAGGGGATAGACTCCCTCGTTGACTGGCTGATACCGACTTTCGGCCGCCCCGTTGACTTTATTTTTTTTTATTTATATATATATATATATATATATATATATATATATATATATATGTGTGTGTGTGTGTGTGTGTGTGTGTGTGTTATATATATATATATATATATATATATATATACGTATATATCAACTAAGAAGCATACGTGGACCCCACTACAACACACACACACACACACACACACACACATATATATATATATATATATATATATATATATATATATATAACTTTGATATGAATACATTTGGAGTAAATAAAAAAATCGTCGTCGGGGTGACCTAAAGTCGGTATCAGCCAGACAACGAGGGAGTTTATCCCCTTTTCCATAGCGCTAGACCAAGGAGTTTGTTTTAGCGTCTGAGGTGGATCGCCACAGCTACTATCAGCTATCATCAACTTCTACGGATTACAAAAAAATCCACAAATCGGAGGAAATCAAAACAGCAATTAATACACAGAAATCAGAATATAAAGAAACACGAAAGGCCGATATATATATATATATATATATATATATATATATATATATATATATATATGAGATTTATCCAAAACTTGGTAGTAAAGGATGATTCTATATGTGATTTCTAAGATACACTGTATTAATATTGTATGATCCAGTATGCATAAATACAGCGAATCTTTAAATCACTAAAGAGATTTCTATGATATATATATATATATATATATATATATATATATATATATATATATATATATATATATATATATATATATCGGCCTTTTTGTGAATTTTAAGATTAGTTCAAGATATATAAATAACTTTGAATTAAATTTCCTGGTTTATTTTTAGCAAAAATAGTTTCTTCGCTGCCAAAATATGCTAAGTGTTTGAATCTATCCGTGCGTTAAGTGACAATTTACACCGGTTTTCGCGCACACGCGCGTATATGTGCACTTATGCTGGCGAACGTTTTGCACATCCCGTTCACATCTCGCAGATTTGTACAGTCGGTTTTTTTTTTCCTGTTGTTATCAAGTGTCCGCGCAAAACAATCATGACAGCCAATACGCAAGCACCTTTTTCAATAACTCTTAAAAAATGAAACGCTAAATATGATAAACAAGCACTTGTAGTTTAAAGATGCAGTGACGCAATAGCGGTTATTGACTAACTAGCTGTTTACATGGGAAACATTGAGCCATTTGATATCAGCGAAAATACGGGCTACCTAGGGCAGTGACGTTTTATTCACCTAAAATTACTCCCTTTGGCTCATTAGACACTTATCCTTGTGTATCGTCTTCTTTCGGGTTCACCACGCATCCATCATATTTTACTAGAGGGCACAGAATCCCCAATATGCACTAAAATCCAAGAGAGATTTACAGTGAAACATACACTGCTAGACTTTGATCTAGTGCGAACAAAATACTACCAAGCAAGTGATTTGAAAAAAGATTTTTCACAAAAATAAGACCATCTAGGATTTTACATTTCCTAAAAGAAGTGGGATTCTACTAAAAAATATGAGTAATTGAACAATAGTTAAAATCTATACATATATACATTTGTTTTCACCCAAAATATCGCTACGAATCCAAGACTTAGTCGGCATCAAATTATCAACCGAGCTTGATATGCCCTAAAACAAACCAAACCAAACCAAACCAAACCAAATCCACGGTCTTTCAACGACGATTTTCGTTTTGGGAAAATATGATATTTTATGGATAAGATTAACTTAGGTGATTTGATGTCTTGTAAAAACACACACACACACACACACACACACACACACACACACACACACACACACACACACACACACACAATTGATATATAGTGTAGATGCATTAATAATGATTTGATTGTAGAAAAATCATTATTTTACTATAGAAATTTAGTGTAAATTATTTTACTATAGAAACGCAGTATAGAAATGAAACGAAGAATTCAAAGAAAAATATAAGATGAAAAAGGAAAAAAACAAAAAAAAAACAACAAAAAGAAAACAAAACACAAAAAACAAACAAAAAAAATAAAACAAAATAAAAACAAAGCAAAATAAAACGTCAGAACAGAAAAAAAAAGACAAACAAAAAACAAAATAAAAAAGTCAATAATATATGTATGTATTTAGACTCCACCACGGTCAGGATACAAATCAAGGTCAATGTCTAAGTGGAGTATAGCTGGTTTGAATTCAGAATTTTCCTTCTCCTAGAGTGGTTGCCTAACCAAGGCTAAAGAACCGAGTCTGCGCTGTTATTTACACATAGCTGGTGAGGGGACAGAGGGATTCATGCTTTTCTCAAGGACATTAGCGCAAAGTGAAACGCAAACAGATTCATCCAAGTCTTGAATTAACATATGTAGAACACAAAGAAAAAGTAAATGATTAATAAAGGAGAGGAGAAAAAGTATTAGCTGAAGAAGAAGAAGAAAAAGAAGAAGAATTGTAAAAGTATATAATAATAATAATAATAATAATAATAGATCGACCAAAGAACTAGGAAATTAATGACAATGCACAAGGCTCTACACCCTAGAGATGATAGAGATAGGCTACATGTATCAAGAAAAGAAGGTGGAAGCTCTGGCCAACATAGAGGGCTGTGTAGAGGCCACAATCCAAGGACTCGAAGAATACACAAAAAAGAGTAAAGAAAGGTTACTTATGGCAGCCAACAACAGCGGATGTAATATATGGACAAACAGAAAAACAACGAAAACTAGAAAACAAAGATGGGAAGAAAAACAAATATGGGGACACTTCAAACGACAAACCGGAGAGGTTGCACATGAAAAAGACTTGGACATGGTTAAGAAGAGGAAACATCAAAAGAGAAACTGAATCATTAATAATTGCTGCACAAAATAATGCCATAAGAACACATCATATCAAAGCAAAAATTGATAAGACACAACAAAACAATAAATGTAGACTGTGCGGTGACAGAGATGAGACTGTAAACCATGTATTAAGCGAATGTAGCAAACTAGCACAACGGGAATACAAAGATAGGCACGACTGGGTTGGGAAGGTGATCCACTGTGAATTATGTAAAAAATTAAATCTTGACCATACAACAAAATGGTACATGCATAAACAAGAATCTGTTCTTGAGAATGAAACACATAAAATCCTCTGGGACTTCGAGATAAAGACGGATCACCCCATCCCAGCCAGGAGACCAGACTCCCCCCCCAAAAAAAAGAGAACGTGCCAACTGGTAGACTTTGTGGTTCCAGCAGATCACAGGGTGAAGCTGATAGAAAACGAAAAGATGGACAAATACCTGAACCTTGACAGAGAATTGAAAAAGCTGTGTAATATGTGGGTAAAAGTGATAGCAATTGTAGTTGGGCCACTTGAAACGGTCCAAAAAAACTGGAAAAAAGAGTGGAGGACCTGGAAACCAGAGGAAGAATTGAGACCGTCTAGACTACTGCATTGCTGCAATCGGCTAGAATACGCAGAAGAGTCCGTGAGACCTGAGGAGACTTGTTGACTCCAATGAAATACCATCAGCTAACGCTGATATGAAAAACCCAAAAGGAGTGGTAATAATAATAATAATAATAATAATAATAATAATAATAATAAGAAGAAGAAGAAGAAAGAAGAAGAAGAGAAGAAAAGAAAAAGAAATTGAATAAGAATAAGAATAAGAATAAGAATAAGAAGAAGAAGAAGAAGAAGAAGAAGAAGAAGAAGAAGAAGAAGAAGAAAAGAACGAGGAGAGAAATAAGAAATTTTAGCATCTCAAGGCTAAGAGTAAAGATTAAATAGAAAATTATCTTGACGAAATAAAACGAGCGAATGTTTTTAATTTATTAGTTTACAATTTTCTATTTGATATTTCAATTTTGCACTTTTCAGGGGTGCATCTATTCATAGAATGAACAGAGAAGGAGGAATTCAAAATGGAGTCGGGAAAAAAATTAAAACAAAAACCAAAATAAAAACAACAACAAACAAACATAACAGGAAGAGTTTAAAATGCAGATTTAAAAAACACTAACTGCAAAAAAGAGGAAGGCTAAAAAAATATCAAAGAAAGAAAAACGACTTGAGGAGGACAAATATGGCGGAAGATGTAAATTGTTTTGAGTCAAGACCGGAAGTGCCAGGAAATAAAGGAGAAAATATGGTGGAGGGGGAAAAATGAAAATTCGAGCACAAATTAGGAGTAAGAACACGAAAATTATGGAGAAAAAATGGAATCGTGAAAAAGAGAGAGAGAGAGAGAGAGAGAGAGAGAGAGAGAGAGAGAGAGAGAGAGAGAGAGAGAGAGAGAGAGATGTTGGT
>CM042144.1:61560623-61568123 GCA_023376005.1 Doryteuthis pealeii | reverse complement strand
TTTTTTAGACGGTTAGTGTAGATATATATATTTTGAATCCAGGTGTTGTTGAATTCAAAATCGGGGTAGGGGTTAGATGATTGATGTTCAGTGACATTAGGTTGACCCCCGACTTCCTGCCGCTGGAAGACAGAAGCAGTTAACTCAGAGTTAAGCCGGACACTTCCTAATGGGCCCCGATTCACTCCACACATGCGGTTGAGGATCCAAGCTAGAGAGTTTTGTTTCTGAAAATTAATAAAAATGTGATCACAAAATATATACATTGTCTCTATGAGAGCTAGTGGTGGCCTTGGCGAAATCAGACAGCATCTTGAAGAACCAGACTAGACCAGCATCTTGAAGAACCAGACTTAAAACAGAACTAGACCAGTCAATAAAGACCAGTTAGAAGAAGAAATGAAGATAGCGACATACTATAGATACACAAAAGCAGAAGATACGAAATCTAACCATGAAGCCAGCTACTCATCGAAAGATAAGTAAAGATTAAATATGATGACATAACCACGGATGGCATCGTAAGAAGAATAGAACGAACACACACTCTCTCTATATATAAATATACCCAGCAAAAGAAGTGGGTATATAACACAATAGGGTAATGGCTGGAAACGTGAAATGCGAGGGACACAATACAGTAGAAACAATAAACATAGGACACCAAAGGGTTAAGGTTTGGGAACGTGAAACTTGAATACACCAAAAGAGTTTGGAACGTGAAATGAGACTAGCCTCATCAGACGGGTTTTACAAATTTGTGAAACCCACCTGATGAGGCTAGACTCATTTTTGAGTTTCTGGTCGAAATAAGAATATAACGGGATGACGGTTTGTTAAGTCTTTCTTTCTTATACACACACAGACACAGACACACACACGTATATATATATAATATATATATATATATATATATATATATATATATAGGTCATCCATAGACACCGTGTTTCGACGTTTCACGTCTCTTCAGTGTGGCTAGACACATCAACTACCACTGACCAGGGGCGAAACCCGACTGACTTTTCGTCCGCCCGATTTGTTAACCTCTCGGCTATTTGACAGCTGCCGTAAAGGGGTGGTGTTTAAAATATTAAATACATTCATTTGTTTATATATTTTACGATCACCAGAGAGATCTAGTCTGTAAACATACCATCATTGCTTTATGCTGGCAGTGAAAGTTAATTTAATTCACCCCTAGAGAGCTCTACCGGGTTTTGGGAGCATATAATAAGTCATTCACAGACACCGTTTTTCGGCGTTTCACGTCTCTTCAGTGTGGCTAGACACAGCAACTACGACTATATATATATATTTGGTGTTGGGAAGCATCTCAGGTGGGCTTCAACTGTAATAATACTGGTCATACGAAGAGAGAGATTGTGATGCACATTGTTCCAACTATGTGAATAAGTCTTATTGTAATGACCAGCTGAAAAACAACAGAATGGAGACCTTCCCATCCCTAGATATAATTAATTCCCTCAACTCTCCCATCAATTCCTCCATTCACCCACTTCCCATCTACGGGTCAAATAGATCTGTTTGAAAATAATTAGTATTCGATAGATGTACTTGATATCATATCACTGTGAATTGTTTATATTAAGAATAATTACTTAAATATTTATCTATTAGTTAGTCTGGTCATGGGTTAAAAAGGAGAGAGAGAGAGAGAGAGAGAGAGAGAGAGAGAGAGAGAGAGAGAGAGAGAGAGAATTGACTCGGAAACCTAGTGTGTGTATATTTGTGTGATATATATATATATATATATATATATATATATATAGAGAGAGAGAGAGAGAGAGAATGAGAAAACGAGAAAAAGAGAAAGACTGCATGAAGAGAGAGAGAGAGAGAGAGAGAGAGAGAGAGAGAGAGAGAGAGAGAGAGAGAGAGAGACGAGAAAAAAGAGAGACTGGATGAAGAAGAGAGAGAGAGAGAGAGAGAGAGAGAGAGAGAGAGAGAGAGAGAGAGAGAGAGATCGAGAGAGAGAGAGAGAGAGAGAGAGAGAGAGAGAGAGAGAAGAGAGAGAAAAGAGAAGAGATGAAGAGAGAGAGAGAGAGAGAGAGAGAGAGAGAGAGAGAGAGAGAAGAGAAGACGAGAAAAAGAGAAAGACTGGATGAAGAGAGAGAGAGAGAGAGAGAGAGAGAGAGAGAGAGAGAGGAGAAAAAGAAGAATGGATGAAGAGAGAGAGAGAGAGAGAGAGAGAGAGAGAGAGAGAGAGAGAGAGAGAGAAGAGAGAGACTGGATGAAGAGAGAGAGAGAGAGAGAGAGAGAGAGAGAGAGAGAGAGAGAGAGAGAGAGAGAGAGAGAGAGTAAGCTGGCATGTGGAGATATGAAAATAAAATAAGATGGAATTAACTAAAAATAAAGGTATAAATTAATAAAATAAGAATGAAAAAAAAATCATCTTTCCTAAAAAGAAATGAGACGTGTTTTACAACTCACCAGTAGCGGATACCTGGAATGGAGATTGCCACAGTTTAAGTTAAAAACATTTCATTTACTGTTATTTACCTCTTTCGGTATATACATGAGAGAGTGACTTCAGAGAGTTCTCGGTGTGTGTGTGTGTGTGTGTGTGTGTGTGTGTGAGAGTGAGAGAGAGAGAGAGAGAGAGAGAGAGAGAGAGAGAGAGAGAGAGAGAGAGAGAGAGAGAGGAGATATACTTGGTAAGAAGATCTTGCTTCTTGCTAACTTCATTACTATCTTGTCTGGTTGTTTCTTCTTCTTCTTCTCTGGCCAACATCTCGTCTAGTTACTGCCTTCTAACTAAGGGCTTCTTCTAAGGGCTTCTGTTGGGCTTATTTTAGTCATTGCAATTAATTGAATGAATTACAAGACATTTGTATTGGTAAACTTGATCAAGCTTCTTTATTTAGTCTAGCCCATGTTTTTCCGCGCGGGTGAGATATCAACCTCACAGCAGTACGTCTGCTCTGCTTCAATGTCCGGTTGCATCTAATTCTCTAAACTAACTAGTCATGTGTTTCTCGTGACCCTGGAGGTCAAGGTCACTAACAATCACGTATTTTTCCACAATTTTTTAAATTCAATTACAGGGTCTGTCAATGACACCATAAATTGTAACATTACTATCAGGGTTTATCTTAAAGATATAAATGTTTACTTATTATTTGTATTAGTTACCTAAATCCGTACAACTGTTTGCAAACAAATGAATATAATAATAATAATAATAATAATAATAATAATAATAATAATAATAATATCCTTTCAGCTAGTATTTTAGGTCTGAGACCTGTCAGCTGATCCTTATAAACATTCATCTTAATTTCACGGAATATTTATAATCTTTCCACAGATTACCTAACATTGCCTTAAACGAGTTTAGAGATGGGGCATTCAATATTGATGATGATAGTTTATTACATGTATTCACCACTCTATTACTAAAAGAATTTTGTCTTGCATTTGCTTTGCAAATTTTTAAAAAGAGTTTTAATTTATGACCCCTGGTATTGATATTTTGAGCAATGTTTAATAGATCAAAGTTCGTTGAGTAAAATACATGGGTATATTTGTGGACTTGGTAAGTCAATCTTCCCAAGTCTTTCTTCATACGAAAGTTTATAAAAAAATCATTTTCAGTGTTGATATATTAATGAATAAAAAATATAATGCACCAGTTAGTTTATTTAAAGCTTTTACATTTTTCAGGTCAGTTAACTTAGAACCACATAGCTTTGAGGCGTAACACAGATTCTCAAAGATACGTGGTTCTAAGTTAACTGACCTGAAAAATGTAAAAGATTTTAAATAAAGTAACTAGTGGATTATATCTTTTATTCATTAATATATCAACACTGAAAATTTCAGTAAATTCGGTTAATTCCCCGATTTTCTTTTCTCTTTCGGCGGGGTGACATATAATGGTGGAATTTAGGTCTGTTAAGTTCAATTTAACCGATGGTCCAATATAATATTATGTGGCATTTCAGAGAAACATTCAGAGAAATAACAAAAATACAAATATGAACCTTTGGGCACAAAATAAACCTAAACGAGTTGACATGCTGTTAGAATTAATAAATCAATAAATTAATGAATCAATTACTAGTATTTCCTGTCCGCTGGGGTAGTATAATACACGGACTGCACCTCTGCATATGGGTAAAATGCCCCTAATGACACCACCTGTTGGCCGTGAGTGGTGACCCGTGATGCTTAAGCGCAGAATACTAGTGGCTGGCTAGTCCATGCTATGCAACACTCCACTTTGGTCCTTAGACTAGACATGTGGTCGGAGATCAATCGGCTGGTCACGTCAAGCACGTTGGCACTTATACGATTGTCCCAACCCATATGGAAAACACGCAACCTTTTTATCATATATTACCTAGAAGGTGGTGGATGAGGGTCTGGTGTTCTGAGTATGATATTAAACTGCATCTAGTGGTGAGGTTATAATTCTGGAGCTCTGGGGAGAGTGGAGTACCCCTTTATCGCCAATACTCCCAAGTCCATCCTGACACAGAGTGGTACAACCTGTTAGGATCCCATCTACCAAAAATGAGTTTTAAAAAGTGTTTTAAAAATTGAATACCCAACAAGAATGAATAAAATGAAAACGTCTTCAGCATAAAATAATTCAAAAAGGGTTGATATGCCGTAAAACCCAACGAAGGAACGAACCCATCAATCAAATACTGGTCTACGTTTTGATTGTCACTGTACGTGTTGCATTTGTGGCTTTGAAACGGAAGCACAAAAAATATCTGACATGTGTACTACTTAAGGAAACGTTTATGTAAATAAACGTGAGTATTTGTCTGCAGAAAGCATTATTGCATAACATCACGTTTAGAAAAATGAAATTCTCAACTTTTCCTCTGCGGACCAATTGTACAACATGGACGATTCTCCTCTTTTATTTTTAGCATTGAAGAGTAGACGCATTCTAAACCAAAGATGGCGAAATGCCAACAATGTTTTTTTGTAGATTACTAGAAAAGGCAGGTCGAGCGTATAATTAGAGAAAATTCTTTGAAAATGCCTCACGCTTTTTTTCCGACTGCAATAAATTTACTCGGTACTTAAAAATAGCCTGTAGATGCTATAAACGGAAAGACTGTTACTGAAAATAGATGCAAGACTCAGACTAGACACGTGACCCCTAGACGGGCTGGCCGGCGGCCAGTTTGTGTGCTGGCAAGTTTTCACCAGTTGTCCAATACTGGCATACTACTTTTTTTTTCTTTTTAATAATATTTATTTCAGGTTATTATTATTATTATTATATTATTATTATTATTATTATTTTCTTTTTTGCTATTTAATTACATCCTTTTCCTTTTATATTAGAACTCTCTTCCCATTTTCTTTTCTCTCTTTCCGTTTTCTGAATTATTCCAATGTTCTGGCGGGAATTTTCTTTGCTTATAGAAGATTTTCTAAAGATTAGTTTTAATAACATTCTCTTACTTCCTCAAAACTATTATTACTTTAACTACTATGCGTTTCGTTGCAAATGGATATAAGCATATATATATATATATATATATATATATATATATATATGAGGTAAAATATAAGGAATGAAAGAACAAAACTCAGACAAAAATGTGTAGTATATTTCGCTGGAGTTTTGAACTCGACTTCAGCAGCTATTATTGATTTATCAGGATCATACAAGTGTTTTATAGAAGGGGTAAGTAGGTAGGTGGGTAAGTTTTGTGGCGAGGGAAAGATTTGATTGATTAAAGGGGAAATCTTTGGGGAAGATGAGAAGGAAATCAGATAGGAAGAGAGTTGAGGGATGTAGGTAGAAAAAATGAATGGTGAGAAATACCTGATAGGGGAGAGGAGTAGCCTTTCTTGGAGAGAGATTTGTGTAGAGGAAGTAGCAAATGGGATTAATAAAAGGGGGGTGGGTGGTTAGATGACCATAAAATCAAAATCAAACCTGTTTGTTAATTTGTGGGTTATGACCGAGTAGGTCACCAAATGAGGGTCAACAGGGGGAGGTTAGGTTAGTTGGGGGTGGGAAGCTGGATGGATATAAAAGTATATATATGCATATAAACACATACATAAATACATACACATACGCAAGCATCTACATATACATAAATCGTCCAGTTTAGGTCACCGACATGTGTGTGTGTATGTGTTTGTGTGATTGTGTGTGTATGTATTTGTGTGTGTGGGGGTGTGTGTTTGTGTGTGTTTTTGTGTGTATGCTTGCGTGTGTGCGTATGTGAATGAGTATGTTTCGTTGCGTGTGTGTGTGTGATTGTGCTTGGTTGTGTGTGGGGAGATGTTTGTGTGTGTTTGTGTGTGTATGCTTGCGTGTATGTGTATGTGTATGAGTGTATTTGGTTGCTTGTATGTGTGTGAATGTGTTTGGTTGTGTGTGTGGGGATGTTTGTGTGTGTGTATGCTTGCGTGTGTGTATGTGTATGAGTGTGTTTGGTTGCGTGTGTGTGTGTGTGTGTGTGTGTGTGTGATTGTGTTTGGTTGTGTGTGTGGGATGTTGTGTGTTATGTGTGTATACTTGTGCGTGTGCGTGTTGTGTGAGTGTGTGTGGTTGTGTGTGGGGGGATGTTTGTGTGTGTGTGTGTATGCGCACGTGTGTGTGTGCGTGTGTGTGTGAGTGTGTGTGGTTGTGTGTGGGGGATGTTGTGTGTGTGTATAGTGTGTGTGCGTGTGTGTGTGAGTGTGTGTGGTTGTGTGTGGGGGGATGTTTGTGTGTGTTATGTGTGTATACTTGCGCACGTGTGTGTGCGTGTGTGTGTGAGTGTGTGTGGTTGTGTGTGGGGGATGTTTGTGTGTGTTTATGTGTATACTTGTATACTTGCGCACGTGTGTGTGCGTGTGTGTGTGAGTGTGTGTGGTTGTGTGGGGGATGTTTTGTGTGTGTTTATGTGTGCGCACGTGTGTGTGCGTGTGTGTGTGAGTGTGTGTGGTTGTGTGTGGGGGGATGTTTGTGTGTGTTTATGTGTGTATACTTGCGCGTGCGCGCGCGCGCGTGTGTGTGAGTGTGTTTGGTTGTGTGTCCGTATGATTCTTCATACGACTCACTTCAACGTCCTCATTCCATCCGTGTTTCTTAGAAACTAATTACTTATCTGATTAAAGTTAATTGTTCTTGACTAAAAGAAAAGTATTAATTTCTATGCTAAATGGTTGTAAAAGGAATACAAGGACATTATAAACACGCCAAGACATTTATCTTTGAAACATGGAAACAAGTCATTAACGATGAGTTACGAACGTTAACCGCACTCAGGTGGAGGCTGCTGTCGTCTCTCTCTGTTAGTTCAACAGCGCAATGATTTATACAAACTAATAAGTAAAGTCATCGGGGCGGCCTAATGTCGGTATCAGCCAGACAGTGCGGGAGTCTATCCCCTTATCACTAGTACTACACTATAAATACGCTTGTTCCTTAATTGCCGACCGTTATCATCTTGAAACACCCTCTGGTTAAAAATAAGATCGTCCTAATCGTAAATGTAAAAACGTAAATTC
>CM042144.1:61540623-61553123 GCA_023376005.1 Doryteuthis pealeii | reverse complement strand
TTAGAAGTGTAACAGAGACTTATTTTTACGTCTCGCTATTTCGTTTAGTTAATATTATTATTATTATTATTTTTTTTTTACATACGCCAGCTTTTCGTTACTTTTCATTTGCCGGCGTTGTTAATACTCGAAGTCAAATTTAACCCCACCGAAACTTAAATACAGAGGGTGCATATTTTTTGCCAGTATATATAATGCAGAGGCGCGTGGTGTAATGGTTAGAGTCGCAGGAAATGGACTCGTCGACCCGAGTTCAATTCTTAGACGAAGCTGTTTGCATTTCATATGGCGCTAATACCCTTGGGAAATGTATGAATCCAATTCTCCCTCCAGCTATGGGTAAATAGCAGGACGGACTGAGCCCTTTAACCATGGCTAGGTAACCAGTCTAGGAAAAGAAAAACTCTGGATTCAAACCTGTTAAACTCCGCTTAAGAAATTGACTTTGTGTCACATCCTCCTCGTGCGGAGGGCTTGGTAGATATATATATATAATGCAGAGGTACATTATAGTAAGAGAAATGGTAGAGATAAGAATTGCTTTTGTGAGATAGCAAGTGAGACTAAAATAGTGAAGAAGTTCTCTTGTGATGATATCATGAACCCAGTAACCTGTCATTCTCTCTATTGACTGTTGCGTTTTTCTTGCTACCTAATAAAACTGCCACTTTTTGGCTTAGAGTCATCAGAAACGCATCTCCCTCTTACCACTCTCCCTTTCTCATTAGCTGGCTATAACTTCCGCACGATTATATGCAGTTATTTTCAAAACCTAATTATCACGCTTTCTCCGCGTCTGCTTTTTTTGTCGTAGTGACACACGTCACACCTCACTCACTCGTTCTTAGTTACTTAGCTTAGCTCGATCTAGTACAAGGTCACTGTAGTGGGGAGCGCTTAGTGAAGGTCGAACGCATTAGAAAAGCAATGCGAATTGCTGACCATTGAGATGTGGAGGTTTCACGGCTTTATTTATTGTCAATATTATAAGTTCTATGTGGTTAAAAATACTTAGAATATATATATCTACCAATCCCTCCGCTCGAGCAGGATGAGACACAAGGCTAATTTCTTAAGCGGAGTTTAAGTTCCGTAATGGCCTCCGATAACGACAAGAAGGTTCCCGAGTTCGAAGAAGGTTCCAGAGCTCGAGAAAGCTTCCGAGTCAGACAAGAAATACCTGAAAAAGGCCGGAAAGCACATCGGTCTAAACGTTGTACATATAACAATAAAGATGAGGAAAATAGTTTGAATAATCCAAATAATACTAATTATCAAGCCTCATCTTAGAAATTCAGAGAAATGGAATTTAACAGGTTTGAATTCGGAGTTTTCATTCTCCTAGACTGGTTGCCTAACCAATGTTAAAGAGTCTGCCCTACTATTTACCCATAGCTGGAAGGAGAATAGTTGGATTCATACCTTTCCCAAGGGTATTAGCGCTATGTGAAATGCAAGCAGCCTCGTCCAGGATTTGAACTCGGGTGGACGAGTTCATTTCCTACGACTCTAACCATTACACCATATACTTCCATACTTAGAATATGGGCTCTTCTAGAATAAATCAAGTTCTAATGATAATAGTATGGCCTACGCATGCGCACTCAGTTACATCATTATAGTTTTATAAATAATATAACTATTATGTCATATCATCTTATATTATATTATATAGTTATGTATATACACTAGCATAATTAACCGATTCATAACCGGACTAAAAGGATTTTAGGAACAGCTGGGAGTGAGTGAGAAAGGAGGAAGAGAGTAGTAAGAAATTAATTTTAATGATAAAAGAAGCTAAGAATATAATAATCCCTTATTTTAGGAATTGCTTTTATTTGTTCACATTTAAAATATACATTTAAAAAAATATAATATTAAAATATAAATTTTAAACATTAAAATATAACATTAAAATATAAATAAATATAAAGTATAAATTAAAATAACATAAATAACATAATATAACATAAATATAAATTTAAAAAAATACAACATTTAAAATATAAATTTTAAAATATAACATTCAAAATATAAATTTTTAAAAATAAAACCCTAAGCCCGTGAGTGGTTTAAAATACAATTCTATTTTCTTAAGGCTAGTTTTTGGATTTACTTATGAAAAACTTTGAACAGTTCCACAAATCCTGATATAGCTTCCATCTCCACGTCCCGACACATAAAGTCGGTAATGACATGCAGAAGAACAATTGCTGGTTGAGTATTTCCTTGTAAACACAACGAAATGATAAAAAGGATATTTTATTGCTTGAGCAAACTTAACAGAAGAAAATACAAAGATGACAGAAAATACAAAGAAGAGCGTATATATATATATATATATATATATATATATATATATATATATATATATATATTGTTTGGGATTTAGTATGAAGCATTAGGTGGGAAATATAAGAAACAGTTTTTGAATGTTAAGTTTCGTTTTATTTCGTTAAATTTTCGGGGATGTTTAAACCCCTTCTTAGGAACTGATAGACAGGCTGCTCTGGTCTTTATGGCGTCATTTCTGAGGTAAGGGTTTAAACATCCCCGAAAATTTAACGAAATAAAACGAAACTTAACATTCAAAAACTGAGTTTCTTATATATCACACCTAATGCTTCATACTAAATCTCAAACAATATATATATATATATATATATATATATATATATATATATATAAATACACATATATCAACTAAGAAGCATACGTGGATCGCACTACACACACACACACACACACACACATATATATATTAATGGCATATCAACCTTCGTGGGTTATTTAAAATTGATTAAAGTTCACCCGTTCTCGTAGCTCATCTCCGCTTTCTTCCACATCAGTTCCTTTAAAATATATTTTGCTGTACTTTTTAATATCTTGTAAACTTTATCTGTGACTTCCAAGGTAAAAGGCGAACATTTGCTAAGCAAACCTCCTTTTCGTCCTTTTAGAAGTCCGTCGCAGACGACGATGGCGTCACTCCATACCTTCAACAGTTGTGGACCATCTGATGGCTAATTAGTCCAATTCTGGACTTGCAGATGCGGTCACACATATTGCATGGGAAGTTTCCATCTGCATTTGGTGGTTCATGACGATGAAGATGTCACTGCTCTGCAGCCCTGTTAATCTCGATATTGAGCCGCTCACCTCCTGTGCGGCACGTGTCTCGCCAACCCTGTCTGTTGGAGGCCAGATCTTCCAGGCTTGATGGTGTGAAGGTGCATTTCTTCAGTGTCGTATTAAAATGGTCTTTGAACCGCTTTTGGGGGCCTCCTGTCCTTCGCGTGCCGTCTGCGAGTTCGCCATAAAATATTTTACGGGGGAATCTGTCTACATGCATGTGGATGGTGTTGAATAATATAGCCATTTTTTTACCAGCCAATAGTTATGGACTGACACTACATGTTATATATTGGTCGATCACAAAGTTGAGCTTTAAGTAAATTATTAAATAATTCCCTTGCTTATTTCCAACACACGGGTCCGTCTTTTTATTTAATGTTCATTATCTATTTGAACATAGAAACATAACAATTTGTTTAATGGCATATAAACCTTTATGGTATTCCTCTGAAATTTTTTTTAGATGAGGCTTAATAATTTGTATTATTTGGATAATGTTGTGTCGATAACAATAAAGATGAGGACAATAGACCGAATAATCCACAACCTTTGTGGGCTATTTAGTGCCAAGGCCATCCTGGTAGAAGAACAGTAATGATACTATTTAACCCATTACTGGGGGATGATGTGATTCATACCTTTCCCAAGAGTATAATTGAACGTAATAGCGCGGCTATAACCACTACGTCACAGAGACCCCGTAAGTTTCACTCATCATTAAGCGATTCTTGTTTAGTGCAAATGTTTGGTGACCGGGTCATTAGACAAATTATCTGAACGACCTTTTCAGTTGAAATGTCTCCTTCAAAACGATTCCCCCGATTTGGGTATTGCAGAAACGAGACGAAGATCCCACGTGAGAAAAAAAGACTACTGTCCTTTAAGATAAATTTTCATTATTTGGGGTGGGTGGGTGGTGCTGGGAGTAATCGTTTACCATTGTACTAGAATGTCAGCCGATCGGGTGGTACACGACTGTCAACTGCACCGTTTAACTAAAACCTGCAAATTCTTCGCCGTTTACGAATACCGTGAGGAATGTTCTGCTTATGTCAATGTCACACTGAAAGCATCGGTTATCATCTGATCACAGAAGTTTAGCAGCATAGAACATGATCAGTATTTACAAGGGTGACTATTAAGGAATGAGGAGTAGCTAGTGACGTTCGTTGGTTGGTTGTTTTGCTTTGTTTTACGGCATATCAACCCTTTTCGGTTCGTTTTATGCCGATAAAGTTTTGAAATAAATTCATTCTTAATGTGTACTCAATTTTTTTTATAAACACATTTTCTATATGACCCATAGATAGGACCCTAACAGGTACTACTATCTGGGTCAGAGCAGACCAGAGAGCAATGGTAATGAAGGGGTGCTCCACATTCCCCAGGGATCCAGAACTGGAACCTAACCATCAGATAGAGTTTAACATCATTCCTAAGACATGAAGACCCTCAGTCACGCTTTCTAGCATATATATGATAAAAAGAGTTGGGGCTTGCCATAAGGGCATAGGGTTGGGACATTCATATAGGTGCTAGGGCTTGACATGACCAGCCGATTGATCGGAGGGGTCCTCTCCGACCGC
The DNA here is from genome assembly GCA_023376005.1 of Doryteuthis pealeii. Classification (NCBI taxonomy): domain Eukaryota; kingdom Metazoa; phylum Mollusca; class Cephalopoda; order Myopsida; family Loliginidae; genus Doryteuthis; species Doryteuthis pealeii. The sequence continues at coordinate 61,548,399 of CM042144.1, read as the reverse complement.
CCATCTAGCCTAAGTAAGGGTCTAAGTGGTGTCTTGCATGTCATAGATTGCTCATCAACCATGATTCCGTCCTTAAGCATCACGGGTTGCTACTCACGGCCAACAGATGGCCCCATTCTGGGAGTCTTATCCCTCTGCAGAGGTGCAGTCGGTGCATTCTAAAGCCCCAGCCGATAGCAACATGGAACATGATCAGAATTTACAAGGGTAACTATTAAGGAACAAGGTGCAGTTTGTGACGTTCGATGCTTGGTTGTTTAGTTTTACGGCATATCAACCCTTTTCGGATCATTTAATGCCGAATCAAGTCAGTTTGATATTCAGTTCCTTACAGTACTTACTGTTACTTAAATGGTCACCCATTTAAGAATTGAACAGGCTCATCGCTGCTTAACTTCGGTGACATTGGACCTGGCGAAGGAAAACTTAGTAAATAAAGGAAGATAATACCGCAAAGATAGATACACAATTTGCAATCGAGTTACAGTGAAAGCTTCAATTCTTATCTTATTACAAAAGTTAAGCAATGCTAAACTTGATCAGTGTTTAGATGGGCAACTAAGAGTTCCACCAACTAGAGCATCTTGTGACCTTGTGTGAAACTAAATAAAGGAAGATCTATTTGGTATCTTTATTTAATAGCATATAAAACTTCATGGATTGTTAAATGCTAAAGCCGTCCTTGTAGATGAACAGTAGTGGTACTATTTGATCTATAGAGGTGAGGAGTTCATACGTTTCCTGAGGGATTTAGTCCGAAAGTAAACGTAATAGCGTGACTGGAGTTCGAACTCACTTACTACGATCTCGCAGTCCAGCACATTAGCCACTATGCCACAAGAGATTCCCCCTTCCCAAGGAGGATTGATACAACGTAGATATGAAGCTTGTAATCAAGTCACGCTGAAAGTATTATTTTTCATCTTATTGCCAAAGTTCAGCAACGTTGAGCCTGCTTTCTTGAAACTTCTTAGACTTCTTCATCTGTGTTCGTTGTTTTTAGTAACGAACACAAAGATTTGAGTATTTTTCAGACGTCTTTTATTTAACCCAAGTTAACCATACCACAGAAGAAATAGCCATCTTGGAGACACGCTTGCCTTTTTGAAAATCTAAGCTCGAATTCCTTAAATTCTAAGTTCACCTCCCGCTTCTACTAACCAAACTGAGCAACCAGAGGACAGCCATAAGGTCAATGAAAGGCCAAAGTCCAGTGAATTCAGAATTACCGTTACTTTTAAATGTTACTTAATTTATGAGCAGTCATAATTTATGAACGTACCTGTAGTTAGAATTTGAATTAGGGTCCATTAACTTAAAATCAATAATAATAGTTTTTAGTTAGTCAGATTCGATCCGGCTTTAAGGGGCGTAGACTTGTTGTCAGCTCCCGTGGTCGGTCTCCCCGGCGGAATCAAAATGGACAGAGTTGAGAATAAAGCTTTATTATAAGAAACAACCAAGTTTTGTTATTAATTGAATGTGAAGACAATGACCAGCCCAGCTCAGCCCAGCCCAAAGAAGAATTAACAAAGAAAATCAACCCCAGCAGATAGAAGTCAGCCCAGAGAACATGGAGGCCAACATAGACGAAGAAGCAGTAAGCAGTGAGTCAGTAACCAGAAGTGTAATAAGTAAACTAAGAATTACCATTCCTAATCTACTATCTGTCTCTCTATTATTTATCCGGGAACTCTCCCATCGATTATATACACGCGAGTAAACGAGTATATAACATAGATATATACTCTACCATACTGTAATACTTGTGTGACGGCAACACCAGGCAAGGAATGAGTAATGACAGAGTCGACTGGTGAAGACACTTTTATTTAGATAAATACGGGAGTTGTCACTTATCCTGCCTGTTTCGCAACTGGTCTTCAACGTGAAACTACAATAGAATACAAATGACTATGTAGTTTCTCTAATACACAACTAATAAAATCGAAAAAGGAGGAAAAGCTCCGTGCTGACACTAACCTTCTTGTCTCCCCAGTTCCTGCCTGCTAATAAGAATTGAAAACTAGTACTAAACGCACATGTGACTTTTACCGGTGTCGAACGGTGCTTGTACCCACGCAATAGGATGGCCGAACAAAACAAGGGAGATAATTATCTTGCATTTACAACTTGTGTGAGACTAAATAAAAGCAAATTTTTTCGAGCCCCCCCGATTATATCACAAATGATTCGCTAGCCTAGCTTACTAACCATTACACTACGCGGAGTAGTATAAATTGTTTAGATTGTTGGGTCTGGTAGATTTATCTTACACTTGGTGTAATGCCCGTCATGTGAGATAGATAGGTCTTTATTTTCTTGAAGAAAATCTCAAGAATCCACTCTTGATAATATAAAGCAATGATTCTTCCAAGCTGTAGCATTGTCAGTGCTACTGTATGATTGCACCACTTGGATTCTCTCGAAACGTTTAGAGAAAAAGCAAGATGGGGCACTACCTAGGATACTGTGTGCTGTCTTGAACAAATCTTAGAATCAACACTTCAAAAAAGCAGGTGTGCGGCCACTTATCTCTTATCACAAAAAAACAAAAACATATAAATAAGACGAACAAGACGTGCTGGATATTGCTGGAGAAGCACGGTCGCAATCAAATGACGTTCTATTGTGGACACCTACACATAGACACACCACTGTAGCTCTACCAGCAAAAAACCCAACAAATACCCCCCCCAAAAAAAAACATGTATCAACTCTCTACGGATTCTGGATGCTGTGTGTAAAACTTGCCATGGGCGATGACCGAGTCATAGATATCCGTGCTGACAGCGTGACCTGATGATTATGATAATGATGATGATGAATATTAGACAGAGCCCATTCAGAGATACGCTTGCTACCTTTCCTACTGTGTCTATATAAAATTATAGCGTAAAACTCTTTTTATGGGATGTACATACTTATTAAGGTAAGGTTATTTTAACCAGAACTTTGAAAGTGGGTTAAGAAATCGTCTGTGGATAAATATCTTAGAAAGGAAGAAGACGAAAGAGAAGTGGAAGGATAAGCACTTAAAGTAGTTTTGACTATCGAGAAGAGAGACCCCTTGATTTGAATTCAGAGTTTTTCCTCCTCATAGACTGGTTGCTATACCAAGGTTAAAGAGCCTAGTCTATCCTTCTATGTATCCATAGCTGGCAAGAGAGTCGGTGGATCCATTCCATTCCCAAGGGTATTGGCACTATGTGAAATGCAAACAGACTTGTCCAGGATTTGTCTCACAGTGTCCATTTTATATGACGGTAACCATTACACCCCGCACCTCCAAATACAACTTCTTTTTTTTTATCTAAGAGTTTCATGAAGCTCTGCGACACTGACAACTTTGGAAGACATAAAACTTTAAAACGCCCCGAGACTTGTCGCCACGCCAAACACAGAATCCTTTTTCAAAACTGCCATAAGAGTCGCCTATAATTATCATTACAGTATTTGTAACGTGAGATTTGCATCTGAAGTTACAATTAGGACCACCGACGAAGCTAATAACTTTAATATTAAAGCCAACAATTCAGTGACGGTACGGAGAGGTTTACCATGGTGCACTTAACGACACATAAACCACACCTAGGTGGTTGAGTTTATTTATTTCCTTTTTAAATTGGAAGAAAAAAAATTCGCGGATGATTCTCACTAACCCAAGCATTGCAATTTGTTTCATCGTAATGGCGTCCAATAATTTTTTTTTAACAAACCACAAACATAGACAAAGAAATGAATGAATGAATCTATATATCATAATGCTTATTCCTTAATCTTCCGACCGTTATCATCTTGCAACACTCTTCGGTTAAAAATGAGACCGTCCAAATCGTCCAAGATGAAATTCAAGAATGTAGATCCTGATTATCTGGTGGTGCTTATTATCCGTCGAATTCTTATTTCTTATGAGCGTCGTCACCTCAGCTAAATAATGGACAATTCCGTTTTTTTATAAAGAAAGGAAGAGGAGAAAAAGGACATGGCTTAAAAATAAGAATGACAACAATATATATATATATATATATATATATATATATATATATATATATACTCATGTTCCTTAATTGCATGACCGTTATCATATTGCAACACTCTCTGGTTAAAAATGAAATCGTTCAAGATGAAATGCAAAAATTATTATCTGGTGTTGCTTATCCACCGAATTTTTTATTTTTTATGAGTGCCATCACCTCAGCTAGATAATGGACCATTAAGTTTTTATTATAAAGAAATAAAGGGAAGAAAATATGATAAGAAAGAAAAATGAAAAGAAAGAAAGTAGGGGAAAGAAAAAGAGAGCGGGTGAGCGCGCGGAAGCGATAATGATAATCTGCTTCAACATAATGAAAAGATGAAAAGAAGGAAAGAAAGAAAGAAAAAAGAGTAAGAGAGAGATAGATAAAGAATATTATACTTTTTACATATTGAACTATTTAGCAATAGCTTTTAAATAAACATATCAATCGTTGTAATAATTAAATCATCATACTGTTTTATATCCACAGGCCCTGATAGTAAATGAATAATGTAATATTGCAAAAATAATGTTTTAATATTACAATACATTGAATTTAATATGGTACCTACACATGGATACGGTGTGCTGTTTTGAACAAAACCAGGAAACAGTACCCGACAAAATAGCATCTGTGCGACCACTTACCTCTCATCTCACACACAATCCAAGGAAGACGAGCAATGTATGGTGGGTACAGCTGGTAAAGTCAGGAGAAGTCATAAGCGACGTTTCCCAGTGTTGGTCGACCGGAAAAACTTGCATTCATCGGCTCTGTACGGATTCTGGGTTCGTCTAGACGACTTGCCAAGCGTGATGGTCGATAGGTACGGATGGAGATAGATAGAGATAGAGAGAGAGATAGAGAGAGAGAGAGAGAGAGAGAGAGAGAGAGAGAGAGAGAGAGAGAGAATGTATAAAGATAAGGATATTATTGCCAAAAGATTAAGTATTTATATGTCAAAGAGCGAGTGATATATATATATATATATATATATATATATATATATATATATATATTTCAATGTCACTCTTCACCGAATATTCTTTATTCTCCAACTGTCATCAAACATCACTCTATTTCTCTAAATGTAAGCGTTCTCAAATAATAAAAAATTTCTTTTTCGAACACTTCAAAATTCTCTGTATTTTGACTGTTTTAACTTCAAATATCAAACATCTTATCCTAAAGAAGGCAGTTTTTCTTTGTATATCTAAATATCTTATAATTTTCTATTATTATTATTATTATTATTATTATTATTATTATTATTATATTAAAAGTAATAATAAATAGATTACAATGTGTACATGAACAAACTCCTGGCCGAAACACGTGTCGGTAACTCATTAAATTCAATTTTATCCATTCAACATTTTCTTTCCTTTATTTATTTATTCTTTCAACATATATATATATATATATATATATATATATATAGAGAGAGAGAGAGAGAGAGAGAGATTCAAGGGATTCCGTGCTGTTAGCACGCCTTGATAATGATAATGATGCTGATTGATGACGACAAATTAAATAGATCATTAAACATGAATGCCTATTACAAGTCTGTTTGCTTCGTATCTGTTGACAACGGCTACGTGCTTTATATTATGTAATTAGTTTTGTTGTTGTTGCTTTTTGTCCACTTTAGGAAGATAGATCAAATAACATACGGATAAAATAGATGAGAAATTCTAAGAAAAATTAATTAGAAAATTTCAAGAGAAATTTTAAGAGAAATAAGATAGAAATAAATTAGAAATAAAATAGGAATAAAAATAAATAAATAAATAATAATAATAATAATAATAAGACAGAAATAAAGTATTATAAATGATAATAAATAAATAAATAATAATAATTAATAAATAAAATAAATAAAATAAATAAAATATAAATATTTGATTAAATATGAAATATAAATAAAATAAATAAAAAATGAAATAAATAAAATAAAATGAATAAATGATAATAATAAATAAATAAATAAAATAAAATAAAATTATGAATAATAAATAAATAAATAGAATAGAAATAAAATAGAAATTTGAAGAAATTTGAAGAGAATTAAAATAGAAGATGCCAAACTGAAGCGACAGGGATCTTTTTTTTAATCGAAATAATATCCACCAGAACCAATTACGGCAAAACAGAAAACACGTCTCTCCAAAAAAAAAAAAAAAAAAAAAAAAAGCGCGAAAATAAACCACATTATAAATGAATGCACTAAAGGGAAATCTAAAAAAATGGCTGGTCCTATTGTCCAGTGCATAAGAATACACCGACTGCACCTCTGCAGAGAAGTTAAATCCTCTCAATGCGGTCACCTGCTACCCGTGGGTGGCGATCCGTGATATTTAAGGACAGAATCCTGGTGGCTGAGCAGTGCATGACCCTTACTTAGATTAATGGGTGGTTGGACAGAGACCTCTCCGATCAATCGAATGGTCATGTCAAGCAGTAGCACCTATATGATTGTCCCAACCTTATTGCCCTTATGGCAACCCCCATCCCATTTTATCATATATGGACTAGAAGGCGGTGACTGAGCGTTCTAGTGTACTGAGTATGACGTTAAACTGAATCTAGTGATGAAGTTCCAGTTCTATAGAGTGTAGTGTTCACCTTCATTGCCATTACTCCCAGGTCCACTCTGACTCGGAGTTGTAGTATCTGTTAGGATCCCATCTATGGGTTAAATAGATAAAATGAATTTTAAAAAGTGTTTAAACAATTGAGTTAAAAAAATGAATGCCCATCAAAAAGGAATAGAACAAAGCGCTTTCGGCATAAGATAACCCAACAAGGTTTGACATGCCGTAAAATCGAATCCAACTAAAAATGGCAATGACAGAGTAGAAACAGTAATGCATTTGGAATTGTGCAAAAGAGGTGTCCAAATATGCAGACAAGTAATACACATTTTCTAATCTTATTATAATGGATATTCAGTGTCTGCCTGTCTGTAACCGAAACTAAATTACTGCTTATGTCACAATACTCACAGGAATTGCGTAAGTTTATCAATGAGTATTTAATTTATTCTCAAAATCATTAATACATCGAATAAATCTTATTTATTAACGATGTTTCTACGAAAATTAGTTACATTTACCTCAAAACCGTCCATGTTATTAGCGTTTCTGTCGTATATATCACTAAGAATTAAAGGTTTACATAATGTATGATGTGGTTAATTCGCATACTGGTTTTAACAAATGGTTGAATAAATAATTATTTAGTGTCATTGATCTCTAATATTGTTTTATTCACTAACGTATTAAAATCAATTATATGAAAGATTTTATACAGAAACCAATTAAAATATAATTAAAATAATTATAATCTTTTGATATGCGTTATTATTTAATTTGATATAATTCATAACATTAAAACTTAAATTCTTACGCCTGTATGCTTGCTAATAAAATCAATTTTCTAATCTAATAACTTAACTAATTCTCGTTCAAATACTTGAGGTCATATAACTGTGCAAAAATCTCATAAGAAACAACTACACACAAATGTAAATACAAACGTACAAAGTACACGATCCCCTAACCTCAAGGCATAAAATAACCATAGACGGGTTGACATACCGTTAAATTCAATTAATCAATCAGATTTTCAAATAATTTTCAAATTAAAAATTTCAAACGTCCCCAGGCAACTAACGATTTATGATTCCGTAAATATTCAAAAAATAACATTTCCTTGTATCTGATGAAGTTGTAAGAGTTAAAAATATCATATA
>CM042144.1:61515623-61535623 GCA_023376005.1 Doryteuthis pealeii | reverse complement strand
CTTGCAATAATTTAAAATTGGTTAACTTTAATACTTTTTAATAGCATTTTTGGATTCCTTGGGCGAAAGTGCTTTTATAACCTAATTTTTAGTAGTAGGGAAGCTCTAGAACTCATTTCCAGACAAAAATAGATAACCATTTTTCGCGACTCCCTCAAATTTGGAGAACTAAACATCGACATTACTAAGCAAATTTTTGGAATTGGAAGCTCAAATTTTGGGGATTGTCTAACTTTAACATAATCAACGCCTGTACAAAATTTCAGAAAAATTGAAGGAGGTGGGTGACATGACGTGGATGATTTGACATGGAATTACCCGGATGGGTTCCACCAGACTTGGACCATTCCTATCGAAGACTCGCTACATGAGTTGCGTCCCCACGACCAAACCAATGACAGTTGTTATTGGAGAAGAATGACACATTACGAAGGTGGCTCCAGAAGTAATGCATGAAGCACAATAACACTACTAAATAGAGCAAGTTTTCAGCTATAAACCAATATTTTCCCCACCTCCTCACCATTGTCTGTGCATTTACACAAACATGGGTGATATATCTATATCACAAATTACTCTTGGGAAAGGTATGAACGCCCCACCTCCATCCGCCAGCTATGGATTATATAGTACCACTACTGTTCTTCTACAAGGAGGGCTTTGGTATTGAAATAATCTATGAAGGTCCAACGTCATTAATCAAAGAAACCAAACCAAATCATATATGAAAAATATATATGGAATATTAAAACTGACAAGAATTTTCCTACTACTCAAGTTTCACGAATGTCAATCATCAGGGCAGAAAAATGAATTCCATTCGTTCTACATTCATTTTGCTGCCTAAACGATGATCGGCATTCATGAAACTTGAGTAACTGGAATATTTTTATGTTTTGAGATATATATATTTCTACGGTGAGAAACTACAGTTGGAAATTATAAGCCATTAGTTTTTAAAACGTATATATATATATATATATATATATATATATATGTGTGTGTGTGTGTGTGTGTGTGTACAATTTGTTGGGTGTTTTAGTGTTTGATATTTGTCGTATTTTGCTATACTTATGCAGTGATGCTGATATCTTTTTGAATTTGTGCGTCCTGCGACGCACACATTTGCTTTGAATGAGTCTCCGGGACATGGATGGGTCCCAACTAAAGCCGTCTAACTCCTACCTTGTAACCTATCCTGTGTAATTCGTTTCTAAGAAACTATTGAAATGTATTTACAGTTAGCTTAGAATAGTGAGAAAAGAAAAAAAAAGAAAAGAAAAACACCGGGACGCATGGATACGATTTTAATGCGTACTTTTAGATTTTTGTGCGTCAGGGACTCAGGAAGCATACATCAGCATCTTTGCTTATGGAACATCCAGCATTTTTTAAAATAGTTTTTACTTTGTAATCCTATCATTATTTCAAACACACACACACACACATATATATATATGTGTGAGTCACTCGTTTCTTTTCTTTCTCTGAGTCATTTCCTTTTCCCAATATATATATATATATATATATAGAATATATATATGTCTCATCTAGTTTATTCTCTAGTCGCTTAGTTAGGGTCCAGGTGGTGCAGCCATACAGAGCTGCACAAGAATGCTGCGGGTGATCCTGAACAAGACGTGGAAACAACACCCCACGAGAATACAACTGTACTGTCACCTGCCACATATCACCCAAACCATCCGAGTAAGACGGACAAAACACTCGGACACTGCTGGAGAAGCAAGGACTAACTTATAAGCGCGTTCCTGTGGAGACAGCTAGGATGGATTGATGATGCAAGTTGATGGACTATCAATAGTTGTGATGTCATAAGTTTTTCATCCAGCTTTCTTCATTGAGAGTGTATGAGCCGAGGAAGTTTGAGCTCGAAGAGTATTGAACTTATTCAACAAACTTATGTAAAAGAATAGCAAACTTACAGCCATAGCGCTTAAGAACAAACATAGAACAATTGAGGAAGTCATCGTAATTATCGAAGAAATTATAACCGTGTGAATATATTCAGGTACTGTTTAAGCCCCCTGTATATCAGCGTTTGTAAAGCCCTTCAAATGTCAGAATCAATTTAAAAGAAACCATCCCGATTTCCACCAATAGCAAACATAACCCGAGTATAAACACCATAATAAGTTGGATAAGCACTCAGAAGTGTTGGCCCTAAAGAAAACCTTGTAAAGTTAAATATTCTAAAAATGATATTAGATTAAAGAGTTTTTTTTACTACAACTTCGACTACAACTACATAATCTTTTTATTTTATTTTAATTCTTCACACCACGCTAGGGCGCCCATAATAAGACAATATTAACTAAACATAATTTGATAAACTAAATTGAGATATCTCCGTGTAGGTATTTACCCAACCTTTTCGCCACTGTTAGGATGTGACACAAGATCTCAAGTATGGGACAGCCAGTGAGGACCAAACTTACTATTCAGTATTAATGGATCAGTGAGACTAGCTTGCTAACCATTACACCGAGATAAGCTAGGTATTTACCCGACCAGTTTTCGGCGGGTAGCATGTAACACAAGGTCTCAAGTATGGGGTAATCAGCGAGGATCGAACTCACTATTCAGTATTAAGGGATCTCGCGAGGCTAGCTTGTTAACCATTACACCACGCTAGGGCGCCCAAAATAAGACAATATTAACTGGACATAATTTTTATAAACTAATCAAGGATATCTCTGTGTATGTATTTTACCCTTTCGCCACAAGGAGGCTGTGACACAAGGTTGTAGGTATAAGAATAGTTACTTGAAGTTGTAATTGTTTACTGAGGATTACCATTAGTTACTTGAAAACAAATAATTGTGATAAAAAAAGATTATTATTGGATAGAAATTATTACTTGAAATCATATAATTATTGGTATTCGATGGAAATACTTGATAGAATACAAATGTGTGTAAAACTTTCTTAAGAAAAAAAAAATACATAAAAATGCAAAGATAAATATACAATGAACGCAATTCTCAAATCTTTAGGTGGGTGGGGGAGTCCACGTAGCGTAGTTGCTAACGTAGTAGACTACGACATCATTGTAAGCGATTTCGAACTCGAATCGCGCTAGTACATTCGGACGGACGGACACACACACACACACACACACACATATATATATATATATATATATATATATATATATATATATATATCATCATCATCATCATTGGCAATTCAGTCTCGAAAGACTATGATAAAAGTTTTTGTGTGTCCCTGAAGTTGCAGCGCCCTCCTGTGACTATGAAGTCCTATGCTTGAGAAACATTCTCGACCGCAGATTTTGCATTTGTAGGTTGTCCCTCTAGATGATGATGTTCCGATGCTTTGTTGCCGTTGCTTTCTTATGGACCTCTTAGCTTCATGATGTTGTATCAGGGTGAATTCTGACATGTACAGTCCTATATGGAGATTCTGCCGCCACCGAGGGCGGTCTTGAGCCAAATTTTCCCATCTGGAAGGGACAATGCCAAAGCACCTGAGATCATTTTTACAGACATCCTTGAATCGCAGTAGGGGGCGACCAATTAGTCTTTTACCAGATGTTAGATCTCCATACAGGATGTCTTTCGGGATTCGTCCATCATCCATCCGACGTACATGACCCAACCATCGGAGACGATGTATATAGATGGAAGTGAATGGAAGTGAATCCGACAGTATGAGTTAAACATTTTTTTGAATAAACAAATGATGTTGATAAATCGCCGACATATTTTTTAAAATAAAATTTATTTTATTTTTAACACAGTATATGCATTTTTAAATTTAAATAAATTCCGACTCCGAACTTGAACGTTCACACAAACGTTCGTTTGTACCTTCGTATCATTTAACGGTTTATTCATTTCCGTCTTTCCATCATATATATTTCGCTCTTGAAGAAGACCGCTAAAGGTTGAAACAGATTCTGTCAGCGATTTATCAACATCATTTGTTTTTTTTAAAAAAAAAGTTTAATTCATATATATATATATATATATATATATATATATATATATATATATACACACACACACACACACACACACACACACACACACATATATATAAATAATGTATATATAATATGGGTGCTATATTTGCAGGTAGACGGTGCTTAATATCATTGATAAAGCATTTATTTAAGCGGAGATAGCATGGACATGGAGTCAACACCTGGTTACTGACAGTTTCTCGCCTATAGATATAACAAATTACCCTTGGGAAAGGTATGAACCCCCTCATCCTCCAAGCTATGGATTAAATAGTATCACTACTATTCTTCTACAAGGATAGTTTTGTCATTAAATAACCCACAAAGTTTGATATGCCATTAAACAAAGAAACCAAACGAAACCATTACCTCTACTTTCAAGATAAGCTTAAACGGCTTTATATGCTGTTAAAATCAATCAATATAATTTTGATTTTCTCTAGGTGCTCATGTTTTGGTAGCCTTGTACCTGGTATGTATTCAACCAACCCTTCCCCCACGATAGATGCGAGTCCAATTTTCAAAGCGGAATGCAGATGATTCGAATTCAGTCTGCTCTATTATCTACCCCTATCTGGGGTGAGATGGGGGTCGAAAAGATAGATTCATACATTTACCAGGAGAAACACAAACAGCCTCGTCAAGGATTTGAGCTCGGATCACCGTATCCATTTCATTAGACGAAAATCGTTTGGCCAAGCGCCTCCCTTGTACAAGGTAAAATGTGAAAATTCAAGCTGGCGCAGCATAATCTTTCTAACGAAAATCTCCTATTTGGGCACCAGCCAGTGTAAGATGGGTACATTAACCCATATATTTTGGTAGTCATGGAGATGAGTCATCGTTTACTTCTGTCATTGAGTTACGAAATGTCGAATGTCAGAGAAGAAGAAGAAGAAGAAGAAGAAGAAGAAGAAGAAGAAGAAGAGGGAAATGAGGGGCATCCAGAAGGGAGGGAGGGAGACGAGAAGTAGAATTAAAGAAAAAGACGAACAGTAGCAGTAACGAAGAAGAAGAAGAAGAAGAAGAAGAAGAAGAAGAAGAAGAAGAAGAAGAAGAATACCAGCCAGAAGAGGCGGGAATGAAGAAGAAAAGTTGAAGTAACAACAACGCAGAAGAAAAATAAAAAAGAGGAAAAAGAACAAAAGAAGAAGGAAAATAAAAATAAAATAGCAGAGGGCAAGAGTAAGAAAAAAGAGGGAAAAGAAAAAGAAAAATAAGAGAGAAAAGAAGAAGAAAAGAGGGAGAAATAAGATTAGACAGTGAAGAGGAGGAGAAGGAAGAAGACGAGAGGTAGAAGTAAAGAAAATGAAAACAGCACCAGTAGCTAAAAATGCAGAAAAAGTAAAACGAGAGAGAGAGAGAGAGAGAGAGAGAGAGAGAGAGAGAGAGAGAGAGAGAGAGAGAGAGAGAGAGAGAGAGACAGCAGCAGCAGCAGCAGCAGTAGCAGAAAGAGAGACAGAAAAAAGAAGAAGAAAAGAACGACGAAGGCAAAGTAATAAACTAGATGAGATAACAGCGCCCTTCCCATGCGACATTCCTTTAACAAATGGATGAAGGTTCTTATTCGCCATTTTACTGCACTCGGCAAACACACACACACAGACACACGACACACACAGAGAAAAAAAAAGAAAGAAAGAAAGAAAAAAAAGAAAAAAAGAAAAAAAAAAGAAAAAAAGAAAAGAAAAAGAAAAGAAAAGAAAAGAAAGGTGCGGCCTGACATAACGTGCAGTTGCTGACACGGAAACCGTTACTCGTCAATACGAGTTCGAATTTCAATTGAAGCAGCTTCTATTACTTTCCTTTTACAGTTAAGGAAACGGATGAATCCACTTCAGTAACTTTCTAGTTGGTTGGTTGGTTGGATTTTATGCTAAATACGTTTTTGTTTTATTCATTCTTGTTGGATATTAACATTTATTTTAAACTCATTTTTAGACACATTTGTAAAACTCATTTTGTGAACTATTTAACCCATAGATGGGGCCCTAACAGGTACAAGACCTGAGTTATATGTCATTTAGTATTCCTATCGAATACAAATGATTTTTAAACAGATCTATTAGATTCATAGATAGAACACTAACAGATACTAACACTCTGGGTCAGAGTGGAACTGGGAGTAATAGTAATAAAGGAGCTACTTCGCACTCTCCAGATCTCATGGGCCACATTAAGTTTGTTTGTTGGTTGGATTTTACGGCATGTCAAACTTTGTTGGGATATTTTATGCTTGAAAACGTTTTGTTTTATTCATTCTTGATGGGTATTCAAATGTTTTTAAAGCTCAAAATTTTTAAACACATTTTTGATCAAGTTAACCCATAGATGGGAGCTTGACAGGTACTACCACTCCGGGTCAAAGTGGACCTGGGAGTAATGGCGATGAAAGGGTAAGCCACACCCCCAGTGCTCCAACACTGGAACCCCACCACTACATGCAGTTTAAAGTCATACCCAGGACACTAAGATGCACAACCACCGCCTTCTAGCACATATGATACAAAGGATTGGGGGTTTCCCATAAGAGCAATACGGTCGAGACAATCATATAGGTGCTAGGGATTAACGTGGCCAGCCGACTGATAGGGGAGGGGGGCTACTCCGAACACCCGTTTAGCCCAAGTAAAGACCAAAGAGAACTGTTCCGTGTCATAGACTGCTCAACCAGCAGGATTTCATCCTTAAGCATCACGAATCGTCACCCACAGCCAACAGGTGACCTCATTAGGGGACTCTACCCATCTACAGAGGTGCAGTCAGTGTATTCTATTGCCCTAGCCGACGGGACTTATAAATTTCTGTCCAAATTGGTAAATGTCACATCCCAATGGTTAAGGAGCGGTTGGTTGTTTTGTTTTATGGTATATGAAACCTTCTCGGGTTATCTAATGCTGAATCAAACCATATATATATATATAAAAGGTTCCTGGTTCGATACCGGCCATCGCCAACTCAGCGTATGAGTAGCACAGGGATCTGTGCGGTAAAGTGAGGAGTTGATGGTAGGTGTGACGCTCCACCTCAGACGCCAAAACAATCTCCTTGGTCTAGCGCTAGTGAAAAGGGGATAGACTCCCTCGCTGTCGCTGATACCGACTTTAGGCCACCCCGACGACTTTACTTACTTTATATATATATATATATATATATATATATATATATATATATATATATATATATATATATATCATATTCTAGACAACACGAACGTAGAAACCACCACATTATTATTCAGATGGAAATTGAATTTGAAATTGTTCGGTTCACTAAGATAAAACATTTTAACCATAGGGAGATTTTAAAAATTAACGCCCTGATGGGAGTACGTTTATAATATATAAATAATTCTCCACATTTTCACTATCCCTATCAACACATTCTAAGGATCTCCCACAGGTTATTAAAAATGTTAATATTTCTATGGGAGTAGGTATGTACCCAACTCGTTCGCCATGGGTAGAATGGGACACAAGATCGCACGTATGGGGTATCCAGCGTTGATCGAGCATGCTGTTCAACAATTATGAATTTGCAAGACAAGTCTGCTACATCACGATGGGACGCGCATACTTCTATGGAAGTATCTTTATTAGAAAAGCAGAACTGATATTATAGAGTCCATCAGAAGAAGAAGAATGTGTTTACAGGGATATTGAACATGTGGAGACTGTTTGAAATTATATCATAAACGTTCTCCCATAAGTGAGTTAAAATTTAAAAAAAAATCATATTATAGTTAAAATGTTCTATCTTAGTGAATAAAACAATTTCAACTGAATATTAATGTTGTGGATTCTGCATTCGCGCTGAACGTAATTTTTTAAAATCAACCTCTTGAGACTTTAAAATCATGATATCATGAATTTCACAAGAACGACATAGAACTTTTTTTTAAAAACATCTTGTATATTGCTCTAACAAAAATCTCGCTACGATGTACTGTTTTTACTGTGTATATGAGTCTGTGACACACACACACACACACACACACACACACAGAGAACATTTTTGCATGTATATTTATGAAAGCTACTAGTATCCTTTTTAATTGGTAGGGGCGTTTGTTGCAAAGTGATCGTTAGCAATGCTAGTATCGCAACATTTCCTCTTTCGGAGTTTTCTGTTCTTTCTGAGTGCACGCATCACTGTGGCGTTGTGCCAGACAATGCGTGCAAAATACGTAGGGTGACTGTATGTGTGTATTTACTGGCTATGACAATAAACTGCATCTGATTGTGACACTCTCACTTGGGAGTTCTGTGGAGTATGGAGTACTCCTTTATTGCCCCGTAACCCTATTTCAGAATTTTATAATATTTTAGAATTAAACAGATCTCGGATTCATGTAAATTATGGATAAATTATGGATAAATTATTTTTTAATTATTCCTAATTACTATATACATCTCATGACTGAATTACATTTCTTGAAATTGAATATATGTGAAAAATAATTAGTTTCGATAAATTGCCTACTACTTATATCTATAAATATACTCTTACTGAGGTAGGGCACATTCAAACCGGGTAGGCCACATACTATAACAGAATCAAAAAGGTAGGCCACATACTATAACGGCACCCTATTTTTTTTATAAACAATATTTTTCCTTAGTGTAAGTTTTGAAATTTAAATGTTTTTAGTGAACTTTTAGTAACATAAGCGTATCTGAAGCTCACTCGTACCTCAAATTTTAGCTCTCAACACAAAGCAAAAAATCCACTGAGTGACAGCTCGTAACTCGGAAAACCCGTAAGTTGAGGCACTCGTAGGTCAAGGTACCGCTGTATATTACATAGAATACAATTTTCTTCAGATAAACATTAATCACCTACTTAATTAGTAAATAAAATCTGTAACTAAGACAATTAATAAAAACAGCAGAAATGAATATCTTATTATAATAGGAGATTGTGTGTTTTTCTGTCTGTAACCGAAACTATATTCCTACTCAAGTCACAATTCCCTTAATTATTAACATCACATTCTCCATGATTTTATTTTTATCTAAATCATTAATAAAATTGTCTTACATTATTAATACTGTTAACTATGTCTACGTACTGATAACATGCAATTATATTTATATATACAACAAAATAGCGGTTTACAGTGTGAACGGGAAGGCTAATTTGCATATTAATATAAAAAATCGAATTTAATAAATATGTGCTTAGTATTATTGATTTCTAACTGTTTGGTTTTATTTTAATGAATATAAGCAAAAATCTCTTCAATAAATCTTAAATGAAATCCATTAACAAGATAAAATAACTGTCATTTTATTCTTTACTTCCTCTCATAACTAAATACTTAAATTAGAAAAAATAACAATGAAAGACGAGAGTGATGGAAGAGTAAGTTTCAGTTGTTCCATTTTTTATTATACTTTCTCTGTTTCAAATCTTTTATTATACTCCCTCTGTTTCAAATCTTTTTATCTGTATTCTTATTTAGTTTCATTAGCCTTTCTAATTTAATACAATATTTTATTACATTAAAACTTAAATACTTGCACCCGGAGGGTGCATATATTTGCTAGTATAAATAAATAAATAAATAACTTATATATAACTTTATGTAATCTATTGTTTGTTTTGTTCCTACACTTTTATTTAGAAGGTTAATCCCAATTTTCGATGACGGGGGAATCACATTCTGAAATAGGAGAAAAGAAAGCCCAACTTATAAATATAGAAATCCACCGCACTTGCACGCACACACTAACACATGCACACACTAACACATAAGAAAAATAGTTTTTTTTAAATATCAACTTAGACATTTCTCTTTACGTAGGTGTCTGACGTCGTTATTACCAGTTCGTACGTCATCAACAAGGTCAACGTATGAAAGGGAGTCCCCATTTTTTGCACACAGCACCAATGTGTCTTCCTCTAAAGCTGATGATGTCATAGTACTAGAACTTACTTTGATGACGCAGACGAATGGCTTCTGCCTTTGTTGGCTTGGTCATATGTTGACAGAAGGGGAGGAGAAAAGGTTACACTGTGTACAGTTATATATATATATATATATATATATATATATATATATATATATACTGCATATAGTGTACATTTTTCTCCTTCCTACCACTCAATATATATATATATATATATATATATATATATAACTGTTACATAACTGCTATATAAAGGTTACACTGTACACAGTTACCCCCCCACACATATATATATATATTATATATATATAACTGTACACAATCTAACCTTTTCTCCAACCCTTAAGTCAATAAATATATATATATATATATATATATATATATATATATATATATATAACTGTACACAATGTAACCCCTTTTCGTCCTCTTCAGTCAATATATATATATATATATATATATATATATATATATATGTGTGTGTGTGTGTGTGTGTGTGTGTGTGTGTGTGTGTGTGTGTAACTGTACACAATTTACCCTTTTTCATCGCCTTCAGTCAATATATACATATAGGCTAGATTGTGTACAGTTATATGTATATATGACTGACGCCTTTCTGCATATGTATTTGTGTGCATATAGTTATGGGTGTTGACGTATGAGTTATATTATAGAAGCGAATGCATCCATATGTGTGCAATATGTGCGCCTGTATTTAGTCTAAAGGGACGACAGGCATTTGACTGGAATTATCAACGTATAAGAAACTTCTTTAAAGTCTGCGTTTGTGTACTTGACTGCTTTTTTAAAAAACAACAAATACTCACGCACCAATCATTTTCTCCCACTTGTCCATGTTAGTGAGTGATTAAGCACTACTAAAAAGTCAATCAAGTCTTATGCACAGAAATAGCAGGAATTATTCCCTACACCAGGCGCAAGATCGGGTCCAGTGACAAGTCCGTTAAATCGAAAAAAAAAAAAGAAAAAAAAGAAAAAAAAAGAAAAAAGAAAAACGAACATTGGGGATAATGATTTTATAAGCTTTGCTTTACTTTTTAAAAAGTATCATATAACTATAGATTATCTACTAATATATATTAATTATAGAGATTTGGTTTCTATTTGTCTGTAACCGAAACTACGTCACTGCTTACATCACAATTATTTCAGAAATTACGTAAGTTTACATATGAGTATTTAATTCATAGTCAGTATCATTACTACATAAATATTAAGATTCTATAAAAATCAATTAATTTCCAATTTTCACGAAAATTTCGATACTTATTCACCTTTAGATAAATATATGTTTAAAATAGTTTTTTCCTAATATATATTAGTGGAAATATATTTTTTTTTACTTGGTCGACCCATCACTTATTTAATTTTTGGAAATCCAAACATAATGTATTTTAATCATACGATTTTTAAATTTTTTCTCTAAAGACAAAAGTCCGAATAATTAAATCAAATATTTTTAGAAACGTTTTGGAGGTCCCTGTTGCAAAACAAAACTAATATCTCAGTGGAGTGAACACGGAAATTTGGTTGGCAAAGTGTTAAGAATAATTACTTGAAGTTATAATTGTTTACTAAGGATTATTATTACTAGTTACTTGAAACCGTATAAGTGCGTACAAACACATGGTTACTATTAAATATAAATAGTTACTTGAAAAACCATATAATTGTGTATAAAATAACTGTATTATATAGTAATACTTGAAACTTTAAAACTCTGTGCAAATTGAATGTATTAAAGAGGAATACTAAATACAGTATAACTGTGTAAAAATTGTTTATAGTCAAATTAAAAAGAAGTGAAATGAACATTGAAAATGTATGTAATCAAACATATCAATTAACTTTCGGCATTAAATTATCCAGAAGGAGTTGACATGCCGTTAAAAATAAATGTAAAGCAATCTAGTGAAAGAGAAAGTATTGAACAATGGTGAACACCCAGCACATGTACATAAACATTATCTCTTAGATCAGTGGTTCTTTTGTTTTTTACCTATGGGTATCTTTGATTCCTATTTTACTATGATGGACGCACCCTCCCTATAGTCATTCGATGTTTGAAAATTTTATTGTATTTTTATGATTAAATATGTTTTGCTTATATAACCCCCGGTTGAGAACTACCGCTTTAGACTTATAACAAAATTACCGTCTTTTTGTGTATGTGTATGTATGTATGTATGTATCTATCTATCTATCTATCTATGATGCAAGGCAATAATGGCCCCTGTACAGGTATTGCGTGAATTTGTGTTCGATCGAGAGCGTAGATTTTTTTTAATCTGAACATGAAAATTCAATGACGTTATACACATACAAACAAAATAAATTTAATTGATATTTAGATATAGAAATACTACCCCAGATATATATATATATATATATATATATATATATATATATATATATATGTGTGTGTGTGTGTGTGTGTGTGTGTGTATGTGTGTGTATTTTGTATTTCAGATACAAATAAAACAACAAGAAAACTTGTACGTCTACACTTAAAGATCACCAAGAAGAAATATTCCGTGGTCTTTAATAAAACCTGTTATATATATATATATATATATATATATATATATATATATCAGCATTTGCGTATGCGTAAATCTGTTTGAGACTGTATAATTAGTTTTGTTTTGTACAGAGGTGCATTTGTGTACAAAAACAAGGATATATTTTCACGAGATTTTTTAGTTTCTAGGTGTGTAAGCCCGTATTTCCGGATGTAGATAATGCAGTGCTCTTCGCGTGTTTCCGTGAATTTATGTTAACGTACTTAGACAAGTCTGACACAATGTCCTATAAAGCAGCGGGAAAGAAATTTGGGAAGATTGTGTTGCGTCACTGTTCTAATCTGGTTCTGTTTGCTCTAAAACCTAAAAATTTACTAGAGCTCAAGCACTGACCACTTTCCACAGGGGTCAAGCGATTCGGTTATGCTGATCTTTCAAATGAGAAAAGGTTCGTTTGCCTTGAAAATCAGCGTTCGAGATATACTCCCCTTTGTTTCGACTCTAACCATATGCACTGGGGAGTAGTATTTATTTTCCTGACTTACAGCAGGCTGGATTAACATCTTTAACGTGCGGAGTGATGCACAAACCGAATCTCATGCGATGGCCTGTGCAAAAAAAAAAAAAAAAAAAAAAAAAAATCCGTGGCCCCATCGGCATTGCCCTTTTTGAAACGCCTCAAGCACCGAGCAATAAACTCGACCCTGTAGTTTTTAGGCAAGAGACAGGAGCTTCTGGGCGGCCAGGCGACTCCCTGGGACCTCGCGATTTATTATACTCGCTCACCGGAATAGAAGCAAAAGCCTCTGTTGGGTCAGTAAAATGGTAATTCCTGTGTGTGGAGTTGAGTGAGGGAGAGGCTTTCTGTGATTGGATATACCAATCACGTGATGAGCCCAGAAGTTTGGCACAAAATACGAAAATCACAGAAGAGACCCCAGACCAGATTCAATGAGGCAGCGACTTTAATCCTCTCCAATTAATCCGGGAGTAATGGCAATGAAGGTTTACTCCACACTTTCTAGAGCTCCAGAATTGGAACTTTGCTATTAGATGCAGTTTAGCATCATACACAGGACACTAAGACCCTGTGTTGTATATTGAAGATATTTAAAAGAAGGGGAAAACGGAAATAGGATTTTCCGGTTAAATCGAAAAAAAGAAAAGACGAAAAATAACAATGGACTTTTTCCGGGTAAAGCGAACAAAGAAGGAAGGGTAACAATAAGTTCGGAAATAGATTTGTAAGTATAACAAAAGAAAATGCGTAGGCGGCTGATATACATAAAAAAGGAGGTCAATAGCAGAGACAAGTTAGTTGGACGGAGAACAAGTGAGCGACAGACGCTCACGGCCCATCGCAGCCAACGGCTGTGGGGCCCACCAGCCACCCCTTTACCTCACCATCGCTAGTCATCCCAGCAGCAGTAGTAGTCATCGTCGATCCTCGGTCATTTCTATTGTCAATGGTCGCCATCCACCACGGAAGAAAGTGAAATAAAGTCAAAGTTCCTACTATACCCATGTGTTGTGATTTTCTAAGTCCGATTACTAACATACACGATTTAGCAGCGTGAATAAGCCGCTACGTAACACCTGGGCCACACCTATCACCAATATGATCAAAAGGGTTGGGGATTTGCCATAACAGTAAAACGCAAAGGTGCTATAGGTTGACGTGACTAGCCGATTGATCGGTGGGGGCCTCTCCAACCACCCGTCTCGCCCAAGTAAGAAACGATGTGGAGAGTTGCATATCACGGGACCACTTAGTGGTCACAGACCGCTCATTCAACACAACTCTGACCATAGGTAGTACGGGTCGCCATCAACGGTCAACAGGTGGCTCCACTTGGAGGGGGTCTTACCCCTCTGAAGAGGTGTAGTCGGCGTATTCTACAGCTCCAGACGACAGGGCTAGCTTACGAAAAAATTGTTTGGTTTGGTTTCTGTGTTTAATGGTATATCAACCTTTGTGGGTTATTCAATACCAAAGCCATCCTTGTAGAAGAATGGTAGTGGTATTATCTAACCCATAGCTAGGGGGAGATGAAGTGAAAGTGAACTTGATAGATGACTGGAGTTCGAATTTGTTAACTACGATGTTACAGTCCATCACGTTAGTCCCTATGTAATGGAACACACACACAAACACACACACAGAGAGAGAGAGAAGAGAGAGAGAGAGAGAGAGAGAGAGAGAGAGAGAGAGAGAGAGAGAGAGAGAGAGAGAGAGTTTGGCTTCTTTGTTTTAATGGCATATCAACCTTCGTGGGTTATTCAATACCAAAGCACTCCTTGTAGAATATCAGTTGTGATACTATGTAACCCATAGATGGGGAATGAGGAGGTTCCTACCTTTCCCAATGGTATAAGTGAAAAGTGAACATAATAGTATGAATGGGGGTTCGAACTCGCTTACCACGATGTCGTAGTCCAGTACGTTAGCCACTACGCCACGGAGACTATCCCCGCCGTCAGCAGTATTACCAAGAACTGTAGCTGACTACGCATCTGTATGTTATTGTTTTTGCCCACTTCAAAAATAAATACAGACGTATATTAGAGTTATTAAAACCGCAACATTAATTTAGCATTATTAGTAAGTGGAGTAGATCAAACGTTGGAGTTGACCTTTCTCTCACCTTTTTGTAAATAAAAGACCCAGATTCTGCCATGGTATTTTCAGACCGATCAAAAGAACCACAGAACTTAGAGATCCTGTGATTATTATTTTTTATTTGCAGAACCCGACAATAGATCTATAGAGACGGTGTGCCTGTTATTTATGTGAAATTCAAATTCACCTACACAGGAATCATAGACTTAAAGCGTGGGGTTTTAGCCGCCCTTAAAAAACGAGGTTTTACGTCGGTGGTTGTATACTTAAGTAATCATAACAATAATACGTACACACACACACACAGACACACACACAGACACACACACACACAGACACATGCACAGACACACACACACACACATATATATATACATATATATATATAGGGTTGGTTTTTTATAGGGCCGGTTTAGCTCAGTCGGTAGAGCGTCCACCTAGGAACCACAAGGTTCCTCAGATACCAGGCCTCACCAACTCAGCGTATACAGGGATCTGTGCGGTAAACCAAGGAGCTGATGTTAGGTGTGGCGCTCTACCTCAGATAAAACAATCTCCTTGGTCTAGCGCTAGTGAAAAGGGGATAGACTCTCTTGCTCTTTGGCTGATACCGATTTTAGGCCACCCGACGACATTTTAAAGACTTTTATATGTATTAGGGTAACGAAGACATGGTGTCAACGCTTTGGTAACTGAGTTTCAAACCAAGTGCACTTGGTTTGAAAATCGCATAAGCGAGAAACTGTCAGTTACCAAGCGCTGTTGACTTCATGTTTTCACTCCCCTAATTTAGACATACATGGTCTATCAAAGATGTTGAGTACTAGACTCCTTTGCTGTCTGGCTGATACCGACAATAGACCACCTTGCCGAGTTTACTTACGTATAGTATAGTAGCATACAGTAAAGCTGCATTTGATAATCCCCAAGGAGGATACATGATCTTCCTAGATCACATAGCTCCGTTGTCACCATATGTGAGTTGTTAAGAACATGTAACAGATTGTGACGAACCAACTGAAGGCAGTGACAGTTGAAGACTTAACGTGTTTGTTACGGAAGTGAATACAACGTCTTCGTCGGCTCGAAATGGAAAGACAAAAATCTATATATTAATACTCATGTTCCTTAATTGTACGACCGTTATCATCTTGCATCACCCTCTGGTTAAAAATGAGTTCGTCTAAGATGAAATGCAAAAATATAAATCCTGATTATCTGGTGTTGCTTATCCGCCGATTTCTTATTTCCTATGAGTGTCGTCACCTCTGCTAAATAATGGACCATTCCGTTTTTATTATTAAGAAAGAAAGAGGAGAAAAAGGAGATGACTCATGTTCCTTAATTGTACGACCATAACGGTCGTACAATTAAGGAACATGAGTATCAATATATAGATTTTATCTTCATTCTTATTCTTAAGTCATCTCCTTTTTGCAACACTCTGGTTAAAAATGAGATCGTCCAAGATGAAATGCAAAAATTTAAATTCTGATTATCTGGTGTTGCTTATCCGCCGAATTCTTATTTCCTATGCGTGTCGTCATCTCTGCTAAATAATGAACCATTCCGTTAAAAGGAGGTAAATTTGATTAAGGTGATAGTAAAAAGGTTTTCTCTATCGGTCTTATTATTTGATAGACTGATCTTGTACTTTTTTAATAGACATTCTCATACATTTCTGCCGACGTCGACAACAATAGATCATTTTGAAATGAATATTTGCAGTCACGGTTAAAATATCGCGTCAAAAGAGGAAAGCAAGCAGAATCCCAGATATTATTGGCTTCCCGGGGTCGGATTAGCTCACTCCTAGAATCCTGGATATTAATTGCACCAATGGCTGGTGCCAGTTTCAGGCAAGTATTGACAAGAACCAATCTAATAACAGAAAATAAGATGGAGCCGTTCCAAGGCTCAGAACAAGACAAGCTCGTTCAGAAAAAAAAGAAGACAAAAGCAAAAACAATAAAAAGCCAAAAAAGAAATCAAATATAATCAATAAAGATGATGACGACGACGACGACGACGACTATTATTTAGAAATCGAGTCTTGACGTCCAGTCCAGAAATTCGCTGGAGCAGCTGTAGAGATACTGTATATATATTTGTCTTGATCATCTATTAAAGTGCACAGTGCTTGTACTGTATTTAAAAGTAAATGCAGTTGCATTGAACATTACTATACAGGGTCATTTGCAAGTACACCCAGGCGAATCGCCAAATTGAGGCATATTGTAAACATACATTTGCTTTTCAATAATATTTGCATGCACTACTACTACTATTACTACTACTACTTCTACTAAAGCACGCTTAGCGTAACGGTTATTATCGTTGGTACTTGAACCGGTTCAAATCCTGTACGAGGCTGGTTGCGTTTGACACTAAAGTCCCTGAGAAAGGTATGAATCCATATGTTCTACTATTCCTATGGGTCAATAGTAGGACAGACTGGTGTTTTTTTAGTCTTGGGCCGGCAACCAGTCTAGCAGACGGAAAAACCTAAAATCAAAACAGTTTTACCCCGCTTAAAACTGACCTTGTATTACGTGGCAAGGGGGCTGTGTAAATGCATACATACATACATACATACTACTACTACTACTACTACTACAGCAATCGTGATGTAGTATTAAAGCAATCGTGATATCATATAAAAAGTTGGATGTACAAGGTGTATCAAAAAAGTATCACGATTTTTGTACTTTTTGACACACCTTGTTTTCTGAAAAAATAACGTTCCATTCATTATTTTTTTTCCAGAATACAAGGTGTGTCAAAAAGTACCAAGTTTAAAGCTGTATTTACCAAGATAGAAATGAAGAATGAATGGAACGTTATTTTTTTTTTTCAGAATACAAGGTGTGTCAAAAAGTACCAAGTTTAAAGCTGTATTTACCAAGATAGAAATGAAGAATGAATGGAACGTTATTTTTTTTTTCAGAATACAAGGTGTGTCAAAAATTACAAAAAGTCTCGATACTTTTTTGACACACCTTGTATATAATGTAAATGCATTGTTAATGATTTTACTGTAAAATGTACTGTAATGTAATGTAGAAGTGCATTGTAAATCATTTTGTTATAATAACGCATTGCTGATAAACTTTACTATAGAATTAACACTGCAAACAATTTTACTGATGAAAAGCATTGCGAGTGAGGAAAAAAGGATGGTCAGTGGTCAGGAATTATGAAAACGCTGACGTTCTAATAATTCCAATCATCACAAAGATGAAACAACAATGCAACCATATATGGAAGTAGGAAAACAGTCTATCTGAGACCTTTAGGGAATACTAAAAAGGTCGGAGGCGGAATCGATTGAAAGGTTGGCTTAAAAATAAGAATGAAAACAAAATCTATATATCAATACTCATGTTCCTAAATTGAAAGACCATTATCATCTTGCAACACCCTCTGGTTAAGAATGAGATCGTCCAAATGAAAAAAATGTAAATCTTGATTATTTGGTGTTTGCTTATCCGCCGAATTCTCATTTCTTATTAGTGTCGTCAACTCAGCTAAATAATGGACCATTCCGTTTTTATTATTAAGAAAGAAAGAGCAGAAAAAGGACATACCACAGAGAAAAATATAATAAGAAAGAAAGAAAGAAAAAGAGTAGGGGAAAATAGAGAGAGGGGTGAATGCGCGGAAGTGAATCAAATAAAATGAAAAGATGAAAAGAAGGAAAGAAAAAAAAAGAGTGATTGAGAGTGTTTAATAAAGATTATTATGCTTTTTACATATTGAACTATTGCAATACATCTTAGGTAAATATATCAAACGTTGTAATAATTAAATCACCATACTGTGTTATATCCACGTGGAATAAAAAAAACGTTTTATCTTAAAACTTGCAAAATAAACTACGTGATATCTTCAGCATTTGTGGAGACGCGTGGTGTAATGGTTACCGTCGTAGGAAATGAACACGGCGAGACGAGTTCAAATCCTGTTATCCCGTGGACACCTACACATAGACACACTAGTGTAGGCCGACCATAAAAAAATCTTCATCAATCAACTCTGGGCGGATTCTGGATGTTGTAGGGAGGACCTCCCTGGGGCTATGACCTATAAGAACGGCTGTTTGCATTTCACATATAACCAATACCATAGGGAAATATATGAATCCACCTATTCTCCCCTGAGTTATAAGTAAATTGGCTCTTTAACCTTGGCTAGACAACCAGTCTAGAAAAAGAAAATCTCTGTATTCAAACCTGTTAAACTTCGCCTAAGAAATTGACCGTATGTCATATCCTACTCGTGTGGAGGGTTTGGAAAATATGTATATCTTCAGCGTTAAAAGGATTAAGGTTAGTTAGTTGGTATAATTTTACGGTATGTCAACCTTTGTTGGGTTATTTTATACTGATGTTTTTGTTTTATCCATTCTTGATGGGTATTCAATTTTTTGAAAAACTAATTTTTAAAAGCATATTTTAAACTCAGTTTTTGATCTATTTGACCCTAAAATGTTCTACCAATCGGGACAGAGTGGACCTGGGAGTAATGGCAGTGGAGGGGTACTCCACACTCCCCAGAGCTCTAGAATTGGAACCTCATCTATAGATGCTAAGTCCCTCGGCCACAAAGTTCTAGCACATATATGATAAAAGGGTTAGAGTCAGTCATAAAAGCAATACATCGGGAATATCATATAGGTGCTAGGGCTCAACAAAACCAGCAGATTGATCGGAGGGTACTTCTCTAATCGCCCGTCTAGCATAAGTAAGGGCCAAAGTGGAGTATTGTATGTAATGGACTGCTCGCCACCAGGATTCCGTCCTTAATCATTATGGGTCGCCACCGACGACCAATAAGTGGCCTCAATGGGGTTGGGTCTTTCCCCTATGCAGAGGCGCAGTCGGTTTATTCTACAGTCCTAGGTGACAGCTCTAAAATAA
>CM042144.1:61503123-61508123 GCA_023376005.1 Doryteuthis pealeii | reverse complement strand
GCTACGATGATAACCATAACATGACAAGCGCCTCTTTTTAAAATACTGCTGTTTATTCTGCAGTTCATAATTCAGCAGGTGTCGAAAATCATATTGATTGATTGATTGATTTTAACGGTATGTCAACCTGTCAAGGGTTATTTCATACCTAGAGGTTAGGGAATTGCGTACATTGTACTTTTATATTTACATTTACTTTAGGGTTTCTTTTGTTGTTGTTGTTGTTTTGTTTTACGGCACATCAACCCTTTTTAGGTAATCTAATGCCGAGTCAAGTCATTTTGATAAACAAAAGACTCAGGTTGATTACAGTACCTGTCATTACTTGTGATGTCACCCAAGTAAGTATTGAACACTCACATCGCTGCTTAACTTCGGTAATCTAGCTGGAACTGGTGCTCTCAGCGTGACCCGACCGTAATTTAGAGTTTTTACACACAGTTATATAATATTAAGTATTCCTATTCAAAACAAATAAATCTAAATTCCAGGACGAAGCTGTTTGCATTTCACATACCGCTAATACCCTTGGGAAAAGTATCTATCAACCTGTTCTCACTCCAGCTATGGGTAATAATAGAGCAGACTTGGCTCTATTGCTTTACTATGGTAATCAGTTTAGAAGAAGGAAAATTCTGAATTCAAACTTGTTAAACATCGCTTAAAAATTGACCCTGTGTCGCATTCTGTCGAATTCCATACGTAAAACAAATAATTTACGCAAAGTTGTATAGTTTCAAGAATTCCTATCAAACACTAATAATTCATAATATGGTTTCAAGTAATTATTTTCATTCAATAATAATAATTGTTTGCACACCGTTATATGGTTTCAAGTAACTTATAATAGTCTTTAGTGAACAATTATAGCTTCAAATAACTATTCTTAATTCAAATAATTTACAGTTATTGTTATAGGTGATATACCCTATAGACTAATGGAATGCGCCGACGGTTACTATAAGTAACAGGGACAATTATGGCTTGAGAGTAAGCCAATGCAAGTCAGCTCATAACTCTACTTGTCGGACGTAATTCCCACTTCTCTGTACTGTAATTGTCTACTCTTTTGTTAATACGTTTTCCTACATTTGTTATCCGTCGTTTTGTCTTATTTTGATCTCTTGAAACCCCAAAACAGTTATATAGCATCAAGTATTCATATCTAGT
Source organism: Doryteuthis pealeii (assembly GCA_023376005.1). Lineage (NCBI taxonomy): Eukaryota > Metazoa > Mollusca > Cephalopoda > Myopsida > Loliginidae > Doryteuthis > Doryteuthis pealeii. The sequence goes on along the minus strand of CM042144.1, from coordinate 61,506,953 downwards.
ACAAATAATTTTTAAACAGATCTATTTAAACCATACATGGGACACTAACAAGTACTACCACTTTTGGCGAGAGTTGACCCAGAAGTGGTAGTAATGAAGGGTACCCTTCATTACGACACTCTCCAGATTTTTAGAATTGGATTCTCAGCATCAGATGCAGTTTAGTGTCATACCCATTTCCAATCCTTTTTGTGGAGATGGGGAGAGAGGGTTGTCTTATTCCACTGCAGAGGGATACAGTCAACGTATTCTAAGCCTCACCGACATGGCGATCTCAAATTAAAGTGCATTAAAAGTTTAGAAACTTTTAAAAAGTGTTGTTATGCTAAAAGAATAGCGACGAAAGAAAAGAACTAGTGACGTAGCATATTCATTCGTTCAATGAAAATTTCTTTTCGCTATCCTGCTATCGCAGACACCTGGCATTGAACTCTCCATTTGGGAGATATATATTAGGCATGGAATTGACGGCTTGGTTTGTTTATTTAGATGTCACCAAACATGCGCGTTGACGGCCGTTCAGCTTGATATTAAAGCCCTTTCGAATGTTTTGAGACATTATATATATAATATATATATATATATGTGTGTGTGTGTGTGTGTGTAAAATATTGGCCTTGTAAAAAACAAATTAATATTGCTCTCTATATAGTGCTTAATATCTGAGAGAGAACCTCTACAAAGCCGAAAAAACGGTGTATAAAAACGCTTAAATATATATATATATATATTATATATATATATATATATATGTGTGTGTGTGTGTGTGTATGTGTGTGTGTGTTTCTGTGTCTGTGTCTGCGTACTTCTTATACGTGTGTGGGGGTGTTTTTTTGTGTATGTGTATGTGTCTGTAATTTTAAGCACTTTTAATATATTACATACGCAATATATTAAAATTTCTTACATGAGTATAATATATATATATATATATATATATATATATATATATATATATATATATATATATCAGATTTGGATTTGTGCCCCTAGAAAAGGATGGAAGTTTCAAGAAGAAACTTAGTGAGTCATATGTTCCAAAAAATTCTCAACGATGACGTCATAATGCGCAGATGCTTGGAAGGTCAGTTGAAAAAATGCATCCTGTTCTATCTTTTAAACTCAAGGAATTCTTTGAATGAAAAAGCAACACTTAAAGCAAGCTAAGACGAACAACCCCGGGCTATTTCGACAACAGATTTTAAAGTTTGTTAAGGTTTTCTACGAGATTTTTGTGTTGTTTAAAATAGCAAAAGAGGAGTCCCGTCACGTAGTAGCTAACTACTGGACTGCGACATCGTAGTAAGCAAGTTTGAACCCCAGTCGTACTATTACATTGAATTTCGGACTAATACCCTTGGGAAAGGTATGAATGCCCACATCCTCCAGGTATGGATTAAATAGTACCACAACAGATTTCAAAGTTTTTTTTTTAGGTTTTTTTACGAGATTTTTGTGTTGTTTAAAAATAGCAAAAGAGGAGTCCCCGTGGCGTAGTGTCTAACGTATTGGACTACGACATCGTAGTAAGCAAGTTTGAATCCCAGTCGTACTATTACGTTCAATTTCAGACTGATACCCTTGGGAAAGGTATGAATGCCCTCATCCCTCAGGTATAGGTTAAAGAGTACCATTACTGCACACAAGTAATCGGCAAATGAAAATGGTACCATGTCTTAAAAAAAAAAGAAAGAAAAGAAAAGAAGAGAAAGAACCAAATTTATTCCAAAACGTTTACATGAGATAGAAGGTGACAATTGAAGAAACAAATTATAGAAATAGACACTTTCACACCTTTCAAATGGGGGAAGTCCCTGTGGCGTTGTCGCTAACGTGTGGGACTGTGACATTGTAGTAAGCGAGTTCGAACTCCAGTCACGCTATTACGTTCACTTTTGCACTAATATCCTTGGGCAATGTATGAAACCCTTATCCCCCAGCCATGGGTAAAATAGTGCACTACCGTTCTTCTACACGAATTGCTTTGGCATTGGATATCCATGAAGATTGATATGCCATTAAATAAAGAGACCAAAACCAAACCTGAAAATAGCAAAAAGCGCAGGAATATTCTCATGAAATCTAGTGTAGTTCCTGCAGTGAATAAATAGTACACAAAAGTTTCCTAAGCCTTTCTGTCAAACAGAATCATACAATATATTAAAGTTGTGGTACGCATTCCTTTTCTGACGTGATGACCTTTTGACCTTTTAGAAGTCCGTCGCAGACGACGATGACGTCACTTCATGTCGTTCATCAGTTGTGGATCCTCTGGTGTCTAGTTAATCCAATTCTGGACTTGCAGATGCGGTCACACACATTACAAGAAAATTCCCATCTACATTTCGTGATTCATGACGGCGAAGACGTCGCCGCTCTGCAGTCCTGTTAATCTCGATATTGAGCCGCTCAGCTCCTGTGTGCTGGAGGCCAGATCTTTCACTGCATGCCACCTTCGGCGGTGGTACACATACCGGTGTTGGTATGCAACTCATCGATTTTTTTAAAAACCGAACCATTTATTCAATCCGTCAGGGTAGACTGTTCTCGTTCCGCTAACCATGACAGTTTAAAAAAAGATTGAATACCCAACAAGAACGAATCAAACAAAACGTCTTCAGAATGAATTAACCCAACAAGGGTTGACATGCCGTAAAAACCCAACTAACCAACCAAGCAACCAACACATATTACCGACTCGTACGTTCTTCTCGGGCGGTGATTGTTCTTTTTGTTGCCATCTTGTTCTTCTCAGTCGGTGGTCGTTCTTCTCGCCGCTCCACGTTGATACATGGTTTTTCTTTGCTGGGATTAATAACAAAGGCATTTTCTGTGCACACATTTCTTTGTCAATTTTCAAGACGTCTTCTAGATAACATTAACGATTCTTACGTTCGTTGGGAAGCGCCCAAGTGCATTAATGACTGATCTCTTTAACGGTTCTGGGCTACCGTATCTAAAGTTAAAATCTGATTTCTAACTTCTAGTAATTTAGTCATCCAATTAAATGGTAGCTTTCAAATGACCTTTGTGGTCATTGCCTATCAATTAAACTCAGTTGAACTCAGCTAGACATTAAAGGTTTCGGAGTGCAACGCTGTAATCCTTTGAAAAATTATGTACACCACATGAGAATTAATAGATTCAGTCAGTCTATTATTTAACACAGTCTTCTTTCTTTATTTATTTCTTTGATTTTACGGCATGTCAACCCTTGTTGGCTTATTTTATGTTTTGTTCTAGTCATTCTTGATAAGCATTGAAAATTCTTTTAACACATTTGTTAACTTTTCTATTTTCTTGTGTACCTGTTAGGGTCCCATGTATACCTGATAGGATCCCATTTATGGGTTAGATAGGACCTTAACGTGTACACAGTTTTACATTATCATAATATTCAGGGTGCGACGGGTAAATTGTCGATATTTTAGTAGTTTCTCGCATGTGCTTAATTTATTTCAGGTTTTGTCTACTGTGCAGCAAACTAGAGTCAATTTAGCACTCTGTGTGAAGGAAACAGCACAATGACGCAATTCACTCCTCCAAGAATTTGGAAACGGCACGCTGTATTGCTTGTCATTCACGTCGTAAGCATCAATATGAAAAAATTCTGAGTGTTTTGGGTGTCAACCAATCCCCCCTCTTTCTCCCCCTCTTTCTCTCCTCCCGTGTCTTTCTCTCACTCTTTTTCCTCTCCCCTCTCACTCTCTCTTTTTCCTCTTCTTTCTGTCGATTCTCCCCTATCTATGTAGTAGTACGTGTTATAGACCTATCAATGGGTTAAATAGATCAAAAGCGGATAAAAAAGAATGAATAAAAAATGAATATTC
>CM042144.1:61460623-61498123 GCA_023376005.1 Doryteuthis pealeii | reverse complement strand
ATTAAATTGTTCGTAAAACTCTTTATCATTGTTTTGGAAGATCCTATTTTGTTTGTATGTTTAGTTCTCTCGATACCTTTTGATCTTCTTTCTATAGAAGGCCATCATGTGAATGGTTATCATTAGGAAATGATACGGCGATACGAGTTTATATTCTGGACAAGGCTGGTAGCAATTTCCTTGGGAAAAGGTATGCATCCAACTATTCTCCTTCCTACCCAGTTTTATGAGTAAATAGCAGGGCAGGACTGGGCTCTTTAACCATGGTTTGATAAACATTTTTGAAGAAGGAAAATTCTTGAATTCGGCACCTGTTAAACCCAATTAGAAAATGACTTTGAGTCGAATCCTGCCACCCGTTGGGGAGTGGTTGGTAAATACATACGACACAACAATTTGGAAACGATTAGTTGTTTTTTTTTCGCTTTACGGCAATGATCCTATTTCGGGCATTTTAACCTTTTGCCTACTTTAAACTGCTCACAGAGGCTCTCCCCACCACACCCAGCAAAGTACAAAAACTAATGATGGTTTATTTAAGATATGAGCAGAAGACTTTCAGATTACGACAATAATAGACTTTATGATAAATGAGATTTCCGAGGTGAACATACGATGAGTGACTTGACATATCCCCATCGTATAGAGTAAAAGAAAAATCAAGAAACCTTTGGTCACAGCGCTGTGGGGTAAGCAAAGAATTAACGCCAGATCAAGTTCATTTTAGATGAGCAACAAACAAAAACTCAGCTGTTTACCGTTAACTTGCATTGTTTGGTTTAAGTGGCACCCAATTAAGTATTTACAGGTTTCATCGTTTGAGCTTAAACTATTCCAGTGATCTAGGCGAATTGGAAAAAAAACTTTCTTTTAGCAAGAAGTTGGACTGTGGTATTTTAATGCATTTGCGATGTATATTTTCAATTTTCACCCACAAACAGACGATTATAGGATTGGTTTGTATATTGAGTTGTTTCACATAGGATGAGGTCGATTTTCACTCTTCTTAAAATCATTTCTTTTTTTTTTTTTTTTTTTTTTATTTTCCCCAAAGATTATCCATCTATTGCGAAAGTGTGTGTTTGTATTAGTGCCTAATACTGATAATCAAAAATTAGATCCACATTACCATTGTATTGAAGAAATAGCATCAAGCATCGTCTACTGAAATGCATAAAATCTACGTTTTGCAACATTTTCAGCCTAGAAAAGGAAAATTGTTAGAGAATTTACCGTTTTCAACTATTACTAACATTCAGATTTTATTTATTTTATTAAAATGAAACGATTTAAATATTATGAATAAGAATTCAAATTAAAAATGTGTCCCCCCATCACCACTGACAACCTCTGATATGCGCTTTTTACCTTCATTAATAAGCCATATAACGGACGATTTCTTTTTTCTCTGGGTGAAATATGAGTCCAAAATTTCACATAATTCATTGGAATGACCCTCGGTAAAAATATATAGATCTCAAAAGGTGCATAAGGTCCATAGACAATTACAGGGAAAAGTACTCGTGATGACAAATAATGATGCTATGAATTGATATGATGGTCATAGACAGACAGGAAAATTACTCTGATGGACCGAAATAATGATGCTATGAATTATGATATGAATGATCATAGACCAGACAGGAAAATTACTCTGATGACTGGAATAATGATGGCTATGAATTGATATGATGAATCATAGGACAAGACAGGGAAAATATCTGATGAACTGAATAATGATGCTATGAATTGACCTCTTAATGATTGGCTATGAATTGATATCATAGTCATAAGACAGTCAGGGAACCTACATCTGATGGACTAACTAATGTATGCTATGAATTGAACTGAATAATGAATGCTATGAATTGAATTCATAGTCATAGACAGTCAGGGGAAAAAATACTCTGATGACTAACTAATGATGCTATTGAATGGACAACTAATGATTGCTATTTGAATTGATATCATGTTCATAGACGTTCAGGGGGAAAATACTCTGATGACTAAACTATGATGCTATGAATTGACGCTGAATAATGATGCTATGAAATTTGATATCATAGTTCATAGAGAGTACCATGGAAAAATACGTCTGAATTGACTGAATTAATGATTGCTTATGAATGATATGATGTTCATAGACAGAACAGGGAAAATACTTTGATGCTGAATACATGATGCATGAATTGATTTTCATATTAGTCATAGACAGACAGGGAAAATACTCCGATGACTGAATAATGATGCTATGAATTGATATGATGATCATAGACAAACAGGGAAAATTACTTGATGGCTGAATAATGATGTATGAAGTTTGATATTCATTAGTCATAGACAGACAGGGAAAATACTTCTGGATCGACGAATAATGGATGCTATGATGACATATAATAATCATAGAGACAGGGAAAATACTCAGACGACTGAATAATGTGCTATGAATTTGATATGGATGTCATAGACAGACAGCGGAAAAATACTTTGATGCTGAATATGATTGCTATGAACTTTATTATGATGATTCATAGGACAGACAGGGAAATCTTTGATGACGGGATAATGCTGCTATTAATTTATAAAGTAGGTCATAGAAGTCTGAAGAAAAATACTTATTGACTGAATAGTGATATATGAATTTATATGTTTGGGTTTAGGAGCGGTCATGTTACTCGTTAAATACGGAAATATATTTATTTATCATCCACGTGCCCCAGTTGTGTGGGCACTTAAAGGAAACATTTTTCCTAAAAGGATGTCGTTGAGTAGGAGGATGTCCGCTTCCGTTTTATGGCCTCCACGTGTGTTTTTAGTTGTTTCCCACCACTTTTTTTTATTTTTCTCGCTTTTTCCTAACTCTAGGAAATAACTGCAATATTATGTGATATGGCTGGACAACATTAGAGAGAAAACAAAAGATGGTTGATATTTAATTTTGCCAAACCATTTTTAGTAAGCACTTAAACGAAGTTATCAAATAGTATCATTTCTTAGAAAATTACAAAGAAACCTCAACATCTTGCTTGGCATATGCTCCCGGACAGAACTGGTCTTCATTCGCATGTTAGATGTCTTAAGACTAAGAATCAGGAAATTCACTGTTTACAAGATTAAAAAACCACTGACCGGACAAAATATCCACACATATATCGAATGTGTTTTAGTTAAAACCATGGAATACAGATTGACCTGTATTGATTTTCAACGGCATTTCAACCCGTCCTTCGGGACAGGGGTCCAGTGAGCTTTGGCTCTGGACGAGGAAGGTGTTAAATTAATAGCTCAATCCCAGAGGGCCATACCTCCAGGCAACAACCTGCCCCCTTGAACTTAAAGGGTCAGGGTTGGGTTTATTGCCCAGCGCTAGAGGCCCCCTTGAGGGGAATGCCGACGGGATTTTGCCGTAATTTCTACTAACCACCCACTTAGCTTCGGCTTGTGGCGGTGTCCCATGTAAAAAGGCCTTGTGCCGTATCCGTGTACAAAGTGGCGGTACATTGTACATATACCAGATTACCTGATGATATTTATACGGCATGTCAAGTCTTAGAGTAATTTATGCTTAAAAAAGTTAGGGAATTGCGTTGCTGTCAAAATTGTTGATTTATTCTGTTCTTTTTTCTACTAATTTTTCAGAGATTTGAGGCACCTTTTGTATTTGTTATTATTTTATTATTCGGACATATTGTCCTCATCTTTAACTGTTTATCTGCACAACATTCTGACCGATGTACACTCCGGCCTCTTCGATGGTATTACTTGTCGGACTGAGGAAACCTTCTCGAAACTCAAAGGAAAAGCAGAGATGGACACATCGTACCGGAAACAATGTGTGCACTATAACAATTAAGAATAATAATACAAAATAATACAAATTGTTTTGTTTTATTTTTGTTTATTTGTTTAACGTGCATATCAACTCCTATGGGTTACTTTAATACCCAAAAATTTGATTCATTTCGGAATGTTTATTATAACATAATATTGTTTCAATAATTCCACCTGCAGGCTTTTCAACAATGCTTTTTTACTTTGTTTAATATTTTTACTTTAGAAAAAAATAGAATATATGGTCCAAGTTTCCTAATATAAATTCAAAATAATTTGCAATCCGATATATATCAAGTCATTCTTCATCAAATTACGGAGAGAGTAATTTTGCGCAATCAGTTACCTCTTATTGTTCCTTTCAATAAAAACATAAAATTGCACACTATCCGTATAGGTTCTCACCGTATTCCTATCTAATAATTATATGGTTTCAAGTAATTACTCTATTTAATAATAATCATTATTTTGCACACAGTTGTATTGCTTTCAAAACAATAATTAACCCTTAGTGACAGTATATTATTTGTATTATTCGGACTATTGTCTTCATTTATGCTATCTGTACAACGTTTCGCCGATGTGCCCCTGGCCTTATTTCAGTATTTTTTGTCGGACTCGGGACCTTCTTCGGATACGTGAACCATTCTGGGGAACTCGAGTCCCGAGGAAGGGTTCCGAGTCCGAAGAATATCCGAAATAAGGGCAGGAGGGATATTGGCCGGAAACGCTTGTACAATAACAATTATTGATTGAGGACAATAAGTCCGAATAATACAATACTAATTATCAAGCTTCATCTTCAAAAAAATTCACGAGCATCAGAGACCTTAGTAAAACAATTATAGCTTCAATGTAACTATTGGTAATCTTTATAATGGAGATTGTGTTGCTTTTTTGTTCCTGTTAACCGAAACTATATCACTACTCAAGTTTACAATTCCCTTAGATATGAATCATATCTCTCAAATGATTTTATTTTCATTAAAACCTCTATTATAAATAACAAATTTGTTTTACTATCCTTAATTACTTTAACCATATGCTACATTACTAACAACATACAATCATGTTTTTATATACAAACAAAATAGCGGTTTACAGTGTGAACGGGAAGGTAATTCATATTGATATTAAAATGTGATTTAATTATAATATATGCTTTAGTATATTGGTTTCTAACTGTTTGATTTATATATGAATTATTAAGCAGACAATCTCTTTNTTTTATATAAGAAAAATAGCATGTATTGTATAGAAATAACAGAAATAAGAATGTAATGAATTATGTGCCGTAATATGTTTTAATGTTTATTTTTTATTAAATAATATTTTTTCTTTGGCTTAATAAATTTGAAACTTTTAAGTTTTAACTTAAATATAGCGTATCTGAAGCTCGCACGTACCACCAGATTTAGCTCACAACACAAAACCAAAATCGACAGAGTGACAGCTCGTAACTCGGAAAACTCGTAACTTGGGGCACTCGTAAATCAAATTACCACTGTATGTATATATTAACAATTTGATTATTATCCCTTTAATTAATTTTGGAGGATTCATCGAGTCACTAGTCAGGGAGCTAGTTGGGGAGACAGTTAGGGATCATCGTTATATTTTTTTCTTTTTTTAAAGTGTAGAGTACCATTCACACTAATTGAAAAGGTTGTGTTATATAGTTTAACTTTCGCTATGTAACGGAAATAACAATCTCAGTTTGTTGAAATTGGAGAAGAGAATGACTAGAAAGTTACCGCCTCACACACACACACACACACACACACACACACATATATATATATATTATATTATATATATATATATATATATATATATATTGTGCCACATCTAAGCTAGCTAAGTAAATAACTATATAATATATATATATATATATATATATATATATATATACATACATTAGTTGAATGAATGTGTATATATATATATATATATATATATATATATATGTATATGTGCGTGTGTGTGTGTGTGTGTAATTATATATTCATTAAAGTGAATGAACGTTTTGACGTATTTGTTTAATAAATCCTATTTAAACAGCAGTTCCAGCTCTTAAGTAACTATGTTGTTTGACCCAAACGATCCGCTTATTGAGAAGTCGTTTTTTTTATTGGTTAGATATTCAGCGCCGAATCTAATTGTGTGTTACGCTGAGTAGCCGAGTTCAGAATGCATGTTTTTATGAAAGCTCAAAAACTATTATAAGTCTCCTCAGTCTTTTATGTCTAATGGTATTTCGAAAATAGAAATAAAGCATTTAGGTCTTTTGTTGTAAACATTTCTAAGATATATGTCTCTGTTGAAACAGCTAAGTTTGTTTTTTTATCGAATTCCAAGAAGAGTAAAAAAAACAGACTTATCTTAAAGATAAATAATGAAAAAGGATCAGACGGTTTAGCCCATCAGGTAGAACATAGACCAAGAAACCACGAGGTCCAGGTTTGATACAGACCTTAGCATGAGTAGCAGAGCTTGGATCTGTTACGGTAAGTGAGGAGTTGATGGTAAGTCTGCCGCTCCACTCCAAACGCAAAAAAAACATCTCCACGCTGAGTCTATAAAACAAATGAATAGAATTATCAAGAAGGCAAAGAAAGAAATGATCATATTACCATTCCAAATCTTTGGACAGGTTTAGCTCAGTCAGTAGAGCTTCCACCTAGGGACCACAAGTTTCTGGTTTCTATACCGACCCTCGTCAACTCAGCGCATGAGTTGTACAAATTGGAGATGTGCGGTAAAGTTGGTACTTATGGTAAGTGTTGCCGCTCCCACTCCGGACACAAAAAACAATCACCATGGTCTAGCGCTAATGAAAACGGGATAGACTCCCTCGCTGTCCGGCTGATGCCGACTATAGGCCACGCCACCGACTTTACTTACTTAATCACCAGTCACGTTAATCAACATACTGCCTCCACAATCATCCCAGTAACTTGCACCGGCTTGCCACTGGATATCAGGAATAGATGAAAGTATGTATACCTGCCATACAAGTATGTGATTGGAAGCCATGGGATTCAGCATTGTGGATGTAAGCAAACCCACTAAGGCTGGCCAATGGAGCGCTTGTGCTGTTGCTGGGTGGATCATAGGTCAACGCCTGGATCAAAGTTCAATCAGAAACTCCAGCTACTCAATCAATAAGTTGTCTATGACCTTTGACCCAGTATCAGTTCACCAAGATTCAGAAATCTATACTGCAATACGCCTTTGATGAGTGGGGTTATCGCCAAAAGGGCTTGCATTTTATTGGTTGAAAAAATTGATCAACTTGAGCTTGAATCACCAAAAGGTCTAAATCGTACGCCTTCACGTGTCACTGCAAGGTGGTGCGTGTTCTGTAGAGATTTAACCCGAGTGGTGGAAAAATCAACTACAAGAATGATAGACACTTCTGTGAAGTAAGGATGAACTTCACAAAGACAGTCTGCTGCATAACGCTTACAGATGAATATGGACTCTCTCGTCGATTTCGATGCATGAGGGTTCATCCAGTGAACAATCTACACAGTGTTTTGTTTATAGTGGTGAAGGCTTGTGTTGGACTATCCGCACTTTTTGGCACAGTCGATAGGAAAGAACTGGTGCACAAGGAATGCCACAAACCCAATCAACGACTGACCTCAGGTTTTTCAAATTCAGAAATTTCCTAGACTGGTTACCTATCCAGAGTTGAAGAGCCCAGTCTACCCTACTATTTTACCCATCTGGAGGGAGTATATATAGATTCATACCTTTCCTAATGGTATTAACGCTATGTGAAATGCAAACAGCCTTGTCTATGGTTTGAACTCGAGTCGACGACTCTATTTTCTACGACTCTAACCATTATGCCATGTGCCTCCGAATGATGGATACACCAGTATTGACCGAATCAATAAAAACTTACAAACAACAGCTATGTGCGGACATTGGATACCGCACTGAGAACTTCCCAGGAGCAATGACTGAAAAGAGTTTTTCTCTTAACTCTCTACAGAGGATACAGTCAGCATATTCTAAGCCAAACCCTAAATCCCGAACGAGGCTTTTTGCATTTCATATATTGCGCTAAAACCATTGGGAATAGTATGCATACAAATATTCTCTCTCCAGGTATGGATGAAGAGTAGGACAGACTGGCATCTGAATTTAAACCTGTTAAACTCCGCTTGAAAATAGACCTTGTGTTGCATCCTACTCGTGTAGAGTGATTGGTAAATATATATAAACCAAACCTCTAGGAATAGAATAAACCTAGACGGGTTGATATGTCATTAAAATCAATCGATCTATCTCAGTATTAGAAAACCCTTTTTTTAATTTGGTCTCAATACCAGGAAGATTGTATAGCTCCAAATAACCTGTTGAGATTAACCTATGCCATTTCAATCCATTCGCTGAATGTCGATTCAGAGAATGAGCCTTGAACACTGACTTTTGAGCATTCATTTTTTCCGCTTTATCTCTTGAGCTACCTTCCGGATTTGACAGTCCATTGTTTGCTGTAATTTGCATCAGTCGAAAGCAACTCTACGTAAAGCCAGCCTCCCGCGCGTTTTTTCTACACTTGGATGATTGATTGCCTACTTGTTTAGTCTATTTCATTGTTTCTAAAGAAACGGTAATTATCGACAGAAAAGTGTCTCGCCGTAAAGGAACTGTGAGCGCATAACACAAACAACGACTTGAAAGAACGTTGCACGCTTCCAAATGCATAGCTTGTCTTGAGACATTCTGTGCATATAACGCTCAGATGCCTAACATCGTTTTGGCTCGCCTACAAAACTTGAGACGAGCTTGAAACAAAAACGTTTTTCTAATGTTTACTTTGCAAACTCAAATTATCAGCCTTTCATAACGATTTTATTTTCACCAAAGTAAGGTTTTCATTCTGAAAAACCTTCACACTGTAGAATACGCTGACTGCACATCTGCAGAGGGGTAAAATCCTTCGTGGGTGGTGACCCGTGGTGCTAATGTTACATAGCCATTTTATGTTGTAGATTAAAGCATATTGTAGATTATAGAGTATACCCGTGGTCGCATACCCATCTTCTTTTCTACTTATCTTGTGTTTCTTCTTCTATACTAGCTGGCTTCTTATTTGCGTGGCTAGTTCTATCTATATCTCGATCTGTTCTGGTAGATATTATTTTTAGCTGGTTCTTAGCAGGATTTATCTTTGGGTGTCTTCTTGAGTTGATCTGGTTCAGAGGAGAACCGAAAGTACTCGGAATGTGAATGGTAATTCGTCAGATCTTTTATAAATTCTTTTCAAGATGACAAAATTAAGAAAATTGTCAGATAATAGGAAAAAAGAAAAAGAAGAAACTTAAAAACAACTCGGATTATATTTTTTTATTGAATATATATATATATATATATATATATATATATATATATATATTATATATATATATAATATATATATATATATATATATATATATATATATATATATATATATATATATGGCCAGTTTAGCTCAGGCGGTAGAGCATTCGGCTAGGAATCAAACGGTTCCTGATTCGATACCGGCCATCACCAACTCAGCGTATGAGTAGCACAGGGATCTGTGCGGTAAAGTGAGGAGATGATGGTTGGTGTGGCGCTCCACCCCAGACGCCAAAATAATCTCCTTATCTAGTGCTAGTGAAAAGGGGATAGACTACCTGAGTTGGTGCGGTCAGGTATCGAAACAGGAACCTTGCGATTTCTAGTCAAGTGCTCTACCGGCCGAGCTAAAGAGTATAATAAAAATGTGCAAAAACTTGCAATATGTTTCTTTTTCATTTTTTTTTTTCGGGCTTGGAGGATAATGTTTTGTTTTTTTTTTTGTTTTTTTTTTTTTTTTGGGGGGGGGGAGTGTTTGTTTGGGGTTTTTTGTTTTTTAGGGTTTTTTTTGTTTTTTCAGGCTTCAAGGATAACGTTTAAAATAAAGGCAGTTCATAAAGTTGTAAAATGTATCAACAACAATGGCGGCCATGTTGAAGCGCGACAATCAAAATGTATGTATTTACCTACACGAGCAAGATGTGACACATGGGCAATATTTAAACGGCGATTAGCAGTTTTGTATTAATAGTTTTCCTTCTCCTAAGCCGGTTGCAATACTAAGGTTAAAAAGCCTAGTCTTTCCTACTATTTAACCATTGCTTATGAGAGAATAATTAGATTCATACCTTTCCCAATGATATCAGCGCTATGTGAAATGCAACCTGCCTCATCCAGGATTTGAACTCGTCTCACCGTGTCCATTTCCTACGACGATATCCATTACACAACGGGCACCCCCATAAGCAAAATATCCATCAAGAATAAAACTTCAAGTGTTGATGTTTACTAAGTGATTCTATCATTTGCATAATCTAGTTATTATATAATAATCTTTTTTTAATTGCGGCAGATCTTTATGAATACCTTGTATAGTGTAACTGAATTTTGAATTGTCTAAGCGGCAAAAGCCATCAAAATATGTTTTGTGTTTTTTACTGATATCACTGCTTCATATGACAAAATCAAATACATCCCCAGGGAAAATATTTCAAGTATTTGCGATTATTGTGTCTCGGGCTTTTTGACCGTTATTTGATTTCCTATTGAAATGTACAGTTCTCCGGGTCATAATACATGCACACATGAACAGAAACACAGATACACATATTACTACAATCCAATATCTTTAACAATTACTACAATCTAACATTATTAACTATAACTACAATCTAACATTTTTAACTATTAATACAATCTTACATTATTAACTATTACTACAATCCAACATCTTTAACTATTACTACAATCCAAAATTTTTAACTATTACTACAATCCAAAATTTTAAATTATAACAACAATCCAACATTATGTCCTGGTCTATCGTTAAACTCCATCTGATGGTGAGGCTCCAGTTTTGGAGGTTTGGGGAATGTGGAGCACCCATTCATCACCATTGCTCCCTGGTCCACTCTGACCCGGAGTAGTAGTACCTGTTAGGGTCCCATCTATGGGTTAAATGGAAAAATGTATTTATAAAAAAAATTGTGTATCCATTACGAATTAATTTATTTCAAAACTTAATCGGCATTAAATGGTCCACTGAGGTTGATATGCCGTAAAACAAAACAAAACAAACCTAACCTAACCAATCCAACATTTTGAACTATTATTACTATTCAGCATTTATAACTATTACAACAATCCAACATTCTAAACTATTACTACAATTCAGCATTTATAACTATTACAACAATCCAACATTCTAAACTACACATTCAGCATTTATAACTATTACTACAATCCTAGATGTTAACTTAATTATTACTCCAGTCCAAAATCTTTAACTGAATCAATATGAAATTTGATGCGTGCATGCTTACATTTTAGCTTTGGTTTGATTTCTTTATTTAATGGCATATCAACCGGCGTGGGTTATTTAATGTCAAAGCCATTATGAAAATTTCCTTTAAAAATCAAATAAATAATGACTAAAGTATATGTCAAAAAAAAGGAAAACGCGAATTTAAACGTATATGAAAATTTTATTTAAAAATCACAATAAAAACTTGATTAAAGATGACGTGTCTATTAAAGATATGTCCCACATCTTAACCCGAAAGCCTTGGGACTCTAAGGCGCCAGATTCCAGTGCACTTCTGCTACGTCATCGATCCCCACTGTTAACGAGAAAACAGTCAGTGGTCGGTTCGGCTTAAACCTGTAAGGACCTGAATGAGTTAACTCCCTCAGACTGAATTGGTAAATAAGTTGCCACTCGCTTCCAGGAGCAAACCTTGAAATTCGACAAATTCAACATGAAAGAATTATACTACAGAAATCATCTCAACTCAATTAGGGTTTGCAACTCAAAGACAGCTTCCCTAAAAGCAACCTCTAAAATTCATCACCAACAAAACATACGAAATTTCAACCTGCCTCTGCCGATAGGTTGGCGGGTCATTCTTCACTTCAAAGAACTTTGTTAACCGGACTCTGAGTTAAGTTCTCCGCAAATCACACCAAAATTTGCAAAAACTATCCTTAAATCTATCTTTCCCCTTTTTTTGTTTATACATATTAAATTTGTTGTTAATATACTTGTCTTGTCTTTTTCATTCAGTGTCCGAACTTGAAAGTTGCGGTAATTCCCCCCACAAGTGAGAGTTAATCCTTTTACAGTTTTAATTCCCATATATTGCAAATTTTGTTTGTAACGTTCGGATACCTGTTTGAGAAGATAAGCGCAGCAT
The DNA here is from genome assembly GCA_023376005.1 of Doryteuthis pealeii. Classification (NCBI taxonomy): domain Eukaryota; kingdom Metazoa; phylum Mollusca; class Cephalopoda; order Myopsida; family Loliginidae; genus Doryteuthis; species Doryteuthis pealeii. Next base: position 61,486,040 of record CM042144.1, on the reverse strand, counting down.
TTTGTTAACTTGTCTGAGAGATAGTTGTTAGTTTTGTTAGAAATTAACTGGGAAGTCCCTTTAAACGCTAAAATGGAAGAAATTAGAATTCTGGTCGGTACTCGAAATAGTGCATGTCGACGCGTTTCATACATGCTATCGTTTATTGCGAGTAAACGCGGACTGACTGAACGACTTTTCGAGAAACTAGTATCAGAGGTAAATGACTGGATAGAAGAGGCCCTTAGATTAAATAAAAAAATTACATATCTTAAAAATATTAAAATAGAATGTGGTCTAGAAGATGACAGGTTCTGTGAAAGTCACTTCTTATTTACGACCACAAATAAAATAAAATCAATTAGAACTAGCCTGCAGCATAAGGTCGCAGATAGTTCTGCTAACGAAATAAAAATTAAACCGAGTACTTCGGACGAAATAAAAATTAAACCGAGTACGTCGGACGAAATAAAAATTGAAAATATAGAAGTTACCTCTTCTAACGAAATTGAAAATGTAGAAGTTACCTCTTCTAAAGAAATTGAAATTTTAGAAGTTACCTCTTCTAAAGAAATTGAAAATGTAGAAGTTACCTCTTCTAACGAAATAGAAATTTTAGAAGTTACCTCTTCTAAAGAAATTGAAATTTTAGAAGTTACCTCTTCTAACGAAATAGAAATTTTAGAAGTTACCTCTTCTAACGAAATAGAAATTTTAGAAGTTACCTCTTCTAAAGAAATTGAAATTTTGGAAGATAGTTCTTTCTTCCAAAGAAATTGAAATTTTGGAAGATTGTTCTTCCAAAGAAATTAAAAATTTTGGAAGATAGTTCTTCCAAAGAAATTAAAATTTTGGAAGATAGTTCTTCCGAAGAATTAAAATTAAAAATAGTAACTCTAACGTTACTAAGTTTTTTAAAAATTATCTTTCTGGCAGATTTGCTCAGATATTAAAAATTAAAATACCTACGATAAAAGAAATTAAAGTTGAGGGTACTTCTCAAAATTAAAAATAGTAATTTTAACATTACTAAACAAATTAAAATGAAAAAGTTGGCTCTAGAGCCAGTTGAAATTCTAAATTGGAAAAAAGAAAAAAATGTATAAACCTTGCTTACCTACGACCCCTAAATTTGGTCTAGGATCATTCTGGAAATTTTGAAGGTTAAACTAACTGAGGTTAAAATTAGAAATTAAAAAATGTGCTTAGTCATGAGCATAACTTTGAAATACGAAATTGAAATTTATCTTACCTACACACAATGTTGGTTAAGATATCTAAGAAATTTGAAGTACCTTATTAAAACTATCCTTCTGGCAAACTTAGTTGGATAGCTAAAAATTAGAAATTTAAAAAAATATGCTTAGTCATGAGCTTAACTTTGAAATGCGAAATTAAAAATTCTTACCTACATACAATGTTGGTTGAGATATCTAAAAAATTAAAAACTAAAAATATCTTTCCGACAGATTGGTCAGATATTAAAATTTAAAACACCTCGTTAAACTTGTCTTTCTGACAGACGTAGTCAGTCGGATAGCTAAAGACCTAAAAATTAAAAAATTATCCCAAGTCATTGAAATTAAAAATTATCTTCCCAACATACAATGTTGGTTAAAATATTAAAAAATGAAAAATAAAAATTATCTTTCTGACGAATTGAGTTGGTTGGATAGCAAAAAATTAAAAATTAAAAAATATGCTTAATTATGATCATAACATTTGAAATTCGAAATTAAAAATTATCTTACCAACGTACAAACTTGTTTAAGATAACCTAAAAATGAAAATTTTGCTTCTGGTCGTTCGACCATTTTTGAGAATCTTAAAAATCTAAATTTAAATGTGTCTTCCCAACACGCAAGTTGGTTAGATATTCTAAACTTAAAAATAAAATAAGTCAGTGTGCATAACTCTGCCCGTTAGACTTCCCCTAAATAAAACATATATATATAAATGAAAATTCTCGAATTCTCTTCCAACTATGGGTGGCTAGGATAGCTAAAACGAAAAATGCTAATTTGATTGAATTTGAACTCTTGAATGCCTTTACCTGTCTTGGTTGACGATGACTTTGATATTGAATTTAAATTTGATAATTACAAAATGTTTTACACAACTTTGATAAACAATTTGAAAACTACAAAATAAAACATTAAAATACCCTTGTATTCCCCTTGGGTAGGAAGTACCTGGGAACGCCTTATAGGAGTTATAAAATCATGTCTCTATAAAACTATTGGTCGTTCCAAAATAGAATATTTTGAACTACTAACCCTACTCTCTGACATACAAAATGCTATTAATACTAGGCCCCTTACATATAGATGTTCATCTGACAGTGATCTACAAGTAATAACCCCTAATTGTTTTTTGCGCCCTAATGTTAACAGCGAACTCATTCTAAAACCTAAGGTTCAAAACATTTACGCCTTCAAGAGATTTATTGTTAAAAAGCATTGAAATTCGTGACGAGATGTTGGTTAAATTTCGAGAAATGTGGTACGAACAATATTTACTCAGTTTAAGAGAAAATTGCAAGGACTTGCACGAAACCAATTATTCTGAGAAAATTAAAACTGATGATGTGGTACTGATAAGAAATCCAATCAAGCCAAGACCTTATTGGCAACTTGGGAGAGTTGTTGAACTTTTCCGAGGAGAAGACAACAAAATACGTTCAGCTAACGTAAAAAGGGGAGATGGTTTGACACAAAAACATTCACTAAAACATCTCTATCCATTGGAGTTGACTTTAACTCATGACTATCATCCTCTCTCACCTGAAACTGAAAACTTAAAATCAACAGATTCTAATGTTCAACCCTCATCACTGCCGAAAAGAAAGGCAAGTACAAGAATGAGGAAAAGACCTGCGAATGATCAATATTTATATTATTGAAAAAAAAAAAATTTTGCTTTAAATGTGGTCGTTAGACTATTCAAAAATATTGAAAGCTTGAATATAAAAAAAAAAAAAGAAAAAAAAAGAAAAATTAACAGTGAATGTATGTTCCCAATGCAATGAAATTGCATTTTTTCTTGTTGTTGGGAATATATGAAAATTTCCTTTAAAAATCAAATAAATAATGACTAAAGTATATGTCAAAAAAAAGGAAAACGCGAATTTAAACGTATATGAAAATTTTATTTAAAAATCACAATAAAAACTTGATTAAAGATGACGTGTCTATTAAAGATATGTCCCACATCTTAACCCGAAAGCCTTGGGACTCTAAGGCGCCAGATTCCAGTGCCCTTCTGCTACGTCATCGATCCCCACTGTTAACGAGAAAACAGTCAGTGGTCGGTTCGGCTTAAACCTGTAAGGACCTGAATGAGTTAACTCCCTCAGACTGAATTGGTAAATAAGTTGCCACTCGCTTCCAGGAGCAAACCTTGAAATTCGACAAATTCAACATGAAAGAATTATACTACAGAAATCATCTCAACTCAATTAGGGTTTGCAACTCAAAGACAGCTTCCCTAAAAGCAACCTCTAAAATTCATCACCAACAAAACATACGAAATTTCAACCTGCCTCTGCCGATAGGTTGGCGGGTCATTCTTCACTTCAAAGAACTTTGTTAACCGGACTCTGAGTTAAGTTCTCCGCAAATCACACCAAAATTTGCAAAAACTATCCTTAAATCTATCTTTCCCCTTTTTTTTGTTTATACATATTAAATTTGTTGTTAAATATACTTGTCTTGTCTTTTCATTCAGTGTCCGAACTTGAAAGTTGCGGTAATTCCCCCCACAAGTGAGAGTTAATCCTTTTACAGTTTTAATTCCCATACCATCCGTGTAGGAGAACTGCAGTGGTACTATTTAACCCATTGCTGAAGGGGGTGAGGAGTTTCATACCTTTCTCAATATTATTAGTCTGAAAGTGAACTTAATAAAGCGACTGGAGTTCGAACTCGCTTACTACGATATTGCAGCCCGGTACACGTTAGTCATTACACCACGAGGACCCCAGCCCCCCGTTTAATTTTTTTAAGTACAATTTAAATCGCTTGGCATTAAAGGACAAAGCAATTGTTTAGTACAATTACGATACTGCTGTAGTATTTCAGTGAGAGAGCACGAAGGGGATTGGTTGGATGAGACACGTGACGCAGTGACGTCATAATTGAAAGAGCTAGAGCGCTAAGAATTAATTTCGTAATCCAGTTCGCCTGCTGATTTGTCTAGTTAAAGTAGATATGGTTTGGATTGGGGTTAGGTTTCATACAGTCAATCAATCTATCTATCTATCTATCTATCTATCCTTTTCCTCACCCGCATAGTTTGACGCACGCCAGATTCCGAGAATAAAGGTGGGCAGGTAGTTACTGCAGCATTAAGTTCAGTCCAGTGCAAGACCTTCTCGTGGATATGGATATTCATTAAGCGTAGCTTAATCTAACATAAGACCTCCTTGTGTACATGGATATTTACTAAGATTAACTTAATCCGACATAAGACCTCCTTGTGCATATCTAGAATAATTACTCATAAGGAAACTTCAAAACAAAACCATTTCCCGTCTAAATTTTTTTGAGATGAGGCTTGATATGTATTACTTTGATTTTTGGGGCTGTTGTCCTCATCTTTATTGGGAAATATACACCCTTGTGCAAATTAAGTAAATAATGTCTTTCGTGATAAAAATCTAACGCAATATTTTTCAAGGAAAAAAAATTAGAATGCACCGACTGCACCTATGCATAGGGGTAATATTCCCCAAATGGGGCCACCTATTTGCCGTGGTGGCAACCCATGATGCTTAAGGACGGAGTTTTGGTGGATGATGAGCAGTCCATGACCTGCAATACTCCACTTAGAACCGTACTTAGGCTAGACGGGCGGTCGGAGAGGCCCCATCCGATCACGTCAACCCCTAGCACCTATATGATTGCCCGAACCCTATTGCTCTTATAGCAAGCCCCAACACTTTTTATCATATGGATGCTAGAAGGCGGTGACTGAGTCTACATGTCCTGGGAATGACGTTAAACTCAATCTGATGGTGAGGTTTGGGGAATGTGGAGCACCCCTTCATCCCCATTGCTCCCTGGTCCACCTTGACCCAGGCTGGTAGTTCCTGTTAGGGTCCCATTTATGGGTTAAATAGAAATATGTATTTATTAAAAAAATTGTATTATCCATTAAGAATTGATTTATTTCAAAACTTTATCGGCATTAAATGACCCACTGAGGTTGATATGCCGTAAAACAAACCAAACCAAAACATTCCATACATTGTTGTCATCAACAACCATGTTCTAAAAATAAATAAAAAGAAAAGAGGATCTTTTTATTATATAAAAATTATAGTAAAATCTTTAGGATACGGTCCACATAATAATACAAAACTTTTAGTATATACAGCATTGCCAGAAATAAGTACACCGCTAACAATTCTTTTTATAAGAAGTTAATTTTCTTTTAAATCAAAGATACCAAGATTATCCAATCAAAACAGATACTATTAAATATTACAATCCTCATAGCGTAAGGGCTAAAGTGCAGGACTGCGACATCGTAGTAAGCGAGTTTGAACTCCAGTTTGGCTATTACGTTCACTTTCGAGCTAATACCCTTGGAAAAGGTATGAACCTCCACATACCTCAGCTATGGGTTAAATGGTACCACTGCTGTTCGTCTTTAAGGATGGTTTTGGAATTAAATAACCCACAAAGTTTGATTTGCAATTAAACCAAGAAACCAAAACCGCTTGGATGCCTAATATCGTTTTGCACGCATACAAAACTTAACTGAGATGGTTCTGAAACAAAAACGATTTTCCAATGTCAATTTATGTTAGCAGCCTTTCATAAAGATTTTATTTTTCACCAGTATAAAAATGTCATTGTTTAAAAAAAGATCTTCATACATCTATCTATCTATTTATCTATCTATTCGCCTGCCTACCTCAATCTGTTACGTTAAACTGAATCTAGTGAAGTTCCAATTCTGGAACTCTGGGGAGTGTGGAGTACCTTTTCATCGCCATTATTCCCAGGTCCACTTTGACCCGGAGTGGTAGTACCTGTCAAGCTCCCATCTATGGGTTAACTTGATCAAAAATGTGTTTAAAAAAATTGAGCTTTAAAAAGTGTTGAATACCCATCAAGAATGAATAAAACAAAACGTCTCCAAGCATAAAATAACCCAACAAAAGTTGACATGCCGTAAAACCCAACCAACAAACAAACTCAATCTGTTCCTTGAGATTTGGAGAGTGCGGAGTAACCCTTTCATTGCTATTACTCCCAGGTCCACTCTGACCCAGAGTGTTAATATCTGTTAGCGTTCTATCTATGAATCTAATAGATCTGTTTAAAAATCATTTGTATTCAATAGGAATACTAAATGCCATATAACTGTATATTATTTGTACTAGCAAATATATGCACCCTCCGGTGCAAGTATCTAAGTTTTAATATAATATTATATTAAATTAGAAAGGCTAATGTAAATGAATAAAAATGCAGATAAAAATATTTGAAACAGAGGAGGGTATAATCGAAAAATAGAACAACTGAAACTTACTCTTCCATCACTCTCGTCTTTCATTGTTCTTTTTTCTAATTTAAGTATTTAGTTAAAATACGAAGTAAAGAATAAAATGACACTTATCTTTTCTTGTTAATGGATTTCATTTAAGATTCATTGAAGAGATTGTTGCTTATATTCATTAAAATAAAATCAAACAGTTAGAAACCAATAATACTAAGCATATATTTATTAAAATCACATTTTAATATCAATATGCAAATTAGCCTTCCCGTTCACACTGTAAACCGCTATTTTGTTGTATATAAAAACATGATTGTATGTTGTTAGTATGTAGATATGGTTAACAGTATTAATGATGTAAAAACAATTTTATTAATAATAGAGGTTAAAATGAAAATAAAATCATTGAGAATATGATGTCAATAACTAAGGGAATTGTAACTTGAGTAGTGATATAGTTTCGGTTACAGACAAAAAAGCACACAATCTCCATTATAATAAGATTACCAATAGTTACTTGAAGCTATAATTGTTTACTAAGGTCTATCTCTGAATTTTTGAGATGAGGCTTGATAATTAGTATTATTTGTATTATTCGGACTATTGTCCTCATCATCATTGTTATCTGTACAACGTTTCGGCCAATATGCCCTCCTGCCTTATTCAGGTATTTCTTGTCGGACTCGGGAACCTTCTCGGACTCGAGTCCCAGATGGTTCCCGTATCCGAGAAGGTTCCCGAGTCCGACAAAAAATACCTGAATAAGGCCAGAGGGCACATCGGCCGAAACGTTGTACAGATAGCAATAAAAATGAAGACAATAGTCCGAATAATACAAATAATACTACTGTTCACTAAGGGTTATTATTATTAGTTAATTGAAAGCATACAACTGTGTGCAAATAATGATTATTATTAAATAGAAGTAATTACTTGAAACCATATAATTATTAGATAGGAATACTTGAAACCATACAATAGTGTGCAAATTTTTTTTTATTTGAAAGGAAACATAATATAACTGTGCGCAAATTATTTGTATTTGATAGGAATACTTGATATATATCTGTTTGCAAATTATTTTGAATTAGATAGGAATACTTGGAACCATATATCTATTTTTCAAATAAATGATTTTAAACAAATAAAAAAGCAATGTTGAAAAGCTGCAGTGGAATATTGAAAATATTATGTTTATAATCAAACATTTCGAAATGAATCAAATTTTGGTATTAAGTAACCCATATGGAGTTGATATGCCGTTAAACAAATAAACCAAAATAAAACAAAACAATTTGTATTATTTGTATTATTATTCTTTATTGTTATGTGCACAATGTTTCGGGCGATGTGTCCTCCTGCTTTCTTTGAGTTCGAGAAGGTTCCCCAGTCCGACAAGTAATACCTGAAGAGGCCGGAGTGTACATCGGTCAAAATGTTGTGCAGATAACATTAAAGATGAGGACAATAGTCCGAATAATACAAATAATACAAATTACAAAGGCTCATCTGAAAAATTCAGAGAAATAAAAGAAAACAAATAAATCAAATTTTGACATGAACGCAATTCCCTAACTTTTAAGCATAAAATTACTCTAGACGGTTTGACATGCCGTTAAAATCAATCAGGTAATCTGGTATTTACATGTACCCCACTTGTACACGATACGGCACAAGGCCTTTTTACATGGGACCACCCACAAGCCGAAGCTAATGGGTGGTAAGTAGAAAAATTACGGCAATCCCGTCGGCATTCCCCCTCAAGGGGGGCCTCAGGCGCTGGGCAATAAACCCAACCCTGACCCTTTAAGTCAAGGGGGCAGGTGTTGCCTGGAGGTATGGCCCTCTGGGATTGACGCTATTAATTTAACACCTTCCCGGTCCAGAGGCCAAAGCTCACTGGACCCCTGTCCCGAAGGACGGGTTGGAAATGCCTGAAAATCAATCAGGTAATCTGTTCATGTTTAACTAAACACATCGATATATTGTGATATTTCCGGTCAGTGTTTAATCTCTGTAAACAGCTGGAATTTCTGATTCTTAAGACACTAACATGAATGAAGACCAGTTCTGTCCGGGAGCATATGCCAGCAAGATGTTAGGTTTCTTGTAATTTCTAGAATGTACTAAATATTGATAACTTCGTTTAAGTGCTTAACTAAAAAGGTTGGACAAAAAAATTCAATATTCAACCATCTTTGTTTCTCTAATGTTGTCCAGCCATAGTCACATATATTGCAGTTATTTCCTGAGTTAGGAAAAAAGCGAGAAAATAAAAAAAAGTGTGGGAAACAACTAAAAAAACACACAGTGAGGCATAAAACGGGAAGCGGACATCCTCCTACTCGACACATATTAGGAAAATGTTTCCCTTTAAGTGCCACACAACTGGCAACGTGATGATAAATAAAATATATTCCGTTATTTACGAGTAACATGACCGCTCCAAACCAACATATAAATTCATATCATCACTATTCAGTCATAAAAGTATTTTCTCAGACTTTCTATGACCTACTTTATAAATTAATAGCATCATTATTCCGTCATCAAAGATTTTCCCTGTCTGTCTATAATCATCATATAAATTCATAGCATCATTATTCAGCCATCAAAGTATTTTCCCTGTCTGTCTATGATCATCATATCAATTCATAGCATCATTATTCAGTCATCTGAGTATTTTCCCTGTCTCTATGATTATTATATCAATTCATAGCATCATTATTCAGTCATCAGAGTATTTTCCCTGTCTGTCTATGACTATGATATCAATTCATAGCATCATTATTCAGCCATCAAAGTATTTTCCCTGTTTGTCTATGATCATCATATCAATTCATAGCATCATTATTCAGTCATCGGAGTATTTTCCCTGTCTGTCTATGACTATGATATCAATTCATAGCATCATTATTCAGCCATCAAAGTATTTTCCCTGTCTGTCTATGATCATCATATCAATTCATAGCATCATTATTCAGTCATCAGAGTATTTTCCCTGGTACTCTATGACTATGATATCAATTCATAGCATCATTATTCAGTCAATTCATAGCATGCGTCATAGTCATCAGAGTATTTTCCCTGACTGTCTATGACTATGATATCAATTCATAGCATCATTATTCAGTCAATTCATAGCATCATTAGTTAGTCATCAGAGTATTTTCCCTGACTGTCTATGACTATGATATCAATTCATAGCATCATTATTCAGTCAATTCATAGCATCATTATTCAGTCATCAGAGTATTTTCCCTGTCTGTCTATGATCATCATATCAATTCATAGCATCATTATTCAGTCATCAGAGTATTTTCCCTGTCTGTCTATGATCATCATATCAATTCATAGCATCATTATTCAGTCATCAGAGTATTTTCCCTGTCTGTCTATGACCATCATATCAATTCATAGCATCATTATTCTGTCATCAGAGTATTTTCCCTGTTTGTCTATGACCTTATGACACCTTTGAGATTATATATTTTACGAGGGTCATTCAATGAATTATGTGAATTTTGCGACTCATATTTCACCCAGGAAAAAAAAGATCGTCCGTTATAGCTTAATTAATGAGGTAAAAAGCAGCATATCAGAGGTGTCAGTGGTGATGGGGGGACACATTTTTAATTTGAATTCTATTCATAATATTTAAATCGTTTCATTTTAATAAAATAAAATAAAATTTCTGATTTAAATATTGAAAACGGTAAATTTTCTAACCAATTTCTAGGCTAAATGTTGCGAAAACGTAGATTTTAGTGCATTTCAGTAGACGATCTTTGATGCTATTTCTTCAAACAATGGTATATGTAAAAGATCTAATTTTTGTTATCAGTATTCACTATACAAACACACAACTTTCGCATAGATGGATAATTTGATATTTTAAGAAAGTGAAAAATCGACCTATCCTAATGTGAAACAACTTCATATACACCAATCCTATAATCGTCTGTTGTGGTGAAAATTGAAAATATACATCGCAATGCATTAAAACCAACAGTCAACTTCCTTGCCTAAAAAAAGTTTTTTTTCCAATTCGCTAGATCACTGAAGTTAAGCAACGATGAACCTGTAAAATACTTAATTGGGTGACCACTTAACCAACAGCAGTTACTGTAAACAGCTTGAGTTTTTTGCTCATCAAAATGACTTGATCTGGCGTTAATTCTTTGCTTACCCCACGCTGTACCAAAGTTTCTTGATTTCTTTTACCTATACGATGGGATATGTCAAAGTTCACTATCTATTCACCTCGGAACTCATTTTATTCAAATAAAGTCCTATTATTGTCGTAATCTGAGTCTTTCTGCTCAATCTTAATAAACCAATCATTAGTTTTTGTACTTTGCTTGGGTGTGGTGGGAGAGCCTCTGTGAGCGGTTTAAAGTAGGCAAAGGGTTAAATGACCCGAAATAGGATTCATATGCCGTAAAGCGAAAAAAAACCAACTAATCGTTTCCAATTGTTGTGTCGTATGTATTTACCCAACCACTCCCCAACGGGCAGGATTCGACTCAAAGTCATTTTCTAATTGGGGTTTAACAGGTGCGAATTCAGAATTTTCCTTCTTCAAAATGTTTATCAAACCATGGTTAAAGAGCCCAGTCTGCCCTGCTATTTACTAATAAACTGGGTAGGAAGGAGAATAGTTGGATGCATACCTTTCCCAAGGAAATGCTACCAGCCTTGTCCAGAATATAAACTCGTATCGCCGTATCCATTTCCTAATGATAACCATTACATGATGGCCTCCTATAGAAGGAAGACTCAAAAGGTATCGAGAAAGAACTAAACAATACAAACAAAATAGGACCTTCCAAAACAATGAAAAGAGATTTTACGAACAAATTAATGGATCAAAAACAAACCTTAGTGAATACCCAAATGCAACAGAAGCAGAAAAGTTTTGGAGTGATATATAGATGAGGAAAGAACATAATAAGCAGTCAAAATGGATAAGTGATATTAAGATCGAACTGATGGAAATTGAGGAAGGACCTGTAGCAAGTGTTCATATAATTATTGCACGAGTATTAGTATATCAGAAAATCCCTCAATGCTGGGAACATTTTTTCATATCTACAAGGCATATGATGAAACCAGTTTAAAATTGTCATCCTCTTTAGGGTCATGCAATGAAATCTTATTTTACATATAGAGAGAGACCGACAAACAGATTCAAATCCATGGATTACAACAAACTAATATCTGTAGAACAATATTTCTGATTAGCGGTCACGAATTTAACAGAAATACAAAGTTCAACACTCTATCGTGGTGTAATGTTTAACGAGCTGGTCTCACTGATCCACTACCCGAATAGTGAGTTCAATCACCGCTGGGTACCCCATACTTACGACCTTGAGTCAAACTCTACCATCGTGAATGGGTTGGGTAAATACCTACGCTATCAACGATATTGAGCACTTTTTATTCATAAATGTACTAAACTGATATACTAAAAATACTTGATGCAAATGAAGAGTTGCTTACTATAATGAAATAATACATGACATTTTTTTTTTGTATAGAGAAAAGTTTTTTAACAATGTTAAAATAAAAGTGCACATAACAGTGAGAAATAAATAAATGAAGAAAGAAAGAAAGAAAGAAAGAAAGAAAGAAAGAATTCAGTGAATGAAATATAAGAGGCGGATGATGCTTCGAAAAGATGAGAGGCAAATATTGTATTGAAAGACACGAACACGTGACTCCGAGTGCGCTTGCGTACAGATACACACAGACAGGCAGGCGTTCGGCATATTCTTAAATTTACTAAACGGAACTCCTTTTGAATTCGCGCCGACAATTGTATAAAGGCGTCAAAAAATGTTTTTAATGAAAGGTACTTCCGGCACACAAGAAAATCCTCAAATAGAAAAGGTAACATACCTTTAAAAATAAAACAATAAATAAATAAAATCTTATTAAAATCCAGTTGTTTGTTAACAGATGATTTTTAGAGTTGTTTTTTTTTTTAATTATAAAACTAACCCCTAACCCTAACCCTTACTCCTAACCCTAACCCTAACAAACAACCGGATTTTGACGGTGTAAGTGAAAAAAATGTCCTTATGAAATGAGATCGCAAAAGGGGTGCCTAAAGGTCATGTGGTCCAATAAAATAAACAGAAAGAAAGAAAGAAAGGAGGAAAGAAAGAAAGGAAGGAAGAAAGAAAGAAAGAAAGAAGCAGATTTATTCCAAGAAGTTTACATGAGATATAAAATGACAATTGAAGAGACAAAATATGAGAATAGCCGCTCCCACCCATTTCAAATAAAGACTGGCCTTTTCTATAAAGAAAGATTTTCAAATCCCACGAAATTGTGTTTTGAAACAACAGTTACATATATTTACTCAACACACCCCATTCCGTATTCATTTGTATTATTGAAAAAGTGTGTGTTTAAGTTGTAACACAGGTATATGAAATTCATTCTTTTGTTCTGTTTGTCCTCCGATTGGTTTTGGTTTTTAAGAAAGGTATTTTTATTGTTCTTCAACAATTCTTTTATAAAGAAATGCGACAATGCACCTCTTATTTACACGGGTCTATTTTTATTGTAATATATATATATTATATATATATATATATATATATATATATTATATATTCTTACATTGTAATCGAGTAATTTTATTTTCATTTCTCTAATACAAAATACACACACGTACACACATGCATATATATATATATATATATATATATATATATATATATATATATTGGCTAGAAACCACAAGGTTCCCAGTTAGATACCGGCCCTCGCCAACCAGCGGTGGGTAGCACAGGGATCTGTATGGTAAAGTAAGGAGCTGATGGTAGGTTTGGCGCTCCACCTCAGACGCAAAAACAATCTCCTTGGTCTAGCGCTAGTTAAAAGGGGATAGACTCTCTCGCTGATTGACTGAAACCTACTTTAGGCCTCCCCGATTACTTTATATATATATATATATATATATATATATATATATATATATATATATAACCTTTAAGTATTCGGATATAAATTTATTTCAGCTTCTAAGCTTTTACAAATCTGATTTCAACAACACCTAAGAAGTTGAAATAAATTTATATCTGATTACAATGAAATCAAGGTGCCTCTGATCATATCGTCAGTGTTATAATCCCAAGATCATCAGGCGTTTCGGGTCTTGCAACATCATACATTTTCACTGGGGGACCCAGCTAGAGTTGATCAGCCACCTATCTGGGGTCAGGGAACGAGATATCAGCAGCAAATAAACATATGGCGAACTTTGGGGCTTTTTTATGCTGAGAAGCGCAACCGGAACTTCCAATGCGACTCCGGGCTTTGCACCTCGCATAAGAAAATAGAGAAATCGAAAACCTGGAGAATCACTTTGTCGCTTACAATGTATTAATTCGCATGTAAGTTCAACTAGTCTTTTAAAAAACCGTTGCATAACAAATGTTGTTTGATAAAAATCATTAAACAAGTAAAATAACCTCTTATCATTTATTTGTTTACATTTACTCTGTATATATAAATATATGTGCATATATGTATATATATATATATATATATATATATATATATATATATATATAATAAGATAAATATATAGGTTTTACATATCTATTTATTGGGTGACAAAGGAACTTTTCACAACCATATTGGTTTCATGCGATGCATTCATCAGGTGAAGATGTTTGAAAACATCTTCACCTGATGAATGCATCGCATGAAACCAATATGGTTGTGAAAAGTTCCTTTGTCACCCAATAAATAGATATGTAAAACCTATATATTTATCTTATTATATTATATAACAGCTCTATTTTATATTGAGCACTCTACCAATTAATACTGCCTTTGGTACACCATTCCAGCAAAAGCTGAAATAGTGACCATCCCACACTACAGTAATATATATATATATATATATATATATATATATATATATAAATTTTATATGTACGTTTGAGTTCTCTATTTTGGTTGAATCTTATTGCGAAAATATTTGATATTATTTACACACACACACACACACACACACACACACATATATATATATATATATATATATATATATATATATATATATAACAATGTAGTTAAATCTTCTAATCGCAGGTGTGTGCACGTGCATATATATTTATTCAAATATGTTTACATAAATGGAGAAAAAAAGTGTATTAATCTGTACGGACAAACAAATAAATATGTACATTTATTAATATCAACCAGATCAGGAAAAAAAATAAAGGCGTTGCCGGTAAGAAGATAGGTAGGTTCAGGTTACGTAATGGACAAATAGATCTAATCTCTGCGTATCTACGTATCTCTGCGTAATATACGTATAATGTGTCTTTAAGCAGCAGGCCTTTAGTTATGCATGTTTGATTAAAATCCATAAATCATTGTCTTTTCTATTAATTTTTTAAAAGTTGTTTTTTGTTTTCTTAAACGTTTCCAGTTTCTATGAGTGTATGTTTGTACTTACCCAACCCCACCACCACAAGCAGGGTGAGACACAAGGTTAGTTTTAAGAATGGCGTGCTTAACCTCGTTGGAGACGCGTGGTGTAATGGTTAAAGCCGTAGGAAATGGACTCGCCGACCCGAGTTCAAATCCTGAACGAAGCTACAGTTCACATAGTGCTAATACCCTTGATAAAGGTATGGATCCAACTACTCTTCCTTCAGTTATGGGTAAAATAGTAGGACAGACTACTTGATTAGGCAACCAGTCTAGGAAAAGGAAAAATCTGAATTCAAACCTGTTAAATTCTGTTTGGGGTGGTCCCTACAAGAATAGGCTCAGTCCTAATTAGTGATCTATTTCACTAATTTTAAAGCTCAGTAAAGCTAGTTTGAAATCAGAGTTTTTCTTCTCCTAGACCAGTTGCCGTACCAAAAGTAAGAAAAAATAGCTGTGCGAAGGGGACAAAATAGTTGGGGGTCATGCTTTTTCCAGGGGCATTAGCACGAAGTAACACGCAAACAGCCTCGTCCAGGATTTAAACCAGTATCTGAATGGATCTAAGTCATTCAATTACTGAATTACGATATTTTATTTCAAGGTTGACTAATATCAATTTGCAATTCATTAAATTTTTGCGTAGCGTTTAGTTTATTAAAATCCTTTGACATTGTATTTACAAAAAGTGGGTATTTACCCAACCCGTTCAACACGGGTAAAATGGGACACAAGTTCGCAAGCATGTGGCTTCCAGCGAGGATCAGTAATAATAGATCAGTGAGACTAGCTTGCTAACGATTACACCACGATGGTACACCCATTATTACCAAACCCGTTTGCCATGTGCGATGTGCCACAAGGTAATATGGGGCATTTAGCGAGGATCGGAGTCGCTATTCAATAGTAATTGATCTATCATACCAGTTTACTAACACCAGGATGGGATGCCCTTTTTACCAAACCCGTTCCCACTGCTAGGATGTGCCACAAGGTAGCAATATGTGGCATCCAGCGAGGATCAGACTCGCTATTCAATAATAATGGATCAGTAAGACTAGCTTGCTAACCATTACACCTGGATGGGACGCCCTTTTTACCGAACCCGTTCAGCACGGGTAGGATGGGACACAAGATCACAAGTATGGGTCATCTAGCGAGGATCAAACTTGCTGTTTAGAAGTAATATATCTGCGAGACTAGCTTGATAACCATTGCAACACGAGGGGATTATTTTGTGTTTAATTAAATTGTATTTAGCGTGGGAAACCCTGATGAATACAGGTTTATTTAAATTTAAAGAAATAAAAGCAAGAAAGACATAATTATAAAGAGAGAGAGACGGAAAATTGGTTGGATGGATTTTACGCTCTGTCAATCCTTGTGTTATATTATGCCGAATATTCATTTTTTAATTCATTCTTTTTTATCCGCTTTTGATCTATTTAACCCATTGATAGGTCTATAACACGTACTACTACATAGATAGGGGAGAATCGACAGAAAGAAGAGGAAAAGAGAGAGTGAGAGGGGAGAGGAAAAGAGTGAGAGAAAGACACGGGAGGGAGAGAAAGAGGGGGGAGAAAGAGGGGGGATTGGTTGACACCCAAACACTCAGAAATTTTCATATTGATGCTTACGACGTGAATGACAAGCAATACAGCGTGCCGTTTCCAAATTCTTGGAGGAGTGAATTGCGTCATTGTGCTGTTTCCTTCACACAGAGTGCTAAATTGACTCTAGTTTGCTGCACAGTAGACAAAACCTGAAATAAATTAAGCACATGCGAGAAACTACTAAAATATCGACAATTTACCCGTCGCACCCTGAATATTATGATAATGTAAAACTGTGTACACGTTAAGGTCCTATCTAACCCATAAATGGGATCCTATCAGGTATACATGGGACCCTAACAGGTACACAAGAAATAGAAAAGTTAACAAATGTGTTAAAAGAATTTTCAATGCTTATCAAGAATGACTAGAACAAAACATAAAATAAGCCAACAAGGGTTGACATGCCGTAAAATCAAAGAAATAAATAAAGAAAGAAGACTGTGTTAAATAATAGACTGACTGAATCTATTAATTCTCATGTGGTGTACATAATTTTTCAAAGGATTACAGCGTTGCACTCCGAAACCTTTAATGTCTAGCTGAGTTCAACTGAGTTTAATTGATAGGCAATGACCACAAAGGTCATTTGAAAGCTACCATTTAATTGGATGACTAAATTACTAGAAGTTAGAAATCAGATTTTAACTTTAGATACGGTAGCCCAGAACCGTTAAAGAGATCAGTCATTAATGCACTTGGGCGCTTCCAACGAACGTAAGAATCGTTAATGTTATCTAGAAGACGTCTTGAAAATTGACAAAGAAATGTGTGCACAGAAAATGCCTTTGTTATTAATCCCAGCAAAGAAAAACCATGTATCAACGTGGAGCGGCGAGAAGAACGACCACCGACTGAGAAGAACAAGATGGCAACAAAAGAACAATCACCGCCCGAGAAGAACGTACGAGTCGGTAATATGTGTTGGTTGCTTGGTTGGTTAGTTGGGTTTTTACGGCATGTCAACCCTTGTTGGGTTAATTCATTCTGAAGACGTTTTGTTTGATTCGTTCTTGTTGGGTATTCAATCTTTTTTTAAACTGTCATGGTTAGCGGAACGAGAACAGTCTACCCTGACGGATTGAATAAATGGTTCGGTTTTTAAAAAATCGATGAGTTGCATACCAACACCGGTATGTGTACCACCGCCGAAGGTGGCATGCAGTGAAAGATCTGGCCTCCAGCACACAGGAGCTGAGCGGCTCAATATCGAGATTAACAGGACTGCAGAGCGGCGACGTCTTCGCCGTCATGAATCACGAAATGTAGATGGGAATTTTCCTTGTAATGTGTGTGACCGCATCTGCAAGTCCAGAATTGGATTAACTAGACACCAGAGGATCCACAACTGATGAACGACATGAAGTGACGTCATCGTCGTCTGCGACGGACTTCTAAAAGGTCAAAAGGTCATCACGTCAGAAAAGGAATGCGTACCACAACTTTAATATATTGTATGATTCTGTTTGACAGAAAGGCTTAGGAAACTTTTGTGTACTATTTATTCACTGCAGGAACTACACTAGATTTCATGAGAATATTCCTGCGCTTTTTGCTATTTTCAGGTTTGGTTTTGGTCTCTTTATTTAATGGCATATCAATCTTCATGGGATATCCAATGCCAAAGCAATTCGTGTAGAAGAACGGTAGTGGCACTATTTTACCCATGGCTGGGGGATAAGGGGTTTCATACATTGCCCAAGGATATTAGTGCAAAAGTGAACGTAATAGCGTGACTGGAGTTCGAACTCGCTTACTACAATGTCACAGTCCCACACGTTAGCGACAACGCCACAGGGACTTCCCCCATTTGAAAGGTGTGAAAGTGTCTATTTCTATAATTTGTTTCTTCAATTGTCACCTTCTATCTCATGTAAACGTTTTGGAATAAATTTGGTTCTTTCTCTTCTTTTCTTTTCTTTCTTTTTTTTTTAAGACATGGTACCATTTTCATTTGCCGATTACTTGTGTGCAGTAATGGTACTCTTTAACCTATACCTGAGGGATGAGGGCATTCATACCTTTCCCAAGGGTATCAGTCTGAAATTGAACGTAATAGTACGACTGGGATTCAAACTTGCTTACTACGATGTCGTAGTCCAATACGTTAGACACTACGCCACGGGGACTCCTCTTTTGCTATTTTTAAACAACACAAAAATCTCGTAAAAAACCTAAAAAAAAAACTTTGAAATCTGTTGTGGTACTATTTAATCCATACCTGGAGGATGTGGGCATTCATACCTTTCCCAAGGGTATTAGTCCGAAATTCAATGTAATAGTACGACTGGGGTTCAAACTTGCTTACTACGATGTCGCAGTCCAGTATGTTAGCTACTACGTGACGGGACTCCTCTTTTGCTATTTTTAAACAACACAAAAATCTCGTAGAAAACCTTAACAAACTTTAAAATCTGTTGTCGAAATAGCCCGGGGTTGTTCGTCTTAGCTTGCTTTAAGTGTTGCTTTTTCATTCAAAGAATTCCTTGAGTTTAAAAGATAGAACAGGATGCATTGTTTTCAACTGACCTTCCAAGCATCTGCGCATTATGACGTCATCGTTGAGAATTTTTGGAACATATGACTCACTAAGTTTCTTCTTGAAACTTCCATCCTTTTCTAGGGGCACAAATCCAAATCTGATATATATATATATATATATATATATATATATATATATATATATATATATATATATTATACTCATGTAAGAAATTTTAATATATTGCGTATGTAATATATTAAAAGTGCTTAAAATTACAGACACATACACATACACAAAAAACACCCCACACACGTATAAGAAGTACGCAGACACAGACCAGAAAACACACACACACATACACACACAACACACAATATATATATATATATATATATATATATATATATAATTTAAGCGTTTTTATACACCGTTTTTTTCGGCTTTGTAGAGGTTCTCTCTCAGATATTAAGCACTATATAGAGAGCAATATTAATTGTTTTTTTACAAGGCCAATATTTTACACACACACACACACACACATTATAATATATATATATTATATATAATGTCTCAAAACATTCGAAAGGGCTTTAATATCAAGCTGAACGGCCGTCAACGCGCATGTTTGGTGACATCTAAATAAACAAACCAAGCCGTCAATTCCATGCCTAATATATATCTCCCAAATGGAGAGTTCAATGCCAGGTGTCTGCGAGCAGGATGCGAAAAGAAATTTTCATTGAACGAATGAATATGCTACGTCACTAGTTCTTTTCTTTCGTCGCTATTCTTTTAGCATAACAACACTTTTTAAAAAGTTTCTAAACTTTTAATGCACTTTAATTTGAGATCGCCATGTCGGTGAGGCTTAGAATACGTTGACTGTATCCCTCTGCAGTGGAATAAGACAACCCTCTCTCCCATCTCCAAAAAAGGATTGGAAATGGGTATGACACTAAACCTGCATCTGATGCTGAGAATCCAATTCTAAAAAAATCTGGAGAGTGTCGTAATGAAGGGTACCCTTCATTACTACCACTTCTGGGTCAACTCTCGCCAAAAGTGGTAGTACTTTTAGTGTCCCATGTATGGTTTAAATAGATCTGTTTAAATTATTTGTACTGATATGAATACTTGATGCTATATAACTGTTTTGGGGTTTCAAAGAGATCAAAATAAGACAAAACGACGGATAACAAATGTAGGAAAACGTATTAACAAAAGAGTAGACAATTACAGTAACAGAGAAGTGGGAATTACGTTCCGACAAGTAGAGTTATGGCTGACTTGCATTGGCTTACTCTCAAGCCATAATTGTCCCTGTTACTTATAGTAACCGTCGGCGCATTCCATTAGTCTATAGGGTAATATCACCTATAACAATAACTGTAAATTATTTTGAATTAAAGAAATAGTTATTTGAAGCTATAATTGTTCACTAAAGACTATTATAAGTTACTTGAAACCATATAACGGTGTGCAAACAATTATTATTATTTGAATGAAAAATAATTACTTGAAACCATATTATGAATTATTAGTGTTTGATAGGAATTCTTGAAACTATACAACTTTGCGTAAATTATTTGTTTTACGTATGGAATTCGACAGAATGCGACACAGGTCAATTTTTTAAGCGATGTTTAACAAGTTTGAATTCAAGAATTTTCTTCTTCTAAAAACTGATTACCAATAGTAAAGCAATAGAGCCAAGTCTGCTCTATTATTACCCATAGCTGGAGTGAGAACAGGTTGATAGATACTTTTCCCAAGGGTATTAGCGTATGTGAAATGCAAACAGCTTCGTCCTGGAATTTAGATTTATTTGTTTTGAATAGGAATACTTAATATTATATTACTGTGTGTAAAAACTCTAAATTAGGTCGGGTCCGCCTGAGAGCACCAGTTCCAGCTAGATTACCGAAGTTAAGCAGCGATGTGAGTGGTTCAATACTTACTTGGGTGACATCACAAGTAATGACAGGTACTGTAATCAACCTGAGTCCTTTTGTTTATCAAAATGACTTGACTCGGCATTAGATTACCTAAAAGGGTTTGATGTGCCGTAAAACAAAACAACAAACAAACAAAAGAAACCCTAAAGTAAATGTAAATTAATAAAAGTACAATGTACGCAATTCCCTAAACCTCTAGGTATGAAATAACCCTTGACCAGGTTGAATACCGTTAAAAATCAATCAATCAATCAATATGTTTTCGACACTGCTGAATTATGAACTGCAGAATAAACAGCAGTATTTTAAAAAGAGGCCTTGTCATGTTATGGTTATCATCGTAGCAAATGGACACGGTGACCTGAGACGTGAACAGATGATCAGTTGGCAATAAGCAGTTGTTAATGTCCTTGAAAACAAACAAAAAAAAAAAACAACAATAATATCTGTATTCATCTTATAAGGTAACACGCGTTGACCGTTTATGAGTCTCTGGGCGCATATATTTATTGAAAGTTGTACATTGCGCGGACCGGTGCCGCAGGCAAAGCAGTGTACGACTGCGCACAGCGTTTTCATTAAGTGCATATCATTTGCATAAAAAGGTCTGCACACGCACGCAAGCAATACGAATCAATAATTGCTTTTGCACACGAGTCGTTATGAATAGGTTAGTCTGGTACAAGGCAAATCTGGCCCACAAGGCAATAAATTTGGTGCAAACATGGAATGTCACTTTCTTATGATAGTATGCAAAATATTACCCAACGACGAAGTGCTACAAAATTATGTTTTGAACAGCATGTTTTCACAGAAATATACAGGGGAAACAGCTAACTATGTAGATATACAGTAAGAATCATACCAGTATTTTTTAATAAACTGATTCATTTAATCATCATCATCATCATCATCATCAAAATCGGGTCGTGCTAAACAAACTTGCCGACCGTCCCTAATCAAGTGTGGATACCTAACCATTGATAACAATGCTATTCCGACCTGTGCAGACACTGATGGAACTTACTTTCGGAGTGATGAAGATTGTGCGGGCAGCGAGAGAGTCATAGAAATCCGTGTTGTCAAAGCACTTGATGAATATATATATATATATAATAT
This sequence comes from Doryteuthis pealeii, assembly GCA_023376005.1. Lineage (NCBI taxonomy): Eukaryota > Metazoa > Mollusca > Cephalopoda > Myopsida > Loliginidae > Doryteuthis > Doryteuthis pealeii. The sequence goes on along the minus strand of CM042144.1, from coordinate 61,463,919 downwards.
ATATATATAATATATATTTAAATGGGATACAATAGAAAACCTACTCGAGTTTCACCATTAGGATCTTCAGGGTTAAATCCCATGAATTAATCGAGGTACCGATTAATTGCAGCCGATTACACGTGTGTTCATTGAATTATTCAATGACAACGTGTAATCAGCTCCATTTCTATTAATAATTTGCTCTTACTTTGTATTGAGCACTTTGTATTTTGTTATATCGCTGACTTAACCCCTGGATTTTGTGCACCTCCAACGATCGTGTCCATATTCACCGGTAAGCCACCTTTTATATATATATACTATATATTATATATATTATATATATATATAATATAATAATGATAATAATAATAATAAATAGACTAACAGAAAAACAACAAAGACTAGAAAACAAAATGGGTAAGAAAACAATTATATGGATACGTATCAAACGACAAATCGAAGAAGTTGTATATGGAAAGACTGACATGGTTAAGAAAAGAAACCTCAAAATAAGAAACAGAATCATTAATAATTGCTGCACAAATTAATGCCATAAAAGGACAAATATATCAAAGCGAAAATTTGATAAGACACAACAAAATAGTAAATGTAGACTTTGTGGTTAATAGAGAATGAGACTGCGAATGTACAAACTAGCACAAACGAGAATACACAACTAGACACGACTGGGTTGGGAAGGTGATCCACTGGGAATTATGCAAAAAATGTAATTTTGACCAATACAACAAATGGTATATGCATAAACCAGAATCTGTTCTTGGAGAACGAAACCAATAAAAATTTTTGAAAAAACGGATCACCTTATCCCAGCAAGAAGGACAAACCTAGTGTTGATTAACAAAAAAGAAAGAACTTGTCAACTGGTGGATTTTTCAGTTCCAGCAGATCACAGGGTTAAAGCTAAAGGAAAAATGAAAAAAATGGACAAATATTCTGGACCTTGCCAGAGAACTGAAAAAGTTATGGAATATGAAAGTGAAAAGTATACCAATTGTAGTTGGTGCACTTGGAAACGGTCCAAGGATTGGAAAAGGGTTTGGAAAGTTTGGAAATCAGAGGAAGGATTGAAACCATTCAGAACACTGCACTGCTGCAATCTGCCAGAATACTCATAAGAGTCCTGGAGACCTGAGGAGACTTGCTGTCACTCAGACTCCAGTGAAAGACCATCCAGCTAATGCTGATGTGAAAACTCAAAGAAAGTAAATAATAATAATAAAAATCTCATTATCTAACCATCGCCCAGAAAAACGATTGTGGAGATTTTTTTAGAGAAATACACTTAAAATTTATCTTAAAGAATAATGAGATTTCAAGTCAAAGAAAAATGTTGTGGTTGATCATCCAAATCCACGAATGTTAACCTGTAAAATGCTAATCAGAATAAGTCACTACATCCTTAAATAGAAACTTCGATATCATGCATCGCAGTTACAAACGGAGCTCAACATGTCCCACGGTCGTATGATATATATATGGTCCCCACCCAGGGTGGGTTTTGGCTCTCTGGTAGGGAAATTTGCAGGTGGCTATGAATATGTAAAAATTGTAAGGCTCTCCTTAAAATGCATGAGGTTCTTCTTGGTAGCCTTTATGCATGTATTTATGTATGAATGAAAAGGTAAATGGATAATGAATCCGACCAATATGTGTGAAGTTTTGTAGAAAAAACAGAAATGTTTAAAGTTTAGCTGCAGAAATTGTTTCGACCATATAGGTTCTTTATTCGAAGACATTGTAAACGGGAAGATGAACTAAAATATATCATTTAATCACGAAGGCAAGAAACGCTCAAGATCAGTACCGGAATTATGTAATGTATTATGTAGATATAATATATATGGTATGTAATGAGTAATTCCCTTCCTTAAACGTTGTGCGTGGCCTGGTTGGTATAGATATTAATGACGAAAAATTTGTTTGAATTTTCTATCAAGGATCGGAGAACCCTGCATATTCTAGCCACATTGAATAGCTTGCTACAGTGAAGCAGTGCTGTCCGTGATGACTGTAAATATATATAACCTCGAAGACTTCGTGATCTGTGTAAACTCGAGTCGGTTCTGTTTTAAACCATTAGCTTTTTAATATATATATATAATATATATATATATATATATTATATATATATATATATATATATAATATATATATATATGGAAAAGCAGCAAAAATAGAAAAGTATATGCATTGAATAAGAGTTCAAGGGCTATAATAGCAGCGAGCCGGTTTAAAAACCTAAAAACATTAAGATTATGGATAACTATTTTACCATAACTCAGTTTCTATGTGCCATAACACATCTCAGACGTCTGAAGATTGTTTTAATACACATGAAACTTGATTAACTGTAATAAAGTATCCATAATTATAATATATTTATATATATTATATATATATATATATATATATTATATATATATATATATATATAGATTATGGATACTAATATTACTGTTAACTCAAGTTTTATATATAATATATATATATATATATATAGTTGTGCATATGTAGTTTTTATTTTGTTATAACCACTGTGAGGATAAACCCATTTGCATTATGGCAGGAATAACAGATTCTAGGACCGTTTGCTGCAAAAGTGCGCAACACGCTTAGCAAGCACGTGTGACACACGTTTGTATACAAGTGCAACACACAAGTGCCTTACATGTGCACACAATGCAATAATGTTTATAATAATTAATCTCTCCCTCTCCCCTCTCTCTCTCTCTCTATATATATATATATATATATATATGTATATACATATACATATAATTATATATATATATATAATATATATATATATATTATATATGGCAACGTGTGTCAAAATATTTTTTTTTTCAAAAATACATTGTGTGTAAAAAGTTTAAAGCTGTATTCATGCAAGATAGAAATGAAGAATGAATGGAACGTTATTTTTTTTTTCAGAAATACAAGGCGTGACAAAAATACAAAAAATCTCGATATTTTGACACACCTTGTATATAACTATGGAAACTACGCAACTATATCCGCAAATGTCCCCAAATGTCTACACCACAAAATAAAAGCAACTGGCTTTCATTAGACACGCACATACACACACTATACAATTTGTGGGTGGTTAAGTGTATATATATATATTTATATAATATATATATATATATATATATATGTGTGTGTGTGGTGTCTGTTGTGTGTATGTGTCGTGTGTGTGTGTGTGGTGTGTAAATAATATCTAATACAGTTGCTATGTGAGTGTCTACCATGAAAAACAAATATTTGCAAATCTATTAAGATGCTTT
>CM042144.1:61415623-61455623 GCA_023376005.1 Doryteuthis pealeii | reverse complement strand
ATTTCCAAACTTTCCAACCCTTTTCCAATCCTTTTGGGACCGTTCAAGTGCACCAACTACAATTGGTATAAACTTTCACTTTCATATTCCCATAACTTTTCAGTTCTCTGGCAAAGGTCCAGATATTTGTCCCATTTTTTCATTTTCCTTAGCTTTACCCTGTGATCTCTGGAACTGAAAAATCCACCAGTTGACAAGTTTCTTCTTTTTTGTTAAATCAACAACTAGGTTTGGTCTTCTTGCTGGGATAAGGTGATCCGTTTTTATTTCAATTTATGTTTCGTTCTCAAGAACAGATTCTGGTTTATGCATATACCATTTTGTTGTATGGTCAAAATTACATTTTTTGCATAATTCCCAGTGGATCACCTTTCCAACCCAGTCGTGTCTAGTTGTGTATTCTCGTTGTGCTAGTTTGTACATTCGCAGTCTCATCTCTATTACACAAAGTCTACATTTACTATTTTGTTGTGTCTTATCAATTTTCGCTTTGATATAGTTTGTCCTTATGCATTATTTTGTGCAGCAATTATTAATGATTCTGTTTCTATTTTGAGGTTTCCTTTTCTTAACCATGTCCAAGTCTTTCCATATACAACTTCTTCGATTGTCGTTTGACGTATCATATAATTGTTTTTCTTCCCATTTTTGTTTTCTAGCTTTGTTTTTTTCCTGTTAGTCTATTATTATTATTATTATCATTATTATATATATATATATAATATATATATAATATATATATATAATTAAAAGGTGGCTTACCGGTGAATATGGACACATCGTTGGAGGTGCACAAAATCCAGGGGTTAAGTCAGCGATATAACAAATAACAAAGTGCTCAATACAAAGTAGAGCAATTTATTAAAGAATGAGCTGTTACACGTGTGTTCATTGAATAATTCAATGAACACACGTGTAATCGGCTGCAATTAATCGGTACCTCGATTAATTCAGTGGATTTAACCCTGAAGATCCTAAATGGTGAAAACTCGAGTAGGTTTTCCTATTGTATCCATTTTTAATATATATATATATATATATATATATATTATATATATCATCAAGTGCTGACAACACGGATTTCTATGACTCTCTCGCTGCCCGCACCAATCGTTCATCACTCGAGTTAAGTCCCATCCCAGATGTCCTGCACAGTCGGCTTAGCATGTTTATCAATGTGTAGGTAATCCACACTTGAATAGGGACGGTCGGCAAGTTCTGTTAGCACGACCCGATTTTGATGATGATGATGATGATGATGATTAAATGAATCAGTATTAAAATACTGGTATGATTCTTACTGTATATTACATAGTTAGCTGCTCCCTGTATATTTTGTGAAAACATGCTGTCAAACATATTTTGTAGGCACTTCGTCGTTGGGTAATATTTTGCATACTAAATCATAGAAAGTGACCATTCCATGTTTGCACCAAATTTATTGCCTTGTGCCAGATTTGCCTTGTACCAGACTAACCTATTCATAACGACTCGTGTGCAAAAGCAATTATTGATTCGTATGCTTGCGTGCGTGTGCAGACCTTTTTATGCAAATGATATGCACTTTGAATGAAACGCTGTGGCGCAGGCGTACACTTGCTTTTGCCTGCGCACCGGTCCGCGCAATGTTACAACTTTCAATAAATATATGCGCTCCCAGAGACTCATAAACGGTCAACGGTTGTTACTTATAGATGAATACAGAAGTATTATTGTTGTTTTTTTTTTGTTTGTTTCAAGGACATTAGACAACTGCTTATTGCAACTGATCATCTGTTCCACGTCTCAGGTCACCGTGTCCATTTGCTACGATGATAACCATAACATGACAAGCGCCTCTTTTTAAAATACTGCTGTTTATTCTGCAGTTCATAATTCAGCAGGTGTCGAAATCATATTGATTGATTGATTGATTTTAACGGTATGTCAACCTGTCAAGGGTTATTTCATACCTAGAGGTTAGGGAATTGCGTACATTGTAACTTTTATATTTACATTACTTTAGGGTTTCTTTTGTTGTTGTTGTTGTTTTGTTTTACGGCACATCAACCCTTTTTTAGGTAATCTAATGCCGAGTCAAGTCATTTTGATAAACAAAGACTCAGGTTGATTACAGTACCTGTCATTACTTGTGATGTCACCCAAGTAAGTATTGAACACTCACATCGCTGCTTAACTTCGGTAATCTAAGCTGGAACTGTGCTCTCAGCGTGACCCGACCGTAATTTAGAGTTTTTTACACACAGTTATATAATATTAAGTATTCCTATTCAAAACAAATAATCTAAATTCCAGGACGAAAGCTGTTTGCATTTCACATACCGCTAATACCTTGGGAAAAGTATCTATCAACCTGTTCTCACTCCAGCTATGGGTAATAATAGAGCAGACTGGCTCTATTGCTTTACTATGGTAATCAGTTTAGAAGAGGAAAATTCTGAATTCAAAACTTGTTAAACATCGCTTAAAATTGACCCTGTTCGTCATTCTGTCGAATTCCATACGTAAAACAAATAATTTACGCAAAGTTGTATAGTTTCAAGAATTCCTATCAAACACTAATAATTCATAATATGGTTTCAAGTAATTATTTTCATTCAATAATAATAATTGTTTGCACACCGTTTATATGGTTTCAAAGTAACTTATAATAGTCTTTAGTGAACAATTATAAGCTTCAAATTAACTATTCTTAATTCAAATAATTACAGTTATTGTTATAGGTGATTACCCTATAGACTATGGAATGCGCCGACGGTTACTATAAGTAACAGGGACAATTATGGCTTGAGAGTAAGCCAATGCAAGTCAGCTCAATAACTCTACTTGTCGGGACGTAATTCCACTTCTCTGTACTGTAATTGTCTACTCTTTTGTTAATAACGTTTCCTACATTTGTTATCGTCGTTTTGTCTTATTTTTGATCTCTTGAAACCCCAAAACAGTTTATATAGCATCAAAAGTATTTCATATCTAGTACAAATAATTTTTTAAACAGATCTATTTAAACCATACATGGGACACTAACAAGTACTACACTTTTTGGCGAGAGTTGACCCAGAAGTGGTAGTAATGAAGGGTACCTTCATTACGACACTCTCAGATTTTTAGAATTGGATTCTCAGCATCAGATGCAGTTTAGTGTCATACCCATTTCCAATCCTTTTTGTGGAGATGGGGAGAGAGGGTTGTCTTATTCCACTGCAGAGGGATACAGTCAACGTATTCTAAGCTCACCGACATGGCGATCTCAAATTAAAGTGCATTAAAAGTTTAGAAACTTTTAAAAAGTGTTGTTTATGCTAAAAGAATAGCGACGAAAGAAAGAACTAGTGACGTAGCATATTCATTCGTTCAATGAAAATTTCTTTTCGCTATCCTGCTATCGCAGACACCTGGCATTGAACCTCCATTTGGGAGATATATATTAGGCATGGAATTGACGGCTTGGTTTGTTTATTTAGATGTCACCAAACATGCGCGTTGACGGCCGTTCAGCTTGATATTAAAGCCCTTTCGAATGTTTTGAGACATTATATATATATATATATATAATTATATGTGTGTGTGTGTGTGTGTGTAAAATATTGGCCTTGTAAAAAACAAATTAATATTGCTCTCTATATAGTGCTTAATATCTGAGAGAGAACCTCTACAAAGCCGAAAAAACGGTGTATAAAAACGCTTAAATATATTATATATATATATATATATATATATATATTATATGTGTGGTGTGTGTGTGTGTATGTTGTGTGTGTGTTTCTGTGTCTGTGTCTGCGTACTTCTTATACGTGTGTGGGGGTGTTTTTTGTGTATGTGTATGTGTTGTAATTTTAAGCACTTTTAATATATTACATACGCAATATATTAAAATTTCTTACATGAGTATAATATATATATATATATATATATATATATATATATATATATAATATATATATATATCAGATTTGGATTTGTGCCCTAGAAAAGGATGGAAGTTTCAAGAAGAAACTTAGTGAGTCATATGTTCAAAATTCTCAACGATGACGTCATAATGCGCAGATGCTTGGAAGGTCAGTTGAAAACAATGCATCCTTTCTATCTTTTAAAACTCAGGGAATTCTTTGAATGAAAAAAGCAACATTAAGCAAGCTAAGACGAACAACCCGGGCTTTTCGACAACAGATTTTAAAAGTTTGTTAAGGTTTTCTACGAGATTTTTGTGTTGTTTTAAAAATAGCAAAAGAGGAGTCCGTCACGTAGTAGCTAACATACTGGACTGCGACATCGTAGTAAGCAAGTTTGAACCCCCAGTCGTACTATTACATTGAATTTTCGGACTAATACCCTTGGGAAAGGTATGAATGCCCACATCCTCCAGGTATGGATTAAATAGTACCACACAGATTTCAAAAGTTTTTTTTTAGGTTTTTTACGAGATTTTTGTGTTGTTTAAAAAATAGCAAAAGAGGAGTCCGTGGCGTAGTGTCTAACGTATTGGACTACGACATCGTAGTAAGCAAGTTTGAATCCCAGTCGTACTATTACGTTCAATTTTCAGACTGATACCTTGGGAAAGGTATGAATGCCCTCATCCCTCAGGTATAGGTTAAAGAGTACCATTACTGCACACAAGTAATCGGCAAATGAAAATGGTACCATGTCTTAAAAAAAAAAAAGAAAGAAAAGAAAGAAGAGAAAGAACCAAATTTATTCCAAAACGTTTACATGAGATAGAAGGTGACAATTGAAGAAACAAATTATAGAAATAGACACTTTCACACCTTTCAAATGGGGAAGTCCCTGTGGCGTTGTCGCTAACGTGTGGGACTGTGACATTGTAGTAAGCGAGTTCGAACTCCAGTCACGCTATTACGTTCACTTTTGCACTAATATCCTTGGGCAATGTATGAAACCCTTATCCCCAGCCATGGGTAAAGTGCCACTACCGTTCTTCTACACGAATTGCTTTGGCATTGGATATCCCATGAAGATTGATATGCCATTAAATAAAGAGACCAAAACCAAACCTGAAAATAGCAAAAAGCGCAGGAATATTTCTCATGAAATCTAGTGTAGTTCCTGCAGTGAATAAATAGTACACAAAAGTTTCCTAAGCCTTTCTGTCAAACAGAATCATACAATATATTAAAGTTGTGGTACGCATTCCTTTTCTGACGTGATGACCTTTTGACCTTTTAGAAGTCCGTCGCAGACGACGATGACGTCACTTCATGTCGTTCATCAGTTGTGGATCCTCTGGTGTCTAGTTAATCCAATTCTGGACTTGCAGATGCGGTCACACACATTACAAGGAAAATTCCCATCTACATTTCGTGATTCATGACGGCGAAGACGTCGCCGCTCTGCAGTCCTGTTAATCTCGATATTGAGCCGCTCAGCTCCTGTGTGCTGGAGGCCAGATCTTTCACTGCATGCCACCTTCGGCGGTGGTACACATACCGGTGTTGGTATGCAACTCATCGATTTTTTAAAAACCGAACCATTTATTCAATCCGTCAGGGTAGACTGTTCTCGTTCCGCTAACCATGACAGTTTAAAAAAAGATTGAATACCCAACAAGAACGAATCAAACAAAACGTCTTCAGAATGAATTAACCCAACAAGGGTTGACATGCCGTAAAAACCCAACTAACCAACCAAGCAACCAACACATATTACCGACTCGTACGTTCTTCTCGGGCGGTGATTGTTCTTTTTGTTGCCATCTTGTTCTTCTCAGTCGGTGGTCGTTCTTCTCGCCGCTCCACGTTGATACATGGTTTTTTCTTTGCTGGGATTAATAACAAAGGCATTTTCTGTGCACACATTTCTTTGTCAATTTTCAAGACGTCTTCTAGATAACATTAACGATTCTTACGTTCGTTGGGAAGCGCCCAAGTGCATTAATGACTGATCTCTTTAACGGTTCTGGGCTACCGTATCTAAAGTTAAAATCTGATTTCTAACTTCTAGTAATTTAGTCATCCAATTAAATGGTAGCTTTCAAATGACCTTTGTGGTCATTGCCTATAATTAAACTCAGTTGAACTCAGCTAGACATTAAAGGTTTCGGAGTGCAACGCTGTAATCCTTTGAAAAATTATGTACACCACATGAGAATTAATAGATTCAGTCAGTCTATTATTTAACACAGTCTTCTTTCTTTATTTTTTCTTTGATTTTACGGCATGTCAACCCTTGTTGGCTTATTTTATGTTTTGTTCTAGTCATTCTTGATAAGCATTGAAAATTCTTTTAACACATTTGTTAACTTTTCTATTTTCTTGTGTACCTGTTAGGGTCCCATGTATACCTGATAGGATCCATTTATGGGTTAGATAGGACCTTAACGTGTACACAGTTTTACATTATCATAATATTCAGGGTGCGACGGGTAAATTGTCGATATTTTAGTAGTTTCTCGCATGTGCTTAATTTATTTCAGGTTTTGTCTACTGTGCAGCAAACTAGAGTCAATTTAGCACTCTGTGTGAAGGAAACAGCACAATGACGCAATTCACTCCTCCAAGAATTTGGAAACGGCACGCTGTATTGCTTGTCATTCACGTCGTAAGCATCAATATGAAAATTTCTGAGTGTTTGGGTGTCAACCAATCCCCCCTCTTTCTCCCCCCTCTTTCTCTCCCTCCCGTGTCTTTCTCTCACTCTTTTCCTCTCCCCTCTCACTCTCTCTTTTCCTCTTCTTTCTGTCGATTCTCCCTATCTATGTAGTAGTACGTGTTATAGACCTATCAATGGGTTAAATAGATCAAAAAGCGGATAAAAAAGAATGAATAAAAATGAATATTCGGCATAATATAACACAAGGATTGACAGAGCGTAAAATCCATCCAACCAATTTCCGTCTCTCTCTCTCTTATAATTATGTCTTTCTTGCTTTTATTTCTTTAAATTTAAATAAACCTGTATTCATCAGGGTTTCCCACGCTAAATACAATTTAATTAAACACAAAATAATCCCCTCGTGTTGCAATGGTTATCAAGCTAGTCTCGCAGATATATTACTTCTAAACAGCAAGTTTGATCCTCGCTAGATGACCCATACTTGTGATCTTGTGTCCCATCCTACCCGTGCTGAACGGGTTCGGTAAAAAGGGCGTCCCATCCAGGTGTAATGGTTAGCAAGCTAGTCTTACTGATCCATTATTATTGAATAGCGAGTCTGATCCTCGCTGGATGCCACATATTGCTACCTTGTGGCACATCCTAGCAGTGGGAACGGGTTTGGTAAAAAGGGCATCCCATCCTGGTGTTAGTAAACTGGTATGATAGATCAATTACTATTGAATAGCGACTCCGATCCTCGCTAATGCCCCATATTACCTTGTGGCACATCGCACATGGCAAACGGGTTTGGTAATAATGGGTGTACCATCGTGGTGTAATCGTTAGCAAGCTAGTCTCACTGATCTATTATTACTGATCCTCGCTGGAAGCCACATGCTTGCGAACTTGTGTCCCATTTTACCGTGTTGAACGGGTTGGGTAAATACTTTTTGTAAATACAATGTCAAAGGATTTTAATAAACTAAACGCTACGCAAAAATTTAATGAATTGCAAATTGATATTAGTCAACCTTGAAATAAAATATCGTAATTCAGTAATTGAATGACTTAGATCCATTCAGATACTGGTTTAAATCCTGGACGAGGCTGTTTGCGTGTTACTTCGTGCTAATGCCCCTGGAAAAAGCATGACCCCCAACTATTTTGTCCCCTTCGCACAGCTATTTTTTCTTACTTTTGGTACGGCAACTGGTCTAGGAGAAGAAAAACTCTGATTTCAAACTAGCTTTACTGAGCTTTAAAATTAGTGAAATAGATCACTAATTAGGACTGAGCCTATTCTTGTAGGGACCACCCCAAACAGAATTTAACAGGTTTGAATTCAGATTTTTCCTTTTCCTAGACTGGTTGCCTAATCAAGTAGTCTGTCCTACTATTTTACCCATAACTGAAGGAAGAGTAGTTGGATCCATACCTTTATCAAGGGTATTAGCACTATGTGAACTGTAGCTTCGTTCAGGATTTGAACTCGGGTCGGCGAGTCCATTTCCTACGGCTTTAACCATTACACCACGCGTCTCCAACGAGGTTAAGCACGCCATTCTTAAAACTAACCTTGTGTCTCACCCTGCTTGTGGTGGTGGGTTGGGTAAGTACAAACATACACTCATAGAAACTGGAAACGTTTAAGAAAACAAAAAACAACTTTTAAAAAATTAATAGAAAAGACAATGATTTATGGATTTTAATCAAACATGCATAACTAAAGGCCTGCTGCTTAAAGACACATTATACGTATATTACGCAGAGATACGTAGATACGCAGAGATTAGATCTATTTGTCCATTACGTAACCTGAACCTACCTATCTTCTTACCGGCAACGCCTTTATTTTTTTTCCTGATCTGGTTGATATTAATAAATGTACATATTTATTTGTTTGTCCGTACAGATTAATACACTTTTTTTTCTCCATTTATGTAAACATATTTGAATAAATATATATGCACGTGCACACACCTGCGATTAGAAGATTTAACTACATTGTTATATATATATATATATATATATATATATATATATATATATATATGTATGTGTGTGTGTGTGTGTGTGTGTGTGTGTAAATAATATCAAATATTTTCGCAATAAGATTCAACCAAAATAGAGAACTCAAACGTACATATAAAATTTATATATATATATATATATATATATATATATATATATATATATACTGTAGTGTGGGATGGTCACTATTTCAGCTTTTGCTGGAATGGTGTACCAAAGGCAGTATTAATTGGTAGAGTGCTCAATATAAAATAGAGCTGTTATATAATATAATAAGATAAATATATAGGTTTTACATATCTATTTATTGGGTGACAAAGGAACTTTTCACAACCATATTGGTTTCATGCGATGCATTCATCAGGTGAAGATGTTTCAAACATCTTCACCTGATGAATGCATCGCATGAAACCAATATGGTTGTGAAAAGTTCCTTTGTCACCCAATAAATAGATATGTAAAACCTATATATTTATCTTATTATATATATATATATATATATATATATATATATATATATATATATACATATATGCACATATATTTATATATACAGAGTAAAATGTAAACAAATAAATGATAAGAGGTTATTTTACTTGTTTAATGATTTTTATCAAACAACATTTGTTATGCAACGGTTTTTAAAAGACTAGTTGAACTTACATGCGAATTAATACATTGTAAGCGACAAAGTGATTCTCCAGGTTTTCGATTTCTCTATTTTCTTATGCGAGGTGCAAAGCCCGGAGTCGCATTGGAAGTTCCGGTTGCGCTTCTCAGCATAAAAAAGCCCCAAAGTTCGCCATATGGTTTATTTGCTGCTGATATCTCGTTCCCTGACCCCAGATAGGTGGCTGATCAACTCTAGCTGGGTCCCCCAGTGAAAATGTATGATGTTGCAAGACCCGAAACGCCTGATGATCTTGGGATTATAACACTGACGATATGATCAGAGGCACCTTGATTTCATTGTAATCAGATATAAATTTATTTCAACTTCTTAGGTGTTGTTGAAATCAGATTTGTAAAAGCTTAGAAGCTGAAATAAATTTATATCCGAATACTTAAAGGTTTATATATATATATATATATATATATATATATATATATATATATATATAAGTAATCGGGGAGGCCTAAAGTAGGTTTCAGTCAATCAGCGAGAGAGTCTATCCCCTTTTAACTAGCGCTAGACCAAGGAGATTGTTTTTGCGTCTGAGGTGGAGCGCCAAACCTACCATCAGCTCCTTACTTTACCATACAGATCCCTGTGCTACCACCCGCTGGGTTGGCGAGGGCCGGTATCTAACTGGGAACCTTGTGGTTTCTAGCCAATATATATATATATATATATTATATATATATATATATATATATATGCATGTGTGTACGTGTGTGTATTTTGTATTAGAGAAATGAAAATAAATTACTCGATTACAATGTAAGAAATATATATATATATATATATATATATATATATATATATATATATAAATAAAAATAGACCCGTGTAAATAAGAGGTGCATTGTCGCATTTCTTTATAAAAGAATTGTTGAAGAACAATAAAAATACCTTTCTTAAAAACCAAAACCAATCGGAGGACAAACAGAACAAAAGAATGAATTTCATATACCTGTGTTACAACTTAAACACACACTTTTTCAATAATACAAATGAATACGGAATGGGGTGTGTTGAGTAAATATATGTAACTGTTGTTTCAAAACACAATTTCGTGGGATTTGAAAATCTTTCTTTATAGAAAAGGCCAGTCTTTATTTGAAATGGGTGGGAGCGGCTATTCTCATATTTTGTCTCTTCAATTGTCATTTTATATCTCATGTAAACTTCTTGGAATAAATCTGCTTCTTTCTTTCTTTCTTTCTTCCTTCCTTTCTTTCTTTCCTCCTTTCTTTCTTTCTTTCTGTTTATTTTATTGGACCACATGACCTTTAGGCACCCCTTTTGCGATCTCATTTCATAAGGACATTTTTTTCACTTACACCGTCAAAATCCGGTTGTTTGTTAGGGGTTAGGGTTAGGAGTAAGGGTTAGGGTTAGGGGTTAGTTTTATAATTAAAAAAAAAAACAACTCTAAAAATCATCTGTTAACAAACAACTGGATTTTAATAAGATTTTATTTATTTATTGTTTTATTTTTAAAGGTATGTTACCTTTTCTATTTGAGGATTTTCTTGTGTGCCGGAAGTACCTTTCATTAAAAACATTTTTTGACGCCTTTATACAATTGTCGGCGCGAATTCAAAAGGAGTTCCGTTTAGTAAATTTAAGAATATGCCGAACGCCTGCCTGTCTGTGTGTATCTGTACGCAAGCGCACTCGGAGTCACGTGTTCGTGTCTTTCAATACAATATTTGCCTCTCATCTTTTCGAAGCATCATCCGCCTCTTATATTTCATTCACTGAATTCTTTCTTTCTTTCTTTCTTTCTTTCTTTCTTTCTTTCTTATTTATTTATTTCTCACTGTTATGTGCACTTTTATTTTAACATTGTTAAAAAACTTTTCTCTATACAAAAAAAAATGTCATGTATTATTTCATTATAGTAAGCAACTCTTCATTTGCATCAAGTATTTTTAGTATATCAGTTTAGTACATTTATGAATAAAAAGTGCTCAATATCGTTGATAGCGTAGGTATTTACCCAACCCATTCACGATGGGTAGAGTTTGACTCAAGGTCGTAAGTATGGGGTACCCAGCGGTGATTGAACTCACTATTCGGGTAGTGGATCAGTGAGACCAGCTCGTTAAACATTACACCACGATAGAGTGTTGAACGTTGTATTTCTGTTAAATTCGTGACCGCTAATCAGAAATATTGTTCTACAGATATTAGTTTGTTGTAATCCATAGATTTGAATCTGTTTGTCGGTCTCTCTCTATATGTAAAATAAGATTTCATTGCATGACCCTAAAGAGGATGACAATTTTAAACTGGTTTCATCATATGCCTTGTAGATATGAAAAAATGTTCCCAGCATTGAGGGATTTTCTGATATACTAACACTCGTGCAATAATTATATGAACACTTGCTGCAGGTCCTTCCTCAATTTCCATCAGTTCATTCTTAATATCACTTATCCATTTTGACTGCTTATTATTTTCTTTCCTCATCTATATATCACTCCAAAATTTTTCTGCTTCTGTTGCATTTGGGTATTCACGAAGGTTTGTTTTTGATCCATTAATTTGTTCGTAAAATCTCTTTTCATTGTTTTGGAAGGTCCTATTTTGTTTGTATTGTTTAGTTCTTTTCTCGATACCTTTTGAGTCTTCCTTCTATAGAAGGCCATCATGTAATGGTTATCATTAGGAAATGGATACGGCGATACGAGTTTATATTCTGGACAAGGCTGGTAGCATTTCCTTGGGAAAGGTATGCATCCAACTATTCTCCTTCCTACCCAGTTTATGAGTAAATAGCAGGGCAGACTGGGCTCTTTAACCATGGTTTGATAAACATTTTGAAGAAGGAAAATTCTGAATTCGCACCTGTTAAACCCCAATTAGAAAATGACTTTGAGTCGAATCCTGCCCGTTGGGGAGTGGTTGGGTAAATACATACGACACAACAATTGGAAACGATTAGTTGTTTTTTTTCGCTTTACGGCATATGAATCCTATTTCGGGCCATTTAACCCTTTGCCTACTTTAAACCGCTCACAGAGGCTCTCCCACACCCAAGCAAAGTACAAAAACTAATGATTGGTTTATTAAGATTGAGCAGAAAGACTCAGATTACGACAATAATAGGACTTTATTTGAATAAAATGAGTTCTGAGGTGAATAGATAGTGAACTTTGAAATATCCCATCGTATAGGTAAAAAAATTCAAGAAACTTTGGTACAGCATGGGGTAAGCAAAGAATTAACGCCAGATCAAGTCATTTTGATGAGCAAAAAACTCAAGCTGTTTACAGTAACTGCTATTGGTTAAGTGGTCACCCAATTAAGTATTTTACAGGTTCATCGTTGCTTAACTTCAGTGATCTAGCGAATTGGAAAAAAAACTTTTTTTAGGCAAGGAAGTTGACTGTTGGTTTTAATGCATTGCGATGTATATTTTCAATTTTCACCACAACAGACGATTATAGGATTGGTGTATATGAAGTTGTTGCACATTAGGATAGGTCAATTTTTCACTTTTTTAAAATATCAAATTATCCATCTATGCGAAAGTTGTGTGTTAGTATACTGAATATTGATACCAAAAATTAGATCTTTTACATGTATCATTGTTTGAAGAAATAGCATCAAAGATCGTCTATTAAAATGCACTAAAATCTACGTTTTCGCAACATTTAGCCTAGAAATTGGTTAGAGAATGTACCGTTTTCAATATTTAAATCAGAAATATTATTTTATCTTATTAAAATGAAACGATTTAAATTTCATGAATAGAATTGAAATTAGAAATGTGTCCCCCCATCACCACTGAAACCTCTGATATGCTGCTTTTTACCTCATTAATTAAGCTATAACGGACGATCTTTTTTTTTCCTGGGTGAAATATGAGTCGCAAAATTCACATAATTCATTGAATGACCCTCGTAAAATATATAATCTCAAAGGTGTCATAAGGTCATAGACAAGACAGGGAAAATACTCTGATGACAGAATAATGATGCTATGAATTGATATGATGGTCATAGACAAACAGGGAAAATACTCTGATGACTGAATAATGATGCTATGAATTGATATGATGATCATAGACAGACAGGGAAAATACTCTGATGACTGAATAATGATGCTATGAATTGATATGATGATCATAGACAGACAGGGAAAATACTCTGATGACTGAATAATGACTGCTATGAATTGATATGATATGTCATAGACAGACAGGGAAAATACTCTGATGACTGAATAATGATGCTATGATTGATGAATGATGACTACTGAATATATATGATATCAACAAAAATACTCTGGATGACTAATAATGATGCTATGAATTGATATGATGTCATAGACATCAGGGAAAATACTCTGATGATAACTAATGATCTATGAGAGAATGACTATGAATTGATATCATATCATAGAGACCAGGGAAAATACTCTGATGACTGAATAATGATGCTATGAATTGATATGATGATCATAGACAGACAGGGAAAATACTCTGATGACTGAATAATGATGCTATGAATTGATATCATAGATCATAGACAGACAGGGAAAATACTCTGATGACTGAATAATGATGCTATGAATTGATATGATGATCATAGACAAACAGGGAAAATACTCTGATGACTGAATAATGATGACTATGAATGATATCATAGGACAGACAGGGAAAATACTCTGATGACTGAATAATGATGCTATGAATTGATATGAGACAGGGAAATACTCAGATGACTGAATAATGATGCTATGAATTGATATGATGATCATAGACAGACAGGGAAAATACTCTGATGAATGATGCTATGAATTATATGATGATCATAGACAGACAGGGAAAAATCTTTTGATGACTGAATAATGATGCTATTAATTTATAAAGTAGGTCATAGAAAGTCTGAGAAAATACTTTTATGACTGAATAGTGATGATATGAATTTATATGTTGGTTTGGAGCGGTCATGTTACTCGTAAATAACGGAATATATTTTATTTATCATCACGTTGCCAGTTGTGTGGCACTTAAAGGGAAACATTTTCCTAATATGTGTCGAGTAGGAGGATGTCCGCTTCCCGTTTTATGCCTCACTGTGTGTTTTTTTAGTTGTTTCCCACACTTTTTTTTATTTCTCGCTTTTTTCCTAACTCAGGAAATAACTGCAATATATGTGACTATGGCTGGACAACATTAGAGAAACAAAGATGGTTGAATATTGAATTTTTTTGTCCAACCTTTTTAGTTAAGGACTTAAACGAAGTTATCAATATTTAGTACATTCTAGAAATTACAAGAAACCTAACATCTTGCTGGCATATGCTCCCGGACAGAACTGGTCTTCATTCATGTTAGTGTCTTAAGAATCAGAAATTCCAGCTGTTTACAGAGATTAAACACTGACCGGAAATATCACAATATATCGATGTGTTTAGTTAAACATGAACAGATTACCTGATAGATTTTCAGGCATTTTCAACCCGTCCTTCGGGACAGGGGTCCAGTGAGCTTTGGCCTCTGGACCGGGAAGGTGTTAAATTAATAGCGTCAATCCCAGAGGGCCATGCCTCCAGGCAACACCTGCCCCCTTGACTTAAAGGGTCAGGGTTGGGTTTATTGCCCAGCGCCTGAGGCCCCCCTTGAGGGGGAATGCCGACGGGATTGACGTAATTTTTCTACTTACCACCCATTAGCTTCGGCTTGTGGGTGGTCCCACGTAAAAAGGCCTTGTGCCGTATGGTGTACAAGTGGGGTACATGTAAATACCAGATTACCTGATTGATTTTAACGGCATGTCAAACCGTCTAGAGTAATTTTATGCTTAAAAGTTAGGGAATTGCGTTCATGTCAAAATTTGATTTATTTGTTTTCTTTTATTTCTCTGAATTTTTCAGATGAGCCTTTGTAATTTGTATTATTTGTATTATTCGGACTATTGTCCTCCTCTTTAATGTTATCTGCACAACATTTTGACCGATGTACACTCCGGCCTCTTCAGGTATTACTTGTCGGACTGGGGAACCTTCTCGAACTCAAAGAAAGCAGGAGGACACATCGCCCGAAACATTGTGCACATAACAATAAAGAATAATAATAAAAATAATACAAATTGTTTTGTTTTATTTTGGTTTATTTGTTTAACGGCATATCAACTCCATATGGGTTACTTAATACCAAAATTTGATTCATTTCGAAATGTTTGATTATAAACATAATATTTTCAATATTCCACTGCAGCTTTTCAACATTGCTTTTTTATTTGTTTAAAATCATTTATTTGAAAAATAGATATATGGTTCCAAGTATTCCTATCTAATTCAAAATAATTTGCAAACAGATATATATCAAGTATTCCTATCAAATACAAATAATTTGCGCACAGTTATATTATGTTTCCTTTCAAATAAAAAAAAATTTGCACACTATTATATGGTTTCAAGTATTCCTATCTAATAATTATATGGTTTCAAGTAATTACTTCTATTTAATAATAATCATTATTTGCACACAGTTATATGCTTTCAATTAACTAATAATAATAACCCTTAGTGAACAGTAGTATTATTTGTATTATTCGGACTATTGTCTTCATTTTTATTGCTATCTGTACAACGTTTCGGCCGATGTGCCCTCTGGCGTTATTCAGGTATTTTTTGTCGGACTCGGGAACCTTCTCGGATACGGGAACCATCTGGGACTCGAGTCCGAGAAGGTTCCCGAGTCCGACAAGAAATACCTGAATAAGGCAGGAGGGCAGATTGGCCGAAACGTTGTACAGATAACAATGATGATGAGGACAATAGTCCGAATAATACAAATAATACTAATTATCAAGCCTCATCTCAAAAATTCAGAGATAGACCTTAGTAAACAATTATAGCTTCAAGTAACTATTAATAATACAAATAATATACAGTTATATGGCATTTAGTATTCCTATTGAATACAAATGATTTTTAAACAGATCTATTAGGATTTAACAGGGTAACACTCTGGGGGACCTGGGAGTAATAGCAATGAAAGGGTTACTCCGCACTCTCCAAATCTCAAGGAACAGATTGAGTTTGTTTGTTGGTTGGGTTTTACGGCATGTCAACTTTTGTTGGGTTATTTTATGCTTGGAGACGTTTTGTTTTATTCATTCTTGATGGGTATTCAACACTTTTTAAAGCTCAATTTTTTAAACACATTTTTGATCAAGTTAACCCATAGATGGGAGCTTGACAGGTACTAGCACTCCGGGTTAAAGTGGACCTGGGAGTAATGGCGATGAAAAGGTACTCCACACTCCCCAGAGTTCCAGAATTGGAACTTCACTAGATTCAGTTTAACGTAACAGATTGAGGTAGGCAGGCGAATAGATAGATAGATAGATAGATAGATAGATGTATGAATATCTTTTTTTAAACAATGACATTTTTATACTGGTGAAAAATAAAATCTTTATGAAAGGCTGCTAACATAAATTGACATTGGAAAATCGTTTTTGTTTCAGAACCATCTCAGTTAAGTTTTGTATGCGTGCAAAACGATATTAGGCATCCAAGCGGTTTTGGTTTCTTGGTTTAATTGCAAATCAAACTTTGTGGGTTATTTAATTCCAAAATCATCCTTAAAGACGAACAGCAGTGGTACTATTTAACCCATAGCTGAGGTATGTGGAGGTTCATACCTTTTCCAAGGGTATTAGCTCGAAAGTGAACGTAATAGCCAAACTGGAGTTCAAACTCGCTTACTACGATGTCGCAGTCCTGCACTTTAGCCCTTACGCTATGAGGATTGTAATATTTAATAGTATCTGTTTTGATTGGATAATCTTGGTATCTTTGATTTAAAAGAAAATTAACTTCTTATAAAAAGAATTGTTAGCGGTGTACTTATTTCTGGGCAATGCTGTATATACTAAAAGTTTTGTATTATTATGTGGACCGTATCCTAAAGATTTTACTATAATTTTTATATAATAAAAAGATCCTCTTTTCTTTTTGTTTATTTTTAGAACATGGTTGTTGATGACAACAATGTATGGAGTGTTTTGGTTTGGTTTGTTTTACGGCATATCAACCTCAGTGGGTCATTTAATGCCGATAAAGTTTTGAAATAAATCAATTCTTAATGGATAATACAATTTTTTTAATAAATACATATTTCTATTTAACCCATAAATGGGACCCTAACAGGTACTACCAGCCTGGGTCAAGGTGGACCAGGGAGCAATGGTGATGAAGGGGTGCTCCACATTCCCCAAACCTCACCATCAGATTGAGTTTAACGTCATTCCCAGGACATGTAGACTCAGCCACCGCCTTCTAGCATCCATATGATAAAAAGTGTTGGGGCTTGCTATAAGAGCAATAGGGTTCGGGCAATCATATAGGTGCTAGGGGTTGACGTGGTCGGATGGGGCCTCTCCGACCGCCCGTCTAGCCTAAGTACGGTTCTAAGTGGAGTATTGCAGGTCATGGACTGCTCATCCACCAAAACTCCGTCCTTAAGCATCATGGGTTGCCACCCACGGCAAATAGGTGGCCCCATTTGGGGGAATATTACCCCTATGCAGAGGTGCAGTCGGTGCATTCTAATTTGTTTGTCCTTGAAAAATATTGCGTTAGATTTTTATCACGAAAGACATTATTTACTTAATTTGCACAAGGGTGTATATTTCCCAATAAAGATGAGGACAACAGCCCAAAAAATCAAAGTAATACATATCAAGCCTCATCTCAAAAAAATTTAGACGGGAAATGGTTTTGTTTTGAAGTTTCCTTATGAGTAATTATTCTAGATATGCACAAGGAGGTCTTATGTCGGATTAAGTTAATCTTAGTAAATATCCATGTACACAAGGAGGTCTTATGTTAGATTAAGCTACGCTTAATGAATATCCATATCCACGAGAAGGTCTTGCACTGGACTGAACTTAATGCTGCAGTAACTACCTGCCCACCTTTATTCTCGGAATCTGGCGTGCGTCAAACTATGCGGGTGAGGAAAAGGATAGATAGATAGATAGATAGATAGATTGATTGACTGTATGAAACGTAACCCCAATCCCAACCATATCTACTTTAACTAGACAAATCAGCAGGCGAACTGGATTACGAAATTAATTCTTAGCGCTCTAGCTCTTTCAATTATGACGTCACCGCGTCACGTGTCCCATCCAACCAATCCCCTTCGTGCTCTCTCACTGAAATACTACAGCAGTATCGTAATTGTACTAAACAATTGCTTTGTCCTTTAATGCCAAGCGATTTAAATTGTACTTAAAAAAATTAAACGGGGGGGGGGGTCCTCGTGGTGTAATGACTAACGTGTACCGGACTGCAATATCATAGTAAGCGAGTTCGAACTCCAGTCGCTTTATTACGTTCACTTTCAGACTAATAATATTGAGAAAGGTATGAAACTCCTCACCCCCTTCAGCAATGGGTTAAATAGTACCACTGCAGTTCTCCTACACGGATGGCTTTGACATTAAATAACCCACGCCGGTTGATATGTCATTAAATAAAGAAATCAAACCAAAGCTAAAATGTAAGCATGCACGCATCAAATTTCATATTGATTCAGTTAAAGATTTTGGACTGGAGTAATAATTAAGTTAACATCTAGGATTGTAGTAATAGTTATAAATGCTGAATTGTAGTAATAGTTTAGAATGTTGGATTGTTGTAATAGTTATAAAGGCTGAATAGTAATAATAGTTCAAAATGTTGGATTGGTTAGGTTAGGTTTGTTTTGTTTTGTTTTACGGCATATCAACCTCAGTGGACCATTTAATGCCGATTAAGTTTTGAAATAAATTAATTCGTAATGGATACACAATTTTTTTTATAAATACATTTTTCCATTTAACCCATAGATGGGACCCTAACAGGTATTACTACTCCGGGTCAGAGTGGACCAGGGAGCAATGGTGATGAAGGGGTGCTCCACATTCCCCAAACCTCCAAAACTGGAGCCTCACCATCAGATGGAGTTTAACGATATTCCCAGGACATAATGTTGGATTGTTGTTATAATTTAAAATTTTGGATTGTAGTAATAGTTAAAAATTTTGGATTGTAGTAATAGTTAAAGATGTTGGATTGTAGTAATAGTTAAAAATGTTAGATTGTATTAATAGTTAAAAATGTTAGATTGTAGTTATAGTTAATAATGTTAGATTGTAGTAATTGTTAAAGATATTGGATTGTAGTAATATGTGTATCTGTGTTTCTGTTCATGTGTGCATGTATTATGACCCGGAGAACTGTACATTTTAATAGGAAATCAAATAACGGTCAAAAAGCCCGAGACACAATAATCGCAAATACTTGAAATATTTTCCCTGAGGATGTATTCTACAGTGTGAAGGTTTTTCAGAATGAAAACCTTACTTTGGTGAAAATAAAATCGTTATGAAAGGCTGATAATTTGAGTTTGCAAAGTAAACATTAGAAAAACGTTTTTGTTTCAAGCTCGTCTCAAATTTTGTAAGCGAGCCAAAACGATGTTAGGCATCTGAGCCGTTATATGCACAGAATGTCTCAAGACAAGCTATGCATTTGGAAGCATGCAACGTTCTTTCAAGTCGTTGTTTGTGTTATGCGCTCACAGTTCCTTTACGGCGAGACACTTTTCTGTCGATAATTACCGTTTCTTTAGAAACAATGAAATAGACTAAACAAGTAGGCAATCAATCATCCAAGTGTAGAAAAAACGCGCGGGAGGCTGGCTTTACGTAGAGTTGCTTTCGACTGATGCAAATTACAGCAAACAATGGACTGTCAAATCCGGAAGGTAGCTCAAGAGATAAAGCGGAAAAAATGAATGCTCAAAAGTCAGTGTTCAAGGATCATTCTCTGAATCGACATTCAGCGAATAGATTGAAATGGCATAGGTTAATCTCAACAGGTTATTTAGAGCTATACAATCTTCCTGGTATTGAGACCAAATTAAAAAAAGGGTTTTCTAATACTGAGATAGATCGATTGATTTTAATGACATATCAACCCGTCTAGGTTTATTCTATACCTAGAGGTTTGGTTTATATATATTTACCAATCACTCTACACGAGTAGGATGCAACACAAGGTCTATTTTCAAGCGGAGTTTAACAGGTTTAAATTCAGATGCCAGTCTGTCCTACTCTTCATCCATACCTGGAGAGAGAATATTTGTATGCATACTATTCCCAATGGTTTTAGCGCAATATATGAAATGCAAAAAGCCTCGTTCGGGATTTAGGGTTTGGCTTAGAATATGCTGACTGTATCCTCTGTAGAGAGTTAAGAGAAAAACTCTTTTCAGTCATTGCTCCTGGGAAGTTCTCAGTGCGGTATCCAATGTCCGCACATAGCTGTTGTTTGTAAGTTTTTATTGATTCGGACAATACTGGTGTATCCATCATTCGGAGGCACATGGCATAGTGGTTAGAGTCGTAGGAAATAGACTCGTCGACTCGAGTTCAAACCATAGACAAGGCTGTTTGCATTTCACATAGCGCTAATACCATTGGGAAAGGTATGAATCTATATATACTCCCTCCAGATGGGTAAAATAGTAGGGTAGACTGGGCTCTTCAACTCTGGATAGGTAACCAGTCTAGGAAATTTCTGAATTTGAAAAACCTGAGGTCAGTCGTTGATTGGGTTTGTGGCATTCCTTGTGCACCAGTTCTTTCCTATCGACTGTGCCAAAAAGTGCGGATAGTCCAACACAAGCCTTCACCACTATAAACAAAACACTGTGTAGATTGTTCACTGGATGAACCCTCATGCATCGAAATCGACGAGAGAGTCCATATTCATCTGTAAGCGTTATGCAGCAGACTGTCTTTTGTGAGTTCATCCTTACTTCACCAGAAGTGTCTATCATGTCATGATTTTTCCACCACTGGGGTTAAATCTCTGCAGAACACGCACCACCTTGCAGTGACACGTGAAGGGCGTACGATTTAGACCTTTGGTTTGATTTCAAGTCAAGTTGATCAATTTTTTCAACCAATAAAATGCAAGCCCTTTTGTGCGATAACCCCACTCAATCAAAGGCGTATTGCAGTATAGATTTCTGAATCTTGGTGAAACTGATACTGGGTCAAAGGTCATAGACACATTATTGATGAGTAGCTGTAGTTTTCTGATTGAACTTTGATCCAGGCCGTTGACCTATGATCCACCCAGCAACAGCACAAGCGCTCCATTGGCCAGCCTTAGTGGTTTTTGCTTAACATCCACAATGCTGAATCCCATGGCTTCCAATATAACATACTTGTATGGCAGGTATAATATTTTCCTCTATCTCCTGATATCCAGTGGCAAGCCGGTGCAAGATTACTGGATGATTGTGGAGGCAGTATGTTTGATTAACGTGACTGGTGATAAGTAAGTAAAGTCGGTGGCGTGGCCCATAGTCGGCATCAGCCGGACAGCGAGGGAGTCTATCCCCTTTTCATTAGCGCTAGACCATGGTGATTGTTTTTTGTGTCCGGAGTGGAGCGGCACACTTACCATCAAGTACCAACTTTATCGCACATCTCCAATTTGTACAACTCATGCACTGAGTTGACGAGGGTCGGTATAGAAACCAGAAACTTGTGGTTCCTAGGTGGAAGCTCTACTGACTGAGCTAAACCTGTCCAAAGATTTGGAATGGTAATATGGATCATTTCTTTCTTTGCCTTCTTGATAATTCTATTCATTTGTTTTATAGACTCCGCGTGGAGATTGTTTTTTTTTGCGTTTGGAGTGGAGCGGCAGACTTACCATCAACTCCCCACTTTACCGTACAGATCCAAGCTCTGCTACTTATGCTAAGGGTCTGTATCAAACCTGGTTTCTTGGTCTATGTTCTACCTGATGGGCTAAAACGTCTGATCCTTTTTCATATTTTTATCTTTAAGATAATGTTCAGTTTCAGTCTGTTTTTTTTATCTTCTTCTTGGAATTCGATAAAAAAAAAAACTTAGCTGTTTCAACAGAGACATTATTATCTTTAGAAATGTTTACAACAAAAGACCTAAATGCTTTATTTCTATTTTCGAAATACCATTAGACATAAAAGACTGAGGAGACTTATAATAGTTTTTGAGCTTTCATAAAAAACATGCATTCTTGAACTCGCCCGCTCAGCGTACACACAATTAGATTCGGCGCTGAATATCTTAACCAATAAAAAAAACGACTTCTTCAATAAGCGGATCGTTTGGGGTCAACAAACATAGTTACTTAAGAGCTGGAACTGCTGTTAAATAGGATTTATTAAACAAATACGTCAAAACGTTCATTCACTTTAATGAATATATATATTTACACACACACGCACATATACATGTATATATATATATATATATATATATATATATATATATATATACATTCATTCACACTAATATATTATATATATATATATATATATATATATAGTTATTTACTTAGCTTAGCTTAGATGTGGCACAATATATATATATATATATATATATATATATATATGTGTGTGTGTGTGTGTGTGTGTGTGTGTGTGTGTGTGAGGCGGTAACTTTCTAGTCATTCTCTTTCTCCAATTTCAACAAACTGAGATTGTTATTTCCGTTACATTAGCGAAAGTTAAACTAACTAGCAAATATGTGCACCCTCCGGGTGCAAGTATTAATGTCATAAAATATCATATTATATTAAATTAGAAAGTCTAAAGAAACTAAATAAGAATGCAGATAAAATGATTTGAAACAGAGAGGGGTATAATCGAAAAATATAACAGCTGTAGCTTCCTCTTCCATCACCTCCGTCTTTCCTTGCTAAACTTTTCTAATTTAACTATTTAGTTAAATTAGGAAGTAAAGAATAAAATTACAGTTATTTCTTTTTGTTAATTGATTTCTTTTAAGATTTATCTCCGAGATTTTTGCTCATATCCATTAAGATAAAATCAAATAATTAGAAATCAACAATACCAAGCACATATTTATTAAAATCAAATTTTAAATATCAATATGCAAATTAGGCTTGCCGTTCACACTGTAAACAGCTATTTGCTGTACATATGAATACAATTGCATGTCGTAGATCCGGCCAACTCCAGTGGCTTCGGCCCTGGATCTTTACGATTTAATAGCGTCGATCCAGGGGGCCATCCTGCCCCCTTGATTTAAAGGGGCAGGGCTGGGTTTATTGCCCAGTGCCTGAGGCGCCCCCTTGAGGGGGAATGCCGACGGGATCGACGCAATTTTTCACCTGCCACTCCATGAGCTTCGGTTTGTGGGTGGTCCCACGTTAATAGGGACTTTGTGCCTGACCCGTACAAGTGGGGTACGCGGTAAATATCACGTAGATCCGGCCAACGCGGGGTCCAGTGGCTTCGGCCCTGGATCTTTACGATTTAATAGCGTCGATCCCAGGGGGCCATTGTTGATTTATTTTATTGCCGTGCCTGAGGCGCCCCCCTTGAGGGGGAATGCCGACGGGATCGACGCAATTGCGAGCTTCGACGTTAATTTTGTGCCTGACGTACAAGTGGGGTACGCGGTAAATATCACGTAGATTCCAGTGGCTTCGGCCCTGGACTTTACGATTTAAAGCGTCGATCCAGGGGGCCATTGCCCCCTCGATTTAAAGGTGGGTTTTTGGTGCCTGAGGCGCCCCTTGAGGGGAATGCTCGACGCAATTTTGTGAGCTTACGTGGGACTTTGTGCCTGAGCTTATCACGTAGATACGGCCAGCAGTATTAATAATAAAAAACGTTAAATAAAATGATTCATGGAGAATGTGATAAAATGGATAGTGACTTCGGTTACAGACAAACAAACACACAATCTCCATTATATAAGATATAAACACAACCTTTTCAATTAGTTGAATGGTACTCTACACTTTAAAAAAAGAAAAATATAACGATGATCCCTTAACTGGCTCCCCAACTAGCACCCTGACTAGTGACTCGATTGAATCCCTCCAAAATTAAATTAAAGAGGATTAATAATCAAATTGTTAATATTATACACACAGTGGTAATTTGATTTACGGGTGCCCCAAGTTACGAGTTTTCCGAGTTACGAGCTGTCACTCTGTCGATTTTTGGTTTTGTGTTGTGAGCTAAATCCGTGGTACGTGCGAGCTTCAGATACGCTTATATTAAGTTAAACTAAAAAAGTTTCAAATTTATTAAGCCAAAGAAAAATATTATTTATAAAAAATAAACATTAAAACATATTACGGCACATAATTCATTACATTCTATTTTGTATTTTCATACAATACAATGCTATTTTTCTTATATAAAAAATGGAGCAAAAAATTAGTGTTTTTTGTGTGTGTGTGGGGGGACGGTTTAATAGCATTTCAGTTTATGTCAATGCGAAAACTTGATTTGAAATACGAGGAAATTGAGTTAAACTCGTAAGTCAAGATATCACTGTATTTACTATAACTTTATAACTGTGTTGCACCAATTTCTTAATTGGGAAGGACCTGCCTTCCTGCTGTGAAAACCAGCATTCGAGATTTTAAATTTTTTCCTGGACTTGAACTGTTACATAATTTGTTGGTAGTCTAGAATTATGTATGTTAGTGTAGCTAGATTTTAAAAAGTTCGTTGAAGATTCAAAACCGGAGGGGTTTAAATGGAAAGGCGTGAGAACAGAAATTAAGCTTGTTAGAAGATTTCGGCCGTTAGTCAGAAGGAGCAGATGTAGGGGTATGGATTTGGCCACCCAAATTCAAATCTTGAACAAGGCTATTTGCATTTCACATAGAGTTAATACCCTTGATAAATGTATGAATCCAACTATTCTTCTTACAGTTAAGGGTAAATAGTAGGGTTGACTGGGTTCTTTAATCTTGGTATGGTAACCGGTGTAGGAGAAGGATACTTCCAAATTCAAACTAGGCGTGGAAATAATGGACTCCGCTAGATTTTTTCAGGTTCAAGACACGTTACATGAGTAGCGTCCCCACACCAAACGGGATTACAGGATATGTCAACGTCTATGTATTTTAGCTCAGCCGGTAGAGCATCTGCCTATAAGCCACTAGGTTCCGGGTTAGATACCGGCCCTAGCCAAGTAACTGCATGGGCAGCACATCTTTGATCTGTATTTAAAGTGGTGAGCTGATGGTAGGTATGGCGCGCCAACTCAAACCAAAAACAATCTCACTGGTCTAGCGCTAATGAAAATAGGATAGACTCCTCCGTTGTACGGCTGGTAACGTCAATAGCCCATGCCGCCGACTTTACTTTTATATTATGGTATGCAGTGAAATGTATTTTAATCAGCTGATATTAGGCTGGCACAAGGCTATACTAGTGCTCAGCGAGGATTGAACTATCGCCCACACGTGAATTGGTCTCTGAGTCTAGCTACCCTACGGTAGGCGCTCTATGCCAAAAACAGACATCGTTTTCTTATACTTCCTCTTAGAAGAAAAATAGTTCATTTTAAAGACATTGAAATGTTAATGCTATTATTTTCATTATTCCAATTTCCCTTGCTTCAATTCAGACTCTTAAAAAGCCCAAACAATTATTTTTCCATTTAGTTTATTGTCTTACTGCCAAAAAACAAAACAAAAAAGATTAAATTCACCCCTTTTATATTTTCCATTCTTAAGTTCACAAACGGAAAAATCTGTCGAGGAATTCTGATGCTTTTATAATAATTTTTTAAATTTCCTTCGATTCCATTCAAACATTGGCATGAAACAATTGTTTATTTCAATCTACCAATCTGTCTACATGTCTATGTTCCCCTAAAATTTCAATTCATCTAAAGGGTTTCCGATTCTTGAATCAAATGCGAAAGTCTGTGGAAAATGTAGATAGTTTTATTTCAATTTTTCAAATTTCCTTCGATTCCATTCAAACATTGCCTTAGAAAAAAGACATAAAACAATTGTTTATTTCAACGTATCTATCTGTCTACACGTCTATGTTCCCTAAAATTTCAATTCATCTAAAGGGTTTCCGATTCTTGAATTAAATGCGAAAGTCTGTTGAAAAATGTAGATAGTGTTATTTTAATTTTTCAAATTTCCTTAAATTCCATTGAAACATTCAGTGTGAGTTGTAAAGGCAAATAAAACGAATTCTTTTATCCCCAAATCCCAACGCCCCCACACTTACGCTTTCCGTTCTGTTGAGAAATATACAAAAAAGCCTTTTATATAATTTTATCAATTACTATTCTTCAAATCTTAAGAAATCATGATTATATTGTTTTTGTTGCAATTTCTCAATTATGAAACCCTTTATCTATCAATATATATATCTAACTACTAACTTATCAGTTTCGAAAACCAACCCCATGCAAAATCGAGGGAGGGGAAGACAGACAGATAGTATAATAGTCTGACAGGCGAGGTGTGTGTGTGTGAATATAATAGATATATAGATATGTATAGACACACACACACACACACACACACACACACCACACACACACACACACACACACACACACACACACACACACGCACACACACACACATATATATATATAAGCACATGAAAGGTAATATATATTAAATATATTCCTATTTGTAAAGAAAAGTGAAGAAGATAGATAGATAGATAGATAGAGAGAGAGAGAGAGAGAGAGAGAGAGAGAGAGAGAGAGAGAGAGACAGACAGACAGACAGTAATTAGTCTGACAGGCGAATCTCTTCCTACGTGGATGTGTGTGTGTGTGTGTGTGTGTGTGAATATATATAAATATGTATACACAAAAACATGCACACACACACACACACACACACACACACACACACACACACACACACACACACATATATATATATATATATAAGCACAGAAAAGTAATATATATTTAAATATATCCCTATTTGGTAAAAAAGTGAAGATATAGATAGATAGATAGATAGATAGATAGATAGAGAGAGAGAGAGAGAGAGAGAGAGAGAGAGAGAGAGAGAGAGAGAGAGAGAGAGAGAGAATTTTCTACGTATCTAATTAAAAATGCACTTGTCGACACATATCTATTGAAATAGATATCAAGGGAGAAAGAAAGATAAGGAGTAGATAGAGAGTAAGATAAATTGGATAAATTAGGAGAGAATTAAATAGATATTTACATATATCTTTATCTTTTAGATGAGAAAACGAATATATATATATATATATATATAATATATATATATATATATATTATATATATATATATATATATATATATATATATATATATATATATATAGATAGATAGATAGATATCCATGATGATAGAAAGCTAGAAAGATCAATTAGAAGAGACTGACATAAACGCATAGAAAGAAATTGAATATCGTAGATAGTTATGAATTAGATAGATAGATAGATAGATTGATAATTATGAACCAATAGACAGATAGATATATAGACGATAGACAGATACACAAATAGATATTAACAAATTGAGATATATAGGTAGACACATAGACAAATATGAATAGAAAAAAGACAAAGATAGACAAAATTCATACTGAACAAGTTGAGATAGATATGAACGAATTGAGACATATAGAAAGATAGACAGAAAAATAGATAGATAAATATTTATTTATGAACATATATATATACAAGGTGTGTCAAAAAAGTATCGAGACATTTTGTACTTTTTGACACACCTTGTATTTTGAAAAAAATTACATTCCATTCATTAATTTTTCAGAATACAAGGTGTGTAAAAAAATTCCAAGTTTAAAGCTGTATTTACCAAGATAGAAAAGAGAATGAATGGACCGTTTTTTTTTTCAGAATACAAAAAGAACAAAAATATTGATACTTTTTGACACACTTTATATATATAATATATATATATATATATATATATATATATATATATATATATATATACATTATGGACTCTCTCGTCGATTTTCGACGCATGAGGGTTCACACACCAATGAACCCCACACAGGGATTTGTTTATAGTGGTAAAGGCTTGTGTGGACCATCCACACTTTTTGGCAGTCGATAGGAATGAATTGGTGCATCAAGGGTTGCCACAAACCCAATCAACGACCGACCTCAAGAATTTTGAATTCAGAGTTATCCCTCTCCTAGACTGGTTACCTACCGAAAGCTGAAGGGCCCAGTCTGCCCTACCATTTAACTCATAGCTGGAGGGAGAATATATGGATTCATATCTTTCCCAAGGGTATTAGCACTATATATAAATATATATATATATATATATATATATATATATATTATATATATATATATTTATATTATATATATATATATATATACAAATTTTATATGTATAGATAGGAAGATAGATAGATATGAAAATTGAGCTAGATTTTTTTCTGTCGAGTTAGACAAAGTATATGATGTTGAAATATAGATCCCATAGAGGACTGAGTCAGCAAACACCGGTTTAAAAATCTACTTTATTAATACAAAATAAATATACAGAGTGAAGTGATAGATGATATAAGAGAAGGACGGGTAAATTTATTGGTTGTCAGCTTGGTACAAAAAAGAAAACATAGGAAATGAATAATATCTAAAATAGCAAATTGAAAATTTGGCAAAACTAAACTGATCGTTTTGTAAACAGCAATAGAGAACAGCAGACTTATGGGCAGACATATTTTTTAATCTATCGCATTTTTTCTTCAGAGAAATTAACTTTTTGGCAGTGATAGAGAGAGAGAAGAGAGAGAAGAACGGATAAATTGATCGATAGATCAATAGATACATAGATACGAACAGACTGAGATAGATAAATGAATGGATAGGAAACTGAAATAGAAATAGATAGATAGATAAATAGATATAAAAAGATTGAGATAGACAGATAAATAGGTTGATATGAGCAGACTGAGATAGATAGATAGATAGATAGATAAATTTGATAAAACTGAGATATATCGATAAATCAATTGATAGATAGATATGAACAGATTGATATAGACAGACAGACAGATAGATAGATAGATAGATAGATAGATATAAACAGACTGAGATAGATAGATACAATCGGTTAGAGATAGATCGATCAATCGATTGATACATATGAAAAGATTGAGATAGATAGATATGAACACATTGATATAAATATATAAATAGATAGATTTGAACAAACTGAGATAGATAGATAGATAGATAGATCAATTGATTGATTGATAGATAGATAAGTAATTATGGGTGGTAAAATATGGAAATAAATTCCGACAGTATGTAGAACCCTCCCCCAAAAAAACAACAACAGAATATTCTAAAATGATGAATTTATTTTAGATGGTGTAGTCGACGTTTTGGTTTTTTAAAACCTTCATCAGGACATTAGAATGAAAACAGTGTTGTCTAAACAGTGATCGAATTTTTTTCCAAAATGAAACGGGAGATGAGAAACTTTCATTTTGAAAAGATTTTCATTACCGTCGATCATCCGTCAAGGTTATTTTATACCCAGAGGTTAGGGAATCGCGTTCATTGTACGTTCATATTTACAATCTTTGTGTAATTGTTTCTTAAAAGTTTTTTTTTCACATAGTCCGATCGAATATGAATGATTTTTTAAGCAGATATATTTGATTCATAGATGGAATCCTAACGAGTACTACCACTCCAG
This sequence comes from Doryteuthis pealeii, assembly GCA_023376005.1. NCBI lineage: Eukaryota > Metazoa > Mollusca > Cephalopoda > Myopsida > Loliginidae > Doryteuthis > Doryteuthis pealeii. The sequence goes on along the minus strand of CM042144.1, from coordinate 61,425,821 downwards.
GTCAGAGAGGACGCAGGAGTAATGGCAATGAAGGGGTACTCCATTCTTCCTTGATACCTAAAACTGAAACCTTACCATCAGATGTAGTTTGGTGTTCTAGTTAGACCCCCCTTTGTTTAAGGAGAGTCTTTCTATTCTGCAGAGTATACAGTCAGAATATGAATAATTTTTGAACATATTTATTTGACCCATAGTGGGACCCAAACAGGTACTACCACTCCCGGTCAGAGTGGACCTAAGAGCAATTAAAGTATACTACACACTTCTTAAATACCAAGAACTGGAACCTCACCATCAGATTTAGTTTGGTGTCATAGTCAGGATACCCCTCTGCAGGGTATACAGTCAGAATATGAATAATTTTTGAACATATCTATTATACTCATTGATGGGACCCTGACAGGTTCTACCACTTTCAGTAATGGCAATGACGGGACATTCCACACTTGCTAAATATCCAGAACTGGAGCCTCACCCTTAGATGTAGACTATTGTCATACTCAGAACACCCCCTTTTGCGGGGGAGTCTTACCACTTTGATAGAGATATAGTCAGTGTATGGAAGCGCGTGGTGTAATGGTTAAAGTCATGGGAAATGGACTCGTAGCCCCGAGTTCAAATCCTGAATGTGGTAATTTCATTTCACTTTCTGCTAATACCCTTGGGAAAGGTATGAATCATACTCTCCCTCCAGCTAGGGATAAATAGTAGGACAGACTGGGCTCTTTAACCTTGGTTAGGCAATCAGTCTAGGAGAAGGAAAACTCTGAATTCAAACCTGTTGAGCCCCGCTTAAGAAATTGACCTTGTGTCACATTTTTTCGTGCGGAGGGGTTGGTAAATATATATATAATCAGCGTATTTTAAGCCCCGCCGACAAGGCGGCATTTATATTTCTTACACCCAGTGACTTCTTTCTCTTTACGTTTTCCTGCTTAAGCTACTTCATTTACTCCCTTTCATAAAAAAACTTATGAGCCCTCTTTTTTAAACATCCTGCTCTCTCTCTCTCTCATCTCTCCCCTCTCTCTCCCTCTCTCTCATCTCTCCCCTCTCTCTCCCTCTCAAGCTCGTATTCTTAAGCAAGTCACACATCTCATTTTTTCAGTTACTTAATCACGGGCCCATCCATTCTTTCATTCACAATATGCCCCTTCTTACCAGCTCCCCACCGCTAAACCCCTTATGAATCCCTTCCCCGCGCATCATGGAGTAACGCCCTTCACCTCACACTCGTTGCTCTAAAATTATCTCTTTTTAAAATTTTTATTTCTATTTAAATGCAAAAGGAAGAATGAAATCCCGTTTTTTTTAAACATTGACAGTCATGGATTAGTGTTCAAATTGCTAAGGCATCTTAACAAAACTTATGTTAATTGAGTAAGAATCCATCTTGAAAGAAAGAAAGAAAGAAAGAAGAAAATCTTTCACGGCGAAGAACATTGTTATCACATTTAAATATTGTTTCTGGGATTAGAGGTGGTGGCTATAGAGACTTGTTCTATTGTAAATTTAGTCACAATGAGAGAGAGAGAGAGAGAGAGAGAGAGAGAGAGAGAGAGAGAGAGAGAGAGAGAGAGAGAGAGAGAGAGAGAGAGAGAGAGAGAGATTTTTTTTTAATGTACAGAAAAGAATTGCTATTTTTTCACTTAATTGTTTAAATTTTTTAAAACTTTTATTTGTCTGTAAAAAAAGCAACATACTGACATTGATTTTTTAAAAGTTGTTTCCCAAAATGACAATCCTTTTAAAAATTCTTTCATTGCATTTAAGAGACTGATGATGTATACCCTCGTTGGATATATACACCGAGAGAGTTCTTGTGTGGTAGAGAGAGAGAGAGAGAGAGAGAGAGAGAGAGAGAGAGAGAGAGAGAGAGACAGACAGACAGACAGACAGACAGACAGAGTTAAGACTGTGACTTACTTGCTTTTTTTTCTAGTGGTTGATTCATCTTCTTTCTATTGGCCTGTTGTTGTCTAGTCTCTTCTTGTCTTCTTCTAACTAAGGGATTCTTTTCAAGTCATGAATTAATTAACTACAAGACTTTGTTTTTCTTTGATCAAAGATTTTATTACTGCATTGCCCTGATTCACCGTGCGGTCTGAGTTACAACCTTTGGTTGAAAACTTATTACCTAACTCTATCACGTGACTCACGAGATTCGCGCCTCTTGAGTCAGTTGGGGCCATAACCGTTGCTGGTATTTTTCTATCCCCTGATCTGAAAAACTTAGAATTCTCGCTACAGGGTATTGTCAAAAACCCACGCCACCACACAATTATGCAAGACTAAGATCTTATAATTGAAATATTACGACGCCGAATAAATAAATATGAATAAAATGGTAGAAAAACATTTGGTGCTGCTATGATACATTTTTTTTTTCGCATGTGGTTCTTGTCATTGGACGATATTTTTGGTACGGAAGACCGTTTTCTGTTATAAATCAATTAGGAGGCAATGACTTCAATTAATCGGCTGAATGACAAGATGAGGCCAACGTCTGTTGCAAAAAAAAAATGCCTTGTACATTTCTTTTTGTATTTCTTTAAGTTTTTGTTTCTTCTTTTTTGTGTAGGGAGATTGTGGTCGTAGTTTCCCACGTCACATGACCATTGGTCCCATGTCTGTTGGTCACGTGATAATTCCATCACTTAAAACCTTTTCTTTTGTTCCAGTTATTGTAACGGATTAGAGCTATCTTTTTTAGTCTCCGCTCATGGAGTGAAATGGACACGTCTTTTTAAAAAATAGTTATGTTCGTAGAATAGAATAGAGACGATTTATCTCCAATTTTGTCATGGCCTTTTATTGCACCTCACCATGAGAACCATTGAAAACATTGTAAGTCTTTTTTCACCATTTACTTTTACATCTTCTTACCCTTTGATTGCTCGTGGGACATTATGTATAGTTATGTTATGTTGTTACATGCATATCTATTTAACATTCATATGTGCATTGTTCATGCGAGTTAATTGTTTGTATTTCCTTACCGAATTTTTCGTGTTTGTGTATCCATAAATGCACTAATACTTTATATAGAGCTGGTGTTGGTTACAAACTAATACACGCAATTCTTATATTCGCAATAAATAGGGGTGAGCGACATAATGGTTACAGCCGTAGGAAATGGACTCGACGATATGAGTTCAAATCCTGGACGAGGCTATTTGCATTTCACATAGCGCTTATACTCTTGGGAAAGGTATGAAATCAACTATTCTCCCTCTTGCTATGCGTAAATAGTAGAGCAAACTGAGCCCTTTAACCTTGGTTACGCAACCAGTCTAGGAAAAGGAAAACTCCGAATTCAAACCTGTTAAATTCCGCTTAAGAAATTGACCATGTGTCTCATCTTTCCCGTACGGAGGGGTTGGTAAATATATATTAGCAATAAATATCCCCTAGCAGTTTAAAACTATAATCAAGAAGGTATATCGCTTAGAAGCCATAAGCTTCAAACATAAATTAATCCTAACACAAAAAATGAAATAAAAATTAATATCCTGGTGATCAACATGATTCTGAAAGTTTGAGGCAGTGTTATATACCCCATTGTCGTACATCGGGTATATACATGGAGAGAGTGGGCTCGTGATAGTCTCCCTATCTCTTCTTCGGTGAGAGAGAGAGAGAGAGAGAGAGAGAGAGAGAGAGAGGAGAGAGAGAGAGAGAGAGAGAGAGAGAGAGAGAGATACATACATACATACATACATATATACATACATGGTAATAGCATAATCTTTACAGATCATTGTCGTCCCTCACAATCCCACAACTCTACCACCAGAACCCTTCCTCGCATGAGCCCTCGAATGACTCATAAAACCTGCTGCAGATCCACAAAGTTTGATGCAAATATCACATTGAAAAGACTCCCTTCCTGTTGAATGAGATGAATCAGATGAATCAGATGATAAAATTTGATGCTTATGCACCACCATATGTCTCTTAAGACCAGAAATAGAGTCGTGACTTACTTGTTTCCATTTCTTCTTTCTATCTTCTTTTTTTCGGCTATGATCGTCTAGTTTCCTTTTCCTTTTCCTTTACTTTCTTTTGGCCGGTTGTCATCTTGTAATCTCTTCTTGTCTTCTTCTAACTAAGGGCTTCTTTTCAAGTCATGCATTAATCAAGTACAATACAGTACTTTTTTTTTATCAGATATTTTATTACTGTCCATTCTGATTCACCGCGCGGCTGAGAAAACCTCAACAGAACACGTCTGTTCTGCGTGTCAATTATTGTTGAAACTGAATACCTAACTAAGTATCACGTGACGTGCGATATTTTCCGCCTTTGCCAACGGTCTGGTATTTTTTCCAACGGAAACCTACCCGTATACGCTAATGGCCCCTTATTCTACAGGTATTTGTCAATAATCTATGCTACCACATAGACTATGCAACAGCAGTATAAATTAAGGTAGCCAAAAAACTCATGTTGATTTTTAGTGAGGAGGAGGAGGAGGAGAAAGAGGAGGAGGAGAAAGAGGAGGAGGAGGAGAGGAGAGAGGAGGAGGAGAAAGAGGAGGAGGAGGAGAAAGAGGAGGAGTAGGAGAAAGAGGAGGAGGAGGGGAGGAGGAGGAGGAGAAAGACGAGGAAGGTGAGCTCTCAAAGTAGTTTTGACTAACGAGAAAAGAGCCCCTTTGTTTTGAATTCAGGGTTTTCCTTCTCGTAGAAACGGTTTCCATGCCAAGGTTAAAGAGCCCAGTATTTACCCATAGCTGGAGGGAGAATAGTTGACTTCGTACCTTTCCACTGGGTATTAGTGCTATGTAAAATGCAAGCATCCGGGTCCAGGTTTTGAACTCGTCTCGCCGTGTCCATTTTTTACGATTGTATTACAATCAATTGTCGAAGTAATGTAAACAAAACGCAGAAACTGACCAATTGACAAACCAGTTTTGGTTATGATAAATGAATGTTGATTTTTCTATTTTTAGATGGGAATTTGGGATTGTTTCTTTCTAGCACACCCCAAGTAAAATGAAAAGAAAAAAAAGAAAGAAAAAAAAGAAAGAAAAAGAAAGAAGCAACAAAAAAGAAACCCCGAAAAAAACTACTTAAGAACTATTTTTACATTTTTGATCCATGTTTTGAATTACTTGAGTTAAAGTAAGGAGCTGATAGTAGGTGTGGCGCTCTGCCCCAGACGCTAAAAAACAATCTCCTTGGTATAGCGCTAGGGAAAAGGGAATAGACACCCTCGCTGATTGGCTGATACCGACTTTAGGCCACCCCGACGACTTATGTAAATTAGATCCACCTATATAAGCAGTACTCAAATATCAAACAGCAGTTGATAATGCGAAGCAGCTAACATATACTTTTCGATATATACGCCTAAAAAAGGTTGATTGATTTTAACGGTATGTCAACCGGTCTAGGGCTATTTTATGCCTTGAGCATATTGATTCGCGTTCATGTTTACATTTTTAGCGTAGTTAAAAATGTCTATAAGAGTCTTAAGAGTCTATTTTGCACACGGCATACCAATCCTTTTCGGGCCATTTAATTCCAAATCAAGTCATTTTGGTAAACAAAGGACTTAGGTTACTTATAGTACCTACTGTTGTTTAAGTAGTCACCCAATTAAGTATTGAACAGGTTCATCGATGCTTAACTTCGGTCATTTTGCTTTCAGCGTGACTTGACTGTAATCCTGATAAGAAATTAAGACAGATATTCAAAATCAGAGTGAAAAGAAAGAAAGAAACATACAGAAGAAAGAAGGAAATAAAAAAAGGGAGTAAGGAAATAAGGAAATAAGGAAATAAGGAAAAAGAACACATATAAAATTGGAAGAGACAAAAAGAGATGAAATAGGCATTTACTCGAGGCTCTCGCGGAGTAACGGTTACCATTCTAGAAAATGAGTTCAAATCCTGGACGAGGTGGCTTTCACATGGCACCAAAACCTTTGGAAAAGGTATGAATGTTCTAAGGAAAACTGAATATTTTAACGTTAGTATGGCAACCGATCTAGGAGAAGGAAAACTAATTTTCAACCATTTGTACTCCGCTTCGCGAGTGAAAACAGCACCAAACAAGAAAGTGACTATCGGAGCCGATTAGTAAGTCGACAGGAGGGTAATTCTCGCAATAACTGTTAACAGGGTTTACCCGCGGTCGCAGCAGATTGCAACAGACTCCACTGGTGCGGCCTGCAACCAAGCAACCGAGCAACCCCGGGAACCAAAACTTAGAAAAAAAAAAAAAACAACAACAAAAGAAAAAACGTTGGCTCGCACAACAGTCGAGCAAAACACAAAATTTTACTGCACTTGTTAGCCCGAACAAGACAGATCTCACTACACAGTAGTAACGAGTTACAAACCCCTTTTTCCCCGAAAATCTCCTTTTTTTGCCTACTTGAGAGGAGAGTTTTTGGAAGGGCGATCCACTACTGGCTCACGGTAGCTACACCACTACCCGCTCACCTCTATCTTAAAACAGCTCGTAGCAAAGGAGTTGGGTAAATACATACTTAGCCCCTTTGCCACGAGTAGGATGTGACACAAAGTAAAATTTTGAGTTGATCACATCTAGTTTGAATTCAAAATATTCTTTCTCATTCTGTCCTATTATTTATTCATAGCGAAAAGAAACATAAACAACCTTCGTCAGTCTATTTCATAAGACGATAACCGTTTCGACATGAAACCACATATCTATCTATATTTAGTTATTTACTAAGCTGGCACAAGGCCAGATGTATGAAGCACTAAGTGAGAATCAAACTCACTAACAATGGTCTGCTAATCTAGCTTGCCATATTAGGTGCCTTAATCTATCTATATATAAAACAAAGATTATGTTTGTCTGTCAATATATCTATATGTTTATTTGTACAACGATCTTTAAAAAGGAAAATTGGCGGAGACCAACAAAAATAAAAGTTCAATAAGATCTACACCCTATTTTTGTCCGAGAGGAGGGTTAAATTTTTTGCTCTTCATTTTCCATTAAATAAAAATATAATCTATACACATATAAAGGGCAGTTAATATATGTATGTATGTATGTCCGAAGGAAACAATGAAAATAAAACAATTAATGACAAAGTAAATATATATACACATTCACTATCAGCAAGATTTGATTTATAGTCGAGAAGATAATTAAAAAATAAAATTTAAATGATAACACACTGGATTTGTTTTTTGAATTACTATTACTATTACTATTACTAGGCATTAATTTTATCTTCAGAGTGTCTGGATCAACGCAAGGTTTTTTTGCTTAGGGATGTTAATGAGACATCCTGTGAAGATCCAACTCACGATTCAACAATAATTACCATTCTCTACCCAGGCGACACCAGGTAGCCGCTTCTAGTAAGTATCGTGTTATTTCATATGTCATTGATTCATATCAATGATATATTAAAAAATTAATTCAAAAAAATAATTCTAAACCAAGACAAATCAATAAAGGATAAAATATAATAAAAAGCGAATAAAAGACAAATAAAAGAAAAATATCAAACAAAAAGAATAATGAAAATAAACAACAAGAATATATAAATACAAAGAAAATATTTTTTATTAATCTATATGTAAATATAGATAAATCTTTGGGCGGATTAGCTCAGTCGGCAGAGCGTTCGGCTAGAAACCACAAGGTTCCTAGTTCGATACCGGCCCTTGCCAACTCAGCGTATGAGTAGCACAGGGATCTGTGCGGTAAAGTAAGGTGGTGGTAGGAGTGGCGCTCCACCTCAGATGCTAGAAAACAATCTCCTTCGTCTAGCGCTATTGAAAAGGGGATAGACTCCCTTGCTGATTGGCTGATACCGACTTTAGGCCACCCCGACGACTTTACTTATTTTTACTTTAAATCCTTGGCATTACGAGTAGTTCCGCTAATATGTACCAACACATGGATTAGCCGTTGTGAATTGAATGATTAAAATACGGAATGGCGGTTTGACACATATTTACAAGTATCAAAATCAAGACGTTTATTTTAAAACATTTCATTGCGCATCGGAAGACCACGACTACATTACTGTTTTTGTTTCTTTTTGATTATAAAAGTTTTATTTGCCGAAGTGAAAAGTTCCACTTGATAATTAAAAACAATGAATAGAGAATAAATAAAACAAAACAAGAAATGTTTTTCTCAATATAGATCGCAAGTGACTGGGCACAACAAGAATACAGGATAACTTTTATAGAAAGAAATAAAAAAATAAAAAAACGTAAACAAAAAGTGATTGTTAAAGTGTTATAGGTGATATACTCTATAGACTAATGGAATGCGCCGACGGTTACTATAAGTAACAGGGACAATTATGGCTTGGGAGTGAGCCAATGTGAGTCAGCTCATAACTTTTATTGTCGGACGTAATTCCCACTTCTCTGTACTGTAATTGTCTACTCTTTTGTTAATACATTTTCCTACATTTGTTACCCGTCGTTTTGTTCTTATTTGACCCCTTGAGACCCTCCAAAATATAAGTAAATAAAATTATAATCGCAATTAAAAAAAAAAAAAAAGAAAATTAAAAAAAATTGTGCATGATGAAAAATCAATAGTTCTGAAACAATAGCCGACATCATTTTAACTTTGTGTATGTGTGTGTCTATATGTGTATATGAGTGTGTCCATTCCCTTATTTTTTTTAATTTCCACCATCGGAAGACCACAAGTTGAGAAGAGGGGCAGATTTCATGGGTCAACTCGTGAGGAAAATGAAGGAACTGCTGATTTACAGTTTGAAACTAGTGATGCCATCATGAAGTATCAACACTCATCATCACTGCCCTTCTCCCTCTCTCATTCTCGTTTTTAAACCTTTTTTTCAAATAGGCGATCCATTTGTATTTCAAAATCCTAGAGAATCTTATGCATTGCATTTTCTTGGGTGGATTCAGGTTTGTGAATATACCTTTTGGTAATATTATCAAAATGTAACTTATCGCACAATACCCATTGGATCACCTTTTCTACTCAGTCTTGTACTCCCATTGTACCAGTTTGCTGCATTCGCTTATTATAGGATTAACTGTTTTGCACATGTCTCTACAGATTCCTACATTTGTTTTTCTGTTACGTCTTATCTATTTTCTCTTCGGCATAATCGGTCCTTATTGTGCTATTTCGTGCTGCTTTTATAACAGATTCAGTTTCTATTTTGAGCTTTCTCTTTCTTAGCCATGTCCAGGTATTCTTGTGTGCAATCTCTCCAGATTATCACTAGAAATTATTTTTCTTTCATTTTTTTGTTAATCAATACTAGGCCTGGTTCCTTGCTGGGAGCATATTCCACAGCTTTTTACGCCCTCTAGCAAGATCCAGGTATTTGTTTATCCTTTCGCTTTCTTTCATCTGTCGTCCACTGGAACGTTGAAATTTGATTTTTAATGACGTTAAAAGAATATTTTCATGAAATTAAAATAATTTTTGCTATAAACCAATTCCAAACAATGCAGAATTTACATTTATGGACAAAAAATCTGAAAAAAAGGAAACAGGAATTTTGATCTATCTATCTATCTATCTATCTATCTATCTATCTAAATAACCAAAATACTACAGAGGAAAAAGAAATATAAAAAAAGAAAAAAGAATATAAGGCTTATTGTTGTATTTGAGCGAGTTCAGTATTATAAGTGTGTATGTATACATATACAAATCTATCTATCTATCTATCTATCTAAATTGCTGTGTGGTATAAAGTAAGCGTTAAGTAGACCCTCAACTCATATGAGAATAAAAAAAAGAAAACTTACAAGTTTAAAAATATTAGTTTTTCGATGCAAAGAGGATATGCTTAATTTTCATTGGTGGATGGATGAGTGACATGTTGATGACATCACTCGACCTACTAAAGAAGAGCCCAAGGTCAGGCTTCGCGAGTGAAAACAGCACCAAACATGAAAGTGACTATCGGAGCCGATTAGTAAGTCGACAGGAGGGTAAAAGGAAAGTTAGCCATGTTCTTTTTTAAATGTTGAGAGGGAAGATCGGTTTTGTGTATGAAGTGCATGTAAATAACTGTCGTTATTTACAGCACACTCTCCAGAAATGAAGTGTTTATTTAACATTTAGGATGAAGCCAAAGTATTTCTTTTACTTTCTTGTTCCTTCTCAATAGTTCTATTTCATTTTAGAAGTCTTAAATAAACAACCTTTTGTGAACTTAGTTCGTGGCAGCCCATCGATATTTGATGCTCGTGATAGCA
>CM042144.1:61363123-61413123 GCA_023376005.1 Doryteuthis pealeii | reverse complement strand
TAATGGATACTTATCCTTTTTTATGAACACATTTTCTTGTATTTAAACCCGTAGATGGGACCCAAACAGGTACTACCACTCCGGGTCAGAGTGGACTGAGAGAAATCGTGATGAAGGGGTGCTCCACGTTCTCCAAACGTACAGAACTTGACTCTCACCATCAGATTGAGTTTAACGTCCCAGGACATGGAGACGTTCAGCCACCGACTTCTAGAACCATCTGATAAGAAGGGTTGGGGCTTGCCATAAGGGAAATAGGTTGGTACAATCATATAGGTGCTAGGGCTTGACGTGACCAGCCGATTGATTGGAGGGTCTCTCCGATCGCCTGTTTAGCCTAAGTAAGGACAAAGTGGAGTGTTGCATGTCATAGACTGCTCACCCACCTGGGTTTCATCCTTAAGCATCACGGGTCTCCACTCAGGCCAACAGGTGTCCCCATTGGGAGTCTTACCCCTCTGCAGAGTAAAAATCAACAACTGTAGCTAGCTATATTTGGAATTTAAAGCATCAAAATATAAAACCTATTATTAAATGGGAAATATTAAAGAGATCAAATATCTGCTGAAGTTTAACTGATGCATGTTTCTTGTGTTTACAAGAAAAGTTAGCGATAATTTATTAGATAAGAAAGATGAATTTGGGGAAATTCTGTTACATAATTGATGGGTCACCTATGTACAGTAATGTAAGCAGCGACTGTAAGCAATCCGAGTTCATTGTTTATATAAATTGACTTGATTCGGTATTAAATGACTCGAAAGAAGGTTGATATGCCGTCAAACCAACAAACCAACCAACCAACCAACCAACCATATATATATATATATATATATATATATATATATATATATAGAGGAAGAATGAATAAAGAAAAGAAAGTACAGAATGGATAATAAAAGATGAATTTAATCAATATCACTTACACATGTGTTTCTGTCAGTTTATCAATGTGTACACGATTCAAACTATTATTATTATTATTAAATAAACAAATGAAATGAAATAATAATAATAGAAAAATGTAAAAATATTCCGTACACAGAAAAAATTGGACCTTCATCAGAGTGAAATTTTATTTTTCTCTGTGTACGGAATATTTTTACATTTTTCAATTATTATTATTTTATTTATGTACTTTCTTTTTTTTATTCATTCTTCATCATATCGTCGGATTCAATTCCAATTCCATTTTTACATATATATATATATATATATATATATATATATATATACGAGGGTGAGTCGAAAAGTAATCACCCATAACAGGAACATGTATCATACATCAAAATGAAGCTGGTCCTCTGTGGATCACACCCACAACTCTTCACATAGTCACTGTTTCTCTCAATAGCAATGTTCCACCTTCGAATGAGGGCAGGTATCACCGCTCGTAAAATTCTGTTGACTGCTCTTTGAGCCACTTCTTCACTACAGATTTCACTTCTTCGTCACTGAAATAATGTTTGCCCTCAAACCCTCTGCTCAAAGAACAGTCAAAAGCAGCGAAAAGCAGGGATATATGCTCTTTATTCAAAGGTGGAACATTGCTATTGAGAAAAACGGTGACTATGTATGAGGTTTTTCTTTTGGTAATTATACCTGTCCTAAACAAAATGACATTACTTTTTGACTCACCCTCATATATATATATATATATATATATATATATATATATATATATATTGTTGGTGTAGGGCCAAAAAGGAGTAAAAAATAAAATTGATTTTGTATGCAAAGAGCAGGACGGAATTTGTTTATGAGGAAGGCCTCAAGTACAGCTAGGTGTAACCCGTTGGTTGAGGATGCCAAGATGGTAAACATTGAGGGCTTATACGTTGCAGCACAATCAGGATTGTCCAAAAGGTGTCGCCCAATGGTTGGAGGTTAGAATAAACCAGCATATTCCATCTGTTATCAGCATCAATAACTCTGACCGCTCTTCTCCGCCAAGCAATCCATATTCACCTTCCACGATTGGGTGACACCCTTTTGACAATCTGATTGTGCTAGTATATAAGCCTATATATATATATATATATATATATATATATATATATATATATATATATATATATAGTTTATAGTCTCGTGGAAAAAGTTTGGGGCATCTGGTGAGGATCGAACTTACATATGGGTTTATTGAGACTATCTTGTTGACGTTGATCTATTTTATATATTGAATATACGAAAGTAAATATTTTTGAACTTTTTTTTTAATCTCGCAAAAAAAAGTAACGATCATACAGAGTTGTTACAAAGAAAAACAGTTAATTCAAAGATCATTTATCCGGATGGGAAAAAAATAATCACCGTTATATTAAAAAATAAATAAAACAGTTCGTTTTACTTGCAAAAGTTTCTGTAGAAACCGGACCGCAAATTTACATATTATCTCTCTTTGACAATTATCTTTGACAATGGTTCTCAACCTTTTTTATACATGGATTCCTTTGATTCCTATTTTACTATGGTGGGTCCCCTATATCCATTCGATGTTTAAAAATCTTATTGTATTTTATGCTTGTCTGGACACCCCCAAAATTATATGGTCCCCGAGGAACCATATGCCCCCGGCTGAGAATCACTGCACTACACAATCATTACACATCACAAACAAATGGAACATACCACCCACAATGTTTCGAATGACTTAAGAGGTTTAAGGATATCACGCCAGAATCGGTCAATGACACCGAGCGGTCAACACATATCCAATATGGTTGAGCTCGTAATTTTACGAGTGTCAAAGAAATGTGGACCCCTCATACCAAAATGGAATGTGTGTGTCGACAACGGCATAAATCTAGGACTGAGATAAATGAGGTGAATGAAATCCAGGACACAAAAACATTGCAGGACACAGTCCCTTTTGTTTGTCGGCATAAGTTACGAGCTTTGAAAAATTAGAGCAGCCTGTATCAGATTAGAGCATAGTTGTAAATATATTAGGTTGACCAAAAAAGACAGTTCTCAGTTTGATGTATTTCAGGAGTTTTATATTCAAAAGATCGCTTTACTTATTTTTTTTAAATGACGAAATTGTTATGTTTTTGTTTATTGATTCTAACATTGAATATACAAGTAGATATAATGTAAGTATTTAAGTTTTAATATGATAAAATATTATAATGAATTAGAAAAACTGACGAAATTAAATAAGAACGTATATAATAATGAAACTGATTATTACTATCTAAAAGTAAATCATTGCGTTAAACTTATTTGAAATAGAGGTGGGTATTATCGAAGAATAGAACACATCTTCCCATCAGTCCTGGCTTTCATTGCTAAATCTTATTATGATAGAGATTGTGTGTTTGTCTGTCTGTAACCGAAACTATATCACTACTCAAACCAAGAGTACCAAACAAATATTAATAAAATAATTTTTTAAAAGTATAATATACAAATCAGCCTTCCCGTTTATATTATAAACAATTGTTTGGTTTTGTATATAAATATAATTGCATGTTATCATTAAATAGACAAGAGTATTAATAATATAATTTGTTTGATAATTGACATTTAAATAATATTCTGGAGAATTTGACGTAAGTAACTAAGGGAATTGTGTCATCAGTGATGATGTACTTTAGATTGTAGACTGACAAAAAATATCCATATAATAAGTATATATATATATATATATATATATATATATATATATATATATATACTTGAGTAAGTAGATTTTAAACCATTTGATTTTAATCGTCTATTTTGCTCTTTATATTGAGCACTTTTTAATCGATATACTTATTTGCTTAGTGGATTTAATAATAACTGCGATATATATATATTCGAGTTCAATTCCTAGACGAAGCTGTTGGCATTTCACATAGCGCTAATACCCTTGGGAAAGGTATGAAACCATATATTCTCCCTCCAGCTATGGGTTAAATAGTAGGACAGACTGGGCCCTTCATCCTTGGGTAGGTAACCGGTCTAGGAGAGGGATAACTCTGAATTCAAAATTCCTTAGGTCGGTCGTTGATTGGGTTTGTGGCAAACCTTGATGCACCAATTCTTTCCTATCGACTGTGCCAAAAAGTGTGGATGGCCAAAACAAGCCTTCACCACTATAAAAAATGACTGTGTGGGTGTTCATTGTATGTATGAACCCTCATGCGTCGGAAATCGACGAGAGAGTCCATAATATATATATATATATATATATATATATATATATATATATATATATATTACGGTGAGAATAACGAGTCAATGGTGTTTTGGTGATTGTCAGTTTCTCGCCTATGCGATCATAAGAACAAACACTGTTGAACATATGTCGCTATTCGAACGAACATCTGTATATGCTCTATTGCTGGTATTGAGCACTCTTTATATATGATATTTACAAGGTAACCACCACTTTCCAGGTGATCAACTTTCGTGGAAATTGAAATAGTCAGTTGGGTGACCTAATTTTCTTTAAAATATTCAAAGATATGACCTAATTTTCTTTAAAATTTTCTAAGATATCATTCTTAGTGTAATAACGAGCGCTTTTGTTTCTAAATTGACGTCCTATTTTTTATTTAAATATATATATATATATATATATATATATATATATATGTGTGTGTGTGTGTGTGTGTGTGTGTGAAACATGTAAGTGGAAAGGTAGATTAGACAACACAAACATTTGATTCAATTAATATTTCGTCTTTATTTATTAAAACACTTCAGAATTTGATGAAATATTTTAATAAATAAAAACAAAATTTTATTGAATTAAATGTTTGTGTTGGTTTATCTACCTTTAATTTATATTTCGTTGGATTTCTTACAAACTGTTGTTTCTTCACACACACACACACACACACACACACACACACACACACACTCTCTCTCTCTCTCCCTCTCTCTCTCTCTAGCTCTTTCTCTCTCTCTCTCTCTCTTACAAATACATATATATATATATATATTGTTTTTGTTAATGGAGTTCTTTCAAGATTTATCGGCTGGATTTTGCACATATTTATTACATTGTGTAGGGGGTGAAGTCAGTTAGGTAATACACCTGTTACATCGAAAATGGGTACAACCCACCTATATATTTCAAAACGAAGGCAGACAAAAAATTCCCCGAAGATTCGCGCTAATGCGAGAAACTTCAGTCGGTATATTCTAAACGATTCGTATTTTAAACCGTTCGATTATAATCGTCTATTTAGTTATTTATATTGTACACTTTTAACTCGATTTTAGGGAGAAAAAAATCCCGAAGAGATTAAGGTTTTATCCTTATTTACTTAGTGGATTTTTTATTGTCACTGCGGTATATATATATATATATATATATATATATATATATATATATATATAGAGAGAGAGAGAGAGAGAGAGAGAGAGAGAGAGAGAGAGAGAGAGAGAGAGAGAGAGAGAGAGAGGGGGTTTGGGAGAAATTTGACAGTTTCATAAGGAAAAAGAAAAAGTGCTTGCTAACTACAAAATTTAATGGATTGTAAAGAAATTCAACATGCACGGAAATTACACTACTATCAACGAGTTTCGCTCAAAATAAACGACATTAGCGTCGATCACAGTCTCAATCCTGCTCCAGAACCTGGAGCAAGCTGATGTTACAGTTTCCCTGGGAAGGGTCTCAAAAACTACCTTAATTCTTTCGATTAACTGGGCTTTTATAATACTGGCACGGCGAGTGGTGTCTTTCTCAACAGCGCCCCATACATAATAATCCATGGGGTTAAGAACTGGGGAGTTCGGAGGCCAAACATTGGAACTGGTGTAGTCGTAAAAAATCGCCGACAACCATTTTTGACTTTTCCCAGAAGTGTGGCAGGGGGCCGAATCCTGCTGCCATACATATGGCCTACCATTGGCCACCCTTGTTATCCAGGGTTTGGCTACAATGTTTAGCAACTCCACGTAGGCATATGAGGGTCCTCCAACACATTTTTCTGCAGATTTTCGAGGAATTCTACTGTACGAACGCAATCAGATCGTCTGTTATGTTACTTTATTCTAGTCTCCATTGTAATTCTCCCGTTCATGCCTGATTGTTTTTACAGTGTTCAGGGAGCATTGGGCAGCAACCATAATCTCCTTATTTTGATGGCTGGCGTAGATCATGATACAAGTTATTCTCTTCCATGATTCAGGTGGGTTCCAGTCATTCATTCTATCTGTCATCAAGTATATGAATGAAGAAGGGTCCAAGCTTTTAAATGATGCGTAGTGGGCGTCAATACCTCCAACATACGGAGAAAAATAACCAAATATAAGTATATCAAATTTATCCCGAACACCATATATATATATATATATATATATATATATATATAGTCATCCACAGACACCGTGTTTCGACGTTTCACGTCTCTTCGTTGCGGCTAGCCACACCAAATACCTATGACCAGGAGCGAAACCCGACTGACTTTTCGTCCGACCGATTCGTTAACCTCTCGATCATTTGACAGCTGCTGTAAAGGGATGGTGTTTAAACTATTAAATACATACGTTTGTTTATATATTTTACGATCACCAGAGAGATCCAGTCTGTAAACAGACGATCATTATATATATATATATATATATATATATATATATATATATATCATCCACAGGCAC
Source organism: Doryteuthis pealeii (assembly GCA_023376005.1). Taxonomy (NCBI): domain Eukaryota; kingdom Metazoa; phylum Mollusca; class Cephalopoda; order Myopsida; family Loliginidae; genus Doryteuthis; species Doryteuthis pealeii. Next base: position 61,406,523 of record CM042144.1, on the reverse strand, counting down.
GTGTTTCAACTTATCAAGTCTCTTCAGTGTGGCTAGACATTTGTAAGCTACCTACAGCCGGGATTGAAATCCGATCGGTTCAGTGTCAGTCAGACACCTTAACCGCCTGGCTGTCATCACCTACAGAATGCGAAGGGGATTTTAACTGTTTTAATACACACATGCTTTGTAAGTAAAGGCCGTCATAGAGTACTCCATCCCTTATATAGGAGAGCGTTGCCTTTTCGCTTTATTTGGCGGTCGTCCGCGAAATTCCCCCCCAAAGTGGGGATGGGGAACATATATAGTCATCCACAGACACGTGTTTTGAATTATCAAAGTGAGGTTTTGTTTGCCAAGCACATATTTATGGGCCAGCTAATGTGACGTATACAGATTAGATTTACGTTTCGTTATATCTAGTTGACATTGATATAAATATATCTTGATTTCCCCCTTACCTTTCAGGCTCCTTATATAACATGGCACTATTATTATTATTATTATTATTATTATTATTATTTAGTTTACAGTAATTTATATACCGTACATTCTTTGTTCTTTTGATGTAACAACATCAAATGAAGGCATTAAGCTATCCACTAGACCCATTAATCGATAGGAGCGTCTGCACGTGACAAACAATTAAAAGCTGAATAGACAATTTTAGCGCATATTTCTATACACTTGTTTTGTTGATCAGGGTGTGTAGCGTTTCGTCGTCGGCGCTGAGTGGTCGGAGGTTCAATCTCTCGTAACTCCCCCCCAACCCCAACAATAACCAGGAATTCAAATAATATTTTTACTCGGTGTATAGAGCATCTCAAATTTACCCCCTAGCGAACCAAGATATAAACTGCGTTTCATGCTATATTACAGGGCACATTTTTCTTGATATTTTCAATATTAAATATTGTACAAAAGTGACATTTTTCTGAATTCTTTTCTAAGTGTATGTTAACATTAGGCAACCCCCCAAATTTGAGCTTTTAATTTTAAAAAGTTATGTCGATTTTTAGCTCTCCAAATTTGTTGCGGTTTGCAAAAAATGGCGACATTTTGTAATCTATTTTTGTCTGTAAAATAAGTTCTATAGCCCCCCCCCTACTAAAAATTGGTTTATAAAAGCAATTTGTGCAAAAGAATCCAAAAATGCTATCATAAAAATCTTAAAGTCAAAGATAAATTACAAAAAGTCGCTATTTGTTTCAACCCCACCCAAATTCGGAGAGCTATAACCCCGCCAATTTTTGGAATCGGAAACTCAAATTTTGGGATTGTCTAACTTTAACATAGTCCACACTTGGACAAAATTTCAGAAAATTTGATGTGTGTAGGTGACATGGCCTGGATGATTGTTATAGGTGATATAAACTATGTACATAAATGGAATGCGCCGACGACTACTATAAGTAGCAGGAAAAATTGTGGCTTGACACGAAGCAACGCGAGTCAGATCGCAACTATATGATCGGACGCAATCTCCACTTTCTTTTCTGTAATTCCTACTCCTTTTTGTTCAATACATTTGTATCCATTTTTACCAGTCGTTTGTCTTATTTTTAACCCTTAAAAACCCACAACGATGATTTGAAATGGATCTACCAGAAACGCAATTTAGTTAAAAAAGAACCACAAACAAACTGTAGATTGTCTTTCTACTGTTTCTGTGTTATGAAAAGCAGTCCTAATGTGTTGCCTCGTTAATACAATGGAAGATATCTCAATTGGAATATGTCTCAATGAATAACTGCGCTTGCCAAAGACAAAAAAAGTTCCGTGATGGCTCCCGATTACGACAAAGAATGTTCCCGAGTTCGAAAAGAAGGTTCCCGAGTCCGAGAAGGTTCCCGAGTCCGAAAAGAAATACCCGAAGAAGGCCGGAGGGCATATCGGCCGAAACGTTGTAACAATGAAGATGGCGACAATAGTCCGAATAACGCAGATAATACTAATCTTTCTACTGGTATTGGATATTGTGAATTGCTGCTCCAACTCCAACAGAAAATTTATTTGATATACGAGGAAATTGAGTAACGAATGGAACGAATTAAACTCGTTAGTCAAGGTACCATTGAATATATATATTTACCAACCCCTCCATATGAGTAGGATGTGACACAAGGCCAATTTCTTAAGTGGAATTTAACAGGTTTGAATTCAGAGTTTTCTTTTCCTAGACTGGTTGTCTAAACTAGTTTAAAGAGCTTAGTCTGCCCTACTATTTATCCATAGCTGGAAGGAGAATAGTTGCATTCATGCCTATCGCAAGGTATGTAAAATGCAGACAGCCTCCTCCAGAATCTGAACTCGTATTGCCGTGTCCATTACCTACGACAGTAACAATTACGCTACGTGCCACTCGATATACATTATTATATTATATTATATTATATTATTCAGTTTTTTGTTGTAACAAAATGTGTTTATTAATTTACATTCAAATGTTAAACACCGTTGGAGTAAAACAGTTTTTAAAATATATATATTGTTTTTGCATTTTTCAATATAATACTTGCCAAGAACACGTTTTCAGACTTCTAAATCCTGACCCACTCTGGCATTAAAATTACGAAGGACAAAGATTCTATTGTGTCGTTCTGCAAGAGGTCGTGTAAATCGGCGTAGAACTTACCCGAAGTGTGTGGTAAGCTGACCATTGCAAAGTGGATGGTGCATGGTAGATGATGCGGGCGGAGTGACCCATTGACAGATACTTAAGTCTGGAGGCAATGGAGTTCAAATTAACCTGGGTCGATTTAGCTTAGTCGTTAGAGCAACCGCTTTGGAATCGTAAGGTTCTGAGTTCGATATCGGTCCCGCCAACTCAGCGTATGACTAGCACAGAGTGGGTAATCTGATCTGTGCGGTAAAGTGGGGAGCTGACGGTAGGTGAGGCGCTCCATCTCACAAAAATAATTTCACTAGCGAAAACGGGATAGACTCCCTCGTTGTACGGCAGATACCGACAATAGGCCACTCTGCCAACTTACTTTACTGTTTGATTAAGCATTTAACTTAAACTATTGTTTATTTAGATGTTTATGTGGCAACATGGAGCCGGTTAGCTAAGTCAGTAGAGCATTCACATAGGAATTGCAAGGTTCCGGTTCGATACCGGTTCTTGCAAATTCAGCGCATGAGTAGCACAGCTTGAGTAATCTCATCTGTGCAGTAAAGCATCTGGGATCTGACGGTAGATGTAGTGCTCTACCTCAACAAAACAAAAATCTCCCTGGTCTAGCGCAAACGAAAAATAGATAGACTCCCACGAAGTTCGGCTGATACTGGCGATAGGCCACTCTGCAGACTTTACTTATTAAGAGATTTCTTCCAATCAATAACCATGTCAGTAGAATTATATGGTTGCACTACTTGGACTCGGATAAAAAGCTAGATGGAAACGACATAAGGATGTTTCGTGCTGTTTTGAAAAAAAATACAGGAAGAAATATTCTACAAAACAGCAGCTGTATGTATTTATCAACGCACGAACAGAATGTGACACAGGGCCAAATTTTAAGCGGAGTTAACCAGATTTGAATTCAGAGTTTTCCTTCTCCTAGACCAGTTGCCGTATCAAGGTTGAAGAGCCTAGTCCGCCCTACTATTTACCCATAGCTGGAAGGAGAATAGTTGGATTAATATCTTTCCCATGGGTATTATTGCCATACGAAATGCAACCGGCCGCGTCCAGGATTTGAACGCCGTGTCCATTTCTTTCGACAGTAATCATTACGCCACGGGCACCAGCAGCAGCTGTACGGCCATTTAACTCCCATCCCACAAACCATCCAAGTAAGACGAACGAAGCATGCTGGACACTGCCGGAAATGTAAAGACGAACTTATAAGCGACGTTAGTTTATTGACTCCTACTCATGGACACACCAGAGTGGCACCATATATGTGCATTCTATTTCAAAGCAGCATTTTGAGGATGGTTTAGTTTGACTTTATAGCCATTTAGAATTTATGTTTGATAAAGCTTTATTCATTTTGCGTTCCTCTTATTGTTGTGATATAGATCAAAGCATTTTTCCAAATCCTCATATATATATATATATATATATATATATATATATATATATATATTGAATCAAATGTAAAAGAGACTATGACAGAGAAAAATTCGCCATCATAGAAGGGATTGGAAAAATGCTTTGGACTTTATCCCGACAATAATAGAACACACAAAATGGATAGGTAAGTAATAACTAAAATCCATTTCATCTTGTCAACAAGATGAAAAGAACCATTCGCCATGAAAGGTGTGCTCCATGCTAAAAAAAAAAAAATAAATAAAATAAAAATGGTAGAATTGGTTATACAACTAGTATTATTAATGGACCCTGCGCCACAACCCACGTGACTCTGAATTTTGTGCTAATGCACTCATCAGACGGGAAGATGGTTGCCCGTAGTTACGGTGATTATCGGGAGTTGTGTTGTCAAATGAACCGGTTCAGGCAACGTTTCAATGCTTTTCACAAGTGCTCAACCTTCAGGAGACTTATGTTAGTAGCCATATTCAATAATATAAAAAACAGACACTTATGAACGAACCCTCGACATCGCCGAATATATATATATATATATATATATATATATATATTGTATTCTAGGTGGTCTCCGTATGCTTCCCTCGGTATATATATTAAAAAAATGTTTTTTTTAAAAAATTGGGCGTTATTATGAAGCATTAAAAATGTATAAATGAATGAACTCGATATTATGGAGTATTGGATTCACTTATTTTTTAATTATTTTTTGTCATAAATTTTCAGGTTCGTTAGATACCCTTTGTCAAATGTTATTACTGTTTAACAGCTTCTTTGTCTCTGTTGTTATCGACAGTGGCAGCGTCTATGAAATATTTGTAATAACGGAGAATTCCGATATCTGCGTTTAATCCCTTCACGCGCGTTTGTAATTTTAGAATCCATTTAGTTTCTGATTGTTTTCTAGATTGCGTTGTTGGAAATGCGTGTTCTAATAAGATGCATTTCAGGTGTGTAAGGTTGTGTGATAAGGTGTTAAAATGAAGTGCTATTGTACTATGCGGGGATTTGATGAAGTTTCTCGCGTAAAGAAGAACGAAATATTTCTCTCCTACTTCTACTTGTTTGAGTCATTATTTTTTGTCCACTTTTCCTTTTACCTTACCTCATATATATATATATATATATATATATATATATATACTCTTATTTGGACGAAAGATGTTCAACACGATCTTTTATGAAAGCTATTAATTAATCACATTAATTAGATTAATTGAATCACTTGATTCCATTTATTTAAGAATATTTTCTTTGCTAATCTTTGTTAATATGACTTTCTTGCTGTGTGATTTCGGAATCTCTTTCATCAATGTTGATCATGAACTGAACTTAGCATTTACGCAATTCTTGATTTTAATTTTACCCCATGTCCGGTGCGAAAACGTTACACTAGGAACTAAGCTGTTTTCTGTCGTTTAGGGAATAAGTATTTTTCAGGGCCAGTTGAGCTCAGTTGGTAGAGCGTTCGACTAGGAACCACAAGGTTCTTGGTTCAATACCGGCCCACGCTAACACAGTGTATGAGCAGCACAGCCCGCCATTCAAATTATGAGGTTGGTTGGATTTTAAGGTATGTCGGCCCTTGTTGGGTTATTTTATGACATTTTGTTTTTATTCATTCTTGATGGGCATTGAACATTTTTGTTTAAACTCAATTTTTTAAACACATTTTTAAAACTCATTTTTCTATTTATCCCATGTATTGGACCCTAACAGGTACTACCACTCAGGGTCAGGGTGTACCAGAGAGAAATGGCGATGAAAGGGTACTTCACACTCTTAGAACTGGAACTTCACCATTAGATGCAATTTAACTTCATTTCATACCCAGGACACTAAGACCCTCAGCCACCACCTTATAGCCCACACATGATAAAAAGGGTTGGGGTCTGCCATAAGGGCAATATGATCAGGATAATCCTATAGGTGCTCGTGCTTTACGTGACCAGCCGATTGATCGGAGGGGGCCAATCTGACCTCCCGTCTAACCTCAGTAAGGGCCAAAGTATTGCATCTCATGGTCTGCTCAGCCACTAGGGTTCCGTCTTTAGGTATCACGTGTTGCTACACACGGGCAACAAAGGGATCCATTGGGGGTATAAGCCCTCTGTTGCAGTCGGGGAATTCTAAAGCCCCAAACAACAAGTTTGATGAGTCGCGGAAGCAGGTTGAAATGACTAACAGACATAACGCGTGGAGAAAGCTTTTTCGTTCAAGTTGGAACCGACTCTTCGCGTATTTTGTATTCCGTTCACGTCAACGGTTGTCTTCTCATACCCCAGTTCAGTTTCAGTGCATTTCAATAGTAAAATCAGTTTCAGGTTATTTCGGTGCATTTCAATAGTAAAATTCCCAGCGGGTAATTCCATGTCAAATCATCCAGAAAAAAGTAAAATTGTCACCAACCCACTTCAGATTTTCTGAATTTTTTCCCAGGTGTGGACTATGTTAACGTTAGACAATCCCAAAAGTTTGAGCTCCCAAATCCAAAATTTGGCGGTCTTATGTCGATTTTTGCTTTCCAAATTTGGTGGGTTTGTCGAAAAATGGCGACTTTTTTCTGAAAGATATATGTTAAATAACAATAGAAAAATGTTTGCCATAGATGCAGTGCCACATCGGGATATTGATCTTGCCATGAAAAAAAAAATCATCAATAACTTAAAATTGGTTAACTTTAAAACTTTTTTTATTTTAAGATTTTTTATGATAACATTTTTGGATTCCTTGGGCGAAAATATAATTTTTTATAACCCAATTCTTAGTTGTAAGGAAGTTATAGATCTCATTTTACAGACAAAAATCATTTTCGCGATCCCTCTCAAATTTGGGAGCTAAAAATCAACATAACTCCGCCAATGTTTGGAATTGAAAGCTCAAATTTTGGGGATTGTCTAACTGTATAATAATCCACACCTTTTCAGAAAAAGTGAAGGGGTGGGTGACATGGTCTGGATGATTTGATATAGAATTACCCCAGCATTACCCATGTAATAGCCTTATTCTGTGAATTCATTTTTGGCCACTGATTCTACACGCAAAAATACAGATTAAGTGCTGGAATTTTCTCAAAAATACATTTTAGGTCAAGAAATTGTAAAATCCAGTGCTTAATCATTAAATATCTTTATCGCCCGAAAATATTTCTTTTATTAGTGCAAAAAATGGATACTGACAACTAAAGAATAAATCCCTGGGTCGCATTGCATTTTTCTCCAACCATCAGAAATTGTTCGGTTACTAAATATGTAATCAGTACATTGAATGGACATTTTGACATATTTATTATCATAAATCTGACCCAAGATACTACAGGTGGCAAAAACATACCATATATATATATATATATATATATATATATATATATGTGTCTCCATTTTAATACATTTTTAATAAGGGTTCACCCCTAAAAGTCGGCCCAAATCCGATGTAGAATCTTTCAAGCATTCTAGTTCAAATATCCCGCCTATTATTGTCAAAGTCCTGTTGAATAATTTGCTCAGTCAATGAATATGTAATCTGTAAAGTGAATGGAAATTTTGACATATCTTATTATGATAGACATTGTATGTTTGCCTGTCTGTAACCTAAACTATATCACTACTCAAGTCATAGTTCCCTTAGTTATTTACGTCCCATGATTTTATTTTAATTTTAAACTCAATTATTAATAAAATTGTTCTAACATTATTAATACTGCTTGGCCTTCGTGCTAATAACATGCAATTCTGTTTATATATACAACAAAATAGCGGTTTACAGTGTGAATGAGAAGGCTAATTTGCATATTGATATTAAAATTTTGGTTTTAATAAATATTTTATTGTTTGGTTTGATTTTAATAAATATGAGCAAAAATCTCAGTGATAAATCTTAAAAGAAATCCATTAACAAGAAAAAATAAAGGTAATTTTATTCTTTACTTCCTATTTTAACTAAATAGTTAAATTAGGAAAATTTAGCAATTAAAGACGGGAGTGATAGAAGAGTATGTTTCAGTTGTTCTATTTTTTGATTATATCCCCCTCTGTTTCAAATATTTTTATCTGCATTCTTATTTAGTTTCATTAGCCTTTTTAATTTAATATGATATTTTATTACATTAAAACCTAAATACTTGCACCCTGCGGAGGGTGCATATATTTGCTAGTTTTTCTAATAAATCCGACACAAGATAAGACTAGTGGCATTAATAAACAAAACGTGACCCGTTGGGTCACCCATTGAGCTCTGTGTAGATAATTCGGATTAGGGAAAAGTGAATTTGCAAAGCGAATTAAATAAAAAAATAAAAGAAAGAAAGAAAAAGAAATACGGCCAGAGAGTAAAAAAACAACAACAACAAAAAACAAAAAACAAAACAAAAACAAAAAAAAAAACAAACTCAAAAACATTAAAATTACTTTGCAAGATTTCTAAGAAAGGGGACGTTTGGCCTAATTTAAATTTACTAAAAGCCAATATGTTGGCCAGCCTAGCTGCTTATGAAACTTAACATACAAATACATTTCGCATTCTCTAAATCGGTCTCTTTATGTTCACAGAGAAACTAACATATATAACGAGGAGGTAATTAAGACATACATAGAGAGAGAGAGAGGGAAAGTGACAGGCTGAATGTGAAGTAAGAGAAGGGTCAGTTTTCAATTCTATTGCAAATTACGACTAATTAGAACCAATTAAATTGGATTTTTTCAAACATAATTCAATTATAGAACTAAGGAATATTTTCATATTTATTTTGTGTCATTAAACTAAATAGGAAAACACCTTTAGGAGACAAACATTGATTCGATCAGCTTTAGTATAATATATATATATATATATATATATATATATATATATATATATATATATAAGGTGTCATAAAAGTGTCGAGTGTGATGCTGTATTTACCAATATAGAAATGAACAATGAATGGAATGTTCATTTTTTCAGAATACAAGGTGTGTCAAAAAGTACAAAAAGTCTCGATAAATTTCTCTCTCTCTCTCTCTCTCTCTCTCTTTGTGTGTGTGTGTGTTTTGTATTCTCAATTTCGAATATTTTTTTAATAAAAAATGGGTCCACTCCCTAAAAGCTATCTCAAATCCTATGTCGACCCTTTCAATCATACTAGTTGAATTTTCCTACCCGCTGTTGCCGAAGTTCTGTTGTAATGGAGATGTTTATGATTCGACCTATCTGTGATGGTCTAGCGTAATTAACTGCACGGCAGTCGGTCTCTTTAACCAAACCATTGAAAAATATAAAAATCAAGTAACGACATTCCATCATAATACAGTAATCTCAGTTGAACAATAAAAAAAAAAGTCAATGTCGTAAAATAGGAATAAATAATTTATTTTTAAACATTGCTGAGTCAGGGTGTATCGTTTTTAGAGGTCATCATATTGCAACCATCCCTAGACGTATATAATAACAACAACAACAACAACAACAACAACAATAATAATAATAATAATAATAATAATAATAATAATAATAATAATAATAACTCGTGTATTGGTTTATCGTAGGGTGTGACGGTTTATTTGATAAAGTTTTCCAACAACAGGTTAGGCTTTTAGCTTGGCTGGATAATTTGAAACCGAATTTCAAAAGTTAAGCCTTAACAGTTATTTAATTCCACTTGTTATCCCCAGAAGAATAAACTCTAGTTTTATATTCTAAATTTGTGTGGAATTGAGGTTTATCACGAAAGACTACTTTACTCATAAAAACCTTTTGGCTTTGTATAAAAAAGGTGTAGGTTTTAACCACCTACCTACAAGGTGTGAAGGTGTCAAATGCATCTCTACAACCAGTTTTTGAGGAAATAGCATCAAAGATTGTCTACTAAAAGGCAATAAAAACCCTCGTTTTCTAAAGGGTAAATTTGATCTTTTATGCTATTTCCACAAATAATGGTGAAAGTAAAATATCTAATTTTTGGTATCAGTATTCAGTATACTAACACACAACTTTCGCATAGATGGAAAATCTGATATTTTAAGAAAGTGAGAAATCGACCTACCCAGTGTACAAGGCTGAAAACCATACTCCTTTGCATGTCAGAACATTAGCAATATAATAAAAAAGCAGGACTTTTTGAGAACTTATTTTTTCGATGCAAGTATCATTAGGGGAAGGATAAAGGTTTAGCCTGTGTACCAAAACTTTTCGGAGGAGTCCTCGATATGTAATGGCTAGTGTGCTACACTGCGAAATCGTAGTAAGCTAGTTCAAACCCCAGTCGCGCTATTACGTTCACTTTCGTACTAGTACCCTTTGAAAAGTCATGAACTCCCTGATCCCCCTGTTATGGTTTAAATAGTACCGCTACTGTTTTCTACAAGGATTTGTTTTATTAAATCATCTACGAAGGTTGATATGGTGTTAAACAAAGAAACCAAACTCCTTTTCTCCTCTTCTCTTTCTCTCACTCACTCTCTCTCTGTCTCTGTCTCTTCTGTTTTCTTGGGATGGGGGGGGTGTCCCAGTGGCGTAGTGGCTAACGTGCTGGATTGCAGCATCGTAGTAAGTAAGTTCAAACTCCAGTCGCGCAATTACGTCCACTTTCGGATTAATATTGGCAAAGATATGAACCTCCTCATCCACCAGATATGAGTGAAATAGTACTTCTTCAATAAGGATGGCTTTTGTATTAAATAACCCACGAAGGTTGATATGCCATTAAACAAAGAAAACAGACCAAAACTTTTGTCGTTCCCCCATGATACCTACGTCGGAAAAATAAGATTTTAAAAAGTTCGGCTTTGGGTTACCCTTCCTGTGTTTTTAATCTGGACTGCACTTTATTGTATTCAATTCTTGTTCCCCAATAATACCTGCATCGGATAAATAAGGTCTAAAAAGTTCGGCTTTGGGTTACCCTTACTGTGCTTTTAACCTGGACTATACAGTAATTTCTTTTTCCAAACATTTTTCCTTAAATTACATGAAAATCTTATTTAAGAAATGTATTTATAATTTATTCAGAAATTGTATTTTTCAATGAAATCTGAATATTGCTCAATGAGATGTCTGTCAATATCAGATATTCTCATAAGCTTAACTGTCGGGAGAACAAAATACTAACACTTATGATGATGGGTTAAGACAGTTCTAGGTGACACTTATCACTAGGCTGCAGGTTCAGTCCTGGTCAAAGGCAACAGTAATATAGAATAATAATTAACACATCGTAACACCTGTACCCCAGCTATGGTTAGCGGAATGAGAACAGGATACCCCGTGGATTGAATAAAAGGTTGGCTCCCGATTACGACAAGAAGTTTCCCGAGTTTGAAAAGAAGGTTCCCGAGTTCGAGAAGGCTTCCGGGTCCGACAAGAAATACCTGAAGAAGGCCGGAGGGTACATCGGCCGAAACGTTGTACAGATAACAATAAGGATGAGAACAATAGTCCGAATAATCCAAATAATACTAAAAATAGATTATTTATCACTTTTAAACTATGTCTTAAAGTCATTCAAACCAATCTATCTTTTAGCAAATGGAGAATCTTAGTTATCATCATCAACATAAGCTAGCGCTGAAAGCACTGGTACCCATGAATCTCTCCCACCAACCGTCCCTATCGGTCATCACTCCAAAAGTAGTTCCTTCGCAGAGCATCCAGAATCAACACAGAGCTGATTGATCATAATTTTTGATGGTCAGCCTAAACTGGTATGTCCATGTGTAGGTGTCCACAAGAGAACGTCACTTATGAGTGCGTCCTTGCTTCTCCAGCAATGTCCAACATGTATTGTTCGTCTTACATGTGTGATAGGAGGCAGATGGCCATACAGCTGCTTTGTTGTTATTGCTTCCAGGATTTGTTCAAGACAGCTTTTAGTTACTTTTTAGTTAGTTTAGTTCTTGCTTTTCTATCTATTACTAATAACTATATGGTTTCAAGTAATTATTTCTGCTTAATAATAGTCATTTATTTGCACACAGTTATATGGTTTCAGGTAACTAATAATAATCCTTAGTAAACAATTATAGCTTCAAGTAACTATTCTCAATACAAATGATTTACAGTTTGTATTAAGTACTCCTACTTAAGGTAAATGATTTTTAAGTTGATCTATTTTGGCCATATATGGGAGTCCAACATGTACTACCACTCCGGGTCAAAGTGGGAGTAATGGCAATGAAGGGGTACTCCACACTTCAAGAAGTCCAGAATTAGAACCTCACCACTAAATGCCGTTTAATGTCATACCCATTACACATAAACGGGTTGACATGCCAGAACTGTAGCCTCACCATCAGGTACAGTTTAGTGTCATACTCAGCTCCCATGCTTTTTGGTAGGGTCTTTTCTCTCTGCAAGTGACACAATCAGAATGTTCTTAGACCCACCGGCAAGGCAAAAACTGTACCTGAAATTGCGAATTATAAACCTTCTCCTTTTAGCCTTGGTCGGCAACCCGTCAAAGTCAAGGAAAAGTCCGACACAAAACCCCTGCTACCTTTCAACGAAAGGCTAGGGGAGTATACCTCGAAAACAAACTAAAGGTGGTGTGATGCTGAAATTCAGTGCTACCCATAAACTCCTGCGATACTACCGTTGGTACCTTACCTTTCCTTTGGATCACAGCGGCAGTGTGGAGAGGGGGGATTTGCTGCATAGACAACAGCTTATCCTCCATGTGAATCCACCCAAGCTATGAAGTCCAAAGAAAAAAAACTTTGACACTACTCCATCGTCTCTCGTAGGCGGAAGGCTGCAAACCAAACCAAACCTTCTCCATCATGATTCAGCTGTAAAATTGATGCAGATATTTTAATTAATTTTAACTGTTCTGGGGTTTTAAGGGGTCAAATAAGAACAAAACGACGGGTAACAAATGTAGGAAAATGTATTAACAAAAGAGTAGACAATTACAGTACAGAGAAATGTGAATTACGTCCGACAATTAGAGTTATGAGCTGACTCGCATTGGCTTACTCTCAAGCCATAATTGTCCCTGTTACTTATAGTAAGTCTATAGGGTATATCACCTATAACATTAACCAAGGACATTTAAAGCCTCTGTAGTAAATTAACAAACTCTTTAATTAATATATGTTAAACTATTAGAATCAATAATAATAAGATAGAATGAAATTATTAATAAAAAAATAGTAATAATAATACAGAATGTATCGATATCGATTCAAAATGTTGTGATAAAAACTAACAATAATAAATATCATTTGTATTATTCGGACTGTATTTCGGCCGAAACGTTGTACAAATAACAATAAAGATGAGTACAATAGTCCGAATAATACAAATAATAATAATTATCAAACCTAATCTCAAAAATTCAGAGAAACAACAATAATAATAGAGTAATGAAATAATAAAGTGTTGTAATCCTCCTCCTCCAACTCCTCTACCTCCTCCTCATCATCATGACAGCATGGATTCACATAACTCCATTCTTCAACCATCCCTATCGGTTATCGCCGTTAAGAGGTCCTCCGTGCAGCATTCAGTGTAGGTATAGGTTTTGTTGGTAGGCCTACACTTGTGTGTCCATGTGTAGGTGTCTTCAAGAAAACGTCCACATGAAAACGTCACTTATGAGTTCGTCCTTGCTTTTCCAGCTGTGTCTAGCATTATTCGTCTTACTTGGATGGTTCTCTATCTAGCTATGGGTAAATAGTAGGGCAGATCTCCCTAGCTCCAAGTATTTCTAATAGCTACAAAGTAAATCTAGTAATCTTTATTCTACTTAGAATAATTAGTACACTTATTGAGAGTTTATATAGTCCAGTATTCACTAGAGAGTTCTCCAAAAGGGGTCATCATAAAATAGGGGAGGCAACTCTCAATTACTTATTACACCTGTTCTGTGGATTCAACGTTTTTAGTAACAGTTTGTAAGAGTGTAGCGTGAATCTTACTACGGAGATTATGAGATAGACATTGTTTAGAAGAAAACGAAATAAGTCGAAAGAGTTTTTGACATTTGTCTCTTAATCTGTCCGTGTGTTGTCGTGTCTACATTTTGACCTTTTAATCGGCGTTGACGGTTACTTGTTAGGTAATAATATTATTGCCACTTTTATGAGCGTTGCTCAGAAAATGATCCATCTGTTGGGGACAAAGAAGTTGATACAATATTGCAGTCATCAATTTTAATTGTGGATGACGGAAAAAAAATGAAAAAAAGCCCCCTAAAAAAAAAAAAAAAACAAAACAAAAATAAAGATCAAAATAACAAAAACAAGTTAATACAATAAACATAAAATACCCCTGTAATGACAAACGATAACACCGATATTCTACTTAGAATAATTGGTACACTTATTGAGAGTTTATATCGTCTAGTATTCACAAGAGAGTTATCCAGAGGGAACGTAATCATAAGAAAGGGGAGGTAACTCTCAATTACTTATTACAAACCCCTACCCCCACCCCAAAAAACAAACAAACAAAATACAGCGATAAAGATTTCTTTTATGAAGCAAAGTACCAATGATATCATCAAAGTTGAATCAGATTAAGGGCTGGAGATTTTCTCATTAGAACTACCGTATATCCCTGTCACATCGTGACGTAATGGTTAGCAATCTGGTCTCGCAGATCCATTATTACCGAATAGCAAGTTCATTTCTCTCTGGATACCCATGAAGTAAATGAACAAAATTTGATTTATACCCGAGTAAATATAAATCGAACCTGTTCATCATGATTAGGAGGTGACACAAATCGTAATTCTCACTGGGTGCCCATACTTACGACCTTGTGTCATATCCTAACCAAAATGAACAAGTTGAATTTATATTTACTCGTGTATAAATCAAATTTTATCACTTAATTTTTCTTTACTTTTTCTTTCATTCATTCTTTCTTTCTTTCTTTCTTTCTTTCAATTCCCCGACCCTTAACTTTCTTTCTTTCTTTCTTTCTTTCTTTCTTTCTTTCTTTCATCTACTAGTCCTTCCAGTTTTATTTTATTTTACCTATTTATTTACCTTTTATTCCACACGTAAATCCATACATTCCTGATTCGTGCTTACAGAAGCGAATGGATAGTCGTTCGCCTAGGTAGAGTGAAAAACGTGGTGTCATGGTTTATTTAATTTACTACTACATAATTGTTATAGGTGATATACCCTATAGACTATAGTGGAATGCGCCGACAGTTACTATAACTTACAGGAACAATTATGGTTTGAGGAAGTCAATGCGAGTCAGCTCGTAACTCTATTTGTCGGACGCAATTCCCATTTCTCTTTACTGTAATTGTCTACTCTTTTGTTAATACATTTTCCTACATTTGTTACCCGTCGGTTTGTTCTTATTTTGACCCCTTGAAGCCCCACAACAATAATGCATATGTTTTGTGATATAAGATAAAGGCTCAAATATACAAGGTAGCAAAGAACATGCTAAAAGTAATACTACTACTACTACTACTACTATGAGGGTATCCTATCATAGTGTAATGTTTAGCAACCTAGTCTTGCAGATCCATTATTACTGAATAGTGAGTCGGATCCTCATTGGATGCCCAATACTTGCGACCTAATATCACATCCTACCCGTGGCGAACATGTTAAGTAAGAAAAGAAATGGTGTCCCATCATAGTGTAATCTTTAGCAACCTAGTCTTGCAGATCTATTATTACTGAATAGTGAATTGGATCCTCATTGGATGCCCCATAAAAATCCCCATGTAATAAGACGTTGTGTTAATCTGGCCAGATGGGAGGCCAGGAAAATATTTTTGTTTGCCTGGGTTGAGGTATTATAATCAAACAACCAAAACTCTGAATTCAAATTAGCTGTACTCCACTTAAAATTGATCTTGTGTAACTTTATGTCCGTGGTGAAGGGGTTGGGTAAATACATACATGTCCCGGCAATTTTCTGTTATAAAGGGATTTATGAATACAAACAAGAGAGAGAGAGAGAGAGAGAGAGAGAGAGAGAGAGAGAGAGAGAGAGAGAGAGAGAGAGAGAGAGGGGGAAGGGCGTTTACTTCAGTAGTAGTACAGACAATATAACGTTTATTTGGTTGGCGTTGTTCAGAGGTCACCCAACTACAGATCCGGCCCCCGATGGCATTTTATCAGACCCGCTGACGGTACTTGAATTTGTAATGTTTTGATAATGTTTTGAAAATAAATATATTGGTTAAATTTGTTTTTGTGCATCTTACACTAATCATCCATGAATATGATATGGAAAGATTTTTTTTTTACATCTTTTTCTCAGAACTTTCATTCTGGCTAGCAAGTATTGAACACAATAATAATGTGGCCCGCGCTCGTTATTCTTTCAGTTATCCGGCCCACCGCGAAAAAAAAGTTTGGTGATCCCTAGCGTTTTTGATTGATTGATTTTAACGACATTTCATTACATTTACGTTTATTTTATGACCAGAGGTTAAGAAATCTCATTCATTGTACATTTACATTTTTGTGTAGTTTCTTACAAAAATTGCATACAGTTATATGATATAAAGTATTGATATCTAATACAAATAATTTTCAAACAGATCTATTTGATCCATAGTAGTAGTAGTAGTAGTAGTAATAGTTGTATTAGTAGTAGTAGTAGTAATAGTAGTAGTAAGTTGTCCATCGTATCCGATGATGACACCATGAGAATTTGTTTTCTCCATCTGATTCGATCTGTGGTTATGTCTTACCAATTGTCTGTGGGGTTGTTCAAGTCCTCCAGGTTTCTCTTGATGTTCGCTCTGAGCAATATTTTATTTTTGGAACTATTATGCTCGTTTTTTCTTGTCTTTTGGGGTTGGTCTTGTCGAGCATTGTCCGGATATTCCTCGACGCAAGTTTGAGATCATTGTAAGTTTGACCCTTTTTATTCTGGGCGACATTCTATCAGTATGGGTATTCATTTTTGATTGGAGTTCATATTTCACAACCACTTCTGACCCGGAGTGCTAGTACCTATTAAGGTCCCATCTATTGGTTGAATAAAACATTTGATTACAAAAAAAAATGAGTTTAAATTTATTTTCCAAACTATCGGTATGTTAAAAACTTTGCTGGCATTAAATGACCCATCGTGATTGATATGTCGTAAAACAAAACACACACAACACACACACACACACACACACACACACACACATATATATATATATATATATATATATATATATATATATATACCAATGAGAGTCCCTGTGATTTTCCACAGTTGTTACCATTAATTTTAAAATCTATGCAACACTACTTACGAAAATGATAGCATATGCCTATGTATTATTGTAGCATAATAGAGAGGGGGAGGCAGGAAAGTAACAGTGATATGGAAATTAGCACGGACATTTTTTAGAAGGAATATAAGAATTATATGAGATTAGAATGGAAAAATTTAAGGATGAATCATCATAAGGCCACATGGCATTTTTTATTGAACGAGACCTAAGTGGTAGAGAGGATGAGTGAAATATGAGAATGTTAGTTAATTTGCAATACTACGTTGACAGAGTGAAACGTGGGTCTCACACCGCAGTTGGCTAGGAGGAAAATAAAAATCTCACGAGAAAAAGAATTGATCTTGTGTTATTAATAAAAACTATAAATGGCACAAGGCAAGGGTTACTTAATACTCTCCAGATCTCCAGAACTGGAGCCTTACTACCAGATATAATTTATTGTCATACCTTTGGCACTCATCTTTTTAAGGGGGTGGGTGGGTTACCTTTCTGCAAGGGTTATATAGTCAACGTCATGTCGACAGGACATTTGGTTGGTTTTTAGAAATGACCCCACTGACTCTGCGATTAAATAAGATCAATCAGTAATTTAATGAAAGACGTCAAACGTTGATATCTTTGATTCGACTGCTCCATCAACGTCACGTATTTCCCCGCATTGATCCATAACTCAGCTGCACTAACTGATCCACCCCGCAATCCACCCGATCCACCGCCCAGTACGAGTCAAAGAGAACTCAGTCAACGGGTGCATTGGCAGAATCACAGACAGACATAAAATGAGATTTCATTTTGGAAATGCATCGGTAAAGTTGTGATTGCATTGAATTCCTTCTTTTTTCGCAAGGAAGAGTGACGACCATTTCTAATTGTGATGTAATAGTTATGTTCTACAGAAAATGTCGACTGGAGACGTTGGCGCCCATAGTTCTTGGTCTTTGAGTTCAGTTCCTTTAAATAAAACCAGGAAAAAAGTCTTTGGGGGATAAGCATAGACAAAAATAATAATTGGACGCGTGAAAATAAAGACACCTACGCAAAATATAGCTGAAGTTTTTCATAAGAAAAAAAAAACAAGCCAATTTAATTAGATATGTCTGTGTGAACAGAAAATGGTAAAAAATGAAAGCTGGGAAACTTCATGTGTCAATGCTTAGCAGCTAGCTTGCAGCTCCATTACTACAGAATAGCAAGTTCGATTCTCATTGGATCACGTGGTCAATGGTTAGCAGGCTAGTCTTGCAGCTCCATTACTACTGAATAGCAAGTTCGATTCTCATTGGATCGTGGTCCAAATGTTAGCAAGCTAGTCTTGCAGCTCCATTACTACTGAATAGCAAGTTCGATTCTCATTGGATCACGTGGTCCAATGTTTAGTCTTGCAGCTCCTAGCAAGCTCTTGCAGCCCCCCTTACGAAAGAACAAGCTGGTCTTGCAGCCCGATTATTACCGAATAGCAAGTTCGATTCTCATTGGATCACGAAATTCTATCCTCGCAGAAGACCTCATGCTTGCGAACTTGTGTCACATCCTACTCGCATCCAACTGATTTGGTGTAATGGTTAGCAAGTTAGTCTCGCAGATCCATTACTACTGGTTAGGGAATACGGTCCTCGCTGGATGCCCCATACTTGCGACCAGGTTAGGTAAATACATACAGGGCGTCCCATCGAAGTATAAAAGTTATCAATACTAGATAGCGAGTTCCCTCCTCGCTAGATGTCACATACTGGTGGCCTTGTACCACATCCTTCACATAGCGAACGGGCTGGGTAAATATCAACTTATCCTGGTTCAGTGGTTAGCAAGGTAGTCTTGTAGGTTCATTATTACTGAATAACGAGTCCTCGTTAGAAGCCCCAAAATAGCGACCTTGTGTCCAACCCTACAGGTGGCATATGGGTTGAGTAAATACCGTGTCGTCCCATCCTGCTATAATGATTAGCACGCTAGTCTCTCAGATCCATTACTATTAAATATCGAGTTCCATCCCTCAAACAAGCGTCATTGTGTCACACATTACACGTAGCAAACGAACTGAGAAAATAACGGGTCGTCCAATCGTGGTTAGCAAGCTAGTCTCGCAGATCCATTACTACTGAGTTACATTCTCGTTGATGGTCCCATACTTGCGAGCTTGTGTCACATCCTACCTGGATGCCAACCTAAAATTTGTTACTATCGATATATATTTCAGATACAATTCTTAATTGCTGTTTCATTCCATTTATAATTGGGATGGATTTGGTTTTATAATATATGTATTTTTATTTGTCAGGATTATTATTTATTTTACTAAAATCTTATGAAGTTATTTTAATCTGCTTATCTACAATACGTTCTAGAAATTCATCATTAATTAGTTTTTATATGATGTTACTAAGTTCTTTTTTATAATAATAATAATAATAATAATAATAAAGTGAAGGTGATACCAATTGTAGTTGGTGCACTTGGAACAGTCCCAAAAGGATTGGAAAAGGGTCTGAATGTTTGGAAATCAGAGGAAGGGTTGAAACCATTCAAACACTGCACTGCTACAATCTGCCAGAATACTCAGAAGAGTCCTGGAGACCTGAGGAGACTTGCTGTCACTCAGACTCCAGTGAAAGCCCGTCAGCTAATGCTGATGTGAAAACTCAAAAGGAGCAAATGATAATATATATATATGTGTGTGTGTGTGTGTGTGTGTGTGTGTGGTTTGGAGATTGGTTTTGGGTGTAAAAGAAGAAAAGGCAACGAGGGTGTTGTTCATTTAACTGTGATTTTTTATTTTCTTAATATTTTGGATGTAATACCTTCATCAGAAGATTTATAAGAGACCAGAGCCCTATAAAGGGACTCTCACAGATGTTTGCATCATTACATTCTGTTGGTTGGTATTGTGTACTTGTGTGTGGTGGCAGTAACATATCTGTATGTTATTTTTCTGTGTATGTATGTGTGTTGTTCCTGTCTATATGTGCGTTAGTGTGGTTATATATATATATATATATATATATATATATATATATATATATATATAAGTAAGAGTTATCTATATCAGTTGTTCCCAAACTTTTTTGTATGGCGACACACCAATGAGCCATAAAAGGAATACATTCTATAGATCTAAGAATGAAAGAATACGAAAATATCTATTATTAGCTAGTTTTAATAAAAGTGAAAGTAGTGTTACAACACTAGACACTACTATGTTGGTGTGGATTCAACCTATAGGACCTATTTCATGCACTAGATAGGCTCTACTGGAACAGTGAGCAACATCTTACATTGAAATTCTGCGTACAGATATGGTCTTCGGTTCTAATCTCACCGAGGCGTTTCCCATATCGCCCTACATCGTTTCAGTGAAGTTATTATTGCAGTTTCTTCTACATCAATATATATATAATATATAGGCCAAACTTTGTTGAAATAATATTTTCGTTTATACCTTAGATATTGAATACTTTCCCGCGACACACCTAATGATATCTCGCGACACACTGGTGTGTCGCGACACATAGATTGGGAACCACTCATCTATATCATTGATAGGGGATTGGTTTGGAAATGACATAGGCGAGAAACTTAAAAGTTACTAAGAGCCGTTGACTATATGTTTTCGCTAGCCTTGATTGGTGTTACAAATAAAAGTAAAAATTAAAGTCGTCGGGGTGGCCTAAAGTCGGTATCAGCCAGACAGCGAGGGAGTCTATCCCCCTTTCACTTGCGCTAGACCAAGGAGACTATTTTAGCGTCTGAGGTGGAGCGCCACACCTACCATCAGCTCCTCACTTTACCGCACAGATCCCTGTGCTACTCATACGCTGAGTTGGCGAGGGCCGGTATTGAACCGGAAACCATGGGGTTTCTAGTCGGACGCTCTACCGACTGAGCTAAACCGGCAATTTATTTCAATTCCAAACAACAAACTACATGGATTTCCTTTTAAAGTTTAAAGTAATCCTCTATAATCTAACGCCCTTTCCTTTCCACCTCTGTCGCGCTTTTATGCGCCGCTGGAAGGACTGTTCTATGATACCCCTCAGATCCGTTGTTAGAGCCCTTTGATAGCCTCCACTTCTTTAAAACGTAACAAGATCAGGTTAATAGTGAAGTTGTTCCAGTACGACGACATTCCTCTCGGTCAGAAACTGCCGGATACTCAGGGCGTTGTGAGTAGGTGCATTGTCATGGTGAAGCACCCAATATTTGTATCGCCACAACTCCCGTCTCTTCTCGCACAGACATACGTCGCGGGATCACCTAGACTTGCTGATTGATCGTTTGACTCTATGACACGGGCTCGCTGTGAACGATGCCCCTCACATCGAAGAACGTGATCAAAATGACTTTGCTTTCTTCGAACGGATGGATGGTTGAATTTTACGGCATTTCAACCCTTGTTGGGTTAATTTATACTGAAGACGTTTTGTTTTTATTTATTCTTGATGGGTATTAAATTTTTTTCAGACATTTTTTCAAATATTTTTAAAACACTTTTTTAAAACTCATTTTTCTATTTAACCCATTGATCGGACCCTAACAGGTACTACCTCTCCAGTTCAGAGTGGACCTGGGAGTAATGGTGATGAAGGAGTACTTCACATTCCCCAGAGCTGCAAATTGGAACCCCCCCACTAGATGCAGTTTAACGTCATACCCAGGACACTTAGACCCTCAACCACCACCTTCTAGCACGTATATGATAAAAAGGGTTAAGGGTTTGCCATATAGGTGCCGGAACAATCCTATAGATGCCAGGGCTTGACGTGACCAGTCGATTGAGCGGGGGGTGGGGGCGCTCTGATTGCTTGTTTAACCTAAGTAACATATAAACAATACTTTAGACAAATAATAAACAGCCTTCATAATGGTTAAGAAAAGAACTGAAAGTATTTGGTACACTGATGAAAACTCTTTCAGACAACATATTAACGCCTTTCAAGGAGATAACATAAAAAATTGAAAGAAAAAAAAAAAAGATTAAGACATTATTATTTTTAACCAAATCTTTTTGAATATATATATATATATATATATATATATATATATATATATATATTACAAAAAGATTTGGTTAAAAATATAATGTCTTAATCAACTGATATTAATCGAAAACTCGATTAATTCAGCGGATGTAATCCTGACGATTCAGATGATGAAACTCGAGTAGGTTACTTTATATCCATTTCTTAAATATATATATACACACACACACACACACACACACACACACACACACACACATATATATATATATATATATAATCCTAAAGACTGATAATGAAAGATATCTATTTTCGCCATAATTTCCCTCCTTTTCAATGCACTTAATTTAGTAAGAAATATTAGTTACACAGATTAAACATTATACAATGAAAATTTCAGATCAAAACTCAGCTAATAACAATGTGTCAGGCTACGAAATTATTGTTCTGAATTCGATAAGAGAGAGAGAGAGAGAGAGAGAGAGAGAGAGAGAGAGAGAGAGAGAGAGAGAGAGATTGCGTAAACAGCACTCAGTATTATTTAAGTACATAACACTAAGCACAAACTCTTAAACGTAAAAAAACGATGAATATACATGTAAATATGAACCCCCCCCCCCAAAACAACAGTAAAAAAACCCCAAACAACCCCCCCCAAATAAAACAACAAAAACAAACAATAAAACATTCTGGAAACCCGTTTCACGCATGCGCAGAAAACTCTTCAAAGGCTGACAAATGTCTGGAGAAGCTTGGAACACGAATATCGACCTATTATCGACAAAAGACTATTAAGAAGTAGAATGAAAAGTGAGAAAAAGATGTAGTGTAAATCTGAGAGACTTCAAAGGAAATGGTGAAAGGGTTTTGATGTGTCTGCAATCATTTCATGAAACAGCAAATTCTCGCAAACAATTGAATGAAAACCCAAATGCTTACAAGAAAAGACAGAGAATAAATAAATAGATAAATGAATAAAAAATAAATAAAAACTGACCTCGACTTTGAAAATGAAATGTTTCCCTTTTCTTTCTTTCTTTCTTTCTTTCTTTCTTTCTCTCTTTATTCGGTTCGATTATAAAACAGAATGAAAATCTCTGCCCTTTCCCCGTTTTTTTTTCTCTCGGCTGAACTATATTCATTGTGTTTAGAGGTGTAACGGTTATCAGTAATGGAATCACCAAACCAACTTTTAATTTTGATCGTATTCGCTTCCCTTTCATTCCTTAGGAAAGGTGTTTGATTAACCAACTTCACGTTATTGCCCATTGAGTAAATAGTCGGAAAGACTGGGTTACACAGACAACCAGTCTAAGAGAAGGAATTCTTTGAATGCAAAACAACTTATCTCTGATTATTAATTGATCTTGCATGACACCCTACCCGTGGATAATGGGTTGGATAAATACAAACCACACACACACACACACACACACACACACACACACACACACATATATATATATATATATATATATATATATATATATACATTATTCTCAACTGCTTATACTTGTTTTAAGAATCGCATAAGCGAGAAACTGTCAGTAACCAAGTGCCGTTGACTTCATATCCACGCTACCCTAACTTAGATATACATGCTCTATCCATGATATTCAGCTTATAAATATAGCACACACACACACACACACACACACACACGCACACACACACACACGCACACATATATAATAATAAGTAATAAGTAATAAGTAATATATATATATGTATATAATAAGTAATAACTAATATATATATATATATATATATATATATATATATATATATATATATATATAATAGCAAATTACCCGGTCCATGACCGGACGAAAAGATTTAGGAACACCAGGGGGTTCTTAATAATAAAATTAAAAAAAATCACTGAAAATTTATGTATTACAGTGTTTATTTTAGGGATTTCTTTTTAAAACATTGAAAATATGTTTTTAAATGTAATCCTAATCTTTTTAGTGTTTTGAAATAATTTTATGTCATAATATTAACATTTTTTTTAGGTAGAATTCAGAATACGTTTTTTTTTATAATAAAAAAAAATTCCGTATAGAAACTTCAAAAAATCTTTTGATATAATTATTCAGACTATTATCTTTATTGAATAAAAAAAATTAAAAATCGTTTTTTATCAGTTTATTTTTTTTAAAAAAAGCGGGGTGGGGGTAGACCTCATAAAAAATATTTGCCCTAACATATTTTATGAAAAAAAAAACAACATATTTCAGACATATTTTCATTTGGCTGAACTTGCACAACGGTCGGAAAATTAAAACGGAAAGTTTGTTGGTGGTCCCCATGATAGTTTAACTACAGTCTATGAATGAACTTTTTGCGAATTGGGTTACGGTCTAAGGGATTAAGGTTGTTTTTAATTACATATTGCTTAAAAAAACAACAAAAAACCCTAAATTACTATACATTTAATGTTGAAAAATATTTTTAAAACTAAGTTTAATTATATAATTATACATTGCAATACTAACACAAACAATAATGGGTTCAATCATTAATTTCAATGATTAATTAAATGTATAGTAATTTGTTTTTTGTTGTTTATTTTTTAAGCAATACGTAATTAAAAACAACCTTAATCACCTAAAACCGTAACCCAATTCGCAAAAACTTAATGATAGACTGTAGTTAAACTTTCATTGGGGACCACCAAACAAAAATTCCCTATTGTGCAAGTTCAGCCTTTCATTTTTAAATTTCAGTTGATTTAACGGTACGAAAATGTAAACATTGTTTTTGTTTATAATTTTCATTATTTCCGTAAGCTGAATTTAAAAAAAAATCATCAGGGTTTTTTTTATGTTTCTTATTTTGAATGGTCCAACAATTTTGAAGATTATTGTAGATATAATATATTGTTATTGTAATTATGGTAATATAATATATTGTTATTGTAATAATTGTAAATATAACTTTTCTACGAAAGGTTTCACTGAAACTCCAGTTTGAAAATAATAATAGTATTTGGGGACAATTTTAAATTCAGTTTTTAATTGCTTGATGAGTTAGAAATACATTGTAATTTATTTCTTTGAATTTTTTGTATATGACAATTCACATCCAGTTCTTAACGATAAAAAGAAGCTGAGAATCAAAAAATTAAATTCTTCGTATTGCAATATCTATTTTTGCTTAAACTCAAGATAGTATTTTAAAAACATATCGTTTTAAAAAGTTTTCATTAGTTCTCTAAACTATTAAGACTTTTTTAAACCATTAGTATTAATTACAAAACAACTCGTTTTATCTTTTTTTAAATTTACATTTATACAATTCTATACTGGTGACTGATTTTTATTGACATTTAAAATCTTATTTTTAAAAAATGTAACCGTAAACTTGAGTTTTGAATTTGAGTGAGTGTACATTGTACAAATTAAGAATATAGACAAAGATTTAATTTTACTTTAAAAGTTAGTCTAAAAAACATACCAAGTATGATTTTACTTCGTATAATCGGCTCTCCAAAGTAAAATATTTTAACACGCTGTAAAAAATAATTCAATGAATACAAATTAAATATTTAGAAAGATTATAAAATAAATATTTTAAAGATTTGGAAAAAAAAAAAGAATATTATTTTACGTTAAAATTTAGTCATAGTTGTAGCTAACATTTTCAATGACTGGAAGCTGATATTCTTTCTTTCTTTCTTTCTTTCTTTCTTTCTTTCTTTCTGGTAGCTAAAAAATCAGCAAGCAAGCTTTAAGCAGCAGCAGTAGCTATGCTATAGCTTTCGAAAAATCGTTTGATTTTTGTTTGATTAATTAATTATATCCCTTAATTAGTAAAAATCAATAACCAAATTTGGAGTGTTTCTTAGTTAGAACGATATCAATGTGTATGCAAGATTTTTAATCAGAGTAACCTCCCGTTTTGGAGTTATACGTTGACACGTACATACCAAAATCTCTCCTTTATATATTAGATATACATTTTTGGCTTGACCAGGAATTAAATTGATATTTTATCCACGGTTTCATTCTGCATTTCAGCACACTTAGCATACCATTTCTCAGATTTCTGCAAGCCTCCTCACCCCGTAAATAAACAAATGCCCATTCCCTTCTTGGTAGGGCCGAAAACCTTTCGCCCCCCCCCATATCAATAAGGATTCTTTGGCGAATATTAATCATTATTGATTTAATCAAATGGCCTTCGAATCAAGGCAGAGAAACCAAATAACACCACATGGATATTTGTTTAATCTTGCCCAAATAGAAGCACTTGAAAGTTCGCGCCTTAATCATGGCTCTAAGAATTTACATTGGGTAGGTTTATTCAGAGATTATTAATTAAGTGCCAGAAAGACTTAGATTAAAATGAATTGAGAATTAATTACTGAAATGCCTGGCTCTAAAAATTTATCCATCTCTTTCGCTACAAATATAACAACAGAATCTATTCAAATTATGGTCGCCATTTTAGGCATTAATTTCCCTGTTGTTAAATCCAGCAAAAGGTGTAGTTTCAGTAGACACTCCTTTTAGCAGAAAGACTGTTGTATTCCTTGAAATCCTAGATAGAAAAAGAGTGGAGTTACAGTAGATACTCCTTGTAGCAGAAATTCTGTTGTATTCCTTGAAACCCTAGATAGAAAAAGAGTGTAGTTTCAGCAGATACTCCTTGTAGCAGGAAGAATGCTGTATTCCTTGAAATCCTAGATAGAAAAACAATGTAGTTTCAGTAGATACTCCTTGTAGCAGAAAGTCTGTTGTATTCCTTGAAATACTTCTCTGTAAGTCTTGATTTCAGAATGTTCAATTTGCAATTGATTTCAGGATAAATACCAACGACCTTAAAATATATATCGTTTCTTATTGGCTAATTTTTACCGGAAATGCATGCTGCTGATGTTTGGAAAGTCCATAAATAAGAGTGGGAATTTTGCGCTCATCTTATACCACAAGATAATCCCACAAAATCAGTAAAAACAAATATTGCTTCGAAGGGAGAGATTCCATGTAACGAATTGTTGTAATGGAATATTCCACACTCTCTCTCATCCATGTAGTCTGACTAGATATATAATGAGCACGGCATTATGCTGTGCTGGCTTCGAGGATTAGTAGCGTACCTCACTATTCCTTGTCTGTCTTATTGTATCTCTCTGCAATAAAACCCTCTATCTTAAATCTACGAACGAGTTGACTGGTGCTTCCACCCGATTACAACCTTGTCTGATTGTATCCCTTTTAAGGACACCACCCGAATACCAGGGCGTCTCATTGTAGTATGATGGTTAGCAAGCTAGTATCGCGGATCCGTTACTACTGAATATCGTGTTCCAACATTGCTGGATGCCCCATAGTTAGGACCTTGTGTCCCATACTACCCGGATTCCAACCTAAAATTTGTTACTATCGATATATATTTCAGATACAATTCTTAATTGCTGTTTCATTCCATTTATAATTGGGATGGATTTGGTTTTATAATATATGTATTTTTATTTGTCAGGATTATTATTTATTTTACTAAAATCTTATGAAGTTATTTTAATCTGCTTATCTACAATACGTTCTAGAAATTCATCATTAATTAGTTTTTATCTGATGTTACTAATCCGGGATGGTTAACAATAAGGTTTATTAACTTTTGTACAGGAAAGATATAAAGAGAATAAGAATTACAAAAAAGAAAGAAAAAAAACAACAAAAACAAAAACAAAAAACAACCCCTCCCCCAAAAGAAAACACACAGTTCTTACATAGCAGTTACTGCTATGTAAGATCTGTGCGTTTTTATTTTCAATCTGATATCGGCAAGACTAGTTACTAATCCTCCCGTATTGACAGTATCTTGTTATTTATGCCTTTCGTCGGACAAGTCTAACTTCTGGTAGATAAAATATTCTCCACGATACTACCAATCACAGCAGTTATCATCCCACGGACTGAACTGATTCGGCCACGTGATATACGTTCCCCAAACTAGCAAGTACCAAAATATTGCAAAACTTTTGATTCACCCGAGCATTTTTCATTAGTTTACATATTTGTCGTATTAATGACAATAGTTCACAGATAAAAAAAAATACCCCCCCCCCAAAAAAAAACAAAAAAAACCCGCACACACACAAAAACCAAAAAACCCTGACACGAGGTACTAGAAAAATACCACTCCTTTTATTAGTGTGTTCAAGTCTCCCTCTAGGCCGGTCTTAAATTAGGAAGATGTGACATGTTATTTTTGGGTCGATGAAAGGAAAAGATCTTATTGTTTCACAAATCATAGTTCGCCCCAATGAGAGGGGGCAGTTTTGTTAGCTCCGAAATTTAAGGTTGTTACTTGTACCCAGCAGTCTAGTCTGACTAATCAACCCCTTTAAAAATTCCCACCTCGTGTGACCGTTTCTCGCACTTACCGCAAGATTTCACGTAATTTACCCATTTTTTTTTATTTCTCAAGAGGTTCAATGGTTAGTAGGCGAGACATGTTACGAAATTATTTTTAGCTCACCAGCTTTCCCAGTTACAACTTAACCGCAATACCTGTCCTAGCCAACCGCTCTCTGCTATGCCTGCTCTCTCGCAAAAAGTAAAGGGATTATTTTCTACATCGAAATACTATAATTATTTGTGTATAAGACGCACTATTTTCCAGATTTTTCTGCTTAAAAGTTAGAGATGCGTATTATACATGAAGATTATATAATCAATTTTTTCCGGTCACATTCCTCACCATATTTGGGCGGGTGTGACCTAAAGTAAGTTATATCCATAGTTCAAACTAATATGCTTTACACAGTTACAAAGAAATATTCACTGGAATGTGTATTTGTTTATAATTTTGTTTGTCCTAATGGGAACTTATTTTTGCCGCAAGCTGGTTACATTTTTGTGTAAACATATCCATGTGTTTGCTCTATATTCTATGTAAAATTCGAGATTTAAGACAAAATTTAAACTATATTCATTCTTATTTTTAGTCAGTATGAACGGATAAAAAGTTGAACAAATGCTAAATTTAAGTTAAATTCAATTACAATAAGTTCTAAAAAAGTTAGTACGTATTATACACGAACGTTTTTTTCTCTCTCCAGAATTTTCTAATCCAAATTTACGAGTGTGTAGGGCCGTTTTAGCTCAGTCGGTAGAGCGTCCGACTACGAACCACAAGGTTCAGGGTTCAATACCGGCCATCGGCAACTCAGCGTATGTGTAGCACAGGGATCTGTGCGATAAAGTAAGGAGCCGATGGTATGTGTAGAGCTCCGCTCAGACACCAAAACAATCTCCTTGGTCTAGCACAAGTAAAAAGGGGATAGACTCCCTCGCTGTCTGGCTGATATCGACTTTAGGCTACCCCGACGACTTTACTTACTTTATTATACACAAATAATTCTGGTATTAAAAAAGGATAATATATTACAATTTGATAACTTCAGTAGTTTTTGTTGTATTTCATATTTTTACACATATGCAGTTGTTTATCTATTTTTTATATCCCTAATACTTCTTAAATGGCAGGGAAATGTCGGTGAGTAACGCCATTTTAAAATGGCCACAATATTACATTGGCGAATGGCGGGAAAATAATGTGAAATTGTGCAAAGATAGGAATGTAAATTAGGTCGGATGCGAAGGGGAGAGAGTGATTGGAAAAAGAGGAAAGGAGAAAGGGAGATAATGTGAGAATTAAGAATAAGATGAGAGAGAGAGAGAGAGAGAGAGAGAGAGAGAGAGAGAGAGAGAGAGAGAGAGAGAGAGAGAGAGAGAGAGAGAGAGAGATTTTAGTAAACAGAAAAAAAATGAAAGATGTCTATTCATCCCATCCTGTCCTTATCTGGCAAACTATTCTTTCAAATCTGCTTCCCCAATTTTAGTACTGATCGCCTTACTGACATTAATATCCTTTAAGTTGAATTCTGTAAACACAGCATTCCCAACGCTGACAATTAACAAACGACTAAAAAACAAAATTAAAATGGAGCATGTAAATTTACATCTATTTTCAAATATTCATAAAAAAGTTAGTGTAGGGAAGACAAAAAATCAACGACTGTTTTGAAATCAAGTTGGTTTGAAAATCTCAAAGGCAAGAAACTGACAGTTGTTAAGCGCCGATGACTTTATTTCTACGCAACCATAAATTGTATATATATATATATATATATGTATGAGTAGTGGCTTACCGGTGGGTACGGGTACGATTGTTAGGAGCGCACAATATCCAGGGGTTAAGACCGTGAAAAAACAAATACAAAGTGCTCAATACAATATAGAGCAAAATTTATTTAAGAAATGGATATAAAGTAACCTACTCGAGTTTCATCATCTGAATCGTCGGGGTTACATCCGTTAAATTAATCGAGTTTTCGATAAATATCAGTTGATACCACGTATGTCTGTTGAAACGGGTCTTATCGTTATCGTTATAACGATAAGACCCGTTTCAACAGACATACGTGGTATCAACTGATATTTATCGAACACTCGATTAATTCAACGGATGTAACCCCGACGATTCAGATGATGAAACGCGAGTAGGTTACTTTATATCCATTTCTTATATATATATATATATATATATATATATATATGATTTTTTTTACTTCTAAATTCTACCGGTGTAGAAAACCCCCCAGATAATTCAGTTTTTAAAAATAAAATAAAAATTTCAAACTGACATATGGGGTAAAAAAAGAAAAATTTAATTTAAAATTTAAAATTCGTAAAAGGTTGTGTTATATATATATATATATATATATATATATATATATATATATATATATATATATATATAGTCATACACAGGCACCATATTCGACGTATCACGTCTCTTCAGTGTAGATAGACATTAGCGGGCTACCTTTAGATAGGAATGTAAATTAAATGTAAACCCGATCGATTTATCATCAGTTAGGCTTCTTAATCATTCGGCCATCAGCATCTACAGACTGGGACGAGGATTCTAACTGATAAATACATACATATGTATATATGTAAAGGCCACCAGAGAGTGCTCCATCCATTTTATAGGAGAGCGTTAATCATTATAACTGCTGGAAATGAGAGATGACGAGGGGGCGCGATTTACAGTTGATAGGCTGCCATTTTATAAGATATTCACATATGATATGAAGTGGCATATATGGATTTGTAAAAAATAAAGCGGGATGAATTTTCATTGGTAAATTCCCTTTTTTTCCGTTTTCACTTATGATGAATTCCGTTTTCTTACCATTTCATTGTATTACATGGGAATATTGTATTGAATTGTACTATAACTATTATTAAAACAGTGAAAACGAATACAAAATTCAAAGTTTTCCCACGTTTAAAGAAATAGCAGATATAATATTCTGTTTATTTAACAAACAGCTCTCAAATATTTTCTATTTGTGGGTATTGTCTGTCATCTCGAGTACACCCTTTATTATGAGTTGTCAAATCTACCCCTTCTCATGTTATAAAGCATACATAGATATTCCCCATATTCTGTTGTGTAAGTTTATTTTAGATAATCTTAGTCCCCCCCCCACCACAATAGTTTTTTTAAAAACATGCTGATGTTGTTTTCACTAAAGTTCTAATTACTAATATTTTTTTAAATGGACTAGCCAAAACAAAAAAAAACGAAAACAAAAAACCCAAAAAACAAAAACAAAAAAAAACATAAAAAACGCCCTCTGGGCTGTGTAAAAATTAATTTTGAAAGATATTATCAGAGTTTTGTGGAAGTTAAAAATTCAGACAGTTGTACCATGAGTAAAAACATAAATTCATTAAAGAAGTAAAAATAAATAAATGAATAAAACAATTTGAAATGGAAACGTAGTTCTGATGACTTTAGGTCTATATTAAAATAACCCACTATATATAAATATATAATACCGGGCTTGTATTTATCAAAGCTTGATTTAAAAAGATAATGAGGACCATCTAGTGTTGCAATGCTAAGATTTTGAGTGTATATAATACAAGGTTGTTCTTTATTCTATGTATTGACAATTTTGGGTAATGTGACGTAAGCAGTGACGTAGTTTCGGTTACAGACAAATGGAGACTGAATCTCCATTATTTATAGAATTATTTTTACTTTTCAGCTTTTTATCTTGAAGTGAAAGCGACTGAAATATTAAAGTACATCCAACCCTTCTCTGAGGAGGTATATGGTCAATAGCGAGGGACAAATTACCAAGTTTTAGGAAAACATAAGTCACGACAATTGTTCTGTCACGTGCCATGGAAAGATAGTAGAGAAGGCATTTTGGTTAATGAGTTTTTATCAGGTTCAGGAGGAGAATATTTCAAATTAGCAGTAGTTGACCCCTGGCAGGTCATTTTTTTTATAAATATGTTTGTAAATGCTAAATTTGATTATATATACTATAAAAAAAACAACCCCCCCAAAAAACAAAACAAATTCCCTTCGAGTGGTGTAGATATTAATTTTTGTAAGATTTTGTCTGAGAGGGTGGGAGTTTAAAGTCAGAGGATTTGTATCATAAATAAGTAAAACCATCAGATTTATTAAATTACTAAAAAAAAAAACAATTTGAAATGGAAACTTAGTTATGTTCTTCTCAAATAAAATTCTGCGTGCATCGATCAATTATTAATTAAATAATTATTTTGAATATTTTACACATAAATTTTACCGAAAATCGTAGGTAATTATTTGTAAACTTTTTAGTTAACCTCTTGATACTGGAAAAATGACAATTTCTTGTTTGTAAATCCTTTTCTCGTAAAACTCTATACGTTGGATAACTTTAAATATATATTAGGATAAAATAAACTATCTATAAATATATAAACAGGTTTGAATTCAGAGTTTTCTTTCTAGACAAGTTGCCTAAACAAGGTTAAAGAGCCCAGTCTGCCCTACTATTTATCCATAGTTGAAGGGAGAATAGTTGGATGCATACCTTTTCCGAGAGTATTAGCGCTATGAGCACACAGCCTCATCCAGGATTTGAACATGATTGGGTATTAGCGTTATGTGAAATGCCAACAGCCTCGCCCAAGATTTGAACTCGTCTCGTCGTGTCCATTTATTACGACGGTAACCATTACACCACGCGCCTCCATATTCTATTTTAATAAAAGACAGGACAATTAAGTTTCAGTATTATTTGGATTATTCAGACTATTGTCCTCATCTTCATTGTTATCTGTACAACGTTTCAGCCGATGTGCCCTCCGGTATTCATGTATTTCTTGGAACTCGGGAACCTTCTCGGAACCGGGAACCTTCTTTTCGAACTCGGGAACCTTCTTGTCGTAATCGGGAGCCATCACGGAACTTTCAACCTAACCCTTTATTCAATCCACGGGGGTATCCTGTTCTCATCCCGCTAACCATAGCTGGGGTACAGGTTCTATCAAATGGGAATATTTGTTATCTTATAACTGTAAGCACAAACAAATGATTATAGACAAACAAATGCAATTGTAAAAAGAAAGAAGCAACGGAAAAATTTAAAATATACTTATGATTATATTCAAACATTTACAAATAAATTCGTGTATTTATAGCCCATAAGTAGTTGATATGCTGTTAAACAAATAAAATAAACAAATCCAAAATATATTTATGATTACAATCAAACATTTACAAATTAATCAGATTTTGGTATTGAACAACCCATGAGGAGTTGATATGCCGTTAAACAGATAAACCAAACAATCCAAAATATACCTAAGATCATAATCAAACATTTACAAGTGGGTCAAATATCGGCATTAGATAACCCATAAAGAGTAACACCAAACCAAACCAAAAACACTAGAAACGGCAAAAGAAAGTTTTCGTTGGTTTGCTTGCTTTGTTTAATGGCATATCAACTTTCGTGGGTTATTTAATGTAAATGTACTATTTAACTCATGGCTGTGGGATGAGGGGTTCCATACCTTTTCCAGGAGTATCAGTTAAAAATTAATGTAATAGCGCGACTGGGGGTTAGCAAAGGAAATTAAAAACTAATGTTTGAAATTCTCTAGACCACATAATCGTTAGGGTCTGCTACGATACGGAGGAAGATGACGGAGATAGGAGGAAACCTACTGCCACTTGATCCTTTGGAACAAGCACCAGACATCTGGTGTGAATATGTAAGAAACATAATCCTCATATTTTAAAATTCTCATACCATGAATTCTCATGTAACCGAATAGGGCGTGGTAGATTTTTTTTTACTTTCAAAATAACTACCGGCTATTTCTATACACTTGTTGAACCTTAAAGACATTTTTATCCAACCTCTTTCCTAACCTGGGAATCTCATTCTCTCTTCTCGCCTAAAATAAGCATCAGTGTACTGAGAAACCCAACGTTTAACGGGCAAGGATCAGACATAGCCTCACATTTCTCAATCTTTGAGCCGTCAATTGGCTGACGATTAAATGGATGTACCTCATCATCCTTGTTTAATCTTCTATTCGTCTTACGGTTTTGATGGGGGTCAGCCAGTTTGTTAGTGATAGTAGATTGTTAGATATGACTAGTACACAACCCGACCCTAGAAATAAATTTTGATTTCTCAAAAACTGCCCTCAGGCAAAAAAACAAAAAAAACAAAAACAAAAAACCATAAAAGACAAAAAAAAAAAACAAAAAACAACCCCCCACCAAAAAAAAAAAGAACTCAGGTAAACGACTAAGTGGACGTGCTCAAAGCAAAGGCTTAGAGATCAACTTAACAGAAGTGTAGATTTTCGACAAATAAATACCTGAGAGGAATAGAAAGATTTATTTTTTTTCTTTTCATAGATTTTAATAATTTCGTTGCCACATTTTTCTAGTTTTCAATTGCTTGTTTTCTTTCCTCTACCAAAAAACCCCCAAAAAACAAAAAAGAAACAACAAAAAAACCCACAAGAAAACAAGAAAAACAACAACAAAAAAACAAAAGCAAAAAAACAAACAGAAAACCCCCCACAAAAACCCAACAAAAGCAAAAAACAAAAAAAAAAACAACAAAAACAAACAGAAACAAAAACAAAAACCAAAACAAAAACAAACAAAACTTTACATTAAAATCTTATCATATTGAAGATTGTGTGTTTTTCTGTCTGGAACCGAAACTATATCACTACTCAAGTCACAAAACCTTTAGTTATTTACGTCACATTCTCCATGATTCTATTTTTATCTTAAACTCAATTATTAATAAATTGTTTTACATTATCAATACTGTTGGTCTTATCTACATGCTAATAATATGCAATTGTATTTATATATACAAAAAAATAGCGGTTTACAGTTTGAACGGGCAGTTGATCTTTAAAAGTTGATTTTAATAAATATGCGCTTAGTATTATTACTTTCTTATTGTTTGGTTTCTTATTGTTTGGTTTTATCTTAATGAGTATGAACAAAAATATCAGAAATCCATTAAGAAGAAGAAATAACTGTAATTTTATTCTTTACTTCCTATTTTAACTAAATATGTAAATTAGAACTGAATTTTAGCAATGAAAGACGGGAGTGATGGAAAATGATGGAAGAGTTAGTTTTAAATTTGTTCTATTTTTCGATTATACCCATTCTGTTTTAAATCCTTTTATCTACATTCTTATTTAGTTTCATTAGCCTTTCTAATTTAATATATTTCATTACATTAAAACTTAAATACTTGTGCCCGGAGGGTGTATATTTTTGCTAGTTGTTATTAAGCATTATGATAACACTGGTCTGCGATGTTTTCAATGTTGAATATATAATAGCTGATTTTAGACAGTTTTTTTTTACGCTGAATTAAACAAAATTCATACACATTTTTCCTAATAAGATCAAATTTTTAAGATATAAGCTCTTACTTGAAATGTATAGAACAGTATTATAACTCTATTTAATTGTGACAAGTAGAGTCCACAGACCTTTGAATAAGTGTTATCATTACTAGCAAAGATATGTGCACTCCGGGCGTAAGTATTTAAGTTTTAATGTAATGAAATATATTAAATTAAAAAGACTAACAAAATTAAATAAGAATGCACATAAAAAGATTACACTTAGTTTCATTATATTCGA
Source organism: Doryteuthis pealeii (assembly GCA_023376005.1). NCBI lineage: Eukaryota > Metazoa > Mollusca > Cephalopoda > Myopsida > Loliginidae > Doryteuthis > Doryteuthis pealeii. Next base: position 61,370,312 of record CM042144.1, on the reverse strand, counting down.
ATTGGCTTCTAAATAAAATCATTCATAGGATTGATTTTAATACGTTGGCGAATAAAACAATAATATTAGAGATCAATAGTACCAATTAATTATTTATTCAACCCGGATTTGTTAAAACCAGTATGCAAATTAACCGCACCATATATTGTGTAAGCCTTTATTTCTTAGTGATATATAACACATTGCAGGATTTTAAACGCACTTATAACACGGGCTGTTTTGAGGAAAATCTAACACAGATTTTCATAGGGACCTCGTTAATAAATAATATTTATTCTTTTCTATCTATTAGTGATTTTCACTATAGGTTAAATACTCATTTATAAACTTTCAGAATTCCTGAGTGTATTGTGACGTAATCAGTAATGTGGTTTCGGTTACAGACAGATGGACACCAAATCTCCATTTTCAAGTTCAAGTTTCCATGTTCAAGTTTAATCGAGAAGGTAACTATAATAAATTCAACACCAGTCAGATGTCAACTCCAGCTTTAGCTCCAGAGAGAGAGAGAGAGAGAGAGAGAGAGAGAGAGGAGAGAGAGAGAGAGAGAGAGAGAGAGAGAGAGAGTACTATAACCTTTTTATTGACAAATAACAATGGCGGGACCAGTACGTTGATTTTTTACACAATGGCGGAACTTGTACTTCCGGTTTATAGAAACCGAAGAACCAAATTACAATGTGATTAATTATAGCACTAAAATTCTCTCAAATTGAAGAAAAATGACAAACCCATCTACAAATCAAGAAGGTCCAGTTGAAATTAAACCAATGACATCTTATATCTGAATACATCTATAACTACCTTACCTACCAACGTTAGTCCTCGATATATGGCAGGCCTCATGGGGATAGATAGATAGATAGATAGATAGACTAAGCTAAGAGAGACCTAACCTCCTAATACCTCCGCACGTATGATTTTGCTGCACAGTTCAGAACTGGATTACGAAATTAATTTTTGACATTAAACTATATCCGGTGGTGAGGCTCCAATTCTCGAGTTCTGGGATGTGTGGAGCCCCCCCCCCCTTTACACCCATGATCACCCCGAACCGGAGTGATAGTACTTGTTAGGATCTCATCTATGAATCAAATACATCTGTTTGAGATAATGTTTAAAATGATTTTGAGTTACATGCATATATTGGTTCTTAAAACAGACAATTCAACTAAGTATGAAGTGCTTACCTGTTTAAAATGATCGCGAAGATATATTTTTGTCCTGTATGTAATTGGACACTATAAACTGAATTTGGCATGAAACAACCCCAAAAGATTTGACATGCAGTAAAAACAACCAACCAACCAACCAACCAACCAACCAAACCAAACCGGTTACATAGGGAAAAAACCCAAGATAAGAATCTAATGAATATAATGTTCAAATTTATCTGAATGTAATCTGTTATTAAAATCATTTAGCATTCTTGTTTACGTATCCAAATTCAATGGGTTGTGATTTTAGTTATAATAATTCTAACCACAACATAAATTGCAATTAAAAACGGACTCAATTTTTATAATCAGTTAATATTTCAGTGAAAAAATACTACGAAATCGTTTCGCCTCAGTGCATATGTCTATTTCTTTCTTTCTTTCTTTCTTTTTTTCTTTCTTTCTTTCTTTTTTTCTCTTGATTTTATTCCTGCATTTCTTTCTTCCTTTCTTTTTGATATTTTTCTTTCTTTCTTGCGTTTATTTCCTTCTTCCTTTGTTTATTTGCCTTTCTGTCTTTCTTTCTTTCATTCATTCATCCATTCTTTCTTTCTTTCTTTCTTTCTTTCTTTCTTTCTTTCATTCATTCATTCATTCATTCTTTCTTTCAGCTGACTTTTTTAGCACGCATGCTCTGATCCATAAACACCGGGGGACCATTCACATTGATTAAAAAAGAAATAATAAGCGAGGAAAAGAAATTAATGAAAAGGTTCAATTACATTCGTTATATTTAGATCTGTTTCAGGATGCGACATGAGAATGATTTTAATGTAATTAATGGAGATTTATCTAATATTACGAGCTAGCATGGAGCTGTCAACACACACACACACACACACACACACACACACACACACACACACACACACACATACGCACATACGCACATACATACACACACATACACAGACACACATACACACACACACAACACAGAGAGAGAGAGAGAGAGAGAGAGAGAGAGAGAGAGAGAGAGAGAGAGAGAGAGAGAGAGAGAGAGACACACACACACACACACACACACGTACGCACTTGGCATATTCAGAAAATTATTTTATTTTTATCAATACAAATGTTATTGATTTTAATTAAGTTTTATATCAACACCATAAGACAAGCTACACAGAAAAGAAACTAATAAAACTGAAAAGTGGTTAACTTCGTCTGACACAAGGTCACAGATATGGAGCAACTTGTGAAGATCGAACTTACTAAATTCTTTGAGACTAGTAAGTAAATAAATAGACGGTGTGGGCCTATTGTCAGTATTAGCCAGAAAGCGTGGGTGTTATCCTTTTTTCCCTAGCGCTAGACAAGGGAGATTGTTTTTGTATCTGAGGTGGAGCACCACACCTGAATTACCATACAGATCCAAACCATGCTAGTCATGCACTGAGTTAGAAAGGACCGTTATAGAAACCAGAAGCTTTTGGTTCTGAAACGAATGAGATTAGCTGGCTAAATATTTCTTCATATTTTCAGTGGACCTGGTTTGTTCTTGGGAACGCTAATCATGTAACGTGTCTTGGGCATGAATAGCCTGGCGGTGCCCAGCCTACTACAGATCTAAAACTGGTTTGAAGTCAGAGTTTTCATTCTCCTAGACCGGTTTCTACATCAAGATTAAAGAGCCCAGTCTGTTGTACTATTTACACATAACTGGAGGGTGAATAGTCCAAGTCATAACTTTCTCATTAGGTATTAGTGCTATGTGAAATGCAAAGAGCTTTGTTCAGGAATTGAACCCGGGTAGCCAAGTTGACTTCCTACGATGATACCCATTACGCGACTAACACCTCCTTACATCAAAATGCCAGGAGCATCTCCATAGTGACCCTATAAACACAGATACTATTGTACTTATATAATGAGTAGCATAATTCGATATTGACTAAGATATTAATATATATATATATATATATATATATATATTATGTGTGTGTGTGTGTGTGTGTGTGTGTGTGTGTGTGTGTCTGTGTAAGTTTATACATACATACATACATACATATGTACTTTCAATCTTTGAATAATTTAAATATACGCTCCTTGGTACATTTGGGGCGCCGGTGGGTGTCATCAATGATGTAACATATATGTAATATATATAGATGTACGTTTATATATATTATATTTATGGATACTTATATATGTATATACACAACATGTGAGCGCGCACACACATAATATATATCTGTGTATATGAATATATATATGTGTGTATGTGTATGAGTGCGTGTGTGTATGTGTGTGTGTGTGTGTGTGTGTGTGTGTGTTAATGGTAATATTTAAGGATACAATTTTTTGAGTTAATTGACAACTGCCGGATGCTTGCTTGATGTTAGTGGATCTGTCGACATGGAATAAACTTTCTTTTCATTTTTATTATTATTTCATATATATATATATATATATATATATATATATATATATATATATATATATATGGCAAAGATAAACTTTCGTGTCAATTACAGTGTGAATGCCAAGCTGAACAGAGATATCAGACCTTTGTTCTTGTTCTGCCCTTTTCATGATCAAGACAAAAGCGAAACGCCAAATCAATAGACAGATAAATAAGTAAAATATAAGTGAAAACAAAATGGCCGAAAAGCAAAGTACAAAACTGAATCTCAAAAGAGCCCTAACATTCATTATATATATATATATATATATATATATATATTATATATATATATATATAATATATATATGTAATTACATTGTTCCATCAATATCGCTCTAACTTGGCATTTGTTAACAAACAGCATTTTCTCAGCAACCGCCGCTTCATCATTAATCAGTCAGTCAGTCAATCAATCAAACTATCGATCCCCAAAGATATTGAACTTTAAATAATTTCCGATTTGCCTTCAAAAGATTAATATCAACAAAATCGATTTTTTTGTGTGTGGAGGAAGTAAAATTTCGTGACATTGCTTACTGTTTTTGATCATCATGCTTGCTTTATAATTTCTTTGCATCCATTATTACTTATATATTTATTTATATTTACATGCATTATTCTAAAGGGGGAGGGAACGTGTTGATAATTTGGTTGGAGATTCTTTTAAAACATTCCTAACATAATTTTCTACATATTTAATTCAGATTTAAATAATACCACACGCGTACCCAGCCACCCACTAACATTTACATCATCACCACACTCCTCTCATACTCCGACCACCACTCTTTTCTTTCTTTCTTTTCTTTTCTTTCTCTCGCTCTGTTTTCTTTGTCTGTCTCTCATTCTTTCTCCCTCCACACACACACACACACACACACACACACACACACACACACGTGCATATATATATATATATATATATATATATATATATATTATATGATCGCATTTTGTAAGAACAGAGAGTCACCATGCTATTTTAATTTATATCTACATATACACTACCACTGATATTGGGCACTGTTTTTTAGATAAATAGAACAATAAATTATATATATATATATATATATATATATATATATATATATATATATATATATATATATATATCGTGGATAATATAGAGGTAATATTTCTAAGCAGATAGTGGTCTATAGCATTGATAGAGCGCTACCTTAACTTATTTGTGCATCATCTTTTGTATACATGAAAATACCAGTATTAGCCAACCAGAAAAAAACTTACATGCATCAGCTCTTTGCTGACATTGGATATAGTCAAGAGGATCTGCCAAGAACGTTCGCCGTTTTAGATAAGAGTAGAAAAATGACTATTTCCTTCCTGGTTCACAAATACTTACAAAGTTTTATTTTGTATATGTTATTCTCTCTTATTTGATCTAGTGTTTTTATCTATCTCATATTGTCTACTAAATTTCTTTCTTTCTATCTTTCTATCTATCTATCTTAGTCTGTTCATGTCTTTATTTCTATATATTTTGTTGGAGAAGTAATGACGAACTCATAAGTGACGGCATCATGTGGACACCTACATGTGGATACACCATGCACATGCTTATTTTAATAATCTATATACGGACACCAGATGTTGTGAGGAGGACCTGTCAGGAACGATGACCGATAGTGATGGGTGGCGAGAGAAATAGAGAGTCATGAAAATTCGTGCTGTCAGCACGACATGATGATCTATCAATCTATCAATCTATCTATCTATCTATCTATCCCAGCCTTTTCTCTCCTTCCAACACTCATTTTTATCAGTGATGATTTTAATCAAGACGGGGAAAACATGTACTTTTATTTTCATACAAATAAACACGCTGGTTGTTGAATCTTACACGCAACTCAATATCAGGAGACAGGGAATGATAATACCAATTCAGCGCCAAGTTTTTTTTGTTTTGTTTTGTTTTTAATTACTATTCTTCTTTGTCTTTACCCTCAAAATGCCATGAAGACTAAAACAGACCAGAAAAAATATTACAAAACCAGCCAAGTCAGTGTCCATTCCAATTTAAACTCAAATTACTTGTTCGAAATGAATTGTAGTTTGCTTTATTTATTTTTATTGTTACCTCCTGATATCGAGTTAAAATTATTTTTAGTGAAATATTCTTTATTGTTGAACCTATTGTATTTGTTATAACACGTCCTAGTATTATATATATATATATATATATATATATATATATATATATATATATAATAAGATAAATATATAGGTTTTACATATCTATTTATTGGGTGACAAAGGAACTTTTCACAACCATATTGGTTTCATGCGATGCATTCATCAGGTGAAGATGTTTCAAATGTCTTTGACATTTGAAACATCTTCACCTGATGAATGCATCGCATGAAACCAATATGGTTGTGAAAAGTTCCTTTGTCACCCAATAAATAGATATGTAAAACCTATATATTTATCTTATTATATTATATAACAGCTCTATTTTATATTGTGCACTCTACCAATTAATACTGCCTTTGGTACACCATTCCAGCAAAAGCTGAAATAGTGACCATCTCACACTACAGTATATATATATATATATATATATATATATATATATATATATATATATATATATATATAGCTCAGTCGGTAGAGCGTTCAGCTAGAAACCACAAGGTTCCTAGTTTGATACCGGCCCTCGCCAACTCAGCGTATGAGTAGCACAGGGATCTGTGCAGTAAAGTAAGGAGCTGATGTTAGGTGTGGCGCTCCACCTCAGATGCTAAAACAATCTCCTTGGTCTAGCGCTATTGAAAAGGGGATTGACTCCCTCGCTGACTGGCTGATACCGACTTTAGGCCGCCCCGACGACTTTAAGGGGCCGGGTTAGCTCAGTCGGTAGAGCGTTCGGCTAGAAACCACAAGGTTCCTAGTTCGATACCGGTCCTCGCCAACTCAGCGTATGAGTAGCACAGGGATCTGTGCAGTAAAGTAAGGAACTGATGGTAGGTTGTGCGCTCCATCTCAGACGCCAAAACAATCTCCTTGGTCTAGCGCTATTGAAAGTGTGATAGACTCCCTCGCTGACTGGCTGATACCGACTTTAGACCGCCCCGATGACTTTACTTTACTTTTACTTATATATATATATATATATATATATATATATATATATACTAGCAGCGACTACCCGGCGAAAAGAGGAGGAGATAAAAACATGGTTTAATAATCGTTTACAGATCTATTACTACTGAATACCGAGTTCTATCCTTGCAGGATAACCCATAAAAATCACCGCATAAAAAAGATCTTAATTTAATCCGGCCTGGTGGGAGGTCAGGGAATTTTCTTTTCGTCAGATTTGTGGGAATGACATCACATAATGATATAGTAAGAAATTTTAAATCAATGATTAACTATATTTTTTAAATAAAATATAAATGACGCAATTTGCTAAATTTCAAATTAATATTAAAAAAAAAATTAAATAAAGTAATCAAATTAACGTAAAACGATAAATAATCTTAAAAAATAACATTATTAATTCAAAGCGTAGCCGATCGAATGTCAAATTTTTATAGTATAC
>CM042144.1:61338123-61353123 GCA_023376005.1 Doryteuthis pealeii | reverse complement strand
CATTTCCCAAGTGTATTAGTGCTATGTGAAATACAAACAGCCTCGTCCAAGATTTGAATTCGTATCACTGTGTCCATTTACTATGATAATAATAATAATAATAATAATAATAATATAATATATATATATATATATATATATATATATATAGCTAAAGTACCTGGTCCATGACCGGACTAAAAAAAATAGGAACACCAAAGAGTGAGTGGGGAGAAAATAAGAGGAAATTTATTTATCAAATTAAAAAAAATCGACGAAATTATCTAATGAATAAACGGTCGAAATAAAACGTTAAAATTCGAGACACCACTAATAGGAATAAATTAAAGTAACTTCTAAAGTTAAAAAGTTAATAAATGAGTAAAAGAAAATCTCGATAAGTATATACTATATATATTATTTGTCGAAAGACCATTTATCTTAACGGTTTTTAGTAAAAAAGGGAAAAAAAAGGAAGTGTGGTGAATTATTCTTTTGTAAATCTGTCTATTTTTTATCATTAGAATTATATTCTTTATTAAATAACAAATTTTCTTATTCAAGTTACATACATCAGAATCATGTTTTATTTTATGTTTGTTTAGTTTAAACACTAACAAACATAAAGCTTAACTTAACATTTCGTATATAAACACTGTTTATATACGAAATGTTAAGATAAGCTTTCTTCATATTAAGTTATTCAACTACCTCGTATTTTTACTTTAAAATTTTTGTTATTGTTTTTATTGTTATACATTTACTTGTCATTTTAATTAAAAAAAAAATTTTAATATAGAGAGATGTTTGTTAGCATTAAAACATCGTAACAGTTATAGTACATTGTATTTTCACATTTTAATGTTAAACTAAAGTTTACTAATAAAAAATGTAAAGATAAATAAACTTTCGACAACTATATGTATGTATTTATTTAGATATTTCTTTATTCTTTTACTGTTTGTTTACTATTTATTTACGAAATGTAAGTTAAGTTTCTTCAAATAAGTTATATAACTTAAGTACATCGTATCTTTTAACTCATGTCTCGATTTTGGTAAAAGGCTTTTTTTCTAAAACGCTTTTGTACATACGAAACAAATTAAATACTGATTAAAAATGGATATATTTTATTCTAGAATGAAAGTATTAATGATAAAAACAAAGTTGAGTTATTATTAATCGTTAAATTAAATGTGTTCGTTTATTATTGATATTTACTTTGCTTAGGGTCGGGTTAGCTCAGTCGGTAGAGCGTTTGGCTAGAAACCACATGGTTTCTAGTTCGATTCCGGTCATCGCCAACTCAGCGTATGAGTAGCACAGGGACCTGTGCGGTAAAGTAAGGAGCTAATGGTAGGTGTGGCGCTCCACCTCATATGCCAAAAACAATCTCCTTGGTCTAGCGCTAGTGAAAAGAGGATAGACTCCCTCGCTGATTGGCTGATTTCGACTTTAGGCCGCCCCGACGATGACTTACTTTACTTACTTTGCTGTAAAAAATATTTCAATCGATAAAACCATATACAAATTACATATTTAGAAAGATTATTTTATTTTCTTTCTTACCAAATAATATTTCTAAGATTAGACCGGTGATACGCGATATTCCGAGCTGAAATGATTAGGCCACAAATTTCTCAACTTCAAAATTACTAGCAGCGGTGCAATTTAAAATCACTACTGAATATAGGCAGCAGGCAGCGAAATCTTTTTTATATATTAGCAGCAGCAGCTATGCCACGATTAACGCAAATCGTTTGATTTTTGTTTAATTAATTAATTATATCCCTTAATCAGTAAAAATCAATAAACCAAATTTAGTGTGTTTCTTAGTTATAAGAATGACAATGTGTATGCAAATATAGAATCTGTAATATAGTTTCTGAGTTATAAGTCGACACGTACATACCAAACGTTCTTTCTTATATATAGATATAATATTGTTAAAGCTTCCATATTTGTTCAGTTGAATCTATCAGAAATCAGATGTGTCGAATACTTGTTCACCTGATTTAAACAAAGTAAAATTTTGAGTCGTGAGTTTTGTCCTGTTTAATCATTATCCTGTTTTACACTTGAATATATATATATATATATATATATATATATATATATATAGTGAGATAGAAGAACGCTATAAAAATAGTTTCAAGAAGCCCTTAAAGAAGACCTTTATCTACTGTGGCATCGATTGTTACCATTGTTCTCAATACCGGGAAAAATCACCACAGTCTTCACGGCTCCATTTATATTTATGTAAGCAAAATCATAGGACCTTGAAGAGAATTGACAGATATGTGAAAACCAGATATTCATTCGAAACTTATCTCCTTTTCACTTAATAAGACCTATTTTGAATTGAACTCAGTCAAAAAAAAAAAAAAAAAGAAAAAGAAAAAAAAACAAGTTGCTAGTGTAACGTTTTTAACCACAAAACTATACAATACGTATGTCTAAGAAACTACATGTTCTTCATTAACTTCATTCCCGCTGAGATACTTTGAGAATATTAGTTACTCAACAAAACCACACATTCTAAAATTTTTCATGCTACATTAAATGGTTCTGTTTTATTACTAGAGAATAATTACAGAATGTGCAGTGACATTCAGAGATCAAGTATTTTCATTAGTTTACACTTTTTACTGACTATTGTTTACATATTTGTTGTTTTCAGAATAACATTTCAGTTGATATAGCAAAAATGATGGAATTAGAACACTTAGAGGACGTTCACACTGTTTTTAGCAGTAAATAAACAAATAACGGACAAACTCAATATTCTGGCTTCAAAGAATATACTTCAAATTAGATTAAATTATTTAAATTAACTAGTACAAAATTTAATAAAACGACCTCCGGGTAAAATCATCAAATTCACTAAAGGATTAAAAAATAAAACAATTTGAAGTAAACTTTAAATATGTATTAAAATAAAACAAACTATATATAGATATATAATATCAGTCATGTATTTATTAAAAATTTGTTTTAAAAAACAATGAGGAGTTGTCTAATGTTGTTCAAATTTGAGTGTATTTATTTTGTTATGACGATTTTAGGTAATGGGACGTAAGCAGTGACGTAATTTTTGTTACAGACAAAAATCGGAAGCGAATCTCCATTATTAATAGGATGGTATATCTATCTATACATATATAAAGAGCAGTTGTATGTATGAACGGAGGTAACTTCAAAATAAAACAAAATAAAACAATCAACGACAAAGTAAATATATGTACACATTTACTGTCAACAGATATCCTTTTCGTCATGATAATTATGAAGATTTAATATATATTTCAAAAGACTATTAAAAAAAAATTTACGATAAGATAACATTAGGATCGTGCTTCGGCCATTGTTAGCGTTTCTAACTAACTCCACATATAAAATAAGTCCAGTAATTTTTTATTTACCTTTTAAAAAATTAAAAATTCTCTTTAATAAAAATAAGTTTCGATTCATTTTACATTTAATATTCCTAATAGGAGACATTGACTTTCTTTTCAGATTGGTTTAATTTTGTCCACATTTTAATTTAAAAGATTTATATACAATTATGTTGATTTTCTATCGTCTCTGTACTAAATTCTACATAATACGAAAAATCAAAATTTATTCAGGTTTAGATGTGGAAAATGTATTCAGGAAGCTCGATATGTGCCGCTTCCACAGAAACCGCGTCAGGATGGAGTGCCTTGTTTCAGATATCCTACAGCCGCCATAGACAAGTCTTCTCCGAACCGAAAGATTCGTAGCCATTCTCTCACGGGCTTTAACATTTATACCAAGTGTCTTAAGGTTGTTTTTGACGACGTCATTAAACGTTTCTTGGGTTTGTGTCTCAGACGTTTCCTATACTGGATTTCCACATAAAACAATTACTTCGTTTTCCATAGAATTGGATTATTTAGAGAAGCTCACTTTGTTTTTTTTTTTTATTAGCAGTAAATAAACTAATAACAGATAATAACATAAAGTAAGCTTTTAACATGTTGCCTACGTTTGCTCAATGGCAGTTTTCCCTCACTTACGTTTGCCATATTTCCTTTATTTGATCAGTTTTGAAAGTATTGCAGATAAACGTAGCGAGCAATAATGTACCATGCCTCGTGTGGTATATAATGATATAATACCATCAGGTATACGGCAATGATATATTGACTTGTATTCCGTGTTGGCACACATTTGGCGCACACATTTATCTAGCATTTATTTATGATCAATATCTATTTCATACAATATGATATTATAGCAATAAATAATATAGAACATTATATGTAACAGGCTACAAGTTATATAAATAGATAAATAAATAAATAAATAAAATGTATATCTATTGCTGAGAATGGATTCATAATTTTGTTTTTTTTTTATATGACATTCTTAATAAAAATTCTAGTTATAACATAATTTTTCATTGTTCCCACTTTTTATTGTTATTATGAAAGTATTCATTCTAAATATTGTTTTTGAAAAAGGAAATGAGAATATTTCCATGATACATATATGTACCACTACGTTCATCAGGTAGTTAGGTCGGCCAAAGGCTACAGTACTATGTAATCCACTACTACCTGTTTCATAGGTCGGTCATGCGCGACAAACCGTTACCCCCACCAAGCTTGCCTGGTGATAGTGTGCTAGACACACAGCAGGAACGAAATCAAGACCTGCTAAAGGCGGAGGAAGCTTCTCGCTCAACGCCCATCTAGCACTATTACATACGCGGGGCAAGTAGACATACTTGGAGTTAGTATCCAGGTGCGTAGCAAGACCACTTGAGGTATCCTTGTCTTGCAGTCTTCGAATTTGTTCGTCACACTTTGTCTCTGATTCTGATTACAAGAAGTGGTGCTTGTTCTGGGAACACTATAGCCACGTAAAAAATATCCACTTCAGCCACTGGTATTTCCTGATTCAGCTCTTATATATTCAGCTTGCTGATGATACTATGTTGTACCAAGTACGTAGTCAAACGTGTTAAACTAGGATTAAATTATTTAGATTGATAGTATATTTTTTAGACCATGTAGAGAAAAGAATTGTGAAATTCATTGACCAAAAACAAATAAAAAGGAAATAGAATTACTAGCAGGACCTGAATATACCACAGATGATCATTTTTACAACGTTTGATATGTTTACTTAGAGCTATTGCAAAATAGTTCAGTATGTAAGAAGCATAAGTAATCTTGATTATCAAATCAAACCAAAACCACTTTGTCCTAGTAGTTCAGCAATTAAATAAAAATATGTTTTGCGTCTTATCTGTTATTAGTTTATTTACTGCTAATAATTGAATCTAATTTGCTTAAGGAATATTTTATGAAGACATAATGTTCAGCAATTAAAAAAATGTATTTTGTGTCTTATCTGTTATAGTTTATTACTGCTAAAGTAATTTAATCTTATTTGTTTAAGGAAAGATTTTATTGAAGCAGAATGTTTAGCAATTAAATAAAAATGTTTGTGTCTTATCTGTAATGGTTTACATCCTATCAGTCAGCTACAGCCTAGTGGTTTCTGAGATGAGCAAATTTTATCATACCACTTATTTTAATATATTTTATTAGTTGTTTTTATTTCAATGTCTTGCGTGATGCATTGTCATACTTTTCAATGCGAGGTTACATCTGGGTTCTTTAGAAGGCGCTTGATTATTTTCTTTTCTATACATTTTCAAAGTTCTCTGTTCTCATTGCTTAGGATAACCAGACATGCGTGACATTAAAATTAATCTATGATCTTTCTGCTTGAGGATGAAAAAGAACAGCACACACACCACACACACACACCATACACACAATATAGGTATATATATATAATGATATATAAGATAATATATAATATATATAGTATATAGTATATTATATAGTATTCAAGTAGTATTACTAAATAATGATAAGCAACAGGAGCTTACTATCGAGTTCAACAAAAAATGAAAAGATGTTTATTTTATTTATTTATTATTTTTGCTTAGAAAGAGGTATCTGTATTGTGTTTTATTAGTTGTTACTGATATTTTGACGATTAATATATATTAATATGGTACAATTACGTATAAGTGAATGAGATTATTGTTATATTTATTGTATTATTATTTATTATTATTATTATTATAGTTTTTGTTAATTTATATTTAAATACATTATTATGATTATATATATAATATATATATATATATATATAATATATATATATATATTTTTGATTTTATTTTATTTAAAAAAAATATTGTTATAAAGATAATTGTTGTTATAGTGTATTATATTTATTATTTTATTATAATTTTTATTGAAATTTGTTATTATTGTTATTAATTTTAGTATTATTTATAATTATTGTTATTATTTTATTTTATTATTATAATTATTACTTATATTTTTTATTATTGTTGTTGTTGATATTAATTATGTATTATAAATTTTTATTATTATTAAATTATTGTTATTATTATTATGTGTTATTATTGTAGATAATTCTGATGACAATTGTGTGCTAGGAATGTTTATGCAAAATAGTGTTAAGTGTGGTTATAAAATATGCTGAAAATAATTATTGGTTAATAAGGATGTCTATTTTGTGGATTATTATTTTTATCAGTAGTTATATTGTAATTGTGTCAATGGGGAGTGTAAATGTGTGGGGGTTTAAGGGAAATATTGTTATATATAATTATTATCAAAAATATATTATTATTGTTGAAAAATCTTGTTTAAATAGGTAAAGTGTTGATAACTGTTTGTGTGTGAGATCAAATGGAGATTATCATGTTACTAAATAAGTGTGTGATCTAAGATAAATTGTTGGTGGTCATTGCAGTAATAATGAGGGAGAGTTAATATGTAGAAAATAAAATGAGATATTGTCAGATGTAGGGAATTTTTATAATTCTTGAGAACAACCTTGGACAGAGTAAGGTGATAGAAGGAAAAATCCGGGTCTCTGTTTGATTGTATTGAAAATGGAAGATGGCGCTAGATTCTACAATTTTCTTTTCTTTTTTGTTGTGAATTTCTGATAACAACTTGGATTCTTAAAATGAGAAGAATGGTTAGTTTCTGAGATTGTTTTTGGTGAAGTGCGTTGTTCATTTGGACCATTTTCTGATAATCTCGTGCTTGTGTCTCGGATTCGTGGGTCAATGTGTCTGAGATGTCTCTCCTATGTATTGTTGTGTCGCAATCCAAACATTGAATGGTGTACACACCTGCACTGGAAGCCTTGTGTGAGTGTTGTTTTTTGGTTATTAATAATATTTTTTATGGGTTTTGGAGGAATTTGTTACCGTTTATCCTAAATTATTAAGGTTTTTTTCAATAATAGCTGTGGCTGAGTTGTTGGGAGAATGATGTATCTGTTTATGTAGTTGTTGTTGGGGGTATTGTTGTTGGTTGGAGGGATGTGGTTGCGGTATGGATTTTTGATGGCTTTTTTCTGCACGTTTGGATGAAAGGTTGAGAGTATTGTAGTTGAGTAAAAGATTTTTCTATGTGTTTGAATTTCTTCGTCAAAATTCTGGGTACAGATTCTAAGGGTCTCTAGGTAGAAACCTATAAGCCAAACCACTTTGGATTTTGGTTTGTGATGTGAATAGAAGTGGATGATGATCATTCTTATGGGGGTTTGTGGTATTACTTTGAATCTAAAGTGGTTGTTGTTATTTATTAGTAATACGTCTAGGAAAGGTAAGGTATTTTTGTGTTCGTAATTCGTGTGTGAAATTGATAGTGGTTCGGACATTATTTAGACGATTTATTATTTGTGATATGTTGTGATTAAGTGGATATATAAATAGAATGTCGTCATGTAACGGAAGTAATGAGAGTCTGTAGGTAAAATGTATGTGAAAGGACCACTTCTAAGAATTCAAGAAAAAGACATGCAAGGACGCCGCTGAGGGGCGAACCCATAGGTAACCAAATTCTGTCTGTAAAAATGAGCCGTTGTATTGGAAAAAAAAACAATTTTGAGTACATAATTTGCATATTTTATAATTGTTTGGGTGGTAGGGGTAAGCTGATATTAGATTTTTTGGAGATGTTTTCAAGACGGTTGGATGCATTGTTACAGGAATATTGGTGTATAATGATTTGATGTTGCAAGAACTACTTAAAAGTTTGTTATGCATGTTATGTTGCTGATTTTGTTTAATAGATCATTTGAGTTTCTAATATGGGAATTGCTAATGTGCCTAAAAGTGGGTGTAGTAATTTGGTTATAGATTCACTATGTTGTGGGGAGCCGTACCGATACCAGAAATTATTGGTCTTAGTGGGAAACCGGGTTTGTGTGTCTGAGTAGACCATAGATTGTGGGATTGTGGGGTGGTATTCGAGTTATGGAGGGACAAGATTTGGTTTGCATGTTTAACTAATTTTTGTACGGATTTGTTAAAGGAATTTGTGTTTTGTGTTGATGATTTGTAGGGTGATTTGTTTCATAGTGTTTTGGTCAGAGGAGTAGTTCTAACATTTTTGTGCATTGTAGGTTGGTAGAGTTCATGATGACAACCCTCCACCTTTGTCTGAAGATGTGATGAGAATTTCTTGATTGTTTGAACAGGTTTTTTAGGGCCGTGATGTATCTCCGGCAGAGAAACTGGGTCATTGCTGTGTCACAAGTGGTGATGCTGTGATTAATCCCTGTATGAAACCTTTTTGGAAATCGAATCATTGTGTCTGTAATTGTATATTTATTAATTTGGTTAGGTTGTGTTTGTGTTTGTTGGAAGCCCAGTAGCGAATTTGAGGCCGAATTGGAGGGCTTCATATTTACAGGTTTGAGTTCGGGTGTCAGATATGTTGTGGATAAGATTGGATCTGCCAATTTCTTTCCATGTGCTATTATTGCAAAGGGAACGTAATTATCTTTTAGTTTGGAAATGTGTGAGTTGTTGAGTTGAGGTGATTTCCGTGCGTAGAGTCTCAGCTGTGTAATGTGACATGCCTCGATTTTTCCGTAGGTATGTGCCTAAATGTTTGGCTTCTTCAAAAGGAAATTTTCAGAAGAAAGGTTAAATCTGTCTATGGAAGGATTCTAGAAATTTTTTAGATATAATCGGGAAAAATGTGTGGAAATCTGAAAGCTTTGGATGCTGTTTGGAAAAACTTTTTCCCGTAGGCAGTTCGTGGAAAAAATCCTCCTATTTTTGAGGGAGTTTGCGGAGATGAGTAGCTTCTTGTATTCCGGATTAGATTGCGGATGTCCAAAGTTGTTAGTTTATCCATGTTTGTGTATGATCCATGAAATGTTAGTTAATCCTTGTTTCGCCGTGTGTGTTTTTCAAAGCCAGGATGTGAAGAGAGGGGAGAGAATGCGGACGGTATGTAAATAGATCAAGAAAAATGAAAAAACACAGGTTTAAAGGGTTAAGTGTGAGTTATTGGCCGACGCTGCAGTGTTTCGATCTAGTTAAATAGATCATCTTCAGGCATAAGATAAGAAATTAGATATCAGAGAATTGATGAGAAAAAGTGAGGTGGTATCCTTGTGTTATTCATTCTGTTAGAAAATTTGAAAAAAAAAAAAGTTTGAAAAAAAGGAGACGGTTTGAAATATGACATCAAATTTCTATTTTAAGGTGTGAGTATGTAGCGCTTTTAGTGTGTCTATTTAGAGGAAACATGTGCATTTTTAGGTATGTGGTGGTGTGTGGTGAGTGTATAAATTTTTTTCTCTAGCGATAACGACAGCGGAAGTGAAAACTCAAGGTTGTGTGTGTTGTGTGTGTTGTGTGTGTGGTGTATTGGTAAGAGGTTAGGGGAGAGGTGTGTGGTATATTGGTTAAAGGTAAAGGAGAGATGTCATGAAAAGAAATTCATGTTTATATTAGAGAGGAGATGGAAGTTTGGGGTGTGTGTGTGTGGGGTTGGGGATTTAAAAAATGAAAGATTTTATTTATTTTATTTGTTTTATTTATTTTTTTGTTAGAAGAGTATGTATTGTTGTGTTTATAGTTAGTACTGATTATTTGACGATTAATATATATTAATATTACATTACTATAAGTGAATGAATTATGTTATTATTATTGTATTAGTTATTATTATTATAGTTTTTTTTTTAGTTATATTTAAATACATATTATGATTAATATATTATATATATATATATATATATATATATATATATAGTATATATATGATATTTTATTTTATTTTATTTTAAAAAAAAAAAATTATTGTTATAAAGATAATTGTTGTTATAGTGTATTATATTTATTATTTTATTATAATTTTTATTTATTGTATTTATATATATATAGTATCCAATTACCACTTTAACTTTTCTGTCGCAGTTCAGGCTTCAGTAAATAATCCAATAGTATATATAATATATAGTATATAATATATATTATTTGGATTATATAAGAGAGTTTCATAATTTTGCTTGAAGCATTGTGTATGTTATTGGTTAGCGAGGTTGACCAATATATATATATATATTTGGGATTTTACCAACCCGCTCTGCACAAGCAGAATGCACGACAAGGTCATTTTTTTATACTAGCAAAAATATGCACCCTCGGCCGCAGGTATATAAGTATTAAATGTAATGAAATAGATTAGAAAGACTAGATGAAAACTAAATAAGAATGAGATAAAATTATCTGAAACAGAGGAGTCTAAATAAAAAAATAGAACAATTTTGAACACTAACTCTTTCACCAGTTTTCCATCGACTTCCGGTCTTTCATTGCTAAATCTTCCTAATTTAAACTACTTAGTTAAATTAGAAAGTAAATAATAAAATTACAGTTATTTCTTGTCATGGTGATTTATTTTAAGCGATTTATTCCCGAGATTGTTGCTGCTTATTCAATAAGATTAAAACCTAACAATTAGAAATTAATAATACTAAACACATAATATTGAAATCAATTTTAAGATCAATATGTAAATTGAGCCTTATCGGTTAACACTGTAAACCGCTAATTGTGTGTACATATAAATACAATGCATAATTTTAGTATGTTGATAAGGCAATGAGTAAGTTAATAAGGCAAACAATTTTATTAAAGATTGAGATTTAAATTAAAAAAAAATCATGGAGAATGTGACGTAAATAATTAAGGGAATTTGACTTGAGTAGTAATATATTTTCGGTTACAGAGCGAAGCACGAAATCTCTTTAATGAAGAGTATACGTAGTATGGGATGCGTGAGTGTGTACTTTTGGACATTCAGTAAAGATGAGTGTCTACCTTTGCCCGTGAATCTGATTATTATAATATAGATATATATAGTAATATATATAATAGATATATTTTGTGTGGTGATGGTGTGGGTGGTGTGGTGTGTTGGTAGTATATATATAGACTTTTGTTGTACATAAAGTTATAGTAGTATATATATATATATATAGTATATATATATATAGTATATGTAGTATGGTGTGTGTGTGGTTGTGTGGTGTGTGTGGGTGTGTGTGTGAGTGTGGCATCGGTGGTTTGGGAATATTGAGTATACTAGCAAATATATGCCCCTCCGGGTGCAAGTATTTAAGTGGTTAATGGCTAGTAAAATATTGCGTATTAAATGTTAGACAAAGGCCATAATGAACTAACATAAGAATACAGATAAAAAGATTTTGAACAGAGGGAGTGATATAAAAAGATTTGAAAAGAGGGAGGTATATAAAAAAATGGAACAACTGAAATCTTACTCTTCCATCACTCTCGTCTTTTCAATTTTATTTTTTCTTAATATTAAGTATTTAGTTATAGAGGAAGTAGAATAAAAATGAATTATTTTATCCTTGTTAATGGATTTCATTTAAGTTTCATTGAAGGGATTTTTGTTTAGTATTCATCGGAAAATAAAAACCCAAAACAGTTAGAATCAATATACTAAGCACATATTTAAAATTCGATTTTTATATTAATATGCAATTAGCCTTCCTGTTCATAGCTGTAAACCAGCTGATGTTTGTTGTATAGATAAATTAATTGCATGTTGTCAGTATGGAGACATAGTTAACAGTATTAATATGTAGACATTTTTTTAATAATTGAGGTTAGAGAAAAATAAGATCATGGGAGTTGATGTGCGCATAACTAAGAGTAATTGTGAGTGAGTAGAATATAGTTTCGGTTTACAACAGAAGAAAGACACACATTCTCCATTATAATAAGATGTATAGGTATGTTTTGATAGTTCGACAGATATGTCGATGTGTATGTTTTGTACCAGCAACACTGTTATTAATATATATATTATATAGTATAATATATAGAGTATATTGAGTTTCCACGTATGTGTGCTATGCGTGTAGGTTGTATGTGTGTGGTGGGTGTGTGTGGTATGTGTGGATGAGATGTTACCTTCAGCCCGTCTTATATTTTCATAATGTGATACCGGTGTGTGCATAGTCCGTCTGTATGTCTGCTTTGTGGACTATAACATAATTAGAGGCGCCACTGCTTGAAACACATGACTTGTTATTCTGCCCACACACACACACACAACAACACACCACACACACATATACACACACACAGCACACACACAGTATATATATTTATATTATATTATATTGATAGCTGATACTATATTAGTATTATATATAATATATATATATATGTGTGGTGTGTGTGATGATCTCAGATAGTATATTGAGAAAAACAGATTTGCAGACGCTGCAACTTTTGGTTTGGAAGAAAACAGCAATTGAAAATGTATTTTATTTTGATGGAAATGTGCAATATTCCGTCTTTTATCAAGTGGATCCAAAGTTCACGAATTCTCTTTTCGTTTTTTAGAATGCTTTTGTCTTATGGTTATGCAGGACATGCGCTTATGTGTGTTAAAGAAAGTAACACGAGCGGAGTTATTCGTATAACGACAATAAATGATTAGGTTGCTGTTAGCTCGGAGTCGGAGAACGATCGGCTAGAAGCCACGAAGGTTTTTGATCGGACAGTGGCTCTCCCAACTCAGCGTATTGAGTAGCTCAGGGGATGTGTCGCGTAAACGTGAGCGAGCTGAGTAGTTTGTGGGCCGCTCCGATCTCAGATTGCTAAGAAATGAAATCTGCCTTTGTCGTAGCGCAAGTTGAAGAGGGGATAGAGCTCCTTCGATCCATTCTAGCTGGATACGCGACATTTATGCAGTCCGCTCGACTTACTTTTTTACAAATGAGTTCAGGAGCACCAATATTTCACTTTAAC
The DNA here is from genome assembly GCA_023376005.1 of Doryteuthis pealeii. Classification (NCBI taxonomy): domain Eukaryota; kingdom Metazoa; phylum Mollusca; class Cephalopoda; order Myopsida; family Loliginidae; genus Doryteuthis; species Doryteuthis pealeii. Next base: position 61,339,964 of record CM042144.1, on the reverse strand, counting down.
TAGACACAAGGATGATACCTACCTTCGAAACTATCTATAAAAGATATCTCACATACTCCTCTCAATGGGTTTTTATGTTTAGACTAGAATGATTCACGCACCCACTCCACCTACTACGTCTCTACCTACGCAAATGAGTTAGAAGTACATGATATGACATGCTGTTCAAGTTCTGAGATAATAAAATAATATCTAAGAATCTAAGTAAATGTATAAGTCAAAGGTCTGGTGCTCTCTATAGGTCATGACGATTTGCAATGGAGAGATCGTTAGTTTCGTCTGTTCTACCAACACAACTAGTTCTGGGGCAATACTTAGAGAGCTAGGTGTCCGCGAACCCAAGTGACGAGAGTTGAGTAGGAGCATACCCATGCATTCATGCTTCATGCTCTCGCCATGTTTAAAGCTCGATCCCTCCGTGTTTTACTCACACATTTGGTGCCTTACTAAGTCACGACACTCTCCCTGGCTCCCTAAATCACACTATTGCTCTCTTACAATACCGAGCCAACGTTAGGACTCGCAATTCCGAGACTTTCACATAATATATTCATCCTTGTTTAAACTACTGTGGTGTGTTGGAAACATGGTCTTGTATATCGATGGTGTGTGAGGATGTTCCGTATAAAGTCGGTGTACAGTTAGACTAAGTTATAGATCATACATACACTTATGTTTTGTTTGTGATGCGTTTATTTATTTCTATATTTCTAATGGAACGTAAAATGTGCCACTGTTCCTTTTACCTACGCCCATGATATAATATTTTGTGGAGTATAGAAATTGAATTGAAGATAAAAAAATTTTGTAATTTAACTATATAATTTTATTACATTAAAAACTTATAATACTTGCGCATCATAGGGAGCCGATTTGCTAGTTATATATAAAAAAAAAAGATTTGTTTAAGTTAAGTTAGCGTGAACATGGAGTCAACCAGGCCGTGATTTACTGATAGTTTCTCGCCTATGCGATTTCGGCCATGTCTATGGATATTCAGAACCACGGGTCTGGAAGTGAAACGATAGGTGGAGAAAACTGTCAGTAACCAGGCGCCGCATTGACCTCCATATTCCCTGCTACCTTAATTTTAGATAATAAATGCTTATATATGATGGTGCATGTTATTGTATAAATGATATCATCCTATCTCATCATCTCTATGATCATTAGTCGCGCTTGTTAGCACGATAGTCCATGACAGTCTCGCTCATTCCGTCCTAATCGCTCATCATTTTGGGAGTTTTCTATGCAGCATCCATTGTTATCCGTACAGGATGTCAACTGACGCATTTGCTGATCGGGCCCCACTGGCGTGTCCTGTGCTGGCTTCACGAGGAGGACGTCGCATTATGAGTTCGGTCCTTGCTTCTCCAGCAGTGTCCCGCGTTGTCTTGTCCGTCTTACTCGGTATGGTTTTGGTGATATTGGCAGTGCCGTACAGCTGCTTCTCGTTGGGGTGCTGTTGTCACGTTCTTGTCAGTCACCCGTAGCAGATTCTTGTGCAGCTCTCCATCTAGCGTTGTTATATCTCTTAGTCCGCTTCGTTAGGGTGTGCAGGGTTGGTGGCAGCCTACTCCGGGCGAGCACTTGATACGACAACGGTCTGGTAAGATACAATGCTCTCTTTTAAGTTGTCTGTGAGATTTGTGATTTTACTACTATGACCACAGATATTACCGTGTTACTCTTACTCTTATCCGAACTACAAACTCAGATACAAGCATGATTCTCTTATAAACAAGAATTATGGAGAAGTATAGTGACACAGTCCAACTCTTATACATATTCATGCGATTTTACCAGAGGAGTTGGTGATTTTATTTTTGTGATATGAGTTT
>CM042144.1:61324977-61338023 GCA_023376005.1 Doryteuthis pealeii | reverse complement strand
CCCAACTCATATTAAAAGTGTGTACTCGATGATGACAGGCAATTACCCACAAATAGAAGAATATTTGAGAGCTGTTTGTTAAAAATAACAGAAATATACTGCTATTTCTTTAAACGTGGGAAAAACTTGGAATTTATGGTATTCGTTTTCACTGTTTTAATAATAGTTATAGTACAATTCAATACAATATTTCCCATGTAATACAATGAAATGAGTAAGAAAAAGGAATTCATACATAATTGAAAACGGAAAAAAAGGGAATTTCCAAGGAAATTCATCACGCTTTATTTTTTAACATAATTCATATATCCCACTTCATATCATATGTGAAAATCTTATAAAATGGCAGCCTAATCATACTGTGAATCGCCGCCCCCTCGTCTTCTCTCGATTCAGCAGTATACATGATTAACCTCTCCTGATAAATGGGATGGAGCACTCTCTGGTGGCCTTATACATATATACATATGTATGTATTTATCAGTTAGAATCCCCTCGTCCCAGTCTGTAGATGCTGATGGCCGAATGATTAAGAGCCTAACTGATGATAAATCGTATCGGGTTTACATTTAATTTACATTCCTATCTAAATGTAGCCCGCTAATGTCATCCACACTGAAGAGACGTGATACGCGAAATATGGTTGCCTGGTGTGATGGACTATATTATATAATATAATATATATATATATATATATATATATATTATATATATATATATATATATATAACACAACCTTTTTACGAATTTTGTTAAATTTTAAATTAAATTTTCTTTTTTTTACCATATGTCACGTTTAGAAATTTTTATTTATTTTTTAAAAATGATATCTGGGGGTTTTCTTACCCCGTAGAATTAGAAGTAAAAAAAATCAATTATATAATATATTATAGCTATTATATATAATGATATATAATATATATATATATACTATATAAGAAATGGATATAAATAACTACTCGCGTTGCAATCATCGAATCGTCGGGTTACATCCGTTGAATTAATACGAGTGTTCGATAAATGATCAGTGATACACGTAGTCTGTTGAACGGGTCTTATCCGTTATAACGATTAACGATAAAGACCAGTTTTCAACAGACATTACGTAGGTATCACACTGATATTTATCCGAAAACTCGATTTAATTTAACGGCATGTAAGCCCCGACTGATTCAGATAGAAACTCGAGTAGGTTACTTTAATCGATTACTAAATAAATTTTTGCTCTACATTGTATGAGCACTTTTGTATTTGTCTTTTCACGTCTTAACCCCTGGATATTGTGCGCTCCTAACAATCGTAACCCGTACCCAGCCGGTAAGTCCACTACTCATACTATATATATATATAGATATATATATATATATATAATAGTATTATACTTATATATATATAATTTTAGGGTGCGTAGATAATAAAGTCATCGGCGCTAACAACTGGGCAGTTGTTGCCTTTGAGATTTTTCAAACCAAACTTCATTTGAAAACAGTCGTTGATTTTTTTTCTTCCCTAAACTAACTTTTTTATGAATATTTGAAAATAGATGTAAATTTACATGCTTCCATCAATTTTTTTTTTAGCAGGTTGTTAATTGTCAGCGTTGTGAATGCTGTGTTACAGAATTTCAACTTAAAGGATATTAATGTCCATAGGCATCAGTACTAAAATTGGGGAAGCAGATTTGAAAAAAAAAAAAAAAAAAAAAAAAAAAAAAAAAAAAAAAAAAAAAAAAAAAAAAAAAAAAAAAAAAAAAAAAAAAAAAAAAAAAAAAAATAAAAAAAAAAAAAAAAAAAAAAAAAAAAAAAAAAAAAAAAAAAAAAAAAAAAAAAAAAAAAAAAAAAAAAAATGAATAGTTTTGCCCAGATAGGGACAGGTGATGGATCGAATAGACATCTTCTTTTTTCTGTTTTACTAAAATTCTCTCTCTCTCTCTACTCCTCTCTCTCTCTCTCTCTCTCTCTCTCTCTCCTCCGCTCTCTCTCTCTCTTCTCATCATCTTATTCCTTAATTCTCACCATTATCTCCCTTTCTTCCTTTCCTCTTTTTTCCACACTCTCTCCCCTTCGATCCGAAACTAAATTTACATTCCTTATCTTTGCACAATTACGATTATTTCCCGCCCATTCGCCAATGTAATATTGTGCGCATTTAAAAGGCGGTTACCACCGGACATTTCCCTGCCATTTAAGAAGTATTAGGGATATAAAAAAATAGAAGTAAACAAACTGCCATAGTGTAAAAATATGAGAAATACAACAAAAACTACTGAAGTTATCAAATTTAATATTATTAGGCCGTTTTTAATACCAGAATATTTTGTGTCATAATAATGTAAGTAAAGTCGTCGGGGTAGCCTTAAGTCCGGATAATCGCGCAGACAGCGAGGAGCTATCCCCTTTGACTTGTGCTAGAACCCCCCCCAAAAAAAAAATGGAGATTTGTTTGGTGTCTGAGCGGAGCTCTTACACATACCATCGAGCTCCTTACTTTATCGCACAGATCCGTGTGCTACACAGGACGCTGGTTTGCCGATGGCCGTATTGAACCCTGAAACCTTTGTGGTCGTAGTCGGACGCTCTTACCGACGAGCTAAAACGCCCTACACACTTCGTAATTTGGATTAGAAAATTCTGCCGAGAGAGAAAAAAACGTTCGTTTATATTAACGTTTACTAACTTGGTTAGAACTTATTGTAATGATTTAACTTAATTGGCATTTGTTCCAACTTTTTAATCCGTTCATACTGACTAAAATAAGAATGAAATATAGTTTTAAATTTTTGTCTTAAATCTCGAATTTACATAGAATTATTAGGAGCAAACACGATGATATGTTTACACAAAAATGTAAACCAGCTTGCGGCAAAAAAATAAGTTCCCATTAGACGAAACAAAATTATAAACAAATACACATTCCAGTGAATATTTCTTTGTAACTGGTAAAGCATATTAGGTTTTGAACTATTGGATATAAACTTACTTTAGGTCACACCGCCCAATATGAGTGAGAGATGTACCGGAAAAAATTGATTATATAATCTTCATGATAATACGCATCTCTAACTTTTAAGCAGGAAAAAATCTTTGGAAAATAGGCGTCTTATACACAAATAATTATAAGGATTCGAGTAGAAATAATCCCTTTACTTTTTGCGAGGAGAGCAGGCATAGCAGAGAGCGGTTGCTAGGACAAGGTATTGCGTTAAGTTGGTAACTGGACAAGCTGTGAGCTAAAAAATTAATTTTCAACATGCTCTGCCTTACTAACCATTGAACCTCTTGAGAAATAAAAAAAAATGGGAAATTACGTGAAGATACTGCGTAAGTGCAGAAACGGTACACGAGGTGAATTTTTTAAAGGGGTGATAGTCAGACTAGACTGCTGGTACAAGTAACAACCTTAAAGTCGGAGCTAACAAAACTGCCCCCCTCATTGGGGCGAACTATGATTTGTTGAAACAATAAGATCTTTCCGTTCATCGACCCAAAAATAAACATGTCACCATCTCCTAATTAAGACCGGGCCTAGAGGGAGACTTGAACACACTAATAAAAGAGTGGTATTTTATCTAGTACCTCGTGTCAGGGTTTTTTTGGTTTTTTGGTTGTGCGGGTTTTTTTGTTTGTTTTTTTGGGGGGGGGGTATTTTTTTTTATCTTGTGAAACCTATTGTCAGTTAATACGGACAAATAGTTGTAAACTAATTGAAAAATGCTCGGGTGAATCAAAAGTTTTGCAAGTATTTTGGGTACTTCTAAGTTTTGGGAACGTATTCACGTGCCGAATCAGTTCAGTCCGCTGGGGATATGCTTGATTGTAGTATCGCTGGAGATATTTTATCTACCAGAAGTTAGACTTGTCCGACGAAAGCATTAAATACAAGATACTGTCAATACGCGGAGGATTAGTACTATCTTGGCGATATCAGATTGAAAATAAAGAACGCAAGATCTTAATAGCAGTAACTCCTATGTAAGAACGTGTGTTTTCTTTGGGGGGAAGGGCGTTGTTTTTTGTTTTTGTTTTTGTTGTTTTTTTTCTTTCTTTTTTGTAATTCTTATTCTCTTTATATCTTTCCTGTACAAAAGTTAATAAACCTTATTGTTAACATCCCGGATTAGTAACATCAGATAAAAATAATTAATGATGAATTTCTAAGAACGTTATTTGTAGATAAGCAGATTAAAATAACTTGCATAAGATTATAGTAAAATAAAAAATTAATAATCCTGACAAATAAAATACAATATTATAAAACCAAAATCTCATTCCCATATTATAAATGGTAATGAAAACAGCAATTTCAAGAATTGGTATCTGAAATATATATCGTATAGTAACAAATTTTATGGTTGGAATTTTCCGGGTAAGTATGGGACACAAGGTCCGAACTATGGGCATCCAGCAATGTTGGAACACAATATTCAGTAGAACGGATCCGCATACTAGCTTTCATTGCTAACCATCATACACCAATGAGACGCCCTGATTCGGGTGTGTCCTTAAAAGGGATACAATCAGACAAGGTTGTAGATCGGGTGGAGCACCCAGTCAACTCGTTCGTAGATTATAAGATAGAGGTTTTATGCAGAGAGATGACAAAAGACAGACAAGGAATTAGTGAGTACGACTAATCCTTCGAAGCCAGCCACGCATAATGACCATGCTCATTATAATCTAGTCAGACGACAGCATGAGAGAGAGTGTGGGAATATTCCATTACAACAATTCGTACATGGAATCTTCTCCTTCGAAGCAATATTTTTTTTTACTGATTTTTGTGGATTATTTGTGGTATAGATGAGCGCAAAATTGCCCACTCTTATTTATGGACTTTTCCAAACATCAGGCACATGCATTTCCGGTAAAAATTAGCCAATAAAAACGATATTATTTTAGGTCGTGCGTATTTATCCTTGAAAATCAATTGCAAATTGAACATTCTGAAATAGACTACAGAGAAGGTATTTTCAAGGAATACAACAGCACTTTCTGCCCTACAAGGAGTATCTATGAAACATATTGTTTTTCTATCTAGGGATTTCAAAGGAATACAAGCATTCTCCTGGTACAAGAGTATCATTGCTGAAACATACACTCTTTTTCATCTGGTTTCAAGGAAGACAACAGAATATTCTGCTAACAAGGAGTATCTACTGTAACTCCACTCTTTTTTATCTAGGATTTCAAGAATCAACAGTCTTTCTGCCTAAAAGGGTTGTTCTACTGAAACTACACCTTTTGCTGGATTTTAACAACAGGAAATTAATGCCTAAAAATGGCGACCATAATTTGAATAGATTCTGTTGTTATATTTGTAGCGAAGAGATGGATAAATTTTTTAGAGCCAGGCATTCAGTAATAAATTTCTTCAGATTCATTTTAATCTAAGGGTCTTTCTTGGCACTTAATTAATAATCTCTGAATAAACCTACCAGATTAAATTCTAGACCATGATTAAGGCGCGAACTTTCAAGTGCTTCTATTTGGCAAGATTAAACAAATATCCATGTTGGTTATTTGGTTCTCTGCCTTGATTCGAAGGCCATTTTGATTAGAATCACATAATGATTAATATTCGCCCAAGAATCCTTATTGATATGGGCGGGGGCGATAAGTTTGCGGCCCTACAAGAAGGGAATGGGCATTTGTTTAATTACGGGTTGAGGAGGCTTGCAGAAATCTGAGAAATGGATGCTAAGTTGTGCTGAAATGCCAGAATGAACGTGAGAAAAATATCAATTTAATTCCTGTCAAGCCCAAACAATGTTATCTAATATAATAAAGGAGAGATTTTTGGTATGTACGTGTCAACGTATAACTCCAAACGGAGGTTACTTGATTAAAAAATCTTGCATACACATTGATATCGTTCTAACAAGAAACACTCAAATTTGTGTTATTGATTTTTACTGATTAAGGGATATAATTAATTAATCAAACAAAAATCAAACGATTTTTCGAAAGGCTAAGCATAGCTACTGCTGCTGCTTAAAGCTGCTTGCTGATTTTTTAGCTACGCAGAAAAGAAAGAAAGAAGAAAGAAGAAAGAAAAGAAAGGAATATCAGCTTCCATCATTGAAAATGTTAGCTACAACTATGACTAAATTTTAACGTAAAATAATATTCTGTTTTTTTTCCAAATCTTAAAAAATATTTATTTTAATCTTCTAAATATTAATTTGTATTCATGAATTATTTTTTACAGCGTGTTAAAATATTTTACTTTGGAGAGCCGATTATACGAAGTAAAAATCATACTTGGTATGTTTTTTTAGACTAACTTTTAAAGTAAAATTAAATCTTGTCTATATTCTTAATGTTGTACAATGTTACACTCACTCAAATTCAAAACTTCAAGTTTACGGTTACATTTTTAAAATAAGATTTTAAAATGTCAATAAAATCAGTCACCAGTATAGGATTGTATAAATGTAATTTAAAAAAAAGATAAAACGAGTTGTTTTTGTAATTAATACTAATGGTTTAAAAAAGTCTTAATAGTTTAGAGAACTATGAAAACTTTTTTAAAACGATATGTTTTAAAATACTATCTTGAGTTTAAGCAAAAATAGATATTGCAATACGAAGAATTTAATTTTTGATTTCTCAGCTTCTTTTTATCGTTAAGAACTGGATGTGAATTGTCATATACAAAAAATTCAAAGAAATAAATTACAATGTATTTCTAACTCATCAAGCAATTAAAAACTGAATTTAAAATTGTCCCCAAATACTATTATTATTTTCAAACTGGAGTTTCAGTGAAACCTTTCGTAGAAAAGTTATTATTACAATTTTACAATAACAATATATTATATTACATAATTACAATAACAATATATTATATCTACAAAATCTTCAAAATTGTTTGGACCATTCAAAATAAGAAACATAAAAAAAACCCTGATGATTTTTTTTTAAATTCAGCTTACGGAAATAATGAAAATTATAAACAAAAAACAATGTTACATTTTCGTACCGTTAAATCAACTGAAATTTAAAAATGAAAGGCTGAACTTGCACAACTGGTCGGAAAATTAAAACGGGAATTTTTTTTGGTGGTCCCCAATGAAAGTTTAACTACAGTCTATCATTAAGTTTTTGCGAATTGGGTTACGGTTTTAGGTGATTAAGGTTGTTTTTAATTACGTATTGCTTAAAAAATTAAACAACAAAAAACAAATTACTATACATTTAATTAATCATGAATTAATGATTGAACCCATTATTGTTTGTGTTAGTATTGCAATGTATAATTATATATTAAACTTAGTTTTAAAATATTTTTCAACATTTAAATGTATAGTAATTTAGGTTTTTTGTTGTTTTCTTTTAAGCAATATGTAATTAAAAACAAACCTTAATCCCTTAGACCGTAACCCAATTCGCAAAAAGTTCATTCATAGACTGTAGTTAAACTATCATGGGAACCACCAACAACTTTCCGTTTTAATTTCCGACCGTTGTGCAAGTTTCAGCCAATGAAAATATGTCTGAAATATGTTGTTTTTTTTTTTCATAAATATGTTAGGGCAAATATTTTTTATGAGTCTTACCCCCACCCGCTTTTTTAAAAAAATAACTGATAAAAAAACGATTTTTAATTTTTTTTTATTCAAAAGATAATAGTCGGAATAATTATATCAAAGATTTTTTTGAAGTTTCTATAACGGAATTTTTTTTTATAAAAAAAACGTATTCTGAATTTCTACTAAAAAAAATTATATTAATGACATAAAATTATTTCAAAACACTAAAAAGATTAGGATTACATTTAAAAACATATTTCAAGTTTTAAAAAAGAAATCCCTAAAATAAACAACTGTAATACATAAATTTTCAGTGAATTTTTTTTAATTTTTATTATAAGAAACCCCCTGGTGTTCCTAAATCTTTTCGTCCGGTCATGGACCGGGTAATTTTGCTATTATATATAATATATATATATATATATATATATAATATATATAATATATTAGTATTACATATATTACAAATATATATATATTACTTATTACTATACTTATTTATAATATGTGTGCGTGTGTGTGTGTGCGTGTGTGTGTGTGTGTGGGTGTGTGTGTTGCTATATTATAAAGCTGAATATCATGGATAGAAGCATGTATATCTAAGTTAGGTAGCGTGGATATTTGAAGCAACGGCACTTGGTTACTGACAGTTTTTCGCTTATGCGATTCTTAAAACAAGTATAAGGCAGTTGAGGAATAAGTATATATATATATATATAATAATATATAATATATATATTATATGGTGTGTAGGTGTGTGTGTGTGTGTTGTGTGTGTGTGGTGTGTGTGGTTTGTATTAATCCAACCCATTATTCCACGGCTAGGGTGTCATGCAAGATCAATTAATAATCAGAGATAAGTTGTTTTGCATTCAAAGAATTCCTTCTCTTAGACTGGTTGTCTGTGATAACCCAGTCTTTCCGACTATTTACTCAATGCGGCAATAACGTGAAGTGTGGTTAATCAAACACCTTTCCTAAGGGAATGAAAGGAAGCGAATTACGATCAAAATTAAAAGTTGGTTGGTGATTCCATACTGATAACCGTTACACCTCTAAACACAATGAATATAGTTCAGCCGAGAGAAAAAAAAACGGGAAAGGGCAGAGATTTTCATTTCTGTTTATAATCGAACCGAATAAAGAGAGAAAGAAAGAAGAAGAAAGAAAGAAAGAAAGGGAAACATTTCATTTTCAAAGTCGAGGTCAGTTTTTATTTATTTTTTATTCATTTATCTATTTATTTATTCTCTGTCTTTTCTGTAAGCATTTGGGTTTTCATTCAATGTTTGCGAGAATTTGCTGTTTCATGAAATGATTGAGACACATCAAAACCCTTTCACATTTCCTTTTGAAGTCTCTCAGATTACACTACATCTTTTTCTCACTTTTCATTCTACTTCTTAATAGTCTTTTGTCGATAATAGGTCGATATTCGTGTTCCAAGCTTCTCCAGACTTTGTCAGCCTTGAAGAGTTTTCTGCGCATGCGTGTGAAACGGGTTTCCAGAATGATTTTTATGTTTGTTTGTGTTTGTTATTGGGGGGTTTGTTTGGGTTTTTTTACTGTTGTTTGGGGGGGGGGTTCATATTTACAGTCATTATTCATTCGTTTTTTTTACGTTTAAGAGTTTGTGCTAGTGTTATGTACTTAAATAATACTGAGTGCTGTGTTACGCAATCCCCCCCCCTCTCTCTCTCTCTCTCTCTCTCTCTCTCTCTCGCTCTCTCCTCTCGCTCTCTCTCTTATCGAATTCAGAACAATAATTTCGTAGCCTGACACATTATTGTTATTAGCTGAAGTTTTTGATCTGAAATTTCATTTATAATGTTTAATCTGTGTAACTAATATTTCTTACTAAATTAAGTGCATTGAAAAGGAGGGAAATTATGGCGAAAATAGATATCTTTCATTATCAGTCTTTAGGATTATAATATATATATATATATTGTGTTGTGTTGTGTGTGTGTGTGTGTGGTGTGTGTTATATATATATTTTAAGAAATGGATATAAAGTAACCTACTCGAGTTTCATCATCTGAATCGTCAGGATTACATCCGCTGAATTAATCGAGCGTTTTCGATTAATATCAGTTGATTAAGACTTATTATTTTTAACCAAATCTTTTTGAAATATATTATATATAAATATATATATATATATATATATATATATATATATTCAAAAAGATTTTGGTTAAAAATAATAATGTCTTAATCTTTTTTCTTTTTTCTTTCAATTTTTTATGTTTATCCCTTTGAAAGGCGTTAATATGTTGTCTGAAAGAGTTTTCATCAGTGTACCAAATACTTCAGTTCTTTTCTTAACCATTATGAAGGCTGTTTATTATTTTCTAATAGTATTGTTTATATGTTACTTAGGTTAAACAAGCATATCAGAGCGCCCCCACCCCCGCTCAATGACTGGTCACGTCAAGCCCTTGATCTTATAGGATTGTTTCCGGCACCTATATGGCAAACCCTTAACCCTTTTTATCATATACGTGCTAGAAGGTGGTGGTTGAGGGGTCTAAGTGTCGGGTATGACGTTAAACTGCATCTAGTGGGGGTTCCAATTTGCAGCTCTGGGGAATGTGAAGTACTCCTTCATCACCATTACTCCCAGGTCCACTCTGAACTGGGAGAAGGTAGTAAACCTGTTAGGGTCCGATCAGGGTTAAATAGAAAAATGAGTTTAAAAAAAGTGTTTTTAAAAAATATTGGTGAAAAAATGTCTGAAAAAAATTTAATTTACCCATCAAGAAATAAATAAAAACAAAACGTCTTCAGTATAAATTAACCCAACAAGGTTTGAAAATGCCGTAAAAATTTCAACCATCCATCCGTTCGAAGAAAGCAAAGTCATTTTGATCACGCTTCGATGTTGAGGGGGCAGCGTTCACAGCGAGCCCGTGTATAGAGTCAACGATCATCCAGCAAAGTCTAGGTGATCCGACGATGTCTGTGCGAGAAGAACGGGAGTTGTGGCGTACAAATATTGGGTGCTTCACCATGACAATGCACTTACCACAACGCCCTGAGTATCCGCAGTTTCTGACGAGAGGAATGTCGTCGCTTATGGACAACCTTCACTATAACCTGATCTTGTTACTTTAAAGAAGTGGAGTCTATCAAAGGCTCTAACAACGGATCTGAGGGGGTCATCATAGAACAGATCCTTCCAGCGGCGCATAAAACGCGACAAGTGGGAAAGGAAAGGGCGTTAGATTTATAGAGGATTACTTTAACTTTTAAAAGACCATGTTAGTTGTTGTTTGGAATTGAAATAATTGCCGGTTTAGCTCAGTCGGTAGAGCGTCCGACTTAGAAACCCCATGGTTTCCGGTTCAAACCGGCCCTCGCCAAACTCAGCGTATGAGTAGCACAGGGATCGTGCGGTGAAAGTGAGGAGCTGATGCGTAGGTGTGGCGCTCCCAGCCCAACGCGAAAATAGTCTCCTTGGTCTAGCGGCAAAGTGAAAGGGATAGACTCCCTACGCTGTCTGGCTTGATACGAACTTTAGCCACCCCGCACGACTTTAATTTTTACTTTTATTTGTAACACCAATTCAAGGCTAGCGAAAACATATAGTCAACGCTCTTAGAACTTTAAGTTTCTCGCCTAATTGTCATTCCAAAACCAAATCCCCTATCAAATGATATAGATGAGTGGTTCCCAATCTATGTGTCCGACACCAGTGTGTCGCGAGATATCTTAGGTGTGTCGCGGGAAAGTATTCAATATTCTAAGGTATAAACGAAAAAATAATTTATTCAACAAATTTGGCCTAGTATATATATATATATTGATGTAGAAGAAAACTGCAATAATAACTTCACTGAAACGAATGTAGGGCGATACTTGAGAAACGCCTCGGTGTATTTAGAAACGAAGACCATATTGTACGCAGAATTTTCAATGTAAGATGTTGCTCACTGGTCCAGTAGAGCCTATCTAAGTGCATTGGAAATAGTCCTATAGGTTGAAATCCACACCAACATAGTAGTGTCTAAGTGTGTAACACACTTTCACTTTTTATTAAAACTAAGCTAATAATAGATATTTTCGTATTCTTTCATCTTAAATCTATAGAATGAAAGAATACCGAAAATATCTATTATAGTAGTTTTAATAAAAGGTGAAAGTAGTGTTACAGACACTAATCACTACTATGTTGGTGTTGATTCAACCGCTATAGGACCTATTGCATGCACTTAGATAGGCTCTACTGGAACAGAGCAACATCTTACATTGAATTCTGCGTACAGATTATGGTCTTCGGTTTCTAATCATCACGAGGCGTTTCTCATATCGCCCTACATCGTTTCAGTGAAGTTATATTGCAGTTTCTTCTACATCAAATATATATATAATATATAGGCCAAACGTTGTTGAAAATTAATATTTTCGTTTATACCTTAGATAATGAATACTTTCCCGCGAACACCTATATGATATTCTCGCGACCACGTGGCTGGTCGCGACACATAGATTGGGAACACTCATCTATATCATTGAGAGGGGATTGTTGGAATATGACAATAGGCGAGAAACTTAAAGTTACTAAGAGCCGTTGGACTATATGTTTTCGGCTAGCCATTGATTGGTGCTTACAAATAAAAGAAAAAATTAAAGTCGTCGGGATGGGCCTAAAGTCGGTATCAGCAGACAGCGAGGATCTAGCCCCTTTCACTTGCGCTAGACCAAGGAGACTATTTTTAGCGTCTGAGGTGGAGCGCCAACACCTTACCATCAGCTCCTCACTTTACCGCACAGATCCCTGTGCTACTCATACGCTGAGTTGCGAGGCCGTATTTGAACCGCGAAACCATGGGGTTTTTTAGTCGGACGCCTCTACCGACTGAGCTAAACCGGCAATTTATTTCAATTCCAAAAAACAAACTACATGGATTTCCTTTAAAGTTTAAAGTAATCCTCTATAATCTAACGCCCTTTCCTTTCCACCTCTGTCGCGCGTTTATGCGCCGCTGGAAGGACTGTTCTATGATACCCCTCAGATCCGTTGTAGAGCCCTTTGATAGCCTCCACTTCTTTTAAAAATCGTAACAAGATCAGGTTAATAGTGAAGGTTGTTCCAGTACGACGACATTTCCCTCTCGGTCAGAAACTGCCGGATACTCAGGGCGTTTTGAGTAGGTGCATTGTCATGGTGAAGCAACCCAATATTTGTACCGCCACAACTCCCGTCTCTTCTCGCACAGACATACGTCGCGGGATCACCTGACTTGCTGATGATTCGTTTGACTCTATACACCGGGCTCGCTGGTTGAACGATTGCCCCTCACATCGAAGAACGTGATCAAAATGACTTGCTTTCTTCGAACGGATGGATGCTTGAATTTTACGGCATTTCAACCCTTGTTGGGTTAATTTATACTGAAGACGTTTTGTTTTATTATTCTTTGATGGGTATAATTTTTTCAGACATTTTTTCAAATATTTTTAAAACAACTTTTTTAAACTCATTTTTCTATTTAACCCATTGTCGGACCCT
>CM042144.1:61304977-61322477 GCA_023376005.1 Doryteuthis pealeii | reverse complement strand
CGTATAGAAACTTCAAAAAATCTTTTGATATAATTATTCAGACTATTATCTTTATTGAAAAAAAAAAAATTAAAAATCGTTTTTTATCAGTTTATTTTTTTTAAAAAAAGCGGGGTGGGGGTAGACCTCATAAAAAATATTTGCCCTAACATATTTTATGAAAAAAAAAAAAACATATTTCAGACATATTTTCATTTGGCTGAACTTGCACAACGGTCGGAAAATTAAAACGGAAAGTTTGTTGGTGGTCCCCATGATAGTTTAACTACAGTCTATGAATGAACTTTTTGCGAATTGGGTTACGGTCTAAGGGATTAAGGTTGTTTTTAATTACATATTGCTTAAAAGAAACAACAAAAAACCCTAAATTACTATACATTTAATGTTGAAAAATATTTTTAAAACTAAGTTTAATTATATAATTATACATTGCAATACTAACACAAACAATAATGGGTTCAATCATTAATTTCAATGATTAATTAAATGTATAGTAATTTGTTTTTTGTTGTTTATTTTTTAAGCAATACGTAATTAAAAACAACCTTAATCACCTAAAACCGTAACCCAATTCGCAAAAACTTAATGATAGACTGTAGTTAAACTTTCATTGGGGACCACCAAACAAAAATTCCCGTTTTAATTTTCCGACCATTGTGCAAGTTCAGCCTTTCATTTTTAAATTTCAGTTGATTTAACGGTACGAAAATGTAAACATTGTTTTTGTTTATAATTTTCATTATTTCCGTAAGCTGAATTTAAAAAAAAATCATCAGGGTTTTTTTTATGTTTCTTATTTTGAATGGTCCAACAATTTTGAAGATTATTGTAGATATAATATATTGTTATTGTAATTATGGTAATATAATATATTGTTATTGTAATAATTGTAAATATAACTTTTCTACGAAAGGTTTCACTGAAACTCCAGTTTGAAAATAATAATAGTATTTGGGGACAATTTTAAATTCAGTTTTTAATTGCTTGATGAGTTAGAAATACATTGTAATTTATTTCTTTGAATTTTTTGTATATGACAATTCACATCCAGTTCTTAACGATAAAAAGAAGCTGAGAATCAAAAAAAATTCTTCGTATTGCAATATCTATTTTTGCTTAAACTCAAGATAGTATTTTAAAAACATATCGTTTTAAAAAGTTTTCATTAGTTCTCTAAACTATTAAGACTTTTTTAAACCATTAGTATTAATTACAAAACAACTCGTTTTATCTTTTTTTTAAATTTACATTTATACAATTCTATACTGGTGACTGATTTTATTGACATTTAAAATCTTATTTTTTAAAAATGTAACCGTAAACTTGAGTTTTGAATTTGAGTGAGTGTACATTGTACAAATTAAGAATATAGAAAAGATTTAATTTTACTTTAAAAGTTAGTCTAAAAAACATACCAAGTATGATTTTACTTCGTATAATCGGCTCTCCAAAGTAAAATATTTTAACACGCTGTAAAAAATAATTCAATGAATACAAATTAAATATTTAGAAAGATTATAAAATAAATATTTTAAAGATTTGGAAAAAAAAAAGAATATTATTTTACGTTAAAATTTAGTCATAGTTGTAGCTAACATTTTCAATGACTGGAAGCTGATATTCTTTCTTCTTTCTTTCTTTCTTTCTTTCTTTCTTTCTGGTAGCTAAAAAATCAGCAAGCAAGCTTTAAGCAGCAGCAGTAGCTATGCTATAGCTTTCGAAAAATCGTTTGATTTTTGTTTGATTAATTAATTATATCCCTTAATCAGTAAAAATCAATAACCAAATTGGAGTGTTTCTTAGTTAGAACGATATCAATGTGTATGCAAGATTTTAATCAGAGTAACCTCCCGTTTTGGAGTTATACGTTGACACGTACATACCAAAATCTCTCCTTTATATATTAGATATACATTTTTGCTTGACCAGGAATTAAATTGATATTTTATCTCACGGTTTCATTCTGCATTTCAGCACACTTAGCATACCATTTCTCAGATTTCTGCAAGCCTCCTCAACCCCGTAAATAAACAAATGCCCATTCCCTTCTTGGTAGCCGAAAACCTTTCGCCCCCCCATATCAATAAGGATTCTTTGGCGAATATTATCATTATGATGATTTAATCAAATGGCCTTCGAATCAAGGCAGAGAAAACCAAATAACACCACATGGATATTTGTTTAATCTTGCCCAAATAGAAGCACTTGAAAGTTCGCGCCTTAATCATGGCTCTAAGAATTTACATTGGGTAGGTTTATTCAGAGATTATTAATTAAGTGCCAGAAAGACCTTAGATTAAAATGAATTGAGAATTAATTACTGAAATGCCTGGCTCTAAAAATTTATCCATCTCTTTCGCTACAAATATAACAACAGAATCTATTCAAATTATGGTCGCCATTTTAGCATTAATTTCCCTGTTGTTTAAATCCAGCAAAAGGTGTAGTTTCAGTAGACACTCCTTTTAGCAGAAAGACTGTTGTATTCCTTGAAATCCTAGATAGAAAAAGAGTGGAGTTACAGTAGATACTCCTTGTAGCAGAAATTCTGTTTATTCCTTGAAACCCTAGATAGAAAAAGAGTGTAGTTTCAGCAGATACTCCTTGTAGCAGGAAGAATGCTGTATTCCTTGAAATCCTAGATAGAAAAACAATATAGTTTCAGTAGATACTCCTTGTAGCAGAAAGTCTGTTGTATTCCTTGAAATCCTTCTCTGTAAGTCTTGATTTCAGAATGTTCAATTTGCAATTGATTTCAGGATAAATACCAACGACCTTAAAATAAATATCGTTTCTTATTGGCTAATTTTTACCGGAAATGCATGCTGCTGATGTTTGGAAAGTCCATAAATAAGAGTGGGAATTTTGCGCTCATCTTATACCACAAGATAATCCCACAAAATCAGTAAAAAACAAATATTGCTTCGAAGGGAGAGATTCCATGTAACGAATTGTTGTAATGGAATATTCCACACTCTCTCTCATCCATGTAGTCTGACTAGATATATAATGAGCATGGCATTATGCTGTGCTGGCTTCGAGGATTAGTAGCGTACCTCACTATTCCTTGTCTGTCTTATTGTATCTCTCTGCAATAAAACCCTCTATCTTAAATCTACGAACGAGTTGACTGGTGCTTCCACCCGATTACAACCTTGTCTGATTGTATCCCTTTTAAGGACACCACCCGAATACCAGGGCGTCTCATTGTAGTATGATGGTTAGCAAGCTAGTATCGCGATCCGTTACTACTGAATATCGTGTTCCAACATTGCTGGATGCCCCATAGTTAGGACCTTGTGTCCCATACTACCGGATTCCAACCTAAAATTTGTTACTATCGATATATATTTCAGATACAATTCTTAATTGCTGTTTCATTTTATAATTGGGATGGATTTGGTTTTATAATATATGTATTTTATTTGTCAGGATTATTATTTATTTTACTAAAATCTTATGATTATTTTAATCTGCTATCTACAATACGTTCTAGAAATTCATCATTAATTAGTTTTTATCTGATGTTACTAATCCGGGATGGTTAACAATAAGGTTTATTAACTTTGTTACAGGAAAGATATAAAGAGAATAAGAATTACAAAAAAGAAAGAAAAAAACAACAAAAACAAAAACAAAAAAAAAACCCCTCCCCCAAAAGAAAACACACAGTTCTTACATAGCAGTTACTGCTATGTAAGATCTGTGCGTTTTTATTTTCAATCTGATATCGGCAAGACTAGTTACTAATCCTCCCGTATTGACAGTATCTTGTTATTTATGCCTTTCGTCGGACAAGTCTAACTTCTGGTAGATAAAATATTCTCCACGATACTACCAATCACAAGTTATCATCCACGGACTGAACTGATTCGGCCACGTGATATACCCAACTAGCAAGTACCAAATATTGCAAAAACTTTTGATTCACCGAGCATTTTTCATTAGTTTACATATTTGTCGTATTAATGACAATAGGTTCACAGATAAAAAAAAATACCCCCCCCCCCAAAAAAAAAACAAAAAAAACCCGCACACACACAAAAAAACCAAAAAACCCTGAACGAGGTACTAGAAAAATACCACTCCTTTTATTAGTGTGTTCAAGTCTCCCTCTAGGCCGGTCTTAAATTAGGAAGATGTGACATGTTATTTTTGGTCGATGAAAGGAAAAGATCTTATTGTTTCACAAATCATAGTTCGCCCCAATGAGAGGGGGCAGTTTTGTAGCTCCGAAATTTAAGGTTGTTACTTGTACCAGCAGTCTAGTCTGACTAATCAACCCCTTTAAAAATTCCCACCTCGTGTGACCGTTTCTCGCACTTACCGCAAGATTTCACGTAATTTACCCATTTTTTTTTATTTCTCAAGAGGTTCAATGTTAGTAGGCGAGACATGTTACGAAATTATTTTTAGCTCACCAGCTTTCCCAGTTACAACTTAACCGCAATACCTGTCCTAGCCAACCGCTCTCTGCTATGCCTGCTCTCTCGCAAAAAGTAAAGGATTATTTTCTACATCGAAATACTATAATTATTTGTGTATAAGACGCACTATTTTCCAGATTTTTCTGCTTAAAAGTTAGAGATGCGTATTATACATGAAGATTATATAATCAATTTTTTCCGGTCACATTCCTCACCATATTTGGGCGGGTGTGACCTAAAGTAAGTTATATCCATAGTTCAAACTAATATGCTTTACACAGTTACAAAGAAATATTCACTGGAATGTGTATTTGTTTATAATTTTGTTTGTCCTAATGGGAACTTATTTTTGCCGCAAGCTGGTTACATTTTTGTGTAAACATATCCATGTGTTTGCTCTATATTCTATGTAAAATTCGAGATTTAAGACAAAATTTAAACTATATTCATTCTTATTTTTAGTCAGTATGAACGGATAAAAAGTTGAACAAATGCTAAATTTAAGTTAAATTCAATTACAAATAAGTTCTAAAAAAGTTAGTACGTATTATACACGAACGTTTTTTTCTCTCTCCAGAATTTTCTAATCCAAATTTACGAGTGTGTAGGGCCGTTTTAGCTCAGTCGGTAGAGCGTCCGACTACGAACCACAAGGTTCAGGGTTCAATACCGGCCATCGGCAACTCAGCGTATGTGTAGCACAGGGATCTGTGCGATAAAGTAAGGAGCCGATGGTATGTGTAGAGCTCCGCTCAGACACCAAAACAATCTCCTTGGTCTAGCACAAGTAAAAAGGGATAGACTCCCTCGCTGTCTGGCTGATATCGACTTTAGGCTACCCCGACGACTTTACTTACTTTATTATACACAAATAATTCTGGTATTAAAAAAGGATAATATATTACAATTTGATAACTTCAGTAGTTTTTGTTGTATTTCATATTTTTACACATATGCAGTTGTTTATCTATTTTTTATATCCCTAATACTTCTTAAATGGCAGGGAAATGTCGGTGAGTAACGCCATTTTAAAATGGCCACAATATTACATTGGCGAATGGCGGGAAAATAATGTGAAATTGTGCAAAGATAGGAATGTAAATTAGTTCGGATGCGAAGGGGGAGAGAGTGATTGGAAAAAGAGGAAAGGAGAAAGGGAGATAATGTGAGAATTAAGAATAAGATGAGAGAGAGAGAGAGAGAGAGAGAGAGAGAGAGAGAGAGAGAGAGAGAGAGAGAGAGAGAGAGAGAGAGAGAGAGAATTTTAGTAAACAGAAAAAAAAATGAAAGATGTCTATTCATCCCATCCTGTCCTTATCTGGCAAACTATTCTTTCAAATCTGCTTCCCCAATTTTAGTACTGATCGCCTTACTGACATTAATATCCTTTAAGTTGAAATTCTGTAAACACAGCATTCACAACGCTGACAATTAACAAACGACTAAAAAACAAAATTGAAATGGAGCATGTAAATTTACATCTATTTTCAAATATTCATAAAAAAGTTAGTTTAGGGAAGACAAAAAATCAACGACTGTTTTCAAATGAAGTTGGTTTGAAAATCTCAAAGGCAACAAACTGACAGTTGTTAAGCGCCGATGACTTTATTTCTACGCAACCCTAAATATATATATATATATATATATATATATATATATATATATATATATATATATATATGTGAGTAGTGGCTTACCGGTGGTACGGGTACGATTGTTAGGAGCGCACAATATCCAGGGGTTAAGACCGTGAAAAAACAAATACAAAGTGCTCAATACAATGTAGAGCAAAATTTATTTAAGTAATGGATATAAAGTAACCTACTCGAGTTTCATCATCTGAATCGTCGGGGTTACATCCGTTAAATTAATCGAGTTTTCGATAAATATCAGTTGATACCACGTATGTCTGTTGAAACTGGTCTTATCGTTATCGTTATAACGATAAGACCCGTTTCAACAGACATACGTGGTATCAACTGATATTTATCGAACACTCGATTAATTCAACGGATGTAACCCCGACGATTCAGATGATGAAACGCGAGTAGGTTACTTTATATCCATTTCTTATATATATATATATATATATATATATATATATATATATATATATATATATGATTTTTTTTACTTCTAAATTCTACCGGTGTAGAAAACCCCCCAGATAATTCAGTTTTTAAAAATAAAATAAAAATTTCAAACTGACATATGGGGTAAAAAAAAGAAAAATTTAATTTAAAATTTAAAATTCGTAAAAAGGTTGTGTTATATATATATATATATATATATATATATATATATATATATATATATATATATATATATATATATAGTCATACACAGGCACCATATTTCGACGTATCACGTCTCTTCAGTGTGGATAGACATTAGCGGGCTACATTTAGATAGGAATGTAAATTAAATGTAAACCCGATCGATTTATCATCAGTTAGGCTTCTTAATCATTCGGCCATCAGCATCTACAGACTGGGACGAGGATTCTAACTGATAAATACATACATATGTATATATGTAAAGGCCACCAGAGAGTGCTCCATCCATTTTATAGGAGAGCGTTAATCATTATAACTGCTGGAAATGAGAGATGACGAGGGGGCGCGATTCACAGTTGATAGGCTGCCATTTTATAAGATATTCACATATGATATGAAGTGGGATATATGAATTTGTAAAAAATAAAGCGTGATGAATTTTCCTTGGTAAATTCCCTTTTTTTCCGTTTTCACTTATGATGAATTCCTTTTTCTTACCATTTCATTGTATTACATGGGAATATTGTATTGAATTGTACTATAACTATTATTAAAACAGTGAAAACGAATACAAAATTCAAAGTTTTCCCACGTTTAAAGAAATAGCAGATATAATATTCTGTTTATTTAACAAACAGCTCTCAAATATTTTCTATTTGTGGGTATTGCCTGTCATCTCGAGTACACCCTTTATTATGAGTTGTCAAATCTACCCCTTCTCATGTTATAAAGCATACATAGATATTCCCCATATTCTGTTGTGTAAGTTTATTTTAGATAATCTTAGTCCCCCCCCCACCACAATAGTTTTTTTTTTAAAACATGCTGATGTTGTTTTCACTAAAGTTCTAATTACTAATATTTTTTTAAATGGACTAGCCAAAAAACAAAAAACGAAAACAAAAAACCCAAAAAAACAAAAACAAAAAAACCCATAAAAAACGCCCTCTGGGCTGTGTAAAAATTAATTTTTGAAAGATATTATCAGAGTTTTGTGGAAGTTAAAAATTCAGACAGTTGTACCATGAGTAAAAACATCAAATTCATTAAAGAAGTAAAAATAAATAAATAAATGAATAAAACAATTTGAAATGGAAACGTAGTTCTGATGACTTTAGGTCTATATTAAAATAAAACCCACTATATATAAATATATAATACCGGGCTTGTATTTATCAAAGCTTGATTTAAAAAAATAATGAGGACCATCTAGTGTTGCAATGCTAAAATTTTGAGTGTATATAATACAAGGTTGTTCTTTATTCTATGTATTGACAATTTTGGGTAATGTGACGTAAGCAGTGACGTAGTTTCAGTTACAGACAAATGGAGACTGAATCTCCATTATTAATAGAATTATTTTTACTTTTCAGCTTTTTATCTTGAAGTGAAAGCGACTGAAATATTAAAGTACATCCAACCCTTCTCTGAGGAGGTATATAGTCAAGAGCGAGGGACAAATTACCAAGTTTTAGGAAAACATAAGTCGCGAAAATTGTTCTGCCGCGTGCCATGGAAAGATAGTAGAGAAGGCATTTTGGTTAATGAGTTTTTATCAGGTTCAGGAGGAGAATATTTCAAATTAGCAGTAGTTGACCCCTGGCAGGTCATTTTTTTTATAAATATGTTTGTAAATGCTAAATTTGATTATATATACTATAAAAAAAAAACAACCCCCCAAAAAACAAAACAAATTCCCTTCGAGTGGTGTAGATATTAATTTTTGTAAGATTTTGTCTGAAAGGGTGGGAGTTTAAAGTCAGAGGATTTGTATCATAAATAAGTAAAACCATCAGATTTATTAAATTACTAAAAAAAATAAAACAATTTGAAATGGAAACTTAGTTATGTTCTTCTCAAATAAAATGCTGCGTGCATCGATCAATTATTAATTAAATAATTATTTTGAATATTTTACACATAAATTTTACCGAAAATCGTAGGTAATTATTTGTAAACTTTTTAGTTAACCTCTTGATACTGGAAAAATGACAATTTCTTGTTTGTAAATCCTTTTCTCGTAAAACTCTATACGTTGGATAACTTTAAATATATATTAGGATAAAATAAACTATCTATAAATATATAAACAGGTTTGAATTCAGAGTTTTCTTTCTAGACAAGTTGCCTAAACAAGGTTAAAGAGCCCAGTCTGCCCTACTATTTATCCATAGTTGAAGGGAGAATAGTTGGATGCATACCTTTTTCGAGAGTATTAGCGCTATGAAACAGCCTCATCCAGGATTTGAACATGATTGGGTATTAGCGTTATGTGAAATGTCAACAGCCTCGCCCAAGATTTGAACTCGTCTCGTCGTGTCCATTTATTACGACAGTAACCATTACACCACGCGCCTCCATATTCTATTTTAATAAAAGACAGGACAATTAAGTTTCAGTATTATTTGGATTATTCAGACTATTGTCCTCATCTTCATTGTTATCTGTACAACGTTTCAGCCGATGTGCCCTCCGGTATTCATGTATTTCTTGGAACTCGGGAACCTTCTCGGAACCGGGAACTTTCTTTCGAACTCGGGAACCTTCTTGTCGTAATCGGGAGCCATCACGGAACTTTCAACCTAACCCTTTATTAATCCACGGGGTATCCTGTTCTCATCCCGCTAACCATAGCTGGGGTACAGGTTCTATCAAATGGGAATATTTGTTATCTTATAACTGTAAGCACAAACAAATGATTATAGACAAACAAATGCAATTGTAAAAAGAAAGAAGCAACGAAACATTTAAAATATAGTTATGATTATATTCAAACATTTACAAATAAATTCGTGTATTTATAGCCCATAAGTAGTTGATATGCTGTTAAACAAATAAAATAAACAAATCCAAAATATATTTATGATTACAATCAAACATTTACAAATTAATCAAATTTTGGTATTGAAAAACCCATGAGGAGTTGATATGCCGTTAAACAGATAAACCAAACAATCCAAAATATACCTAAGATCATAATCAAACATTTACAAGTGGGTCAAATATCGGCATTAGATAACCCATAAAGAGTAGATATGCCGTTAAATAAATGCACCAAACCAAACCAAAAACACTAGAAACGACAAAAGAAAGTTTTCGTTGGTTTGCTTGCTTTGTTTAATGGCATATCAACTTTCGTGGGTTATTTAATGTAAATGTACTATTTAAACCATGGCTGTGGGATGAGGGGTCCATACCTTTTCCAGGAGTATCAGTTAAAAATTAATGTAATAGCGCGACTGGGGGTTAGCAAAAGAAATTAAAAACTAATGTTTCAAATTCTCTAGACCACATAATCGTTAGGGTCTGCTACGATACGGAGGAAGATGACGGAGATAGGAGGAAACCTACTGCCACTTGATCCTTTGGAACAAGCACCAGACATCTGGTGTGAATATGTAAGAAACATAATCCTCATATTTTAAAATTCTCATACCACAAATTCTCATGTAACCGAATAGGGCGTGGTAGATTTTTTTTTACTTTCAAAATAACTACCGGCTATTTCTATACACTTGTTGAACCTTAAAGACATTTTTATCCAACCTCTTTCCTAACCTGGGCATCTCATTCTCTCTTCTCGCCTAAAATAAGCATCAGTGTACTGAGAAACCCAACGTTTAACGGGCAAGGATCAGACATAGCCTCACATTTCTCAATCTTTGAGCCGTCAATTGGCTGACGATTAAATGGATGTACCTCATCATCCTTGTTTAATCTTCTATTCGTCTTACGGTTTTGATGGGGGTCAGCCAGTTTGTTAGTGATAGTAGATTGTTAGATATGACTAGTACACAGCCCGACCCTAGAAATAAATTTGATTTCTCAAAAACTGCCCTCAGGCAAAAAAAAACTAAAACTAAAACAAAACAAAACAAAACAACAAAAACCATAAAAAAAACAAAACACCCCCCCCCAAAAAAAAGAAACTCAGGTAAACGACTAAGTGGACGAGCTCAAAGCAAAGGCTTAGAGATCAACTTAACAGAAGTGTAGATTTTCGACAAATAAATACCTGAGAGGA
Source organism: Doryteuthis pealeii (assembly GCA_023376005.1). Lineage (NCBI taxonomy): Eukaryota > Metazoa > Mollusca > Cephalopoda > Myopsida > Loliginidae > Doryteuthis > Doryteuthis pealeii. The sequence continues at coordinate 61,311,750 of CM042144.1, read as the reverse complement.
ATAGAAAGATTCGTTTTTTTTCTTTTCATAGATTTTAATAATTTCGTTGCCACATTTTTCTAGTTTTCAATTGCTTCTTTTCTTTCCTCTACAAAAAAAACAAAACAAAAACAAAAAACAAAAAAAAAACACAAAAAAACCCACAAGAAAACAACAAAAACCCAACAAAAGCAAAAACCAAAAAACAAAACAAACAGAAACAAAAACCAAAACAAAAACAAACAAAACTTTACATTAAAATCTTATTATATTGAAGATTGTGTGTTTTTCTGTCTGGAACCGAAACTATATCACTACTCAAGTCACAAAACCTTTAGTTATTTACGTCACATTCTCCATGATTCTATTTTTATTTTAAACTCAATTATTAATAAATTGTTTTACATTATCAATACTGTTGGTCTTATCTACATGCTAATAACATGCAATTGTATTTATATATACAACAAAATAGCGGTTTACAGTGTGAACGGGAAGGCTAATCTACATATTGATCTTTAAAAGTTGATTTTAATAAATATGCGCTTAGTATTATTGCTTTCTTATTGTTTGGTTTCTTATTGTTTGGTTTTATCTTAATGAATATGAACAAAAATATCAGAAATCCACTAAGAAGAAGAAATAACTGTAATTTTATTCTTTACTTCCTATTTTAACTAAATATGTAAATTAGAACTGAATTTTAGCAATGAAAGACGGGAGTGATGGAAAATGATGGAAGAGTTAGTTTTAAATTTGTTCTATTTTTCGATTATACCCATTCTGTTTTAAATCCTTTTATCTGCATTCTTATTTAGTTTCATTAGCCTTTCTAATTTAATATATTTCATTACATTAAAACTTAAATACTTGTGCCCGGAGGGTGCATATTTTTGCTAGTTGTTATTAAGCATTATGATAACACTGGTCTGCGATGTTTTCAATGTTGAATATATAATAGCTGATTTTAACGCTGAATTAAAAAAAATACAAGCCCTTACTTGAAATGTATAGAACAGTATTATAACACTATTTAATTGTGACAAGTAGAGTCCACAGACTTTTGAATAAATGTTATCATTACTAGCAAAGATATGTGCACTCCGGGTGTAAGTATTTAAGTCTTAATGTAATGAAATATATTAAATTAAAAAGACTAACAAAATTAAATAAGAATGCATATAAAAAGATTACACTTAGTTTAATTATATTCGAATTGGCTTCTAAATAAAATCATTCATAGGATTGATTTTAATACGTTGGCGAATAAAACAATAATATAAGAGATCAATAGTACCAATTAATTATTTATTCAACCCGGTTTTGTTAAAACCAGTATGCAAATTAACCGCACCATATATTGTGTAAGCCGTTATTTCTTAGTTATATATAACACATTGCAGGATTTTAAACGCACTTATAACACAGGCTGTTTTGAGGAAAATCTAACACAGATTTTCATAGGGACCTCGTTTATATATAAAATTTATTCTTTTCTATCTATTAGTGATTTTCACTATAGGTTAAATACTCATTTATAAACTTTCAGAATTCCTGAGTGTATTGTGACGTAATCAGTAATGTGGTTTCGGTTACAGACAGATGGACACCAAATCTCCATTTTCAAGTTCAAGTTTCCATGTTCAAGTTTAATCGAGAAGGTAACTATAATAAATTCAACACCAGTCAGATGTCAACTCCAGCTTTAGCTCCAGAGAGAGAGAGAGAGAGAGAGAGAGAGAGAGAGAGAGAGAGAGAGAGAGAGAGAGAGAGAGAAGAGAGAGAGGAGAGAGAGTACTATAACCTTTTTATTGACAAATAACAATGGCGGACCAGTACGTTGATTTTTTTACACAATGGCGGAACTTGTACTTCCGGTTTATAGAAACCGAAGAACCAAATTACAATGTGATTAATTATAGCACTAAAATTCTCTCAAATTGAAGAAAAATGACAAACCCATCTACAAATCAAGAAGGTCCAGTTGAAATTAAACCAATGACATCTTATATCTGAATACATCTATAACTACCTTACCTACCAACGTTAGTCCTCGATATATGGCAGGCCTCATGGGGATAGATAGATAGATAGATAGATAGATAGACTAAGCTAAGAGAGACCTAACCTCCTAATACCTCCGCACGTATGATTTTGCTGCACAGTTCAGAACTGGATTACGAAATTAATTTTTGACATTAAACTATATCCGGTGGTGAGGCTCCAATTCTCGAGTTCTGGGATGTGTGGAGCCCCCCCCCCTTTACACCCATGCTCACCCCGAACCGGAGTGATAGTACTTGTTAGGATCTCATCTATGAATCAAATACATCTGTTTGAGATAATGTTTAAAATGATTTTGAGTTACATGTATATATTGGTTCTTAAAACAGACAATTCAACTAAGTATGAAGTGCTTACCTGTTTAAAATGATCGCGAAGATATATTTTTGTCCTGTATGTAATTGGACACTATAAACTGAATTTGGCATGAAACAACCCCAAAAGATTTGACATGCAGTAAAAAACAACCAACCAACCAACCAACCAACCAACCAACCAACCAAACCAAACCGGTTACATAGGGAAAAAACCCAAGATAAGAATCTAATGAATATAATGTTCAAATTTATCTGAATGTAATCTGTTATTAAAATCATTTAGCATTCTTGTTTACGTATCCAAATTCAATGGGTTGTGATTTTAGTTATAATAATTCTAACCACAACATAAATTGCAATTAAAACGGACTCAATTTTTATAATCAGTTAATATTTCAGTGAAAAAATACTACGAAATCGTTTCGCCTCAGTGCATATGTCTATTTCTTTCTTTCTTTTTTTCTTTCTTTCTTCTTTTTTTCTTTCTTTCTTTCTTTTTTTCTCTTGATTTTATTCCTGCATTTCTTTCTTCCTTTCTTTTTGATATTTTTCTTTCTTTCTTGCGTTTATTTCCTTCTTCCTTTGTTTATTTGCCTTTCTGTCTTTCTTTCTTTCTTTCATTCATTCATCCATTCTTTCTTTCTTTCTTTCTTTCTTTCATTCATTCATTCATTCTTTCTTTCAGCTGACTTTTTTAGCACGCATGCTCTGATCCATAAACACCGGGGACCATTCACATTGATTAAAAAAGAAATAATAAGCGAGGAAAAGAAATTAATGAAAAGGTTCAATTACATTCGTTATATTTAGATCTGTTTCAGGATGCGACATGAGAATGATTTTAATGTAATTAATGAGAATTTATCTAATAATTACGAGCTAGCATGGAGCTGTCAACCACACACACACACCACACACACACACAACGCAACATACACACACACACACATACACAGACACACGATACACAGAGAGAGAGAGAGAGAGAGAGAGAGAGAGAGAGAGAGAGAGAGAGAGAGAGAGAGAGAGAGACACACACACACACACACACGTACGCACTTGGCATATTCAGAAAATTATTTATTTTTATCAATACAAATGTTATTGATTTTAATTAAGTTTTACATCAAACACCATAAGACAAGCTACACAGAAAAGAACTAATAAAACTGAAAAGTGGTTAACTTCGTCTGACACAAGGTCACAGATATGGAGCAACTTGTGAAGATCGAACTTACTAAATTCTTTGAGACTAAGTAAGTAAATAAATAGACGGTGTGGCCTATTGTCAGTATTAGCCAGAAAGCGTGGGTGTTTATCCCTTTTTCCCTAGCGCTAGACAAGGGAGATTGTTTTTGTATCTGAGGTGGAGCACCACACCTAAATTACCATACAGATCCAAACCATGCTAGTCATGCACTGAGTTAGAAAGGACCGTTATAGAAACCAGAAGCTTTTGGTTCTGAAACGAATGAGATTAGCTGGCTAAATATTTCTTCATATTTTCAGTGGACCTGGTTTGTTCTTGGGAACGCTAATCATGTAACGTGTCTTGGGCATGAATAGCCTGGCGGTGCCCAGCCTACTACAGATCTAAAACTGGTTTGAAGTCAGAGTTTTCATTCTCCTAGACAGGTTTCTACATCAAGATTAAAGAGCCCAGTCTGTTGTACTATTTACACATAACTGGAGGGTGAATAGTCCAAGTCATAACTTTCTCATAGGTATTAGTGCTATGTGAAATGCAAAGAGCTTTGTTCAGGAATTGAACCCGGGTAGCCAAGTTGACTTCCTACGATGATACCCATTACGCGACTAACACCTCCTTACATCAAAATGCCAGGAGCATCTCCATAGTGACCCTATAAACACAGATACTATTGTACTCATATAATGAGTAGCATAATTCGATATTGACTAAGATTATATATATATATATATATATATATATATATATATATATATATATGTGTGTGTGTGTGTGTGTGTGTGTGTGTCTGTGTAAGTTATACATACATACATACATACATACATATGTACTTTCAATCTTTGAATAATTTAAATATACGCTCCTTGGTACATTTGGGGCGCCGGTGGGTGTCATCAATGATGTAACATATATGTAATATATATAGATGTACGTTTATATATATTTATATTTATGGATACTTATATATGTATATACACACACATGTGAGCGCGCACACACATAATATATATCTGTGTATATGAATATATATATATGTGTGTATGTGTATGAGTGCGTGTGTGTATGTGGTGTGTGTGTGTGTGTGTGTGTGTGTGTTAATGGTAATATTTAAGGATACAATTTTTGTGAGTTAATTGACAACTGCCGGATGCTTGCTTGATGTTAGTGGATCTGTCGACATGGAATAAACTTTCTTTTCATTATTATTATTATTTTCATATATATATATATATATATATATATATATATATATATATATATATATATATATATATGGCAAAGATAAACTTTCGTGTCAAATTACAGTGTGAAATGCCAAGCTGAACAGAGATATCAGACCTTTGTTCTTGTTCTGCCCTTTTCATGATCAAGACAAAAGCGAAACGCCAAATCAATAGACAGATAAATAAGTAAAATATAAGTGAAAACAAAATGGCCGAAAAGCAAAGTACAAAACTGAATCTCAAAAGAGCCCTAACATTCATTATATATATATATATATATATATATATATATATATATATGTAATTACATTGTTCATCAATATCGCTCTAACTTGGCATTTGTTAACAAACAGCATTTTCTCAGCAACCGCCGCTTCATCATTAATCAGTCAGTCAGTCAATCAATCAACTATCGATCCCCAAAGATATTGAACTTTAAATAATTTTCCGATTTGCCTTCAAAAGATTAATATCAACAAAATCGATTTTTTTTGTGTGTGGAGGAAGTAAAATTTCGTGACATTGCTTACTGTTTTTGATCATCATGCTTGCTTTATAATTTCTTTGCATCCATATTATTACTTATATATTTATTTATTTACATGCATTATTCTAAAGGGGGAGGGAACGTGTTGATAATTTAGTTGGAGATTCTTTTAAAACATTCCTAACATAATTTTCTACATATTTAATTCAGATTTAAATAATACCACACGCGTACCCAGCCACCCACTAACATTTACATCATCACCACACTCCTCTCATACTCCGACCACCACTCTTTTTCTTTCTTCTTTCTTTCTTTCTTTCTTTCTTTCTTTCTCGCTCTTTTTCTGTCTGTCTGTCTCATTCTTTCTCCCTCCACACACACACACACACACACACACACACACACACACACACGTGCATATATATATATATATATATATATATATATATATATATATATATATGATCGCATTTGTAAGAAACAGAGAGTCACCATGCTATTTTAATTTATATCTACATATACACTACCACTGATATTGGGCACTGTTTTTTAGATAAATAGAACAATAAATTATATATATATATATATATATATATATATATATATTTCGTAGATAATATAGAGGTAATATTTCTAAGCAGATAGTGGTCTATAGCATTGATAGAGCGCTACCTTAACTTATTTGTGCATCATCTTTTGTATACATGAAAATACCAGTATTAGCCAACCAGATAAAAACTTACATGCATCAGCTCTTTGCGGACATTGGATATGGTCAAGAGGATCTGCCAAGAACGTTCGCCGTTTTAGATAAGAGTAGAAAAATGACTATTTCCTTCCTGGTTCACAAATACTTACAAAGTTTTATTTTGTATATGTTATTCTCTCTTATTTGATCTAGTGTTTTTATCTATCTCATATTGTCTACTAAATTTCTTTCTTTCTATCTTTCTATCTATCTATCTTAGTCTGTTCATGTCTTTATTTCTATATATCTATCAATTGTTGGAGAAGTAAAGACGAACTCATAAATGACGGCATCATGTGGACACCTACATGTGGATACACCACGCACATGCTTATTTTAATAATCTATATATGGACACCAGATGTTGTGAGGAGGACCTGTCAGGAACGATGACCGATAGTGATGGGTGGTGAGAGAAATAGAGAGTCATGAAAATTCGTGCTGTCAGCACGACATGATGATCTATCAATCTATCTATCTATCTATCTATCTATCTATACCAGCCTTTTCTCTCCTTCCAACACTCATTTTTATCAGTGATGATTTTAATCAAGACGGGGAGAACATGTACTTTTATTTTCATACAAATAAACACGTTGGTTGTTGAATCTTACACGCAACTCAATATCAGGAGACAGGGAATGATAATACCAACTCAGCGCCAAGTTTTTTTGTTTCGTTTGGTTTTTAATTACTATTCTTCTTTGTCTTTACCCTCAAAATGCCATGAAGACTAAAACAG
>CM042144.1:61239977-61299977 GCA_023376005.1 Doryteuthis pealeii | reverse complement strand
ACCCTTTATTTAGTCAATTCTGAGCCGTCAAAATGCGTCTCTGGGATTCATTTTTTTCTTTAGGGGAGGGAAGCCATTTGCTTAGATCCCGCCTTTCAATGGGAGTGGTTATAGCCCGGAGTCGCATTTGATTGGATTTTCCGCTTATGATGCTTGTAATAAAGTCTCAAAAGTCCGCCATATGTGATTTGTTGCTGTGGGTTCTGACCAAAAGCTGGTGCTGAATCAACACTACCTGGGTCACTAAGTGAAGGTATACGATGCTGAAAGACCCGAAAAACACCTTAGGATCTTGGGAATTACATCAGTGACGATATAGTAAGGGGCATCTTAGGGTGTATTCCTATATATAATATATATATATATATATATATATATAATATATAATATATATAAGCTTATATTTGTAAGTGAATAGTGCTTAATATCAATTGATAGAGCATGTATATCTAAGTTAGAGAAGTGTGGACAACAACGGCTCTTGTTTGCCCTGAACAGTTTCTTGCCTAAGCGATTTTCACTTGGTTTAATAATCACATAGGTGAGAAACAGCAAAATTACAATTGTGACGTTAACTTCAAATATCTCGCTACCTAACCTTATTTATATATATATATATATATATATATATATAATATATATATGTTGTGTGTGTGTTTGTGTGTGTGGCGGTTGGTTGGTTGGTTGGTTTGGTTGAATTTACGTTGAATCATTAATGCAATTCTCAACCATGAGAATTCGCAATAGGTGATAAACTGTCAGTAAACAAGCGCCGTTTACTTCAATGTCCACGTCACCATAACTTAGAATAATACATCCTCATCACGATATGAGAACTAATTTACTTATAAACTATAGTACAACTATATTATCAAATACTAATATATATATATATATATATATCAATACTAATATATATATATAAATATAGTACACTATATTATCAAATACTATATATTACTATAGTATTATATATAATATCATACTAAATATATTATAATTATATATATATATATATATATATATATATATATATCAATACTAATATATATAATTATATATTATATAATATATATATATATTATATATATAGTGGTGTCGAAAAAAATATCCGAAGATTTTTGCACTTTTTGACACAATATTTTGTCTTCTGAACAAAAAATTAACATTCCGTTTATTCTTCATTCTATTGGTAAGTAAGTTTTTAAACCTTGTTACTTTTTGAACACCTTGTATTTTGAAAAGAATTAGAATGGAACGTTATTTTTTTCAGAAATACAAGGTGTGTCAAAAAGACAGAAATTTCGTAAGCATTTTTACTCACCTTTATCATTATATATATATATAATAATAACTATATATATATAATATATATAAAGGAAGTCTGGTTTGTACGTGTCGAACGTATAACACCAAACGCATGTCACTCAGATTCGAAATCATTGTCATACACTTGATAAACTTTTAACTAAGAAACACGCCAAATTTTGCTTATGATTTTTTGCTCATTAAGGATATATTTAATATTAAGCCAAAATTCACCAAGATTTGCGGACTGTCCGTATACCAGCTCTGCTGATAATAAAATATTGTTCGCTGCCTGCTTTTTGTTACAGTGATTTACAGCGATACCAGCATTGAAATTTAATCTTAATTGAATAAATTTCGCAGGTTAAGCCGTTCAGCTCGGATTTAGCATTAATTTATGGTTCAATCTTAAAAGAATATTGATATGGTTTTGGAAAGAAATTTAAATAATATTGCTAAATATGTAATTTTTTTTTTTTTCATGTTGTATTATTTTTTTACGCGATTGATTAAAAAAAATGTTTTGCTTTCAGACAGCGATAAGTTATGATTTTTTTCCTTGACTAAATTTTAACAAAAATCAAATTTGGTTAGAAAAAAAATAAAAATAATCTTTCATAAAATGTAATTAGTATGTGTTTTCTTCATGAATGATTTTGACAGCGAATTAAATAACAATCGAACGAAAACCTTTAATGATAACTCAACTTTTTTTTATTAATACTTTTCATTTTAGAATAATCTGCATAACTAAATTAGGCTCTTTCGGGGTTTCCGTAATCTAATTGTTATTTATTCGTAAATACGATTTCTAATTGATATTATCTATGTTGCGCGCTATTCTGTATTTGTTACCAAAATCGACTGAATTTCGTAGTTAGAGAAAGATTATTTTATTTTGTCTAACCAAATTTGATTTTTCGTTAAAATTTGTAGGAAAAAAAATCACTACCTTATCAGCTGTCTGAAGCAAAACATTTTTTTTAACCGCCTGTAAAAAAATAATACAATGAAAAAAAAAAAAAAAATTACAATTTGAAATATATTTTAATTTCTTTCCAACCATATCAATATTCTTTTAAGGATTGAACCATATATAATTCGCTAAAATTCCGAGCTGAACGGTCCTTAAATCTGCGAAATTTTTCATTATATTAAATTCAATGCTGGTATCGTGTAAGATCACTGTAACAAAAAGGCAGTGCAGCGAACAATATTTTATTATCAGCAAGAGCTGTTACGGACAGTTCCGCAATTTGGTGATTTTTGCTTAATTAATTAAACTATATCCTTAATGAGCAAAAATCAATAAGCAAAATTTGGGTGTTTCTTAGTTAAGTATCAAGGTGATGCAAGATGTCGAATCTTGAGTGACATTGCGTTTGGTGTTATACGTCGACACGTACAAACCCGACTTCCTTTTATATATATTATATATAATATATATATATATATATATATATTAAGGTGAGTAAAAAATGTATCCGAAATTTCTTGTACTTTTGGACACACCTTGTATTCTGAAAAAATAACGTTCCATTCATTAATTCTTTCAAATACAAGGTGTCAAAAGTAACAAGTTTAAAAACCTGTACTTTACCAGATAAAATGAAGAATTAACGGAATGCTTATTTTTTCTTCAGAGACAAAGATGTTGTCAAAAGTGCAAAAATCTCGATATTTTTTCGACACACCTTATATATATATATTTTATAATATATATATATATATATATATATATTAGTATTGATATTATAATATATATATATATATATATATATATATATATATATATATAGTATTGATATATATTATATATATATTATATATATTAGTATGGATAAAGTGTACTATATTTATATATATATATTAGATGATATATATATTATATATTTATTTAGTATTGATAATATAGTTATGTACATATTTATAAGTAAATAGTTCTCAATATCGTGGATAGAGGATATATATCTAAATTTTATGTGACGGTGGACATGAAAGTAAACGTGCGCTTGTTTTACTGACAGTTTATCACCTATGCGAAATCTCCATGTTGAGAATTTGCATTAATGATTCAACGTAAATTCAACCAACCAACCAACCAACCAACCGCCACACACACACACACACACACACACACATATATAATATATATTATATAATATATATATATATATATAAATTAAGTTAGGGTAGCGTAGATATGAAGTTAACGCTCACTTTTAATGGCTGTTTCTCACCTATTGTGATGGTATTAACCAGTGAAAACGCTTAGGCAAGAAACTGTCAGCAACCAAGAGCCGTTGTGTCCACACTTCTCTAACTTAGTATACATGCTCTATCCAATGATATTAAGACTATTCACGTACAAATATAGCATTATATTTATTATAAATATATATATATATAATATATATATATATAATATATATGGAATTACACCTAAGATGCCCCTTACTATATCGTCACTGATGTAATTCCCAAGCTTCCTAAGGTATTGTTTCGGTCTTTCACAATCGTATACCTTCACTTAGGTGACCCAGGTATGTTGATCAGCCACCAGGCTTTTGGTCAGGGACCGACCAGCAACCAATTCACATATTGGCGACTTTTTGAGATTCGTATACAAAGCATCATAAGCGGAAAATTCCAATCAAATGCGACTCCGGCATATTACCACTCCCATTAAAGGCGGGATCTAAGCAAATGGCTCCCCCCCTAAAGAAAAATGAAATCCCAGGACGCATTTTGACGCTCAGAAGTGACTAAATAAAGGGTAAGCTCACCAATCTCTTAAAAAGCTGTTTTTTGATATTTAAAATAAAGAATATAAACAACTATAATTGACAAACGATAAACACCGATATTGGAAAGCTTATATTCTACTTTCAGAATAATGGTACATTTATGAGAGTTTATAGTTATAGTCTAGTTATTCCCATTGAGAGTCTCGAAGGGGAGCAATCATAAAAAATAGAGGAGGGTAACTCTCAATTACTTATTACAATAAAGTCGTCGGGGTGGCCTAAAGTCGGTATCAGCCAATCAGCGAGGGAGCCTTAACCCCCTTTATAGCGCTGGACCAAGGAGATTTTTTTCTGCGTCTGAGGCGGGGCTCACACCTACCATGTAACTCCCTTACTTTACCGCACAGATCTCTACACATACGGTGAGTTGGCGAAGGCGCAGTTTCGAACTAGGGAACATTGTCGTTTCTAGCCGAACGCTCTACCGACTGAGCTAACCCGTCGACCCGTCTTGAATAGCGAAAGTTTACACCATTTTTCGTTGATTTCGACCAATCTTTCCGTAATTGTAAAGTATCATCATTGTAAATGTTTAATTTCTTTTGTAAATTAGACTCTTCACTGATTTTATTTTTAGCCGAGGTCTGTTTCTTTCATACTGTCTTTATGTCCTGATGTTTCCCCTTACTGTAAAATTTTGTCCCATCTCGCGCCTTATTTACCACTCTCACAGTAATCTTTATCTTGAGTTTACCGTTTGTTCTCCTTCACACCCGAATCGAGCCCTAAGGAAACTCCATTTAATCTCACACGCTCCCTCGACCACGTAAACAAAAGTTTGTTGAGATTCTTTACGGAGAATCACCGAACATCCCCGAAGCCGTCTTTTGTATTTCCAGATCCGGTGTAAACAAAACAGTCATTCGCAACACATAAGACAAATAAAATGTCCTTTAGTATGAATCATCTCTCATCATCATCATCTCATCATCATCCTCCTCATCATCCTCATCCTCATTCTCCTTCCTCCTCATCATTCAAGGTGTTAGCGACAGCACAGCTCCCCTTGACTCATCACCCGTCCCTATCGACATCGCCCTTGGAATTATTTTATGACCAGTGGTTTGCAAACTTTTTCGCCATGGACCCATTTTGATTTCTATTTTATTTCCCATAGCCATTCTGATATTTGAAAATTTAATCCACTGATCATTTGAACTGTTAGGTTTTAAACTGCAGGCAGTTATTATATATTATATATATAAATTATATATATATTATAATATATATATTACTTATATATATATATATATATAACATTAAACCAAAACAATCTAAATCTTAACATCTAAATAATTAATTACAAACATTTGATTAAAAAAGTTCGATGATGATGTTTACATTAAATGGAAAAACATCATAAATTTATTGGATCACATTCAAATATACGGTATTAGATAGTGAAGAAAAATGGACTATTCCTTTCTGGCTCACAAATACTTGCAAAGTTTTATTTTGTGTATTTTATTCTCTCTTATTTGATATTGTGTTTTTATCTATCTCATAATGTCTAACTAATTTCTTTCTTTCTATCTTTCTTTTCTGTTTCTTTCTATCTATCTATCTTAGGTCTGCTAATATCTTTATTTCTATTTATATCTATTCTATTGTTCGAGAGTTAAGACGAATCGATATTTGATAACCAGTGTTATTAAAACTTTTTTTTTTCGCATTGACCATTTAATCTCTATTTTTACTCTGGTGGACCCTCCCATAGCCATTCGATATTTGAAATTCCTATTGTTTTTTTTTATAATTAGATATATTTTGCTTTGCCTAATAAAAAAATGTTATATGGTACCGAGGGTATATGGGACTCCATTGAGAAGCTCTTCGTCTAGACGACATCCATGTGTTCGCACAGAGCTGTGAATGTAAGTTTTTTTTCTGGTCATTCCAATACTAGTGCTGTAGGAGTCCATCAGAGAACGTCGCTATAGTTCGTCATTACTTCCTTTTAGCAATGTCACAGAATGTCTCGATCGTCTTTCTGGATGGTTTTGAGAAATGGGATATGGCTATACAGCTTACTGTTTTGTTCAAGCCTGTTCAAACAACATACAGCAATCCTTGTGTAGTTTCCATCTAGCTTTGCTTCCTACAATTCCTTTGTGACTAAGTTGTGCAACTGTACAAGCAGTCTGGCTCGGCTACAGTTTGCGAAATTTCCCCTTTTGTATCTGAGATCTGGAACAATTTATCCTAACTCAAGATTCGACGTGTGCAGACCATCAGCTCACGCTGGTGCGGAAAAAAAATCCACAATAATTAATAATAAGTATCTTATTATTAATGGAATTGTGTGTTTATTCTGTCTGTAACCCGAAACTAAATTACTTCTCAAGTCACAATTTCCTTAATTATTTACGTTCAAATTCTCCATGATTTCATTCTTTTTAAACCTCAGTTATTAATAAAAATTGTTTTAACATTATTATACTGTTGACCAATCTACGTACTGATAACATTTGCATTGTATTTATATATACAACAAATAGCGGTTCTTTACAGTTTGAACGAGAAGGCTAATTTGCATATTGATAATTAAAATTTTATTTAATAAATATGTGCTTGGATTATTATTTCTAATGTTTGGTTTTATCTAAGAAATATAAACAAAAATTCGTGGAAATAATCTTAAAAGAAATTTTATTTACAAGAAGAAATACTGTAATATTATCCTTTACTTCCTATTTAACTAAATCATTAAATATTAGAAAATTTACCAATGAAAGAGGGGGAGTTAATGGAAATGATGGAATTTAGTTAGTTCAAAGTTGTTCTATTTTTCTGTTGCAGATCTTTTTATTCTGGCATTATAGTTCAGTTTCCATTAGCCTTTTCTAATTTAATATGATATATTTTTAACAAAACTTTAATACTTGCAACCGGAGGGTGCATATATTTGCTAGTAATAATAATAATAAATATTAATTATAATTAGATAATAATCAACGGGAGAAATTTCAAATAAACCGTGTTTACGATCTTTTCGTCGCCGAACGGTGATAAACAACGTAAAAGTAAACCAAATCGCTACTTTCTTTCTATTACAATTCGATGCATACAGCCTCTATAACCCAATCATTGATTAGATTAATTGTCTTTTGTTTAATTACGTTAATTATCACCATACTCCGGGATTTAAAACTTTGCTGGAATACTAACTTATTGACTAGTAATAAAAACAAAGTTTGTTCCATTATGCTACATTGCAATTATAATCTTTCCACCGCAATGGAAGTTGATACATAGTCATGGTTATCCTGGACCACGTGACTGATGTCAAACTGGTAACTGCAGGTAAGTCCTTAATAACCTTACATAACACAATTGGTATATATATATATATATATATTATATATATATATATATATATATATATATATATATATATATATATATATCGTATATATATATATCGCAGTGAATAAAATAAATTTCTCCAAAATTGAAACCATAATACTCTTTTCTGTCTGTCTGTCTGTCTTCTCCATCTCATATTATATATATCTATATATATAATATATATATATATATATATATATTATGTGTTGGTGTGTGTGTGTGTGTGTGTGTGTGTGTTTTCAAATCCCTCGCACGAGCTGGTCAATTTTAAAGTGAAGTTTAACGGGTTTGAATTTAGAGTTCTCCTTCACCTAGATCGATTGCTGTACAAAGATTAAAGAGACCAGTCTGCCCTACTATTTTCCCATAGTTTTCCCAGCTTCAGAAAAATATTATATATCTGCTCTAATTTTTATCTCATCATCACACGTCTCACCTGGAGAGCTTATGCAGAGCGATCTATCTACACCTGCAATTATTGAAAGCTTTTCACAAACCCATCTACTTAGTAGCTTCAGTGACCTTTGCTTGAATTTATAATACCAGCCAGAAGAACTAATTTTGGTTTCAACCTGTTTTTTCCTGTTAACGAAATTACTTCTTCTAAATTACAAAAAGAAAACGACTTTCCTTTTCTCGTTACTAAATCTTAAACGCCAACAGAAATTCTCATTATAAAGAATAATAAACAACAGAAATATTGTTAAATCCAAGATAATTTCTAATCATATACTTCAAAGAACATACGTTTCTTTAGTGACATGTTTTGGGTTTTGTTTCTAATTTAATGACTATGTGTATATTTCTTATTATAAAACAGATACGATTTTACAAGCCTATAAAGGCACTTGTCTCCGTGTATATGAGGTTCGTAAATACTTACTAACGCCGACACCTCTTCAATCATATTTAAACAACCCTGACGAGCAGAGTGTCAAAAAACGTTTGTTAGAATAACGGCCGCCGGTCGTCACCACGCCCAACCCGATATGTGCAACCCTGAATATGCATATCGTTGGTTCCCAGGCGATTCACTTCTTGAAATGCTTTGTCAACATCTGGCGAAGAGAAGAAAAAGAAGAGAAAAAAACATACAACAACAACAATAAAGCATCAAAACAACAACTAAATACACACAGACACAGACACACACAGACACACACACACACACACACATATATATATATATATATATATATATATATATATATTATATACACACATATACATTATATATATATATATATATATATATATATATTACATTATGTATATATACACATATATATAAATATACATAATTATATACATACATATAGCCATAGCATAATCTTTACAGAGCACTGCCGTCCCTCACAATCCTATAACCCCCACCAGAACCTTTCCTCTCATGAGCCCATACATACATATCTAATTATACATACACACACACACACACACACACACACCACACATATATATATATATACACATATATATACGTATATATATATATGTATATATATATATATTATATATACATACATATAAATATAATATATATACAAGACAAGAAACAAGATGGCGCGAAGTGCTGTTGCGTGAGGATTGTGGGGTTGGGTTGTCAACAAAAAAGCCAAATTGATATCTTGTGTCAGTTTCACACTTAAAAAAAAATAACTGACCTCGACGTTTTACCAGTAAGTAATACTAGCGAATTGATTGTGCATATCTGGCAAATCCTCGTCCCCCCCAGCGCCATTCTAATAGTCAAGGTCGCTTTAGTTCTATATTTAAAGGTAATCCTAGACCAGTATATTATATATATATGGTGATTGCCATTTCTTCACAGAAGTTCGGTTTGTGATCACGCGGATGGCTCAGGGATCCAACTTTGCTTTTACCGCCCCTGTCACACATATGAGCCCAGCTTCCTCTCTTATGCGAACGTACGTGCCTGAGAAGCCTAGCCTCGATAGGCAGACCCTGCCACACACACGTCACATATATGGTTAGTTTTAAATGTCGGAAATGTGTCCAGGACGTCCTTCATGAGTCGTTCAGGATGGAGTGCTCGAACCGCCATACCCCAAAACCCTTGCAGCTACCATGAAGAAGTCTTCTCCAAACCACACAATTCGTAGCTATCCTCTCCCACACATGAACATTTATATCTAGAGTTTTAAGGTTGTTTATATATATATAAAAACAACCTTAAAACTCTAGATATAATGTTCATGAGTGGGAGAGGATAGCTACGATATATATATATATATATATATATATATATTATATTATATATATATATATATATATTATTGCCAATAGGCCACTACGCCAACTTTATCTTTTTTTTATTCCATATAAGTCCACACACACACATATACACACACGCATACACACACATGCATACACACAAACTCACAAACGCATTCGCACTATATATACGAGGGATATTCAAAACGTATCCGCGCTCTAGTTTTATGGAAGCCGAGCTCATCATGGATGGTCTGATAGGTAGAACATGACTAATCTGCAGAGAACAAGCTATCTCATCGATGATAATTCGCTGGTTCCTTTTTACCATCTCTCGAGCTTGCTGAATCTTCTCATCAGTTGTGGAGGTTGACGGGCGTCCTGTTCCCTCTTCATCAATTACGCTTGTTATGCCACTTTTAAACTTCTCTATCCACTCATACACGCTTCTATACGGTAGTGCACTGACCTCATATTGTACTGACAGCATCCGATGAATTTCAGCCCCTGATACTCCTTTTGACCTGTGAAATCGGGCCACTTCCTTGGTGCATACTGCTAGTTTAGCGGCCACGTTTACACTGTAAAGACAGCAAGTAAAATGACGCGATCAGACGGAAAATTCGATCTCGTGACCACAACATTGCTAACTATAAGTGAAAATAATAAAGATATGTTATGGCGAAAAATTCAAACATAAAACAATTACTAATAATTCCGATGTTATATCGACTTTAACACTGTACACGAAGAGGAAGTATTTATTGTTAAGCATTGCTAGACATTTATCTTAGTACGCATAAATGAAATGTGGACTAAGAAAAATAACCATAATTTTGACATAGCCATGAGAGCATATGATGGTGCAGAAAAGTGTGAAATTATTTTGTTTTTCTTAGTAGATTACCTAATCTACAAGGGAAACAGAAATTATCCGCAATTTCACCATGACTTTATTATTGTCACACTGCTTTCTGCGCAAGCGTTATTATAGCTAGCAGTATTGTGGTCATAGGATCGAAGTTTGAGCTTGATTGCTCCATTTTCCTTGCTGTATTTATTGTGTAAACATATATTGTGTAAACACCAAGGAAGAACAAAGAGCAGTGACTTGATTTCTCGGGTCGGAAGTAGTGCCAAGAGGTGAAATTCATTGGAGGCTTTAAGCACAATATATATATATATATATATATATATATATATATATATATTATATATATATATATATTTATTTTACAATGTTTTCATAGATCAATGTTCATTATCAGCGACCGCGGTTTCATGCTTTATACGCTGATAATGAACATTGATCTATGAAAACATTGTAAAATAAATAAATATTAGCTCTTACAAACTGTGATTGAGCACTGTATTTTCTTTGTTTCACGCAAAAAAAAAATTTTGTTTTTACATATACCTATATATATATATATTATATATATATTATATAATATATTATATATATATATATAATTGATAATTTTGAATCATATCACCACGACCAGACAACTCGGCAAACACCATTTGCGACATCCGGAGCACTGGATTCCTCTATATAATTCCTCTATCAAAAATTCAATATCAAAAATTCAATATATTACCCTTTGCCCATTAGGTTTCGTTCTGTGGATGCAGGCCCGAATTGGGAAGTCGTTGTCCTAGAGGTGCCCTTGCCCTCTGTAATCCTTCGTTAGGATACATGGCAATATAGGTTAAGTGACTGCGCATTTGAATTAATGTTACCATTGACTAGATGATTTGGCATTCTCCGTTTGTGGCATGGGCTGGTGGCCAGTGTGTTAAGTCCCGCTCTTCACGCTGTGGTCCACTGGTTCAATCTCCAGTGGCGGAGATTGTGGTATGCACTGCTGATGAGACAAAGGAGGTCGAAACAGCTGTCCAGTGCTCCGGATGTCGCAAATGGTGTTTGCCGAGTTTGTCTGGTCGTGGTGATATGATTCAAAAATTATCAATTATGTATATAATTCCTCTATCCAAAAAAAAAATATCAAAATTCAAAATATAATAATATATATAATATATATATATATTATATATATATATATATATAAGGGAGAATAGTTAGATTCATACATTTCCCAAGTGTATTAGTGCTATGTGAAATACAAACAGCCTCGTCCAAGATTTGAATTCGTATCACTGTGTCCATTTACTATGATAATAATAATAATAATAATAATAATAATAATAATAATATATATATATATATATATAATATATATAGCTAAAGTACCTGGTCCATGACCGGACTAAAAAAAATTAGGAACACCAAAGAGTGAGTGGGGAGAAAATAAGAGGAAAATTATTTATCAAATTAAAAAAAATCGACGAGAATTATCTAATGAATAAACGGTCGAAATAAACGTTAAAATTCGAGACACCACTAATAGGAATAAATTAAAGTAACTTCTAAAGTTAAAAAAGTTAATAAATGAGTAAAAGAAAAATCTCGATAAGTATATACTATATATATATTTGTCGAAAGACCATTTATCTTAACGGTTTTTAGTAAAAAAGGGAAAAAAAGGAAGTGGTGAATTATTCTTTTGTAAATCTGTCTATTTTTTATCATTAGAATTATATTCTTTATTAAATAACAAATTTTCTTATTCAAGTTACATACATCAGAATCATGTTTATTTTATGTTTGTTTAGTTTAAACACTAAACAAACATAAAGCTTAACTTAACATTTCGTATATAAACACTGTTTATATACGAAATGTTAAGATAAGCTTCTTCATATAAGTTATTCAACTACCTCGTATTTTTACTTTAAAATTTTTGTTATTGTTATTATTGTTATACATTTACTTGTCATTTTAATTAAAAAAATTTTTATATAGAGAGATGTTTGTTTAGCATTAAAACATCGTAACAGTTATAGTACATTGTATTTCACATTTTAATGTTAAACTAAGTGTTACTAATAAAAAATGTAAAGATAAATAAACTTTCGACAACTATATGTATGTATTTATTTAGATATTTCTTTATTCTTTTACTGTTTGTTTACTATTTATTTACGAAATGTAAGTTAAGTTTCTTCAAATAAGTTATATAACTTAAGTACATCGTATCTTTTAACTCATGTCTCGATTTTGGTAAAAGGCTTTTTTTCTAAAACGCTTTTGTACATACGAAACAAATTAAATACTAATTAAAAATGGATATATTTTATTCTAGAATGAAAGTATTAATGATAAAAACAAAGTTGAGTTATTATTAATCGTTAAATTAAATGTGTTCGTTTTATTATTGATATTACTTTGCTTAGGTCGGGTTAGCTCAGTCGGTAGAGCGTTTGGCTAGAAACCACATGGTTTCTAGTTCGATTCCGGTCATCGCCAACTCAGCGTATGAGTAGCACAGGGACCTGTGCGGTAAAGTAAGGAGCTAATGGTAGGTGTGGCGCTCCACCTCATATGCCAAAAACAATCTCCTTGGTCTAGCGCTAGTGAAAAGAGGATAGACTCCCTCGCTGATTGGCTGATTTCGACTTTAGGCCGCCCCGACGATGACTTACTTTACTTACTTTGCTGTAAAAAATATTTCAATCGATAAAACCATATACAAATTACATATTTAGAAAGATTATTTTATTTTCTTTCTTACCAAATAAATATTTCTAAGATTAGACCGGTGATACGCGATATATTCCGAGCTGAAATGATTAGGGCCCAAATTTCTCAACTTCAAATTACTAGCAGCGGTGCAATTTTAAATCACTACTGAATATAGGCAGCAGGCAGCGAAATCTTTTTTTATATATTAGCAGCAGCAGCTATGCCACGATTAACGCAAATCGTTTGATTTTTGTTTAATTAATTAATTATATCCCTTAATCAGTAAAAATCAATAACCAAATTTAGTGTGTTTCTTAGTTATAAGAATGACAATGTGTATGCAAATATAGAATCTGTATATAGTTTCTGAGTTATAAGTCGACACGTACATACCAAACGTTCTTTCTTATATATAGATATAATATTGTTAAAGCTTCCATATTTGTTCAGTTGAATCTATCAGAAATCAGATGTGTCGAATACTTGTTCACCTGATTTAAACAAAGTAAAATTTTGAGTCGTGAGTTTTTGTCCTGTTTAATCATTATCCTGTTTTACACTTGAATATATATATATATATATATATATATATATATATATATATAGTGAGATAGAAGAACGCTATAAAATAGTTTCAAGAAGCCCTTAAAGAAGACCTTTATCTACTGTGGCATCGATTGTTACCATTGTTCTCAATACCGGGAAAAATCACCACAGTCTTCACGGCTCCATTTATATTTATGTAAGCAAAATCATAGGACCTTGAAGAGAATTGACAGATATGTGAAAACCAGATATTCATTCGAAACTTATCTCCTTTTCACTTAATAAGACCTATTTTGAATTGAACTCAGTCAAAAAAAAAAAAAAAAAAAAAGAAAAAAAACAAGTTGCTAGTGTAACGTTTTTAACCACAAAACTATACAATACGTATGTCTAAGAAACTACATGTTCTTCATTAACTTCATTCCCGCTGAGATACTTGAGAATATTAGTTTACTCAACAAAACCACACATTCTAAAATATTTTCATGCTACATTAAATTGGTTCTGTTTTATTACTAGAGAATAATTACAGAATGTGCAGTGACATTCAGAGATCAAGTATTTTCATTAGTTTACACTTTTTACTGACTATTGTTTACATATTTGTTGTTTTCAGAATAACATTTCAGTTGATATAGCAAAAATGATGGAATTAGAACACTTAGAGGACGTTCACACTGTTTTTAGCAGTAAATAAACAAATAACGGACAAACTCAATATTCTGGCTTCAAAGAATATACTTCAAATTAGATTAAATTATTTAAATTAACTAGTACAAAATTAATAAAACGACCTCCGGGTAAAATCATCAAATTCACTAAAGGATTAAAAAATAAAACAATTTGAAATGTAAACTTTAAATATGTATTAAAATAAAACAAACTATATATAGATATATAATATCAGTCATGTATTTATTAAAATTTGTTTTAAAAAACAATGAGGATTGTCTAATGTTGCATGTTCAAATTTTGAGTGTATTTATTTTGTTATGACGATTTTAGGTAATGGGACGTAAGCAGTGACGTAATTTTTGTTACAGACAAAAATCGGAAGCGAATCTCCATTATTAATAGGATGGTATATCTATCTATACATATATAAAGAGCAGTTGTATGTATGAACGGAGGTAACTTCAAAAAAAAAAAATAAAACAATCAACGACAAAGTAAATATATGTACACATTTACTGTCAACAGATATCCTTTTCGTCATGATAATTATGAAGATTTAATATATATTTCAAAAGACTATTAAAAAAAAATTTACGATAAGATAACATTAGGATCGTGCTTCGGCCATTGTTAGCGTTTCTAACTAACTCCACATATAAAATAAGTCCAGTAATTTTTTATTTACCTTTTAAAAAATTAAAAATTCTCTTTAATAAAAATAAGTTTCGATTCATTTTACATTTAATATTCCTAATAGGAGACATTGACTTTCTTTTCAGATTGGTTTAATTTTGTCCACATTTTAATTTAAAAGATTTATATACAATTATGTTGATTTTCTATCGTCTCTGTACTAAATTCTACATAATACGAAAAATCAAAATTTATTCAGGTTTAGATGTGGAAAATGTATTCAGGAAGCTCGATATGTGCCGCTTCCACAGAAACCGCGTCAGGATGGAGTGCCTTGTTTCAGATATCCTACAGCCGCCATAGACAAGTCTTCTCCGAACCGAAAGATTCGTAGCCATTCTCTCACGGGCTTTAACATTTATACCAAGTGTCTTAAGGTTGTTTTTGACGACGTCATTAAAACGTTTCTTGGGTTTGTGTCTCAGACGTTTCCTATACTGGATTTCCACATAAAACAATTACTTCGTTTTCCATAGAATTGGATTATTTAGAGAAGCTCACTTTGTTTGTTTTTTTTATTTAGCAGTAAATAAACTAATAACAGATAATAACATAAAGTAAGCTTTTAACATGTTGCCTACGTTTGCTCAAATGGCAGTTTTCCCTCACTTACGTTGCCATATTTCCTTTATTTGATCAGTTTTGAAAGTATTGCAGATAAACGTAGCGAGCCAATAATGTACCATGCCTCTGTGGTATATAATGATATAATACCAACAGGTATACGGCAATGATATATTGACTTGTATTCCGTGTTGGCACACATTTGGCGCACACATTTATCTAGCATTTATTTATGATCAATATCTATTTCATACAATATGATATTATAGCAATAAATAATATAGAACATTATATGTAACAGGCTACAAGTTATATAAATAGATAAATAAATAAATAAATAAATGTATATCTATTTGGCTGAGAATGGATTCATAATTTTGTTTTATTTTTATATGACATTTCTTAATAAAAATTCTAGTTATAACATAATTTTTCATTGTTCCCACTTTTTATTGTTATTATGAAAGTATTCATTCTAAATATTGTTTTGAAAAAGGAAATGAAATATTTGCAATGATACATATATGTACCACTACGTTCATCAGTTAGTTAGGTCGCCCAAAGGGCTACAGGTACTATGTAATCCACTACTACCTGTTTCATAGTCGGGTCATGCGCGACAAAACCGTTACCCCCACCAAGCTTGCCTGGTGAGGAGTGTGGCTAGACACACAGCAGGACGAAAATCAAGACCTGCTAAAGGGCGGAGGAAGCTTCTCGCTCAACGGCCATCTAGCACATTACATTACGCGGGGAAGTAGACATACTTGGGTTAGTATCCAGGTGCGTAGCAAGACCACTTGAGGTATCCTTGTCTTGCAGTCTTGTCGAATTTGTTCGTCACACTTTGTCTCTGATTCTGATTACCAAGAAGTGGTGCTAGTTCTGGGAACACTATATCACTAAAAATATCCACTTCAGCACTGGTATTTCCTGATTCAGCTCTTATATTCAGCTCTGAGTGATACATATGTGTACCAATACGTAGTCAACGTGTTAACTAGATTAAATTATTTAGATTGATAGTATATTTTTCAAGCCATGTAGAGAAAAGAATTGTGAAATTCATTGACAAAACATAAATAAAAGGAAATAGAATTAACTAGCAGGACCTGTGAATATACCACAGTATGATCATTTTTACAACGTTTGATATGTTTACTTAAGAGCTATTGCAAAATAGTTCAGTATGTAAGAAGCATAATAATCTTGATTATCAAATCAAACCAAACCACTTTGTCCTAGTATGTTCAGCAATTAAATAAAAATGTTTTGCGTCTTATCTGTTATTAGTTTATTTACTGCTAAATAATTGAATCTAATTTGCTTAAGGAATATTTTATGAAGACATAATGTTCAGCAATTAAATAAAAATATTTTGTGTCTTATCTGTTATTAGTTTATTTACTGCTAAATAATTTAATCTTATTTGTTTAAGGAATATTTTATGAAGACAGAATGTTTAGCAATTAAATAAAAATGTTTTGTGTCTTATCTGTTATTAGTTTGTTTACATCCTATCAGTCAGCTACAGCCTAGTGGTTTCTGAGATGAGCAAATTTTATCATACCACTTATTTTAATATATTTTATTAAAGTTGTTTTTATTCAATGTCTTGGTGTGCATTTGTCATACTTCTTCAATGCGAGGTTACATCTGGGTTCTTTAGAAGGCGCTTATTATTTTCTTTTCTATACATTTTCAAAAGTTTCTCTGTTCTCATGCTTAGATAACACGAGACATGGTGACATAAAATTAATCTATGATCTTCTGCTTGAGGATGAAAAGAACACACACACACACACACACACACACACACACACACATATATATATATATATATATATATATATAATTATATATATATATATATATATATATATATATATATATATCAATATATCTAAATAATCGAATAAGCAACAGGAGCTTACTATTCGAGTTCAACAAAAAATGAAAAATTTATTTTATTTTATTTTATTTATTTTTTGTTAGAAAGAGTATTGTATTGTTGTTTTATAGTTAGTACTGATTATTTGACGATTAATATATATTAATATTACAATTACGTATAAGTGAATGAATTATTGTTATTATTATTGTTATTATTATTATTATTATTATTATTATAGTTTTTTAATTATATTTAAATACATTATTATGATTATATATATATACATATATATATATATATATATATATATATATATATTTTTATTTTATTTTATTTAAAAAAAAATTATTGTTATAAAGATAATTGTTGTTATAGTGTATTATATTTATTATTTTATTATAATTTTTATTGAAATGTTGTTATTATTGTTATTGTAATTTATATTATTATAATTATTGTTATTATTATTATTATTATTATTATAATTATTACTTATATTTTTATTATTGTTGTTGTTATTATTATAATTATTGTTATTATAATTTTTATTATTATTAAATTATTGTTATTATTATTATGTTATTATTATGATTATTCTGATGACAATTGTGTGCTAGTGAATGTTTATGCAAATAGTGTTAGTGTGGTTATAAATATGTGAAAATAATTATTGGTTAATAAGGATGTCTATTTTTGATTATTATTTTTATCAGTAGTTATATTGTAATTGTGTCAATGGGGAGTGTAAATGTGTGGGGGTTTAAGGGGAAATATTGTTAATATTAATTATTATCAAAAATATATTATTATTGTTGAAAAATCTTGGTTAAATAGGTAAAGTGTGATAATCTGTTGTGTGTTGAGATCAAATGGAGATTATCATGTTACTAAATAAGTGTGTGATCTAAGATAAATTGTTGGTGGTCATTCAGTAATAAATGAGGAGAGTTAATATGTAGAAAATAAAATGAGATATTGTCAGATGTAGGGAATTTTATAATTCTTGAGAACAACCTTGGACAGGTAAGGTGATAGAAGGAAAAATCCGGGTCTCTGTTTGATTGTATTGAAAATGGAGATGGCGCTAGATTCTACAATTTTTCTTTCTTTTTGTTGTGAATTCTGATTAACAACTTGGATTCTTTAAAATTGAAAGAATGGTTAGTTTCTGAGATGTGTTTTGTGAGTGCGTTGTTCATTTGACCCATTTCTGATATCTCTCTTGTGTTCTCGGATTCGTTGGTCAATGTGTCTAGATGTCTCTCCTATGTATTGTTTGTCGCAATCCAAACATTGAATGGTGTACACACCTGCACTGGACCTTGTGTGAGTGTTGTTTTTTTGGTTATTAATAATATTTTTTATGGTTTTGGAGGAATTTGTTACCGTTTTTATTCCTAAATTATTAAGGTTTTTTTCAATAATAGCTGTGGCTGAGTTGTTGGGGAGAATGATGTATCTGTTTATGTAGTTGTTGTTTGGGGGTATTGTTTGTTGGATTGGAGGGGATGTGTTTGCGGTTATGGATTTTGATGCTTTTTTTCTGGCACGTTGGATGAAAGGTTGAGAGTATTGTAGTTGAGTAAAAGATTTTTCTATGTGTTTGAATTCTTCGTCCAAAAATCTCTGGGTACAGATTCTAAGGGCTCTAAGGTAGAAACCTATAACCAAACCACTTTTGATTTTGGTATTGTGATGTGAATAGAAGTGGATATGATCATTCTTATTGGTGGGTTTGTGGTATACTTTTGAAATCTAAGTGGTTGTTGTTATTTATTAGTAATACGTCTAGGAAAGGTAAGGTATTTTTGTGTTCTAATTCGTGTGTGAAATTGATAGTTGGTTCGACATTATTTAGACGATTTATTATTTGTGATATGTTGTGATTAAGTGGATATATAAATAGAATGTCGTCGATGTAACGGAAGTAATGAGAGTCTGTAGGTAAAATGTATGTGAAAGGACCAGATTCTAAGAATTCAAGAAAAAACATGCAAGGACGCCGCTGAGGGCGAACCCATAGGTAAACCAAATTTCTGTCTGTAAAATGAGCCGTTGTATTGGAAAAAACAATTTTGAGTACATAATTTGCATATTTTTATAATTGTTTGGTTGGTAGGGGTAAGCTGATATTAGATTTTTTGAGATGGTTTTCAAGACGTTGGATGCATTTGTTAACAGGAATATTGGTGTATAATGATTTGATGTCAAGACTACTTAAAAGTTTGTTATGCATGTTTATGTTGCTGATTTTGTTTAATAGATCATTTGAGTTTCTAATATGGGAATTGCTAATGGTGCCTAAAAGTGGGGTTAGTAATTTGGTTATAGATTTCACTATGTTGTGGGAGGCCGTACCGATACCAGAAATTATTGGTCTTAGTGGGAAACCGGGTTTGTGTGTCTTAGGTAGACCATAGATTGTGGGATTGTGGGGTGGTATTCGATTATGGAGGACCAAGATTTGTTTGCATGTTTAACTAATTTTTTGTACGATTTGTTAAAGGAATTTGTGTTTTGTGATGGTTTGTAGGGTGATTTGTTCATAGGTGTTTTGGTCAGAGAGTTCTAACATTTTGTCATTGTAGTTGGTAGAGTTCATGATGACAACGCCTCCACCTTTGTCTGAAGATGTGATGAGAATTTCTTGATTGTTTGACAGGTTTTTAGGGCCGTGATGTATCTCCGGGAGAGAACTGGGTCATCTGTGTCACAAGTGTGTGATGCTGTGATTAATCCCTGTATGAAACCTTTTTGGAAATCCGAATCATTGTGTCTGTAATTTATATTTATTAATTTGGTTAGGTTGTGTTTGTTTAACCCAGTAGCGAATTTGAGGCCGAATTGGAGGGCTTCATATTCTACAGGTTTGAGTTCGGTGTCAGATATGTTGTGGATAAGATTGGATCTGCCAATTTCTTTCCATGTGCTATTATTGCAAAGGGAACGTAATTTATCTTTTAGTTTGGAAATGTGTGAGTTGTTGATTGAGGTGATTTCCGTGCGTAGAGTCTCAGCTGTGTAATGTGACATGCCTCGATTTTTCCGTAGGTATGTGCCTAAATGTTTGGCTTCTTCAAAAGTTGAATTTTCAGAGAAAGTTAAATCTTCTATGGAAGATTCTAGGAAATTTTTTATATAATCGGGAAAAATGTGGTGGGAATGTCTGAAAGCTTTTGGGATGCTGTTTGGAATAACTTTTTCCCGTAGGCAGTTGGTGAGAAAAATCCTCCTATTTTTTAGGGAGTTTGCGGAGATGAGTAGCTTCTTGTATTTCCGGATTAGATTGCGGATGTCCAAAGTTGTTAGTTTATCCATGTTTGTTGTATGATCCATAAATGTTAGTTAATCCTTGTTCGCCGTGTGTGTTTTTTCAAAGCCAGGATGTGAAGAGAGGAAGTAAATCCGACGGTATGTAATATATCAAGAAAAATGAAAAAACACAGGTTTAAATGGGTTAAGTGGTGAGTTTATTGGCCGACGCTGCAGTGTTTCGATCTATTAAATAGATCATCTTCAGGGCATAAGATAAGAAATTATATATCAGAGAATGATGAGAAAAAGTGAGTGGTAATCCTTGTTATTCAGTCTGTTTAGAAAATTTGAAAAAAGTTTGAAAAAAGGAGACGGTTTTGAAATATGACATCAAATATTCTATTTTAAGGTGTGAGTATGTAGCGCTGTTAGTGTGTCTATTGAAGGAAACATTGTGCATTTTTTAGGTATGTGGTTGTGTGTGTGAGTGTATAAATTTTTTTCTGTAGCGATAAACGACAGCGGAAGTGAAAACTCAAGGTTGTGTGTGTGTGTGTGTGTGTGTGTGTGTATTGGTAAGAGGTAGGGGAGAGGTGTGTGTATATTGGTAAAAGGTAAAGGAGAGATGTCATGAAAAGAAATTTTCATGTTTTATATTAAGAGAGGAGATGGAAGTTTGGGTGTGTGTGTGTGGGGTTGGGGATTTAAAAAATGAAAAGATTTTATTTTATTTTATTTTATTTTATTTATTTTTTTGTTAGAAAGAGTATTGTATTGTTGTTTTATAGTTAGTACTGATTATTTGACGATTAATATATATTAATATTACAATTACGTATAAGTGAATGAATTATTGTTATTATTATTGTTATTATTATTATTATTATAGTTTTTTTTTTATTATATTAAATACATTATTATGATATATATATATATATATATATATATATATATATATATATATATATATATATATTTTATTTTATTTAAAAAAAAAAATTATTGTTATAAAGATAATTGTTGTTATAGTGTATTATATTTATTATTTTATTATAATTTTTATTTATTTATTTATATATATATAGTATCCAATTACCACTTTAACTTTTCTGTCGCAGTGGCTTCAATAAATAATCCAATATATATATATATATATATATATATATATATATATTGGATTATATAAGAGAGTTTCATAATTTGCTTGAAGCATTGTGTATGTATTGGTTAGGAGGTTGACCAATATATATATATATATTTGGGATTTTACCAACCCCTCTGCACAAGCAGAATGCACGACAAGGTCAATTTCTTATACTAGCAAAAATATGCACCCTCGGCCGCAAGTATATAAGTATTTAATGTAATGAAATAGATTAGAAAGACTAATGAAACTAAATAAGAATGCAGATAAAATTATCTGAAACAGAGGAGGTATAATAAAAAAAATAGAACAATTTTGAAACTAACTCTTTCACCATTTTCCATCACTTCCGTCTTTCATTGCTAAATCTTCCTAATTTAACTACTTAGTTAAATTAGAAAGTAAATAATAAAATTACAGTTATTTCTTGTCAATGGATTTATTTTAAGATTTATTCCCGAGATTGTTGCTCTTATTCAATAAGATAAAACCTAACAATTAGAAATTAATAATACTAAACACATATATTGAAATCAAATTTTTAAGATCAATATGTAAATTAGCCTTATCGTTAACACTGTAAACCGCTAATTTGTTGTACATATAAATACAATTGCATAATTTTAGTATGTTGATAAGGCCAATAGTATTAATAAGGCAAAACAATTTTATTAATAATTGAGATTTAAATTAAAAAAAATCATGGAGAATGTGACGTAAATAATTAAGGGAATTGTGACTTGAGTAGTAATATATTTTCGGTTACAGACGAACACACAATCTCCGTTATAATAAGATATACGTATATGGGATGCGTGAGTGTGTTACTTTTGACATTCAGTAAATATGAGTGTCTACCTTTGCGTGAATCTATTAATATATATATATATATATATATATATATATATATATATATATATATGTGTGTGTGTGTGTGTGTGTGTGTTTGTGTATATATATATAGACTTTTGTGTACAATAAAGTTATATATATATATATATATATATATATATATATATATATATATGTATGTATGTGTGTGTGTGTGTGTGTGTGTGTGTGTGTGTGTGAGTGTGCATCAGTGTTTGGAATATTACATATACTAGCAAATATATGCACCCTCCGGGTGCAAGTATTTAAGTTTTAATGTAATAAAATATCGTATTAAATTAGAAAGGCTAATGAAACTAAATAAGATACAAAAAAAGATTTGAAACAGAGGGAGTATAATAAAAGAATGGAACAACTGAAACTTACTCTTCCATCACTCTCGTCTTTCATTGTTATTTTTTCTAATTTAAGTATTTAGTTATAAGAGGAAGTAAAGAATAAAATGACAGTTATTTTATCTTGTTAATGGATTTCATTTAAGATTCATTGAAGAGATTTTTGTTTATATTCATTAAAATAAAACCAAACAGTTAGAAATCAATAATACTAAGCACATATTTATTAAATTCGATTTTTTAATATTAATATGCAAATTAGCCTTCCTGTTCATACTGTAAACCGCTATTTTGTTGTATATATAAATATAATTGCATGTTGTCAGTATGGAGACATAGTTAACAGTATTAATAATGTAAGACAATTTTATTAATAATTGAGGTTTAGATAAAAAATAAAATCATGGAGAATGTGATGTCCATAACTAAGAGAATTGTGACTTGAGTAGGAATATAGTTTCGGTTACAGACAGAAAAACACACAATCTCCATTATAATAAGATGTAATCATGTATGTTTGCATATTCTACAATTATGTATGTGTATGTTTTGTACCAGCAACACTGTATATATATATATATATATATATATATATATATATATATATATATATGAGTTTCCACGTATGTGTGCATGCGTGTATGTATGTGTGTGTGTGTGTGTGTGTATGTGTGAATACATGTGTACACTTCAGCCCGTCTTATATTTTCATAAATGTTACCGGGTGCATAAAATCCTCTTTATAGTCTGCTTTGTGAGACTATAAACATAATTAGAGCGCCACTTAACACATGACTTTTATTCTGCACACACACACACACACACACACACACACACACACACATATACACACACACACACACACACATATATATATATATATATATATATATATATATATATATATATATATATATATATATGTGTGTGTGTGTGTGTGATCTCGTAGTTATTTGAGAAAACAGATTTTTGCAACCTGCAACTTGTTTGGAAAGAAAACAGCAATGAAAATATGTATTTTATTTTGATGGAACTGATGCAGATATCCGTCTTTTATCAAGTGGGAATCCAAATTCACGAATCTCTTTTCGTTTTTAAATGTCTTAAATGGTTATGCGCATGCGCTTATGTGTGTTAAAGAAGTAACACATCGGATTATTCTATAACGACAATAATATTAGGTTGCTGTTAGCTCAGTCGGCAGAACGTTCGGCTAGAAGCCACAAGGTTCTTGATTCGACACTGGCTCTCGCCAACTCAGCGTATGAGTAGCTCAGGGATCTGTTCGGTAAAGTGAGGAGCTGATAGTAGTTGTGGCGCTCCATCTCAGATGCTAAAATAATCTCCTTTGTCTAGCGCAAGTGAAGAGGGGATAGACTCCTTCGCTTTCTAGCTGATACCGACATTATGCCGCCCCGACGACTTTACTTTTTTACAAATGTTTCAAGCACCATATTTCATTTAACTAGCAAGAATACTCACCCTCAGGTCGTAAGTATTAAATATTTAATGTTTTTGTAATGGAATATTCCACACACTCCCCCTCTCTCTCTCACCCATGTGGTCTGAATATACAGGGTGATAAAAAAACAGACTTAAAAAAAGTCAGGTCTGTTTTTTATGGTCACCCTGACATGAATGGAGTGTGGGGATAGTTTACAAGAAGTAGAGAGTAGGTTGCGAGTAGATAGGCACACTTCATTCATGTCAGCCCCTATCCTCCCTCCCTTCACTTCCGCTACTAAGTCACCCCCTCACTAAATCACATGTACACGCACGTAATATTGCTTTCAATAAAAATCTTTGTCTGAGGATGTCCGTATAAATCGGACGAAATAATTCAACTCTTAGATTTGTTTTGAGTTATCATTTCTTGTTCACTATCCTTTTACCTACCCCATATAATTTTATATAGAAATTAATTGAAATAAAAAAATTTGTAATTTAATATAATATTTTATTACATTAAAACTTAAATACTTGCGCATATAGGGAGCCTATTTTTGCTAGTATATATAAAAAAAACAAGATTTGTTAAGTTAAGTTAGCGTGAACATGGAGTCAACAGCGCCTGATTACTGATAGTTTCTCGCCTATGCGATTTTCCGGCCATGGTCTATTGGATATTCAGACCACGGTCTGAAGAAAACATAGGTGAGAAACTGTCAGTAACCAGGCGCCGTTGACTCCATATTCCCTCTACCTTAATTTAGATATAAATGCTCTATATGATATTGGGCACTGTTTATTTATAAATATCATCATCATCATCATCATCATCATGTCGCGCTGTTAGCACGGATATCCATGACAGTCTCTCTCCATCCGTCCCTATCGTTCATCATTCTCGGGAGGTCTTCTATGCAGCATCCATTATCCGTACAGAACTGGTCAATGTACGTCTTTGCTGGTCGGCCCACACTGGCGTGTCCATGTGCTGGCTTCCACAGGAGGACGTCGCTTATGAGTTCGTCCTTGCTTCTCCAGCAGTGTCCCGCGTGTCTTGTCCGTCTTACTCGGATGGTTTGGGTGATATGTGGCAGGTGGCCGTACAGCTGCTTTCTCGTGGGGTGCTGTTTCCACGTCTTGTTCATGATCACCCGTAGCATTCTTGTGCAGCTCCCATCTAGTTTATTCTCTAGTCGCTTCGTTAGGGTCCAGGTGGTGCAGCCATACGGCAGCACTGATACGACAACGTCCTGGAAGAACTGTCTCTTTAACTTGTCTGTGAGATTGGATTTCCATATGACCGATATTAGGTATTATTTATCATCAAACTCTACAGCATTGATTCTCTATAACCAAGAATATAGATATGTGACAGTCCAACTCTTATACATATTCATGCATTTACAGAGGAGTTGTGATTTATTTTTGGATAAGAGTTTCAATGTTGTAGATTATTGTAATAATAATACCTAATAATATATGTTTCCATTGCATAATTCTGCACTAGATTACCATATTATAGAATTTTTTTAGGCGGCTACATATACAAAAAGTAAAACGTCGTCGGAGTGGCCTAAAGTCGATATCATCCAGATAGCGAGGGAGTCTATCCCCTTTTCTCTAGTGCTAGACCAAGGATATTTTTTTAACATCTGAGGTGGGACGCCACACCTACCATCAGTGCCTCATTTTACCGCACATATCCATGTGTTACACATACGCTGAGTTGTCGTGGGCTCGTATCGAGCCAGGAACCTAGCGATTTCTAGTTAAGGGCTCAACCGACTGAGCGAAACCGGACCTACACAAATAAATACAGTAATATATATATATATATATATATATATATATATATATATATATGTGTGTGTGTGTGTGTGTGTGTGTGTGTGTGTGTGTGTGTGTGTATTTATAGTTTCGCCAAGCTGATCACCAGCAAAGGATTATGCACCCGTTCACATCTGTGAAAAATGTAAGAGATACGTCATAATACACGCCTATTCATACGTTCATGAAAACATATTTACACACACACACACACACACACACACACACATATATATATATTTATGTATGTATGTGTATGTGTATATATATGTAAGCATGTGTGCGCTTGTGTGTATGTGTATTTACATTATCCATATAAGAACACGCGCGTATATGGACAAAGAGATACGTACACACACAAACATACACACACATACCCATACACACATGGATATATGTTTGTGCTCGAGCGCGTGTGTTTGTGTGTTTACATTACCCATGCATGAATACATACGTTCAAACGCTTGGACAGACACCCACCCACACACACTCAAGCACAGACACACACCACACACACACACACACACACACACACACACACACACACACATATATATATATATATATATATATATGAGTATGTGTGTATTTATGTTTGTGTGTGCGAGTGTACATTATCCACGAACGAATACATGCTCATTCATTCACACTAACAGTTAGAATTCTCTCGCTATATATATATATATATATATATATATATATATAATATATATATATATATATATATATATATATATATATGTGTGTGTGTGTGTGTGTGTGTGTAAGGTATCCAAATGACTGGTGGTAAGGGATGATTCCACCTGGGATCCTCAAAATCTCACTGTATAACCATACTGTATGCTCCTGTAGGTGCAAACATATATTCATATAAGGATTTTTATAAATCCCTAAAGAGAGCTCAATGTATAATAATCAATAAATTAGATTAAATACAGAGCAATATTTAACTTTCAAAAAGAAAGAAAAAAAAAGGAATGACGGTTTGTTAAGTTTTTCCTTTCTTTGAAAGTTATATATATATATATATATATGTGTGTGTGTGTGTGTGTGTGTGCGTGCGCGCACGCGCGCGTGTGTGTGTAACCCTGTCGTTATAATATAATAAAAGCGTTGTTGAAGACATTAGTGTTGTTGTTTCACCAGTATATGATTAAACTTATGTCACATTTCTTCCCTTTGTGTATTTAATGGATCTAAGAAACATGTGCATGCATACATTGGACTTGCAGCATCCTTCTCCAAACGCATACATTAAATACACATGTAGATACAATGTGCTATATAAAAGTTTGATGAACATTGAAAATTTATGCCTCTTTTGTGTTGTCTCCTTCGACTTATCGGCTCTCCCATTTACATCAACGATCCCAACCTTCTTTTACCAAACCAATCTAAAAGATACGGATTATATTCTATGGTAGCATCTCACATGCCCTGTACATTAGGGTAGGTCGTTTTTTCACTATTTCAAAATATCAAATTTTCCATCTATGCGAAAGTTATGTGTTAGTATACTGAATCCTTATATAAAAAAATTAGATCTTTTGCTTGCACCATTGTTTGAGGAAATAACATCTATTATCGTCTACTATAATGCACTAAAATCCTCGTTTTTGCAAAATTTAACCTTTAGAAAACGAAGATTTTTAGTGCATTTTAGTAGACGTTAATTTCATAGTTTTAAGGCGTTCTCCAAGAGTTTTAAAGGTTTTTTTTTATTTGCATCAAAACATTGTCAAAATAGGTCGATTTTGACGTCTTTTTCAAGGATTTTAGCGTACGTTTTCTATCATATTGTACTTATCTGCTACTATGTTGGATCGGGTCACCTATTTTTTGTCTGGGGATCTGGGCTGGTTCTCTCTCTCTGTTCTTTCGGTCTGCACCCTCGGTACTTCTTGGGACTTCTTCGTCTCTGTGTTCGTTGTTGTTTTTAGTAACGAAAACATAGATTTGTATATTTTTAGACGCCTTTATTTATTCTCAAGTTAACCATCACACTCAAAAGAAATAGCCATTATGGAGACACGTCTGCAACCTTTCAAAACCTAAGTTAAAACTCCCTAAATTCCAAGCCCCCCCCCCGCTTCCATGAACTGAACTGACTAACCAGAGGTCAGTCATAAGGCCAGTAAAAGATCAAAGTCCTGGGAATTCAGAATTACCTTTATTTTTAAAGTTTTACTCTACCGTACTATAACTATTCCCGAGAGTTTTTCCTTAGTCGAAGCTCTTTTGAAGTTACACAATTCTTTAAAAAAATATCGTTATTACAATCAAACATTTCAAATTGAACCAAATTTCAGCGTTAAATAACCCCGAAGGAGTTGATATGCCGTTAAACAAACCAAACCAAACTGAACCAAATTAGAACTTTGATAAACCCGCTCCAGTAGGACCAATATATATATATATATATATATTATATATATATATATATATATATAAGATTTTTGGATGTTTGTTTTTATAGAAGCATTGTTGAATAAATTATTTATATTTTGCTTGAAGGCAATTATAAATGCATGTATCGCTATGTACCGGCGGCTGAACGGATATGGTCTCTGACTATGCCTGTGAAGTCCCGGTTTCGATTCCTGTCGGAGGGGAGTCGTTAGTATACATCGCTGAAGAGACTTAATAAAGTCGAAACAGTCTGTACGGTGTTCTGCATAGTGAATTGCGGGATTTACTTGTCAAGATTATTTTCTATAATTATCGAATTTTATGCGATACATGCATTTATAATTGCCTTCAAGCAAAATATAAATAATATATATATATATATATATATATATATATATATATATAAAGGTTTTACATATCTATTTATTAGGTGACAAAGGAACATTCACGACCATATTGGTTTCATGCGATGCAATCATCAGTTGAAGATGTTTCAAATGCATTTGAAACATCTCCACCTGATGATTGCATCGCATGAAACCAATATGGTCGTGAATGTTCCTTTGTCACCTAATAAATAGATATGTAAAACCTTTATATATTTATTTTATTATATTATATAACAACTCTATTTTATATTGAGCATTCTACCAATATTACTGCCTTTGGTACGCCATTCCAGCAAAAGCTGAAACAGTGACCATCTCACACACTATATATATATATATATATATATATATATATATATATATATATATATATATATATACAGACAGTCCTGTTTCGACGTTTTACTTATCGGATAGACTTTGGAGATTACTTCAAGCCAGGATCAAAACTTGACCGATGTTTCTTCAGTAAGAGCCTCTAAACCCCTGGCTATCGTCACACCCACTAGCTGGAAGGGAATTTGTACTGATAAATACATATATATGGAAAGTCTACAAGAGAGGTTTATATAGCTTCGGGAGAGCCTTGCAATTTCAGCGTAAACAGCAGCCGTCAACCAAATTTCCTTCCAGAAAGCTCAAACCACCAGGATTGGAGAACATATACATAATCATCCACAGACGTTTCGAAGTGTTACGCGTCCTCAGTGCGGCTAGACTTTGTAAGTTACTTCAAGCCGGGAACGTAACTCGACCGACTTTTCATCAGTCAGAACCTCTAACCACTAGGCTATCGGCACACTCACTAGCAGGAAGGGAATTTTTACTGATAAATACATACATATGGAAAGGCTATCACAGATCTTTATCCGGTTTCAGGCGAGCATTGCAAATAAATGAAACAGTGCCATCGTATTTCTTTATATTTTCTCCGCGTCTTCAAATCTTACTCTTGAGATGAATTTTCAGTTTAGAAAAGAAATTGTTTTTTTTTCTTCTTAGCGTCCGCCTGGGAACCATAAGGTCCCTGGTTCGATACTAGCCCTCGCCAACTCAGCGTATGAGTTGCACAGGCGTCTGTGCGGTAAGGTAAAGAGTTGGTGGTAGGTGTGGCGTTCCCCCTCAGATGCTAAAAAACAATCTCCTTGGTCTAGCACTAGTGGAAAGGGTATAGACTCCCTCGCTGTCTTTACTTTTTTAAAAATTACTTATATGATAATTATTTGATCTATTTGATATCTTTCATAGTTTTGTAGCCCGTTATATGATGGACCAGTTTATAGTAACTGTAAGCAAAGTAATCTTACAGAACATTACTAAAGTGAGTTTTATTTTCACTACGTGCCCAATTATCAAAGCCTTGTGCCAGACTAAGCTTATCGGGTATTATCGAATAAATGCGTGCTGGTCTCCTGCCCTAAAAAACGCTAAACGGTGCTTGCTGAAAATCCAACCCGCGCTACTATTGAACTCCCTTCGTGACAGTTGTTTGATTTAATAATGTATTGATTGTCTTTATTTTCGAAACTCGGTCGTTTCTATTTAAAAATTCGTAACAGTTGTTTGAATTAAAATAAAATGAAAATATCGAAAAAAGAAAGATATCTTAAAGGGGGCGGGTAAAATATCTATAAAATACCTGGGTAGTAGCTTACTTTTAACGATTTCAAACCACTAAAATAAGTTATTCATCGATAAAAAAACGCCTTCAACCTTGAAACCAATAAAACAAGTTATTTGTCGTTAAAAAAAGCCTTCAAACCGCTAAAAAATATTTTAAAGATGGCGGGGGGGGAATATTTACATTTACTTGTCGAGAAATGACTTGAGGGGGAGTAAAATATCGCTTTCATATCGCATTAACTTTTCGGGAAAAACGACTTCAAACAGCTAGGGAGTAGCGCGGATTGGGTTTTCATCAGGCACCGCTTACCGTTTTTAGGGAAAGAGTCCAGGATGCATTTATGCGATATGTTACATATTAATTGGATCCCTATTACTTTTTAAGGTAGTATAGAAATCCTTATGGCAATCAGTACAGCTGATGGCCTAAAGAGTGAGTGACAATGCTTGACCTCACTCTCACCTTGCTTTCTGGGGATAGAATCGTGAGAACGGAACCCCGATAGAAATCCCTTTCCGGTTTAAGGTGGGCAACTCAGTAAGTCAGTTGCAGTAGTTAGTTGCAGTTAGTCAGTTGCAGAGTTAGAAGCTAGCAAGATGTGACTCTCCGTGCGCAGTTGTCTGGCCTGGGGATCCGGAATAAAATAACATCAAAAGTAAATCGAAGTCTTGTTGTTATTACTAAAGACCAAGACAGAAGACTAGACGATCAGAAGACGGTCGGAAGAATAGACCAGAGTAAGAAGCAGTAAGAAAGTATATAATATATATCTATATGGTACCGTGACGAACGGCTACGTAACAGATATACACTAGCTTATGTTATTATGTTTTGGGAACGCTTGATTTAATGATACAAAGGTTTATTTAGTATTATCACATTTTTTGGTTCCCTCTACTTATTCTTTTAAAATCATTTTTTTTTATTGTTCCTGTGATGAGAAAATCTGTGATGAGAGATAAAGACGAGGGGGTTCCGTTTCTTATGACCCTGTCATCGTTTTTTTTTTTTACTGTTTCAGTTCCCTTTTGCACCTTGCGACCGACACAGATGCGACTTCATGCGGCTTCTAGAACACACATGCTTCTCATTTAAAGCGAAAATCAAAAAGGTCCAATTCAAGCGTGCAATCTACCTCAGTACCTCTCGTTTACAGACTGGTATATCACAGAAAAGCATTGTAAGCGAATTTACTATAGAAATGCACTGTAAGTGATTTTTCTATAGAAATGCACTGTAAATCATTTTTCTATAGAAATGCACAGTAAATGATTTTACTATAGAAATACATTGTAAGTGATTTTACTGCAGAAATATGATGTAAATGATTTTACAATAAAAATACATTGTAAGTGATTTTACTACAGATATACATTGTAAGCGATGTTACTATATAAATGCACTGTAAATGATTTTACTATAGAAATGCATTGTAAGTGATTTTACTGCAGAAATACGTTGTAAATGATTTGGCTATAGAAATCTGGACACTGCTGGATGAACACATAAGTGACGTTCTTCTGTGGACACCTGCACATGATCACATCTTATCAGAGTGGACCGAGCAGCAAAAACTTACATTGATCTGCTTTATGCGTATACTCGATGTCACGAGGGGGACTTGCCATAAGCGATGACCGATAGCGATAGCGATGACCGATAGCGAGAGAGAGTCAGGAAAATCTGTGCTGTCAGCGCGATGATGATGATGATGATAATGATGATGATGATAGAAATACATAGCAAATGATTTTACTATAGAAATGCTTTGAATATTCAGAAGGGATAGTCAGTTGTCAGTAATTTATGAAAATATTATTAATAGAACATGGTCTCTCTCTCTCTCTCACTCTCTCTCTCTCTCTCTCTATATATATATATATATATATATACACACACACACACACACACACACACACACACACACACACACACATATATATATATATATATATATATATATATATATATTAAAATTGCCTGAAAAATGGTTTGAATTTTGTTTGAATTTTTTTTATTCAATTCGGCGCGACATTCGGCGTATGTTTCAAATACATAGAAATCTTTTTACAACTGAGCTTGAAAAAGATTTTTAAGAATCCGATTTTTTTAATGATTTAATTGGGAGCGACACGCTCTCAATTAAATTATAAAAAAATTCAAAACAAAATTCAAATGATTTTGCGGGCCAATCTTATTATAGAATATTTACTTTTCTTTCGTTAGATCAACAACAATATTTTCTGTCTCTGTCTCCGTCTCTGTTTCTTTTGTCTCTATATGTCTGTATTTCTGTCTGTCTGTCTGCTTCCCCCTCTCTCTCTGTCTCTGTCTCTGTCTCTCTCCCTATATATATATATATATATATATATATAACTTTCTGGCCACGTATATTATATATATCTATGTGTGTGTGTGTGTGTGTGTGTGTGTGTGTGTGTGTGTGTGTGTGCATATACACTTATATACAAGGCGTGTCAAAAAAGTATAGAGTTTTTTTGTACTTTTTGACACACTTTGTATTCTGAAAAAAAAAACAAAAAAAAAAACAACCGTTCCATTCATTCTTCATTTCTATATTGGAAAATACAGCTTTAAATTTGGTACTTTTTTTTATTTTGAAAAAATTAATGAATGGAACATTATTCTTTTTTTCAGAATACAAGGGGCGTCAAAAAGCACAAAAAATCTCAATACTTTTTTTGCCACACAATGTATACAACTCTCTGTCGCTCTCTCTCTCTACACACACACCACACACACACACACACACACACACACACATATATATATATATATATATATATATATATATATATAATATATATGCGTAGCCAGAGAGTTATATATGTAGGTATAGATATTGAGATAAGAAGTAAAATATCGGAGAAGACTAAGGTCAAATTTGTAACTCTTCTTCATTATAAACTTATGAATCGAAATATGTAAAATTGCTTAAAAGTAACTTGTCGATTTATCGTCATTTGTTTAACGATTAAAAAGAAGGGAAAAGTCAAACATTTCTTTGGCTTTCGTCAGCGATGTGTTCGCTACTGAGAGTAACGTAGTCAAGTTGAACCATAGAAAACGCATCATCTCACGAATTGTAAAAAGAAAAAGACCCAGAAAAGTCAAACTTAATATCATTGTTATGTAATATAAGTGAATGATCGACAGCAAGTTGGAGAAAAAATATCGAAAATCGTTATTTAACCAGCAATTGCTCGATTCAAGGTTAAAAGGACATATAGACTAAAATATAGGAAGCGCGTGGTGTAATGGTTAAAGTCATGGGAAATGGACTCGTTGCCCCGAGTTCAAATCCTGGATGTGGTAATTGCATTTCACTTAACGCTAATACCCTTGGAAAGGTATGAATCCTACTCTCCCTCCAGCTATGGGTAAATAGTAGGGCAGACTAGGCTCTTTAACCTTGGTTAGGCAACCGGTCTAGGAGAAGGAAACCTCTGAATTCAAAACTGTTGAACTCCGCTTAAGAAATTGACCTTGTGTCACATCCTGCTCGTGCGAAGGGGTTGGTAAATAGATATATGGACTAAAATATCTTTAGACATATATATATATATATATATATATATATATACAGGGGGTGCAAAAGTAGGTATACAGTTATAAAAAAAAACACATACAATACTCATTGAATTTATTATACAAACAAATGTTACATAAACGTGTAATAACATTAATTATTATTGTTAATAACATGTTTAAATTTCTTCCCAGTGGAACTGTAACATCAGCTTGCTCCAGGTTTCGGAGCAGGATTGAGGCTGTGATCGACGCTCATGGCGGTTATTTTGTGTGAAACTTGTTAACAGTAGTGTAATTTCCGTGCCTGTTGAATTTCTTTACAATCCATTAAATTTTGTAGTTACCAAGCACTTGTTCCTTTTCCTTAGGAAACTGTCAAATTTATCCCGAACACCCTATATATATATATATATATATATATATATATATATATATATGTTTGTGTGTGTGTGTGTATGTGTATGTGTTTGTGTGTGTGTGTGTGTGTTTGTGTGTGAACGATTATGCACCGTGTGTGTGTGTTCACACATATATTCTTACAGATAAGTGTGGTTATCAATTTCTTTTGTTTATTTATCTCTCT
Source organism: Doryteuthis pealeii (assembly GCA_023376005.1). Taxonomy (NCBI): domain Eukaryota; kingdom Metazoa; phylum Mollusca; class Cephalopoda; order Myopsida; family Loliginidae; genus Doryteuthis; species Doryteuthis pealeii. The sequence continues at coordinate 61,264,863 of CM042144.1, read as the reverse complement.
CGCTCTTTCCCTTTCTCCTCTCCCCCTCTTTATATATATATATATATATATATATATATATATATATATAAAAGTAAAAAGTAAAGTCGCCGGGGCGGCCTACAGTCGGTATCAGCCAGTCAGCGAGGGAGTCTATCCCCTTTTCAATAGCATCAACAACACACATCAACAACACACACACAAATATATATATATATATATATATATATATATATGTGTGTGTGTGTGTGTGTGAGTGTGTGTGTGTGTGTGTGTGTGTGTTGTGTGTGTGTGTATATATATATATATATATATATATTTATAGTCATTCACAACTACCGTGTTTCGACGTTTCACGTCTCTTCAGTGTGGCTATATACACACACATATATATATATATATATATATATATATATGCGTGCATGCGCGCGCGCGCGTGTGTGTATGTGTGTGTGTGTGTGTGTGTGTGCAAGTGAGAAAAATGGAAGTGAATCCGACAATTATGTTGAAAGATAAATGGCAAGAAGATGTTGTATGGTTAAAAAAATTATTTATTGGAAAGTCGACACGTGCTTCGACCAATAGTTTGTCCTTTGTATACATATTATCATATAATAATAATAATAATAATAATAAGTAAAAAAGTAAAGTCGTGGGGGCGGCCTAAAGTCGGTATCAGCCAGTCGGCGAGGGAGTATATCCCCTTTTCAATAGAGCTAGACTAAGGAGATTGTTTTTAGCATCTGAGGTGGAGCGCTACACCTACCATCAGATCCTTACTTTACCGCACAGATCCGTGTGCTACTCATACGCTGAGTTGACGAGGACCGGTATCGAACTAGGAACCTTGTAGTTTCTAGCCGAACGCTCTACCGACTGAGCTAACCCGGGGGAAACTATAAATCCGTAATCCAAATTTAATGTGTTTAACACAATCATCAGATGTATTCAAACATTTATTTACAAGTATAACATAAATATCTGTTCATATTTATTTCTCTTACTCATTTTCTCTCCCTTTCTCTCTTGACTTTTTGCTTTGTTATAAGATCTAAAATTTGTGTTCGAGCTACAGATACAGTTATGTTACATTTGCTTTTTTAAAAATTTATTACGACAAAGAACAAACACTATTTATAAAAAAATACACATTAAAACACATTACAAAATATACTTCATTACATTCTATTTTATTATGTTGTTATACAATACAATGCTATTTTCTTATAAAACAAAAACGTAACAATAAATTAGGGTGCTTTTTGAGGATCTGGAACGGATTAATGTAATTTCAGTTGATTTTAATGGGGAAAATTGATTTGATATACGAGGAAATTGTGTTACGAATGGAACGAATTAATTTCATAAGTCTTGACAACAATATATGTGGCCGTCACTATATATATATATATATATATATATATATATATATATATATACTATATTGTGAGATGGTCACTGTTTCAGCTTTTGCTGGAATGGCGTACCAAAGGCAGTATTAATTGGTAGAGTGCTCAATATAAAATAGACCCGTTATATAATATAATAAGATAAGTATATAAAGGTTTTACATATCTATTTATTAGGTGACAAAGGAACATTCACGACCATATTGGTTTCATGCGATGCAATAATCAGGTGAAGATGTTTGCATTTGAAACATCTTCACCTGATGATTGCATTGCATGAAACCAATATGGTCGTGAATGTTCCTTTGTCACCTAATAAATAGATATGTAAAACCTTTATATATTTATCTTATTATATATATATATATATATATATATATATATATGTGTGTGTGTGTGTGTGTGTGTGTGTGTGTAAAATTCTGTAACTACTCATGCAAAATTCACCCTTCCTTGACAAGCAAAAAAACAAACAAAAAACAAAAAAACAGTAAGAAATAAAAAAAACCCTCAACCTCCACCCCCCAAAAAAAACCCAGAGAAAACAAATTGTCTTAGAGAATAAGCCCGTAACACTCATGGATTCTCAGCCCTGCCATAAAACCATATACTTTGTCACAGAATCGACACGAATTCCCTGTAGGTTGCTGCGGAAGGACTTGTATAAAATCAGTATGTTTGCTGTCAAGAGATCTCATAGCAAGTCCGGCAGTGGACAAACACATCCTACTACAGATGTTACAAACATTTTCAGAGTGAAAAGTGCCAAGGACCGAGGTCAAGCAACATTCATAATTGTTCGGTTCAAAATGGAGTGTTCGATTATCCGTGCTTCAAATGATTTACAATCATCGTAGATTTCCAAATTGATAGATTTTCCGTCATTTGATCTCAGTCTCCAATATCTGCACTAAGTGCCCTGAGGTTATTTTAAATGACATACTTAAAACGTTTCTTATGTTGATGTCTCGAATGTTTACAACGTTGTAATTTTCTGTAAAACAGTCGCTTAAGTAACCTGACTTCATAGTAAGGTACACAGCCCAACACATGTGATTTCGTATGGGGAGCATCTCAGGATTGGATGTATTAGCTCGCTGATATATATATAATATATATATATATATATATAATTGAAATTAATTTTTTCAGAATACAAGGTTTGTCAAAAAAGTACCAAGTTTAAAGCTGTATTTACCAAGATAGAAATGAAGAATGAATGGAACGTTATTTTTTTTCAGAATACAAGGTATGTCAAAAGTAAAAATAAATCTCGATACTTTTTTGACACACCTTGTATACATATGTGTCCGCAGTACTGAGGGCCTACCGAGAGCGAGGGCCAATAGGGACGGGTCACTAGAGAAAGTCAACGGAAATCCGTGCTATCAACAAGACTTGATGTTGATGATGATATGTATCTATAAATATATTGGAGTGGATCCGGGGGTGGCGACGCTGTTGATAAAGGTGGCTTTCCATATGGAAGTACGTGGCGTAATGGATATAATTGTTGGAATGAACACGACGAGACGAGTTCAAATCCTGAACGAGGCTGTTTGCATTGCACATAGCACTTGTACACTTAGGAAAGGTATGAATCCAACTATTATTCCACCAGCTATGGTAAATAGTTGGGCAGACTGGGCTATTTAACCTTGGTTAGGCAACAATTCTACGAAAACTCTGAATTAAAACCTGTTAAACCCCAAACAAGACCATGTGTCACATCCTACCCGTGTGGAGGGATTGGTAAATATATATATAGAGATATAGATATATGTTGGTAGGTGGTTGGAATATACAGGACGACCCATAAAAAACAGGCCTGACTTTTAAAAAAAGTCTTTTTTTTTTTATCACTCGGTATATCAGGCTCAGTCCGAGTTACGACAAATCTCCAGTACAAACTTGACTTCGTAATAACTCGTCTAATGATTTTAATTACCAATTCTTTTTTAAATACTTGGTTTATCCCAAAGGTAAATCTTCATTAATATTTAGAAATCACAGAAATGTTTATTGTCAATGATGTTTATATCACTTTAAAATTTTAAAATATATCTATTTTTCTACATAATTTATATCTCGGTCGATAAATTTTTATAGGCGCTGTAACAATTTTTTATGTCCATGTCATGTGAGCTCGTCGCAATATTGTTGAGGAAGCATCGAAACTAGTCGTCGTTGCAAAATCCTTACACCTTTTTGACATCCATGCACGACTCACCATACGTTGATTGGTAATTAATTTCAATCGGTTTAATGCCTTTTGCGTTCTAAAACCAAATAACTGCGGGAACTTCCCCCTTGGCGATAGCGCAAACCAGGAGCTCCATGAAAAACGACTGACAAACAAAGATCGAGCGTGGCATCGAGGCACGCACAAGGACAGACGCAAGCACAACAAACACAACATTGTTGCCAATAGCCGCCTGAACAGGTGCCTCGCGTTCTCAGAGCTTTTGAGACCTTACCTTTGGGATTGCTCTTGTATAAAACTCTGTTACAACTTAAAATGTACACTACTTACACAGATTATATTTTTATAGTGGTAACAAAACAGCAGCTGTACGGCCACTTATCTCCCATCTAACAAATCATCACAGTAAAACGAGCAAGACATACAGGACACTACTGGAGAAGTAAGGACAAACTCATTAGCTATGTTTTCCAGTATTTTCCGATGAACCCCTGCACATGGAAACACGTTTCTTGTTTGGTCGAGAAGCAAAAAATTATATTCATTAGCTCTGTGAGGAGGACACTGAATGCCTATAGGACTTTCCAAGGGCGATGGCCGACAGGAAGGGATGCCGAGAAAGAAACAATAACGATATATATATATATATATATATATATATATATATATATATATATATACATATATATGTGTGTGTGTGTGTGTGTGTGTGTGAATATGCATACATACATACATACATATATATATATATATATATATGCATATATATTGTTTTTGTTTATATATATATATATATATATATATATATATATAATATATATATATATATATAATAATTTTTAAAAGTATTTTACGATAAAATGAAAGAGGGGATTTATTTGTTATAAGTAACCTAACGATTAAATTTACTCATTTTACAATAATAACAATTTAGTATTTTAGTATTTGTGTGTGTGTGTGTGTGTGTAGTGTGTGTGTGTGTATACGCGCGTGTGTATATGGCCCTACTGATATGTAATACTATCAGATTGATTGATCAATAAATAGAGAGAAATGATCACACAGATGGAGGATATTATATATATATATTCTTTTACGAGAGAGAGAGAGACAGAGAGAGAGAGAGAGAGAGAGAGAGAGAGAGAGAGAGAGAGAGAGAGAGAGAGAGAGAGAGAGAGAGAGTTACATGCATCTATCTATCTATCTAGTTCTATCACTTTGTCGAGCCAGGCATCCATCTATACATACATCCCTAATTACATACAATACTCATATATATATATATATATATATATATATATATATATATATATATATATGCACACACACACACATACACACACACACATATATATATATATATATATGTACACCACAGAACCAAACTGCAGGCAAAAAGTATTCCACACGGAGAAAAAAGAAAAGAAATTAAGCTTAAAAAAAAGTACATAAGTTACTCGTTTCCTTGAAATGCGCTGAAGAAAATATTTTACATTGATCTTATCGATCGATTTGATCGGGCCAATCGAATACATATTCGCCGGTTTTTATTAGAGTTTACATTTTATGATAGCTTATGTACGAACACACACACACACACACACACACACACACACACACACACACACACATATATAATATATATATATATATATATATATATATATATATATATATATATATATATATATATATATATGTGTGTGTGTGTGTGTATTAGGTATTTTTGCACGAATGTATTTATATCAAATACATTTTTCAAGCTAATATTTCTCGGAAAAGATGAAAAAGAAATAAAATAAAGTTCTTGCTCAAGGTCACTGCTTCTACGTTTTGAGACATCTTAGTAAGTGTACAAAAAGTGATTGATAGGACCAACACAACTACTTTCAAACAAATATATACCGAAGCGCATATGCACATAGATTTTCTAATAAGTAGCTCTTCCTACTTAATGTGTACAAAATATCGATTTTTAGGCTATTTCCTTTGAGAGTTTGGTTCAAATTTGAGCCGACGAACAGGAATCTGGTAAGGAAACTATTTTATGTGTCAAGGTTATCTTAATCGATTCACATGTTTCTTCACTTCCGATAATCACGATATATATATATATATATATATATATATATATATATATATGTGTGTGTGTGTGTGTGTGTGTGTGTGTGTGTATCGTGATATATTGTATATTGGTGATATAGTTTGCTATATCTATAAGTAAATAGTGCTCAATATCTTTGATAGAGCATATACATCTAAGTTAGTGTATACATGAAGCCATCAGCTCTGGCAGTTTCTCGCTTTAATTGGCGAGAAACTGACAGTTAACAAGCTAGGTTGACTTTATGTGTCTGCTATACTAACTTATATATATATATATATAAGGATATCTACCAGATATCAGATTTTAGCCCTGAAGAGCTTTATGCGAAACTAATAGTAGGTTCGTCTGACTCAGTAGATATCCTTATTACTTGGCTCTACTTAGGTATCGAGCACTTTTTACAATTTAGCTTCTCCTAGCGGTTATATGAATATATATATATCTTATATACATATATATACATATAAATTGTTTTTTCTTTTGGCCAAATACTATACCAATAGATTATTTTCTGTTGGTACGAATATCTTGGTCTTTTCTTTTTTTCAAAATTTTTTTTCTTCCTGGTTGATGTTTGGTAGTATATTTTTACAATCAAACTCTCTGCCGGGTTTTTTCTCTCCGCAAGGATCTACCAACACGCTTGGTATATTATATATATATATATATATATATATATATATATATATATATGAAAAATAGATGAAAATTAATCCGACAGTATGAAATTTAACATTTTTTAAACATCATTTGTTTTTTCAAAAATGTTAAATTTCATATATATATATATATATATATATATATATATATATATATATATATATATATATATATCATCCATGTACAGACTTGTTTCGCTGTATCACGGCTCTTCAGTGCGACTATACTTTCAGGCAGCATCAGCTCGGGTTTGAAACTCAACTGATTTTCACAATTCCAAATGGATCACCTATCCAACCCAGTTGTGTCTAGCCCTGTATTATCGTTGTGCTGGTTTGCTGCATTCGTTTAATGAACAAAAGATAGAAATGTTCACGTAGTGAGTTTTCAGTGTAAACAAGTGACACGTGCGAGAGTCACTGCTAGCGGCTTACGGTAAGATTGCAGTGTTGGGAGAGCCACTGTGAGTGGCTTAAGATGGTGGAGAGTTAAATTATGAATATATCGCCTATGGTATTTGGAAAGCGAATTTTGCTAGAGAGACGATTACCGCCGTTTACTGGAATGTAAAAAATCCAATGATAATCTTATCCTTGGGAGCTGAGAGCATCCCTCTATTGCACTAAAAGAGGTATGATTAATCGCATGTTCTAATGCTTATGGAAAGGATCGAGGAACACTAACTTTTTGGCAACTACTCACATAAAAAAGAATTTAATCGGAATAACAAAAACTACAAGGTTCCCGGTTCGATACCGGCGTTCGCCAACTCAGCGCATGAGTAGCACAGCTTTTGTGCGGTAAAGTGGGGACTTGATGGTAAATGTAAAACAATCTCCCTGGTCAAACGCTAGCGAAAAAGGAATAGACTCCATCGCTGTCTGGCTGTTAGAATAGGCCACTGTCTGACAATAGGCCACTCTGCTATATATGGTGGAGTGGCCGATTGTCAGTATCAGCCAGACAGTGAGGGTGTCTCTCCCTTTTTCGCTAGTTACTGTGGTGGAGCGCCACACCAACCATCAACTACCACTTTACTGCACAGATCAGGTTACCCAATTTGTGCTATTCATGCGCTGAGTTGGTGGGTACCGGTATCGAACCTGGAACATTGCGATTCCTAGTTGGGTGCTCTACTTTTTTTTTCAATATTATAGGACGAGTTTTCGTATTATTTTATAGAAAATTCCTCCTTATGCCACCAATTAACGTTTTTGCGTAGTGATTATCGCAGGTCAGACCCCACATCTTAAGACCTTGTTACCATCTGTTTTGATATCATATTTTGTAATATCTGATGAAATTTTTTTCTCCCTTTTTTCTCCTTGATTTGAAATTTGTTTTTTTGTTAAGATATTTGATTTGATATTTTTGTTTTGTCAAAATACATTTCTCCTTGACACTATAGCCACTTAAGTTTTATGGAATGAATTGACTTAAATCACATTTTTTTTAGAAAATTCCACTTATGCTGCCATTCTTAAGTTCCAACCCTTAAGTTAATTTAGTGCATTTAACAGATTCCACCTCTAATTATGGAATGTGTAGCTCAGTCGGTGGAGCGTCCGACTAGGAACCTCAAAGTTCCGGGTTCGATACCGGCTCTCGCCAACTCAGCGTATGAGTAGTACGGGATTTGTGCGGTAAAGTAAGGAACTGATGGTAGGTGTGGCATTCCACCTGAAACGCTAAAAACAATCTCCTTGGTCTAGCGCTAGTGAAAAGGGGATAGGCTCCCTTGCTGTCTGGCTGATTACGACTTTAGTCCACCCCGACGACTCTACTTTTTACTTTTATTTATGATATACTGTGGTACTTTGACTTAGGAGTTTAATTCGTTCTACTCGTAGATCAATTTCCTCGTATATCAAATCAATTTTATCCATTGAAATAAACTGAAATGCCATTAATCCGTTCCAGTCCTACCAAAAAACACCCTATTTTTTGTTACGTTTTTTTTTTTTAGATAAGAAAAATATCACTGTATCAGCTGTAATATGTTTTAATGTTCATTTTTTTAAAGAATAATATTTTGCTTTGACGTAATAAATTTGGAAACTTAAATGTTCTTAGTGAACTTATTAAGATAAGCGTACTTGAAGCTCGCTCGTACCACAAATTTTAGCTGCAACACGGAGCAGAACTCAAAGAGTGACATCTTGTAACTCGGAAAACTCGTAAGTAGAAACTGATAATTCAAAGTACCGCTCTAACAAAATATTAATATGAAGTAGTCCAAAAATAAGTACACTTCTTTTGTATATTCATGCAATTCTATTATTCATTGGTTCATTGATTTTTACGGCATATCAACCTGTCTAGGGTAATTTTATGCCTAGAGGTTAGAGAATTGCATTCCTCGTACATTCATATTTACATTTTAGTGTAGTTGGTTTCTTAAGATTTTTTACAACACAATTAGATGATATCAGGTATTCCTATCTAAAATGATTTTCACACAGTTGTATGATTATGTGGCTTCAAGTAATTATTTCAATTTAATAATAGTCATTTGTTAGTACACAGTTGCAGGGTTTCAAGTAACTAATAATAATTCGCAGTAAACAATTATGGTTTCAACTATTCTTAATACACGTAATTAAAAGCTATATTGCATTTCAATCGAATACTAATGATATTTAAATAGATCTATTAGACTAATAGATACACTAACATATCGGATAGAGTGGGCCTGGGAGTAATGGCAATGAAGGGTTACTAATTTTAATTTTTGTTAAGGAGTTTCAATGTAGAGTCTAGATTATCGATCATATGGAAATTTGATCTCCCCGATAAAGATCTTGCAACAACCTCTGGTTAAAAAAGTCCAAATCGTCCAAGATGAAATGCAAAAATGTAAATCCTGATTATCTAGTATTGTTTATACACCGAATTTTTATTTCTTATGAGTGTCGTAAAATGAAAAGGATATACTACACAGAAAAATAGAGAGAGAGAGAGAGAGAGAGAGAGAGAGAGAGAGAGAGAGAGAGAGAGAGAGAGTAGGGGAAATATAAAGTATTGGATCTTATTGGTTAGTTTAAATGTCCATAGTTCTAGGTAAAAATTTTGTATAAAAAATCAAATATATTTATGTGTCAAGACATATTTCAGTATAGCTTACAAATTGGTAAAATCATGTGTTCATATTTGGCAAAATATAGATTTAACATCTTCGTGGATCGTAAGCAGAACAATACATTTTAATGGATCGAAAGCATATATATATATATATATATATATATATATATATATATATATATATATATATATATATAGCCAGTTTTTTTGACGAACTGTACGGACAGAAAAAAGTAAATGTAATCCATAAACGGAAATACGAAACGTTTTAGAAAACTTTTAAATGCTATTAAAAAGAGAAAAAAATTAACGAAAAGTAAAGCAGATTTATATCGAAAAAAAAACTCGACTCAAAAAAGGTAATCGTTACGGAAAAGAATGAAATACAATAGAAAGAGACGAGTTATTTTTAAAGAAATTTATGGAGAAAGTTACAAAAACAGAAATGGGGAAATAATATGGAAAATAGCGGAAACTGGGAGATTAAAAAAACGGGAATGGAAGATAAATATCCGAAAAGGAGAAAAATTGATTAAAAACAAGACCAACAACCTAAAAATGAAAAAAAAAAACAAAAAAAAACAGACTGAAAATCGAATTAGAAATAAAAATGATTGAAAATACAATATAAAGTTAATGATATACGAACAAAAATTCTTCTGCGTCCCTGGATTTGAAAACTGGACAAAAATTTAAAATCTCAGTTAAACAAAACAATGAAATATTAAACACCGAAACACGTTTTCTTTTTTCTTTTTACTTATATTTCCTTCTTTTTTCTATCTTTCCTTTGTTTCGCTTTATTTTTACTTTCTTTCTTTTTTCTTTCTTCCTTATCACATGCTTCTACATATTCTTTTCCTGCTCTCTCTCTCTCTCTCTCTCTCTCTCTCTCTCTCTCTCTCTCTCTCTCTCTCATACACACACATTTTGTGTCTATATTTTTTGTTTTTCTTTCTCTTTTTCTGTGTTTGTTTGTTTTTGTTTGTTTGTTTGTTTCTTTTTCTTTCTTTCTTTCTTTCTTTCTTTCTTTCTTTCTTTTCCTCTCCATATTCTTTACTGCTCTCTCTCTTTCTCTCTCTCTCTCTCTCTCTCTCCCTCTCTCTCTCTCCTCTCTCTGTATTTTTCTTTGTCTTTTTCTTTGTTTTCTCTTTTATTTCTTTATTTTTTCTTTCATTGATTCTTTTTTCCTTCTTGTTTCTTTCTTCCTTTCTTTCTTTGTTTCCTTCTTTTTTCTTACTTTTTTCTTTCTTTCTTTTGTGTCATGAATGTATTCCATATATAAAGAATGTAACCTGCTTTATCACATTTGTTCCTTAGAAGAATCTTCGGGATTTTTAAACATTTGAAATCTTCTGGGTCACACAAAAAACAATAATAAAAACAAGATTATTTTTGTCTTTTTTTATTATTTCAATCCGTCTTATTTCCTATATTCTCCCTTAAAATCCGTACATTTAAACACATAAAGTGCGTCTGAAAAATACTCTTATATGTATCGATCCTGAATGAGTTTGCATTTCACTTAGCGCTAGTGCCCTTGGGAAATGTACATTTCATCTGTTCTCGTCTCTGCTCATCTATGGGAAATAGTAGGGCAGACTGGGTTATTTAGGCCTGGTAAAGCAACCAGAATTTTGGCTATTAAATAAAACTAGCACGACCTGTGGATATAACATAGTATGATATTTTCTATCATCTTTGTATGTTTCATTTGAATAGCACCAAATATATATATATTTACCAACCCTTCCACACGAGCAGGATGAGGCACAAGGTCAATTTCTTAAGCGGAGTTTAACAGGTTTTGAATTCAGAGTTTTCCTTCTCCTAGACTGGTTACCTAGCCATGATTAAAGAGTCCAGTCTTCCCTGCTATTTACCTTTAGTTGGATGGAGAATTGAATTATACCTTTCGCAAGGGTATTAGCGCCATGTGAATTGCAAACAGCTTCGTCCAGGAATTGAACTAGGATCGACTAGTCCATTTCCTACGACTCTAACGATTAGACTACGCGCCTCCATAATAGCCTACATAATAGCACCAAATATAAGTTCAAGCATCACCAAATTGGCTGATGCAGATTCTTGATTCATCACAGAATATCACATTCATCCAATTGTCCACACTCCATGTTTTCTCTTATGCACACTTTAACCTCATTTTCTTGTTAACTCGAAAGAACCAACACATTTTACCACACCATTGTGGATCGCCTTCTCAGGGAGGCACGTGATGTACTGGTTAGAGTCGTAGGAAATGGACTTGTCGACCCGAGTTCAAATCCTGGACGAAGCCACTAGCGCTAATACCCTTGGGAAAGTTATGAATCCTACAATTCTCCCTCCAGCTATGGGTAAATTTTAGAACATACTGGGCTCTTTAACCTTGGTTAGGCAACCAGTCTAGGAGAAGGAAAACACTGAATTCAAACCTCTTAAATCTCCTCTAGGGGTGGTCACTACTAGAATTGGCTCAGTCCTAATTAGTGATTTATTTCAATTAAAAAGAATTCTTGTGTTTTATTATCATTTTCATTGTTTCAATTGTCAATGTTTTTTTTGGTGTCATATTTCCTTTCAATTAGGATGGTGACTGTAAACCAATTTGCATATCTAAGCTGTTGTTGGTATATGATTTTTGGAATGCAAATTACAATATCAGTTCATAAATCTTTTCTATATATTGGATTATTCGTATTTGGATTATTCAGACTATTGTCCTCATCTCTATTGTTATATACACAATGTTTCAGTCGATGTGCCTTCCGGCCTTCGTCAGGTGTTTCTTGTTGAACTCGGTAACCTTCTTGTCGAATTCGGAAGACTTCACAAAACTTCGAATCGAACCCTTTATTCAATCCACGGGCGTAGACTGTTTTCATCCGTTAGTCATAACCGGGTACAATTATCAAACTATGTTAAGTATTCTATGTTATTATCACCCTTGGCTAAGATTGAACCTGCAACCTAGAGATGATTGTTACTTAGAACTGTGTTGACTCCCTTATATCCGTTGCGCCATGTGTCCAACTGGACAATTCAGAGGGAACTTTTGGTACTTATAAACTTTTTTACCTAGAATATTTACTTTTATACTCATCCATGATTTTTTACTCTGACTCATATTGCGTTTTGTATTATTCTATAATATTTTCCTCTGCATGGCTCGGGAAAAATATACCAATAATCTGAATAATTTAATCTTAATTTCTTTGTTTAATGACGTATAAACTTTCATGGGTTATTTAATGCTACATACATCCTTTTATTTTAGAAGAACAGAAGTGGTACTATTCAATCAATAGCTGGAGAGATGAGGTGGTTTTTATCTTTCCTAAGGGTATTAATCCGCAATTAAACATAACAGCACAGAGGGAATTCGAACTCGCTTACTACGATATCGCAGTCCAGTGCTTTACCACTACACCCCTTAACCTAGTTTGTTTAAGGTATATTTTATAAAGCCAGAATATTCAGCTATTAAATAAGAATGTTTTGCCTTTTATCTGTTATTAGTTTATTTACTGCTAAACGAAAAATCTAAGTAAACATACTCTATATGTGTTAATTCTATTATTTCTTGCCCGGGGTAGCATATCATTTTCTCAGGCAGCAGGTAAATATTGTTCTGGATCGTTATGTTTGGTTTTCTTATCTAAAGAATTCATGTAAAGCCTTTGATCTATATACAATACACCTTTCTTAATATCGTATGTCATTCATTTGGAGTTGATGATATTTTGAACTATACAGGTAATTGTTCATACAATCAACAGTGCGTCATGTCGTAAGTCATTCACCTTTTAAACCTGTTGACTTTTGAGGAAAAGACAGATTAGATTTCATCGCAAAGTTTGATCTGCTAGGGAAATCTATTATGAGTAACCTTGTCAGCGGCCCGGTGTATCAAATATCCCAAAAGCCCCATTATGAATCGGCCCATATAAGCGAGTCATTAATTTTGACGGAATATGTTTTTCAGGTGTTGGCCTTTTCTAAATTAACAAAATGACACTTTCACAGTTTTCTTTTCTTTTTTTTTTCTTTTTCTTTTTTCATTAAGGGTTCTCTCACTTTTTGTTGTTTGGCTCCGTAACTTTCTGGGTCACGAAAAAGATATGATCACAGCTGTCTGAATTTGAATAATTCGCTAAGGTATTGTACGTTGTAATAGGTTCTGGTTTAGAACTTCAAACCCCCTACCAGCTTCGTAATCGGACAGCTTTGATCTCTTTTCTATTCTGTCTGAACTTGACAAAACTCAAAACCAATAAACTGAAATTTTCCTAATAGTTTTCTATTTCTAATTCTGAATTATTCAAAGTTTTGTTTCTATGGCTTTCTATTATTTATTGTTTCTTATTAATCTATATAAGTTAAGAGAAAGGAAATGAATCCGACGGTATGAGTATAGATAAAAGGATATGAAAACAACACAATATGCTGTTAAAGTGAAAAGATTTTATATCATATTCATAGATAATATTGAACAATATTTCGATTTATAAAAATCATCTGCAGAGCTTGTTTATACTCCGGACTTATCAATAGCGGAGACGAAAATAATATGAATTCAAAACGAAAATATTAACTACCGCATAACTTTTTTGCAACATCAATGTTTTCGTTTTGAATTCATATTATTTTGGTCTCCGTTATTGACAATTCCGGAGTATAAACAAGCTCTGAAGATGATTTTTATAAATCGAAATATTGTTCAATATTAGCTATGAATATGATATAAAATCTTTTCACTTTAACAGCATATTATGTTGTTTTCATATCCTTTTATCGATACTCATTAATCTATCTATCTATTTATACATATATAAAGGGCAATTATGTGTATATGTATGTTCGGAGGAAACTTCGAAAATAAAACAATTAACAACAAATATATACACATATATACACATATACACATTAAATATCACCAGGACTTGGTTTTTTTAGCAAGAATTATAGAGATTTGGTTTATATCATTTAAATGATAACAGCATGGCCTTTTTTTTCATTCAATATTTTAGATAGCCGACATTAACATTTCTTTTCAGAGTAGCTGAATCAATGCAAGGTCTATTTTTTACATAGGAATTTAAATGGGGCATCCCATGAGGATTCAACTCACGATTCAGTAATAATGGATATGCGGGACTAACTTTAAAAATCGCCCTCAACTACTAGCCGCTGCTAGTACATATATAAAGGGCAGTTGTGTGAATCTTTATGTCCGGAGGAAACTTCGAAAATAAAACAATTAACGACAAAGTAAATATATATACACATTAAATATCACCAGGGCTTAGTTTTTGAGCAAAAATAATGAAGATTTGATTTATATTTGGGAAGATATTTAAAAATTCAAATTTGAAAAATAACAGAAGGGAAAGTCATTTGCATGTTATTTTGTTTATCTTTTTTTGTATGTTTTTTTTTTTCGCTTTGAAATATAATATTGATGGATTGAATTACTTGCATCATTTATATCTTATTTTATTTAAAAATTGTAAATCATTGGATGGAAATTTCTTACTATATTGTTATATATTTCCGTGGGGATTTTTATGGGGCAACCAGCGAGGATCTCACTCGCGATAAGTAATAATGGATATGTGAGACTAATTAAAAAAAAAAAACCCTCTACATAATTCTGAATTATTTAAAGTTTCGTTTTTATGGCTTTCTATTATTTATTGTTTCTCATTAGTACTTTATATTATTCCAAATATTTTTAAACATTTTCTACCCTTTATAGTTTCCTATTATACTTTCATATATTTTTCTATTACACAAGGTTTTATATTAGTTTTCTATTGCTTATTTTAACCTCTATTTCAATTTTATATTATAGTTTCTATTATACAGACTGGAGAAAAATGATCAGATACAGTTGTGGGCTTTTTAACAGTGCGCCCAATATCATGGAGAAAGCATGTATATATAAGGTAGCGTAGCGTGGACATGAAGTCAACAGCGCTTGGTTACTGACAGTTTCTCGGCTATGTGATTTTCAAACAGACAGTTAGATACACACACACAGACACACACACATATATATATATATATATATATATATATATATATATATATATATACACAGGGTGTGTCAAAAACTATCGATATTTGTTGTAATTTTTGACACACCTTGTATTCTAAAAAATAACGTTACATTCATTAACTTTTTTTCAAATTACAAGGTGTGTCAAAAAAGTACCAAGTTTAAAGCTGTATTTACCAAGATAGAAATGAAAAATGAATGGAACGTTATTTTTTTCAAAATACAAGGTGTGCCAAAAAGTACAAAAAATCTCGATACTTTTTTGACACATCTTGTATATATAGTGAATAAATGGAGGAAAAACTTTTCAATGTTTGAATAAGTGCAAGAAAAATTTTCAAATTTGGTTCATGTAATAATTTAATTTCAGCTGCAAAATGTAGTATCATCAGATAAACAACCATGTTTTTGCTCTCTCTGTCGATGTTGCATTCTACAGCTGAAATAAATTATTACATGAAGCAAATTTAAAAGTTTTCCCTTCATTTATTCATTATTTTGCTCTGTCCGTCCACATAATAGTAACAGTTAACCTACAACAGTACAGTTGAACTCCACATGGAATGATCCTCGGCACCATATATATATATATATATATATATATATATATATATATATATATATAGAGAGAGATAGGGTGTACTCCAAAAATTTACCCCCCCCCAAAAAAAAAAGAAACAACCCTCCCCCCAAAATCCCACCCCAAACAAGAAAACAAGCACAAAACCCCAGAAAATCTAATACGCTGGCTTTTACATTTGCATATACATTTTTATTCCACTGTATTAACCCCCTCTCCAACCCCCCAGAAAAAAACGCGCACGCGCGCGTATGTTTGTTAATATTGGTAATATAGTGTTGTGTTTATAAGTAAATAGTGCACAATATCATTGATAGAGCATGTATATCTAAGTTAGGGTAGCGTAGGCATAAAGTCAACGGCGCTTGGTAATTGATGGTTTCTCACTTATCTAGTTTTCAAACCAAGACTTTGTTTTCCTTTGATTTTCTTGGTTTGAAAATCGTATAGGTGAGAAACTGTCAGTAACCAAGCACCGTTGACTTCATGTCCACGCTACCCTAACTTATATATATATATATATATATATATATATATATATATATATATGGGGGAAAATATGGATATAAATTCGACAATGATACCGGCTTTGGAAAATATCTTTAAAAAAGTTCGATTTCGTATCTTAGTGTCCTGAGTATGACGATAAACTGCATCTAATGTTGAAGTTCCAATTTTGGAGCTCTGTGGAGTGTGGAGTACCTATTCATCACGATTACTCCCAGGTCCACTCTGACCCGGAATGGTAGGGTCCCATCTATGAGTTAAATAGAAAAATTGAGCTTAAAAAAGTTGAATATCCCTCCTGAATGAACAAAACAGAATGTCTTCGGCAATGATAACCCAACGAGAGTTGACATGCCGTAAAATCCAAACAAATATATATGCAGTTTAGTGTCATAACCAGGACACTGCTTTTTTTCGTCTTTCTCCGCTACAGGGGATACAGTCAGCGTATTCTAAGCCTCCTCGACAGGATATAGTTATTTATAACAATGATCTACATAGATAGATAGTGATACAATACCCTACAAATTAAACCCACCCCTTACTTTTCACTTCCTCTCTCTACACCACACATCCAAACTCTCCACACTTTCCCCTCCTTTTATCTCTCATCGTATCACTCAGTACTACCCCCCGTCCCATCTCTTACTCCCCAATTACCTTTTCAGTATAAAAGTAGACTGTAAAAATCATTTGGTCTTCACAATAAATTTTGACAAAGCTTCGCTAAATACCGAGGCAAAATATCAATTGAATTTAGTTGTTGTATTGTTATATCCACTTTTTCCTCGGTTTTCAACCACATAGATGGATAGGTATTTTTCCAATCAGTTCGCGACAGGTAGGATGTGGCACAAAGTCTCAAGTACGAGACATCTAGTGAGGACGAACTCATTATTAAGTAATAATGGATCCGCGAGATTAGCTTGGTAACCATTACGCCATGATGGGATACCGCTCTATATAAACAGATATATAGGTAGATATATAGATATAGAATTTATTTATCTGTGTATGATCAGAATAGTGAATCTTAGGGCCCGTTTAGCTCAGTCGGTAGAGCGTCGGACTCGAAATCACAAGGTAAGGGGTTCGATACTGACTCTCGCCAACTCAGTGTATGAAATAGCACAGGAATCTGTGCGGTAGAGTGAGGAGCCGGTGGTAGGTGTGGCGCTCCACTTCAGATGCTAAAAAAAATCTCCTTGGTTTAGCGCTAGAGAAAAGGGGATAGACTTCCTCGCTGTCTGGCTGATTCCGAATTTAGGCCACCCCGATGACTTTACTTTACTTTACCTACTTTATATCAAATTGCGCTTTTATTAAAGATTGGTTACTTAATGAGAAAACTAACTTTTCTTCCCCTAAAAGTTTTACCTCGTAAAATTGACTGTTGATCTTTTTAAACTGTTATGAATAGGAAACGTAAAGTGCATTCAAAGTAAAATTTTGCAAATCTGAAATCATTAATAACTCAAAATTGGTTAACTTTGAGACTTTTTTGACAGCAATTTTGAATCCCTTCGGCTAAAATGCTCAAAGAAACCAATTTTTAGGAGTAGGAAAACTCTAAAATTTATTTTACAGACAAAAATAAATAACAAAAAGTCGCCATTTTTCGCGATACCCCACCCAAATTTGGAGAGTTATATCGATTTTTAGAATCAACATAATACAAACACTCCGGGTCAGAGTGGACCTGGGAATAATAGCAATGAAGGGGTACTCCACACTCCCTAGAGTTCCAGTATTGGAACTTCACCACAAGACGCAGTTTAACGTCTTATCCAAGACACTAAGGTGCTAGGGCTTGACGTAACCAGTCGATTGATCGAAGGGGCCTCTCCGACTGCCAGTCTAGCCCAAGTAAGTCATGGACTGCTCTACCATCAGAATTCGTTCCTTAAGCATCACGGGTCGCCACCCACGGCCAACAGTTGGCCTCATTTACTGCAGTCGACATATTTTACTGTCGCAGCTGACAGGGCTCGTATAATTGAAGATCAATAAAAATTAGGGTAAAAGGGCGAAACAAAAAAAAAAAAGTTTGTTATTTCTATAAGTTCGAATAGGAACCACAAGGTTCTGGGTTCGGTACCGGCCCTCGCCTACTCAGCGTATGAGTAGCACAGGGAACTGTGCGGTCAAAGGAGGAGCTGGTGGTAGATGTGGCACTTCACTTCAGATGCTGAATCAATCTCCTTGGTCTAGCGCTAGTGAATAGGGGATAGACTCCCGCGCTGTCTAGCTGATACCGACTTTAGACCACCCCGACAACTTTACTTATTTCTATACTGTATAATTTTACAGGGTTCTCTGTGTCCTTTTCCGAGACGAACTAAGACGTCTCCGTGTGTCCCCAAGATCAAAGATACAATACTGTTGATTCATGAGTATTTTCTCTGTCGATATTTCCCTTCTAATAATGTTTCTTTATTCTTTGAGTCATTGCAAGTTCTATCAATAAAGCCATATCGATATTGTCGTATTTCTGAATTGACAGAACCTTTTGCCTATTTATCGAACTGACGATAATTAAGTCTCTTATTTTTTCTACTTTGTTTGCTTCGTATTCTCGAGCAATTTTCTTTTCTTTTTTGTTCTCATACCAGTTTCATGTTTATTTTTAAACTGTCTCAGCGAGTATCATTATAAGCTTGACTGAATTCTGCCTTTCATTGTGATATTTCTGGGCCAATTAAGATCGATACTCATTCTTTTTTTTTGTTTATGAGGAGACACCATTACATATATTAATAATTTATATGGGTCATTCAAATATGATAAAAATAACATCAAGATAGATTTGAATAAATTTTGATTCATACGTAAATTATTCAATAATTTTTTACGGGTATTATATCAATTTAGTATGTAAAATCACTTCAAAACTAAATTTAATGGAATTGTTGAGACTGACAGAAAAAATACGACCGGGAAAATGAGGACATTAAGTCTATTTTCTAGTTTTATTGATTATCACCCGCACGCCGAAATAATTATCGCATCTAGTGGTGAGGCCCCGTTTTTGGAGATTTGGGAAGTGTGAAGTACCCCTTCATTATTATAGATCTGTGTAAAAATATTCCTATTCGATGGGAATACTTGATGCCACTCAGTCGTAAATTAATTGTATTACGAAAAGTTACTTAAAGCTATAATTTATTATCAAGGCATATTATTGGCTATTACTCAGTCTCCAGTGAAAAATCACTAGTTAGAGCTGGTGGGAAAACACGATAGGAATCTAATAATAATAATAATAATAATAATAATAATAATAATAACAGAAAATACTGGAGGATCTAGAAATCAGAGGAAGAATAGAGACCACCCAGACTACTGCACTGCTGCAATCGGCTAGAATACTCAAAAGAGTCCTGGAGGAGACTTGTTGTCACTCAGAATCCAGTGAAATACCATCAGCTTACGCTGGTGTGAAAAACTCAAAAGGAGTGAAAATAATAGACAAATACATGGACCTTGCTAGAGAACTGAAAAAAAACCCAACAAAAAACAAAAAAAAAAAACACTGTGGAATATAAGGGTGAAATAGAAGAGTTCCCAAAAGTTTAGAAAACTGAGTAGAAGAATTGGAAATCAGAAGAAGAATTGAGACCATCCAGACAACAACATTGTTAATATCAGCAAGAATACCCAGAGGAATCCTGGGGGGGGGGGCTGAGGGCACTTGTCACTCCAGTGAAACACCGTGAGCTTATGCTGGTGTAAAAAATAATAATAATAAAGTACAGATTTGTATGGAGGCACGGGTAGCATATACGCATGGGGTTTATATATATATATATATATATATATATATATATATATATATATATATATATATATATATATATATATATACAATACTTTGAAAATAACGGTAGCATAGCAAGATAATAAATAGTCAGATACACAAAGTTCAAAAGCCAAGGGGATATCAAAAGTACTCAAACCACCTGCACATACTGTATAAATGACAATATGGGTAGCAATCATAACAGTCAGGATATATATATATATATATATATATATATATATATATATATATATTATAACGCTAAAAGTATTTTAAAGATGAACGAAAAATGCAGAGCAATATCACTTTAATACTTTTTATAAATAAACCCGGCCTAAAAGGAGAAGGGCTGGGTTTATATACCCGGTGCCCGAGGGGCCCTAAAAAGGGAATGCCGAAGGGATCACACACTTTTTCCACTGACCACTGTATGGGCTTTGGTTTGTCCGTGGCACCCCACGTTAAAATGTCCTTGAGCCAATCCAGGAAAAAAAAACGCACGACTCAGAATTTCACTTCATCAATCTGCAGATGAGCTATTATCCAATATATATATATATATATATATATATATATATATATATATATATATATGTATATATATATATTATTATTTATATTTTGCTTGAAGGCAATTACAATGCATGTATCGCATAAAATTCGATAATTATAGAAAATAATCTTGACAAGTGAATCCCGGCAAAGGATGGCTCGCTATGCAGAACACCGTACAGACTGTTTCGACTTTATTAAGTCTCATCAGCGATGTATACTAACGACTCCCCTCCGACAGGAATCGAAACCGGGACCTTATGCGATACATGCATTATAATTGCCTTCAAGCAAAATATAAATTAATAATTTATTCAACAATGCTTCTAAAAAACAAACATCCAAAAATCTTATTCACTTCGCCGAAGAGCTTACGGCCTGTTTGTTTACTACTCAATCAACGTCCCCTTGCCTACTATGGTAGAGGCGTGTAAGTAAGTATCATTGACAAGGTTAATTTCGCAGGGATTGTTCGCTATGTACCGGCGGCCGAAGCGATATGGTCTCTGACTATGCCTGCTGAGGTCCCGGTTTCGATTCCTGTCGGAGGGGAGTCGTTAGTATACATCGCTGATGAGACTTAATAAAGTCGAAACAGTCTGTACGGTGTTCTGCATAGCGAACCATCCTTTGCCGGGATTCACTTGTCAAGATTATTTTCTATAATTATCGAATTTTATGCAATATATGCATTATAATTGCCTTCAAGCAAAATATAAATAATAATTTATTCAACAATGCTTCTAAAAAACAAACATCCAAAAATCTTAAATATATATATATATATATATATATATAAGGTGTGTCAAAAAATATATATATGGGTAAAATAATCCAATTGACTTGTAAGTAAGGAATGATTCTATTCGGGATCATCAAAATTTCAACTGTACATCCATACTGTGTGCTAAGTGCAAACTTATAGATTCATACAAAGATTTTTATAAATCCCTAGTAGAGCTCAATGTATAAGAACTAATAAACCAATTATGTACAGAGCAATATTCAACTTTAAAAAAGAAAAACTTAACAAATAATCATTTGACTATGATTATATATATATATATATATATATATATATATATATGTGTGTGTGTGTGTGTGTGTTATTAGCATTTGATTTGCAAAAAACACGAATGTGGAGTCAGTCTTTCGTTTAAAATAGTTGCATTTTTCCTGTTAGTCTTCGAGGTTGGAGTTCGAACCTCGGTATAATGCTAATTTTCAAGGCAGATATTTACTTGTAACATTTAAATTACACCCATCGTTCGACCTCGTGTCGTAATAAGCAACGTTTCGTAAATATCAATTAAAGAAAACAAAGCCAAAACCAAAAACAATGATTCATTAAAGAAATCAACGTGGCGTTTAAATCTAATAGAAAATAACATCAATAAACACTTGTGTTGAGAAAATAACAATTAGTAAATGTAATTGAAATGGATGTAAATCTGAAAATAAGAGAAACAAAAGATCGAGGCCATTTTCTTGAAAAGTAGATATGGTAAAATGTTCACAGGTCAAACAGGATATCAAAGCCCAGTAGATAGGAGACAACTAGACAATATGGCGGACGACAAGTTAGAAGAAGAAGAAGAAGAAGAAGAAGCAAATAACCAGCAGAGTACCAAGTAAGAACATCATGCCACTCTCTCTCTTCTCTTTTATTATATACCCGAGTATGATAGAAGGGTATATATACGGTTATACAACACACTCACTTGAAAATATAGAATCTACCGTACTTTTCTTAATTCGTTTAATTACAAAGGCCATTAAAATAATCTCCAGCTATTTAGTCGAAAATTCGCAATTCTTTAGCATTCAATGATGTACCGTGTTTCACCGAAAATAAGACCTACCTGCAAAATAAGACCCAGCGTGATTTTTCAGGATGATTTTAATCTAAACACTCCCCTTAAGGTTAAATTCCACCATCGTATGTTAACCTGCTGGAAGAAAAGAAATCAGGGAATTAACTGAATTTAATGAAATTTGCAGTGTTGTTATGTTAAGGAATAAAATATATAATGCACCAGTTATTTTATTTAGAAACATTTTTCAGGTCAGTTAACTTTTCAAAATTACTTCATTTATCACGAAAATGATTATTAGCACTAGAAACAAAACCTATCATCGATACCAGCACGATTGTTGTTACATAAAGAATAGGTTAGCCAACTCATTTTGTAATTGTTGCAGAGTAGGTACCACCCCTGAGACACTCTACCAGATGGACTGGCTCATAGCCATAAAATAGCCTACGATTAAGTAGATTAACCAGTAGAATAATATCCAGGGCACCTCACGTGGTGTAATGGTTTGCAAGCTCGCTTCGCAAACCATTGTTAGTGAGTTCGATTCTCATTGGGTGCCCCATACTTCTGGCCTTGTGCTATATCTAAGCAAAGCTTAGTTTTTTAAGGGCACCTCACTTGGTGTAATGGTTAGCAAGCTAGCTTAGCAGACCATTGTTAGTGAGTTCGATTCTCATTGGGTGCCCCATACTTCTGGCCTTGTGCTATATCTAAGCAAAGCTTAGTTTTTAAAGGGAGCAGTCCCACCCACACCTGCCCTTCGGGACGGGTGTCTGGTGAACTGCTAAACTAATAGCGTCGATCCCAGATGCTTGCCTCATTGCACTTAGAGGCTAAGCTCGGATCGACGCAATTTTTCTCCTACCACCCCATGAGTTTCGGCTTGTGGGTGGTGCCCACATAAAACGGCCTTGTGCCATATCATGTACATGTGGGGTGCATGTAAATACCAGTAGAATAATATCCAGGGCACCTCACGTGGTGTAATGGTTAGCAAGGTAGATTTGCAGACCATTGTTAGTGAGTTCGATTCTCACTGGGTGTCTCATACTTCTGGCCTTGTGCCATATCTAAGCTAAGCTTAGTAAAATAAGAGTAGTCCCACCCACTCGTCCTTCGGGACGGGTGTCCAGTGAACTGCTAAATTAATAGCGTCGATCCCAGATGCTTGCCTCATTGCACTTAGAGGCTGAGCTCGGATCGACGCAATTTTTCTCCTACCACCCCATGAGTCTCGGCTTGTGGGTGGTGCCCACATAAAACGGCCTTGTGCCATATCGTGTACATGTGGGGTACATGTAAATACCAGTAGAATAATATCCAGACTAGCCTTGCTGTGCTGGCTATTCCGAAATACCCTCCTCTTTTAGTGTGAGTTTGTCTAGTCAACTGTACTTATTTGTTCTGTGTTTGTATGTATCCGCTCAGCACCGGATGCCGGTGCTTAATAAATGTGTTAAGCACACCATTCATCTGTGTATCTTTAATAGCAGTAATGTAGTGTAGAATACTTAAATTCAAAAATTTAGAAATAGAAGAACTCATTACTTTCCGGAGTGGTAATCCCTGTTAGGGTCTCATCTACGGGTTAAATAGATAATGTGTTTAAAAAATGGAGTTTGAAAATATTGAATACTCAACAAAAGGAATAGAACAAAGCGTTTTCGGCATGCATGTATGTCTATTAGTGGTATCGAATCAATATGGATACAAAAATCAATGGGTCACTAAATGAGATGTCACCGGCGGTGTTACAGTCTTGTGTTTTTAAAAAGTTATTGTTGTTATCATTAAATCGGTCTGGCTCATTAAAAGCTTAAAGTTAGATTTTACGTGTAAACAATAGTTAATATTTATACTTTTAATTACATATATCAGGTTTATCGTAGATCTATTATCGTCTAAAAGAACTGTTTCAGGAAATTACATATATATTTTATATATATATATATATATATATATATATATATATATATATATATATATATATATAAAAGCTGAAAAGGCAACGCTCTCCTATAAGGGATGAAGCACTCGCTGGTATATGCATATATATATACAGATGTGTTTATCTTTCTGTTAAAACCCCTCTCCCAGTTTGTAGGTGACGATGATCGAGAAGTTAAGGAAC
>CM042144.1:61212477-61234977 GCA_023376005.1 Doryteuthis pealeii | reverse complement strand
CGGAAGTTATATTGACTACCTTAATATGCTTGTTTGTTTTTTTCACAAACTCCCATTTTTAATGGGGGTTATGTCCGTTACATGTTATATGCAATATGTGTTTGGATTGAGTGGCACTGTTGGAAATATCTTCTGTTACTGAAGCTGATGTTGTGATTATATCATCTGTTTTACCAATATACCTCGGTGGCACCGATATATGTTTTATCATCATTGGTATTTTAGTTTTCCTGGATGGTGGCTTTATATATGGTATTGTTAATTAAACAATTACCATGTAGGGAACAGTTGGTTCTATCAGAGCAGTTGTATCTTTCATTCAGGTAATTATCCTTTTCATTTAATATTTTAAAATCATTGTTGTAGAGGAGTTAACACCCCTACAGGATGGACTGGCTCATAGCCTATAATAGTCGTTGTAGCAGTGATAGAAAGGGAAAATTATATTCTGACAAAATCACTGCGTTTGACTACATACATTTGACCCTCCCCATTCTTGTAAGTTCGTTTTGTGAATTGTTCTACTTCTTGTTTTTATGTAATAAGTATCTGTTAGCACCAGATACAAGTGCTGAATAAAATATATCTCAAACTCACCATTTCTCTGTGTATCTTTTACCATCTCAACGATACAACAATTATGTGTGTCAATAATTTTTTTATATTGTTCATACAACAATAAATAATTTTAAACTTATTTTTATTGAATAATTTACTCAATGTAGGGGATTTTTCCAATAACTGCGATTGAAAAGCAGGATATTATATATCTTAGCAGCTATAGCTGTAAGAGTGATAACTCTGTAGTTCTTAGAGATTTCGAGGTCGCCTTTCTTTGGCAATGGGAGGATGCAATCTTTTGTCTATTCATCAATTGTATTTTGCTTATATTCTAGATTGTATAATCGAAGAAGTATGTCGTCAAACTTCCCTGTCTTCAATATTTCGGGGTGGGTGGGGGCATACTTCGTCTAATCCTGCAGCTTTTCTATTTTTTTATTGTTGTTAAGACTTTGTTATGTTCATCCATCGTAAAGTGTCATAGCTTGATGAATTGTTAGTTATTAATTATTTTTTAATAGCATTATCTATGATTTTAGGGGGCTTTCCAAGCAAATTCTTGAAGTGTTCTTCCCACTTCAGAAGTCTATCTTCTTGGCTGAAAGCTTTTAGTTTTAATCTTGAGGTGCTTTTCCTTCCACTAACTCCATTTACTGCTAGTTATGCTAATTACGATTGACTATCTTCTGTGGAATTTGTTGTTGTGTCTTACCACACTGAAGAGACGTGAAACGTCGAAACACGGTGTCTGTGGATGGCTTATTATATGCTCCCCAACCCTGGTAGAGCTCTCTAGGGGTGACTTAAATTAACGTTCACATTAAGCAATGATCGTTTGTTTACAGACTGGATCTCTCTGGTGATCATAAAATATATAAACAAACGTATGTAAGAGTTTAAACACCATCCCTTTACGCCAGCAGTCAAATGGCCGAGAAGTTAACGAACCGGGCGGACAAAAAGTCAGTCGGATTTCACTCATGGTCAGAAGTTGTCGCGTCTAGCCACGCTGAAGAGACGTGAAACGTCGAAACACGGTGTCTGTGAATGACTTATATATATATATATATATATATATATATATATATATATATATATATATATACATATTAGCTGAAGTGCTCCATCCATAATCGGACTAAAGGAGTCTTAGGAACACCAGGGAGTAAGAGATAAAGGGAGAAGAGAGGAGTAAGTGAGGTGTAAAAAGAAAATAATTTAGTAAACTCCTAATGAAATTTAAAAAAATCGCTATTACAATATTCATTTATTTTAGGAATTATTTTTTCTTTACATTTAGAATATCATTTAAAAAAATGTAACTCAAGACTCGTGTGTAGTTTGAAACATAATTCTATTTTTCTAAAGGCTAGTTCTTAATTGCCTGATGAGTTACATTAATAAAAATGTATTCATTTAATTAATTTTTGCTCTATAAAAATGAAACAATAAAAAGAAGCGAATGAATGAAAACGTGTCCTTACAGTAAAAAGAAACTAAGAATAAAAAATGTGTTCTTACAATAAAAAGAAGCTAACACTTAAAAATGTGAAAGTTTTTGTATAACAATTTTTTTGGTTTACATTTAAAATAGAATTAAAAAAAAAGAAGGTACCCCATTGTTTGAAACATTTTCGTTATTTCTTAGTTCATTAAAAAATTAAGAACGTTTTACAATTGGTAAAAAATGAAAAAAAAACCCAAAAAACAAAAAAAAAAAAAAAAAACAACCAAAAACCAAAAACCAAAACCAATAATTGAAAAAAAAAAACATTAAATTCAAATTTCTCCTATACTTTTGTTTGGTTCCTTTGTTTAATGATATATCAACCTTCGAAGGTTATTTAATACCAAAGCCATCCCCGTAGAAAAACAGTAGTAGAATTATTTAATGAGGGATTTCATATTTTTTCCAATGGCATTCGTAATAAGAAAACGGGAGTTCGAACTCACTAATTACAATGTAGCAGTCCAACACGTTATCCACTACGCCAAGTGGACTCCGATATCGTCTATAGAATCTGAGTGATATTTAAACATGACGGGTTTTAAGAATAAATGTTTGTGACTACTTGCTGTGAAAAGTTTCACAAATCGATTGATTTTTAATGATTGAATTATATTTTTAATCAGTGAAAATCAAAATCTAAATTTTTACTTTTCTTATTATAAATATATGCGCGATATTAATACTCAATGGCATCTCGTTTCTGAATTATGAGTCGACACATACATAACAAAGATGCGTCTCTCTCTCTCTCTCTTTCTTTCTTTCTTTCTTTCTTTCTCTCTCCCCCTCTCCCCCTCTCTTCTCTCTCTCTCTCTCTCTCTCTCTCTCTCTCTCTCTATATATATATATATATATATATATATATATATATATATATGATTTTTTGATTGGTCATGTTTTTAAAATATACTGAGATCCATTTCTTACCAAATGGAATTCAATAGTGTTTAGCATATAAGAATTTGGGTTTAAAATTGTCGTGAAATTTCAATCACTTCGATAAAGTCTTGTACTATGTTTACGTGATGTATAGCCACGTTATCATATATGCCAAGTGCATTTCATAGAAAGTGGAATTCCTCAAGTACGGCAAAGAGTTAACTTAAGAAAGCTTTCAATTCAGCAGCCCGGATTACATTTTCAATTATTGAGCTCAATAAAATCCTTTCGCCGTGTACTTATGAGAGTCATTGATCTTCCACGATTCGTATTTTCTATGAAGATATCATTTTTACAAAAATGGTGGACTTTAATAAATTCAGAATTTGGATCTTATTTTTTAGAGAAAAATATTTTTGATAATAAAAAAAAAAAAACGACATATTTTTTTCTCCGAAATGGATTCTAATATTTTCGAAATGGACCTTAATATTTTGGAAAAAGAAATAGAACAATCACATTTGGATTTTATTATTTTAGAAATGAATCTGATTATATTTTTTGGGAAAAAGAAAATAACAAAAAACATATGAACAATTCGATTTTATTTTATTGGAAATAGATTCTAATTTTGATGAAATGTATCGTAATATTTTGGAAAACATGGAACAATTTGCTTTGAAATGTTCGTGTGCATATATATTATATCATAAAAGCATTATATATATATATATATATATATATATATATAAAGCTTTTATGATATGATATATATGCACACGAACACATACGCACACACACACACACACACACACACACACACACACACACACACATATATATATATATATATATATATATATATAGAGAGAGAGAGAGAGAGGGGGGACATGGAGACAGACAGACAGTTTAATAAAGAACATTAAGAGAATAGAATTTGTACACATAAATTTGACTCTCCAATATAACCCACGTTGAACATACCAATTCAAATGATTGAACCATGCACTAACCCCATTCGAACATCCATTCCTTTTTATTGTGTCAGTTGTGTCATTTTCCAAGGTCCATGGTGTGTTCATTGTTGACATTTATTTCGCATATAAACGTGTGAATGGCGAATTTAACTTTCAATTTCGCCAGTTTGAATTCCACAACAAGTTCAAAATATTGCAAATTTCGTTCCAATTTGGAGTGAACTGATTCGAAATAGCTCAAGCTATTCAACTTTGTTAACTGCCAATTTGTTCTGGTGATTGATTTACCCATCCATAAAATCCCAGAGAAGAAAAATATATTGGCAGATTGAACCATAGTCGGTAGAGTGTTCGGCTAGGAATCACAAGGTTCTTGGTTCGATATCGGCCCCGCCAACTCAGCGTATGAGTAGCACATAGATCTGTGCGGTAAAGCGAGGAGCTGATGGTAGGTGTGACGCTTCACCTCAGATACTGAAATAATCTCCTTAGTCTAGCGTTAGTGAAAAGGGGATAGACTCCCTCGCTGATTGGCTGATACCTACATTAGGCCGCCCCGACGACTTTAGTTACAATATTTGGCCAAAAGAAAAAACAACATATATATATATATATATATATATATATATATATATATCATACAAAACCGCCAGGAAACTAAAGCTAATAAGTAAAAAGTGCTCAATACCTAAGTAGAGCAAATAATAAAGATAAATCTAATGAGTCAGATAAATCTACTAAAAAAATCGCTTAATGCTCTTCAGGGCTAAGATCCGACTCGGATCTTAGCCCTGAAGAGCGTTAAGCGAAACTTTTAGTAGGTTTATCTGACTCATTAGATTTATCTTTATATATATATATATATATATATATATATATATATAATGAGGTAATATTTATTTTAAAATTCAACAGTCTTGAAACTCGGTAAACAAAAATATGAATATGTAAAAGTCCAAAAATGAGTACTATATGAGGGTCAACAGAAAAGCTGTTCATACGTTTATCTTTCAACATAGCTCCCCTTGTGCTTCAAACGTGTCTTCCGACGGTGTTTCAATACTTGGACCGATAGGTAAAAAAGTCATTAACAATAGATATAACGTCATCATATGAAATTTTCAGCTTATGAACTTTACAGTCCCACACTCGTATATAGTTATGCAATTTTATTTTAGATTGCAGTCTTATTTTGTGTCTTATGATAAATAAGGCCAAATAATATTCGCTTTGAGATAAGGAATAAAAACCAGAATTCAAAGTGATGAATACTGCGTCGTTTTTACTTTTCTTTATTTAACCTAATGTTTCAGGTGGCCTCCACCCTTTGTCAAACACTTCTGTAGGCTAACTGTTTTATCATTTCTTCTAATTATCAATGTTCTCTTCTTTGGGGTCACATGTCAGTTGAGTGGACTAGAAATAAGAAAATATGTGTATGTTTGGTTTAGAAGAAAACTGTTTTTAAAATGAAAAAATAGGGGATATTTATTTATCAGTGATACAATATATATATATATATATATATTTGTTATTGGGTACAATTCATCTAAGGTGCGATTGTTACCGTTGGTTTCAAAGAAGCATGTTTACCACTTATAGTCAAGACAACGCGCTGCTTTGAAATCAATGTTAATAATCGCACCTCAGATGTAAGTAAGTAAAGTCGACGGGGCGGCCTAAAGTCGGTATCAGCCAATCAGCTCCTTACTTTACCGCACAGATCCCTGTGCTACTCATACACTGAGTTGGCGAGGACCGGTATCGAATTAGGAACCTTGTGGTTTCTAGCCGAATGCTCTACCGACTGAGCTAATCCGGCCCTATAACAAATAAATACAGCTCTTACACCCGTAATCGAGCATTTTATTTTCAATTCTCCAATACTAGAAAAAACTATATATATATATATATATATATATATATATATATATATATATATATATATATATATATATATCGGAGGTGCGTGGTGTTATGATTAGAATCGTAGGAAATAGACTCGTCGACTCGACTTCAATTCCTGGACCAGGCTGTTTGTATTTCACGTAGCGCTAATACCCTTGGGAATGGCATGCATCCAACTACTCTCCCTCCAGCTATGGGTAAATAGTAGAACAGACTGGGCTCTTTAGGAGAATGAAGCAGACTGGGCTCTTTAGGAGAATGAAACTCTGAATTCAAGCCTGTTAAACTCCGCTTTAGAAATTGACCTTGTGTCACATACTTCTCATGCAGAGGTGTTGGTATATATATACACACACATATATATATATATATATATATATATATATATATATATGTGTGTGTGTGTGTGTATATGTGTGTGTGTGTGTGTGTGTGTGTGTGTGTGTGTGTTCAAAGATAAATGGAAAGAATATAAAGTTACTTTTCACATAATATCTCCATAAACTTTTCAAATTGAAAGCGTCTCTTGAATATTCAAAAAAGATTATTTTTCCAACACATCTAAATTTTCTGTATTCACACCGTTTTATTTTCAAAAATCAAAATATCCTACCTTGAAGGAGACCGCTTTTTGTGTACTCAAATTGTATGAGCTCAGTCGGTAGAGCGTTCGGCTAGAAACCACAAGGTTCCTAGTTCGATTCCGGTCCTCGCCAACTCAGTGAATGAGTAGCACAGGGATCTGTGCAGTAAAGCAAGGAGCTGATGGTAGGTGTGACGTTCCACCTCAGACGCCAAAACAATCTCCTTGGTCTAGCTCTATTGAAAAGGGGATATACTCCCTCGCTGACTGGCTGATACCGACTTTAGGCCGCCCCCACGACTTTACTTTTTTACTTATTTATTATTATTATTATTATTATTATTATTATTATTATTATATGATAATATGTATACAAAGGACAAACTATTGGTCGAAGCACGTGTCGACTTTCCAATAAATATCTTTTTTAACCATACAACATCTTCTTGCCATTTATCTTTCAACATAATTGTCGGATTCACTTCCATTTTTCTCACTTGCACACACACACACACACACACACACACACACACACATACACACACACACGCGCGCACGCACGCACGCATATATATATATATATATATATATATATATATATATATATATGTATATAGCCACACTGAAGAGACGTGAAACGTCGAAACACGGTAGTTGTGAATGACTATAAATATATATATATATATACACACACACACACAAACACACACACACACACACACACTCACACACACACACACACACACATATATATATATATATTTGTGTGTGTGTGTTGTTGATGTTATGTTAGATATAAAGTAATCAATCAATTTCCGTTGGTGTATTTACAGTGATGTCTTTGGCCAACACGTCAGCGGTGATCGAACCTAATCCGATCAGCAATAATCTGATATACTAGAATACAATTTTATTTTATAATCCATAAGTGTGTCTATCACTCCATAAATATACATACATTACACACACACACACACACACACACACACACATATATATATATATATATATATATATATATATATATATATATGGTTTATATCTTGTAAGTACGGGAAGACTTAAGTATGAAGATAAATGTAAAGCCATTCATATCTTCGCACAGACACACACAGACCTAGACACATATGAATTCGTTTTTTGCCTGACTAAATTTATTAAATACATATACAATATGTATTTAGCCAGCGGTTTTTTTTTTATTAATACAAGTGTAATTAAATGCCATTGGCAATAAATCTTTCTTTTTTAAAAGAAGAAAATTACGATAAGCATTAAGTTCGATGTCGATTCACATTCAATTCATGGAATTTATTTTTATAATCGGAAATAAATAAAACATAATGAGAAGCTCTCTATACTATTATTTAACAGTGATAACTCTTGAGATAGTATAATGGTCGAGGTAATCTGAACATTAGCTACATAAATGAGAGTAACCTGCCCTTGTTTCTTTCACTTTGAGGAAGCCTTAATAACAATTAAGTTCATTTCAAATAATGCGCAATCACAATTAAGAACGCATTTTATGATATTTTTGTGTTAAAATATTGCAGTTGTATTGATTCAAATAAATTCGTATTTTCAGTGTAGATTTATGGTGAAATAAAAATGGCAAACCAAAATATAAGGCTTCCTCAAAGGGAAAGAAAGAAGGGGAGGTTACTCTCTTTTATGTAGCTAATGTTTAGATTACCGTGGTTGAACAGCGCATCCCAGACCCCACACTGTTATGTATTGGATTAGAAAATTAAACATTTATAACCTAATTCATGATGTGCCATTTTTGCATTTGCCATTAAGGCAAAATATATTACAAAAATCAAACCATTACAATATATATTAGTTTTTCCTTTTCTTTTCCGTCAGGAGGCGCTCGTTGCGTTACGTTTCTCGTGGTAGTAAGTGGAACTCGACCACCGAGATCAAATCCTAAGCAAGGCTGTTTGCATTTCACATTGCACTAATACATCTTGGTAAGGCATGAATCCATCTATCCTTTCTCCAGCTATGTAAATAGTAGGGCTGTCCGAGATCTTTAACCTTGGTATGGTAAACGGTCTAGGAGAAAGAAAACTCTTAATTCAAACCAGTTTTAGACCTGGAGAGGAATGGGTTCAGTCAGGCTATTCCTGTTCAAGTCACGATACAAATCTAGCGCAACCACAGCCAGTAAACTGTTTATGGGACCAATAATGGTAGTATATATGAGAATTTGGAGGCGCACGGTGCTTTGGATATCGTCGTCAGAAAGTCGACCCGAGTTCAAATCGTAGACGATGCTACTTGCATTTCACATAGCGCTAATACCCTTGAGAAAGGTATGCATCCAACTATTCTCTCTCTATTTCTCTTAATTTTTTAGATGAGGCTTGATAATTAGTATTATTTGGATCATTCAGACTATTGTACTCATCTTTATTGTTATCTGTACAACGTTTCAGCCGATGTGCCATCGAGAAGGCTCCAGAGTCCGAAAAGAAGGTCTCCGAGTTCTAGAAGGCTCTCGAGTCCGACAAGAAATACCTAAAGAAGTCCGGAGAGCACATCGGCTGAAACGTTGTACAGATAACAATAAAGATGAGGACAATAGGCCGAATAATCCAAATAATATTTATTCCCTCTCTAGTTATGCCTTAATAGTAGCGCAGACTGAGCTCTTTCTTACCAGTCTAGGAAACGGAAAAAAATCTGTATTCACACACTGTTAAACTCCGCTGCAGAAATTGACCACGTGTCCATGTTGGTTAATATATACACTTCATTACAATTATGATATATTATGCCTATTCATTATGTACGAGGGAGATTAAAAAATTATCCGCACTCTTATTTTATGGAAGCCGAGCTTATCGTGGATGATTTGATAGGCAGAACCTTGACTATTCTGCAGAGACCTAGCTATCTCATCGATGATAACTCACCGGTTCGCCAAAACCATCTCTCAAGCTCACCGAATCTTCTCATCAGTGGTGGAAGTTGACGGGTGTCTTGTTCCCTCTTCGAGTGTCACGCTTTAAACTACTCAATCCACTCACACATAATTCTACGCGGTAGTGCACTATTCCCGTATAAATTAAAAATGAGAATATTGTGCTAAAAACCTCCGATGAATTTAAGCCGCTGACACTCCTTCCGACCAGAGAAATCTAGTCACTTCCTGGGTGAATACTGCTAGTCGGGTGGTCATGTAGAGAGCAAGTAGAATGGCTCGATCAGGCTCAAACTTCGTTATCGTGACCACAACATTGTGGCAATAATAAAGATATGTTATGTCGAAACTTTATGTTGAAACTTTTGACTCTCCCTCGTAACAAGGGGAGATTTGTTGTCACCCAGACTTCAGGGAAAAACTGGTGTGAAAAACTGCCATACGGTGAAAATAAGGATAATGATTAAGCGAAGAATTTGCTTACCACTCTGTGTAATATTTTGAAGGCCACCAAATTTTTTGCCAACAAAAAAAAAAAAAAAAAAAAAAAAAAAAAAAAAAAAAAAAAAAAGAAAAACCTTACCAAAAATCAAAACAAAAACAAAAAAGCCCCAGAAAAATACAACCAAAACAAAAACACAAACAAAAACACTTTTAAGACAGGGATTAACAAGTCTAAAATAAAAAATACACGGAAATTGTTTAGCACGCATAAAACCTGATGTTGCAGAGATGACGTTGTTAGAATGTCTATGGAACGGATAGAAGGGGCGAAAGAGGACGTGTCAAAAATTGAAGATTCTTTTAAAATCCTTTCAGATTATATGAGAGAGATTAATGAGGGATTGATTACAACACGAGGAATGTGAAACGGAACTGATAAGAAAACAAATGTGGAAGTAGAAAAGTCGAAAAATAAATAAGAAAAATCTGTGAAGAAAAACAAATACAAGGAGATTTTAACGTAGAAAACTGCAAGAAACTGCAAACCAAATAACGTGAGTAAATTTGCACAGAGGACACATGAAAAGAACAACGGGATGCACATTATTAGCACACCTTGTCGGCGGGGACATAGGATATTCTGGCTGTATTCTCTGTTGAGGGGG
This sequence comes from Doryteuthis pealeii, assembly GCA_023376005.1. Classification (NCBI taxonomy): domain Eukaryota; kingdom Metazoa; phylum Mollusca; class Cephalopoda; order Myopsida; family Loliginidae; genus Doryteuthis; species Doryteuthis pealeii. The sequence goes on along the minus strand of CM042144.1, from coordinate 61,224,518 downwards.
AAAGCCCTGACCCCATACATCTTGGGTGTTGGCGTTTTTTGTAATACAAGGTGTGTGTCAGATGTCCACTTCTACTTATAGACTCGCCGATAACCATGTGACCAACCTATTGGCCAACCACTGGCAGTACTCTGCTGCTGATATTGTTATTTATACTGGCTGTTCTGGTCATACCTACGTACATTGCTTTGAACCTTCGTGGACGACGGAACATAGGATTATATCACTGGACCTTTGACACTACGTAGGATTCCATAACGCAGGACTTATTCTCTTACCAAAGGATTCTATAGCTCGGGACTTACTTACCTTAAGTTCTTTTTCAACTGGCCAAGAATGGCGGTCAGAAAGTTAACACTGGGTATGACACCAAACTACATCTGATGGTGGTAGGGTCCCATCAATTGGTAAAAAATAAAATATAAAAATGTGGAAAAGAAAACGAAACAAAACAAAACAAAAACATATACAAGGGGATTTCAATGTAGAAAATTACAAAAAACTGCAAACCAAATAACGTAGATTTCCACCGAGGACACCTGAAAAGCGGAACGGGATACACATTATTAGCTCACTTTGTTAGCGGGGCTTAGAAGGCCTTGACTGTATTCTCTGTAGTGGGGCAAGACTCCTCGAAAAGGAATGTTCTATGTACAACAGCAAATCTAATTGTGGTAAGGCCCCATCTATCGGTCAAATATAAATAATAGAAATGTGAAAAAAAATCAATATAAAAAGCAAATTCAATGAGATTTCAACGTAGAAAACTGTAAAGAACTGCAAACCAAATAACGTGAGTACATTTGTGAAGGGGACACCTGAAAAGGGCAACGGAATCCATATCATTAGCCAAACCAAATAACGTGAGTACATTTGTGAAGGGGACACCTAAAAAGGGCAACGGAATCATATTATTAGCCAAACCAAATAACGTGAGTACATTTGTGAAGGGGACACCTGAAAAGGGCAACGGAATCCATATCATTAGCCAAACCAAATAACGTGAGTACATTTGTGAAGGGGACACCTGAAAAGGGCAACGGAATCCATATTATTAGCCAAACCAAATAACATGAGTACATTTGTGAAGGGGACACCTGAAAAGGGCAACGGAATCCATATTATTAGCCAAACCAAATAACCTGAGTACATTTGTGAAGGGGGCACCTGAAAAGGGCAACGAAATCCATATTATTAGCCAAACCAAATAACGTGAGTACATTTGTGAAGGGGACACCTGAAAAGGGCAACGTAATCCATATTATTAGCCAAACCAAATAACATGAGTAAATTTGTGAAGGGGACACCTGAAAAGGGCAACGGAATCCATATTATTAGCCAAACCAAATAACATGAGTAAATTTGTGAAGGGGACACCTGAAAGGGCAACAGAATCCATATTATTAGCCAAACCAAATAACGTGAGTACATTTGTGAAGGGACACCTGAAAGGGCAACGAAATCCATATTATTAGCCAAACCAAATAACGTGAGTACATTTGTGAAGGGGACACCTGAAAAGGGCAACGGAATCCATATTATTAGCCAAACCAAATAACATGAGTACATTTGTGAAGGGGACACCTGAAAAGGGCAACGGAATCCATATTATTAGCCAAACCAAATAACCTGAGTACATTTGTGAAGGGGGCACCTGAAAAGGGCAACGAAATCCATATTATTAGCCAAACCAAATAACGTGAGTACATTTGTGAAGGGGACACCTGAAAAGGGCAACGAAATCCATATTATTAGCCAAACCAAATAACATGAGTAAATTTGTGAAGGGACACCTGAAAAGGGCAACGGAATCCATATTATTAGCCAACCAAATAACGTGAGTACATTTGTGAAGGGGACACCTGAAAAGGGCAACGAAATCCATATTATTAGCCAAACCAAATAACGTGAGTACATTTGTGAAGGGGGCACCTGAAAAGGGCAACGAAATCCATATTATTAGCCAAACCAAATAACGTGAGTAAATTTGTGAAGGGGACACCTGAAAAGGGCAACGGAATCCATATTATTAGCCAAACCAAATAACATGAGTAAATTTGTGAAGGGGACACCTGAAAAGAGCAACGGAATCCATATTATTAGCCAAACCAAATAACGTGAGTACATTTATGAAGGGGACACCTGAAAAGGGCACGAAATCCATATTATTAGCCAAACCAAATAACGTGAGTACATTTGTGAAGGGGGCACCTGAAAAGGGCAACGAAATCCATATTATTAGCCAAACCAAATAACGTGAGTACATTTGTGAAGGGGACACCTGAAAAGGGCAACGGAATCCATATTATTAGCCAAACCAAATAACATGAGTACATTTGTGAAGGGGACACCTGAAAAGGGCAACGGAATCCATATTATTAGCAAACCAAATAACATGAGTAAATTTGTGAAGGGGACACCTGAAAAGGGCAACGAATCCATATTATTAGCCAAACCAAATAACGTGAGTACATTTGTGAAGGGACACCTGAAAAGGGCAACGAAATCCATATTATTAGCCAAACCAAATAACGTGAGTACATTTGTGAAGGGGACACCTGAAAAGGGCAACGGAATCCATATTATTGGCCAAACCAAATAACGTGAGTACATTTGTGAAGGGACACCTGAAAAGGGCAACGGAATCCATATTATTAGCCAAACCAAATAACGTGAGTACATTTGTGAAGGGGACACCTGAAAGGGCAACGGAATCCATATTATTATTAGCCAAACCAAATAACATGAGTATATTTGTGAAGGGGACACCTGAAAAGGGCAACGAAATCCATATCATTAGCCAAACCAAATAACGTGAGTACATTTGTGAAGGGGACACCTGAAAAGGGCAACGAAATCCATATTATTAGCCAAACCAAATAACGTGAGTACATTTGTGAAGGGACACCTGAAAAGGGCAACGGAATCCATATTATTAGCCAAACCAAATAACGTGAGTACATTTGTGAAGGGGACACCTGAAAAGGGCAACGGAATCCATATTATTAGCCAAACAAATAACATGAGTACATTTGTGAAGGGACACCTGAAAAGGGCAACGGAATCCATATTATTAGCCAAACCAAATAACATGAGTAAATTTGTGAAGGGGACACCTGAAAAGGGCAACGGAATCATATTATTAGCCAAACCAAATAACGTGAGTACATTTGTGAAGGGACACCTGAAAAGGGCAACGGAATCCATATTATTAGCCAAACCAAATAAGTGAGTACATTTGTGAAGGGGACACCTGAAAAGGGCAACGAAATCCATATTATTAGCCAAACCAAATAACGTGAGTACATTTGTGAAGGGGACACCTGAAAAGGGCAACGGAATCCATATTATTAGCCAAACCAAATAACGTGAGTACATTTGTGAAGGGGACACCTGAAAAGGGCAACGGAATCCATATTATTAGCCAAACCAAATAACATGAGTACATTTGTGAAGGGGACACCTGAAAAGGGAACGGAATCCATATTATTAGCCAAACCAAATAACATGAGTATATTTGTGAAGGGGACACCTGAAAAGGGCAACGAAATCCATATTATTAGCCAAATAACGTGAGTACATTTGTGAAAGGGACACCTGAAAGGGCAACGGAATCCATATTATTAGCCAAACCAAATAACATGAGTATATTTGTGAAGGGGACACCTGAAAAGGGCAACGGAATCCATATTATTAGCCAAACCAAATAACATGAGTACATTTGTGAAGGGGACACCTGAAAAGGGCAACGGAATCCATATTATTAGCCAAACCAAATAACATGAGTACATTTGTGAAGGGGACACCTGAAAAGGGCAACGGAATCCATATTATTAGCCAAACCAAATAACATGAGTACATTTGTGAAGGGACACCTGAAAAGGGCAACGGAATCCATATTATTAGCCAAACCAAATAACATGAGTATATTTGTGAAGGGGACACCTGAAAAGGGCAACGGAATCCATATCATTAGCCAAACCAAATAACGTGAGTACATTTGTGAAAGGGACACCTGAAAAGGGCAACGGAATCCATATTATTAGCCAAACCAAATAACCTGAGTACATTTGTGAAGGGGACACCTGAAAAGGGCAACGGAATCCATATCATTAGCCAAACCAAATAACGTGAGTACATTTGTGAAGGGACACCTGAAAAGGGCAACGGAATCCATATCATTAGCCAAACAAATAACGTGAGTTTTTGAAGGGACACCTGAAAAGGGCAACGAAATCCATATTATTAGCCAAACCAAATAACGTGATTACATTTGTGAAGGGGACACCTGAAAAGGGCAACGGAATCCATATTATTAGCACAACCTAGTTAGTGAATTAAAATAATTATTTATGATGGTTTGAGTTGAGTAGAGTCCAACTAAGGTTAAGGACAACTGATTTGTTCAGAGAGAATATTTTGTGCTTCGAAATAGATATATTTGAAAGAATAACTCTTTGGGCTGAGCCCGAAAAGCCCTAGTTCCGGGGTCGCCACTGATTTTTCCTTGAAAAAAAGATAGTTTTTTTCCCCATTACTCAATAATAACCTAATTGAAAAAGCAGGATGCAAAATAATGTATGAACCGAAACGTTGTGTCGAAAACCGAAGATGAAATCATACAGAAGACTGTCAGCATCACCCTCTTTATTGACCACTACACCTGGACCTTCTTATTTACAGGTGAATCATTATACTTCCACTCCATGAACTGTATTTTCGACTTAGGTTTGGAGTGGAAAATCCATTTGTAAACATTTTTTACTAAAAGATATTCCTATATAATTTTTACATGGTTTGCTCTTCTCAGCCACCAAAAATTTAATAATAGAACTCTATTCAAACTTGAAACACTCTGTAGGATTTGCTGTCATTTTGAATAGCCTCAAAACAATTATTTTGTGAGATTAAATAATTTTTGCTATTACTCAATTCCAAATAATTTTTATGGAAAAAATGTGAAAAAGTTATTTTGCTTTAAAAACCTTATTTATTGAATGACTATCGAATATATATATATATATATATATATATATATATATATATAATATATATATATATATGTATGTATATATAATCACTTAGGCGAGAAATTTACAGGTATCAGCCTCCGTTGACTTTGTCTACCCTAACTTAGTTTGTGCATGTTCGCTATAAGTAGACGTATGATTGAATTTGCAAAGTTGAAAATAGCTACAGTTTTTTATACAAGAAATTTAATGGTGGCATTTATTTTGTATTTGACGTAATTCATGAAATAAATGACAATAAATGATTATTGCCTCATTATCTATTGCAAATTATTCGTTTCTGTCGTGTTAATTGCAATAAAATGAAATAATACAGAGAACGGTGCAAACAATAATAGTTTTCGCACAAACCAATTGCTTTGTTAGAAACAGAAATAATCAAAATTCTATGCGTCTTTTAAATTCAAATGGATTACCAGAGAGACTGGATTTGACCGTAAACATGAAGAATACCTGACAGAATGTCGGTATTGTCCTGCAGTCCATGGAATACAATTAAAAGAGGTGAAGACTGGAAAAACAAACAAACAACAAAAAGAACACTCCCCCAAAACAAAACAAAACAAAACAAAAACAACAAAAACAAATAACTAAACAAAAGCTGGACTTTGTTCGAGAAATTATTAAAAAAACGAGAATATGAAGGTGATTAACAGAGTACTTGGAACGTTATGAATTTGAAAGAATTGTTTATTTGGTTTTACGGATTCTTAACCCTTTCAGTTTAATTTTCATTCAATTCTATGGTTTCAAGTAGCTAATGACAATTTAGGTTGGGTCAAAATGTCCGTACCACAGTACCCCCTCCTTTCTTTAAACTTTTATAAAAATATCAAATTGTAAATTGTCACTTATCTTAATTTTTTCCTTAAGAACAGAGCCTTATCTTACATATAAATTTTTTTCTATGGATTCCTAAATGAAATATTTAGCAACCCCTATGAAAGTGTAGGATGTGACACATGGTCAAAATCTTAAGCAGAGTTTAACGGCTTTGAATTCAGAGTTTTCCTACTACTAGACGGTTGCCATAGCAAAGTTAAAGGCTAATATTTATCCATAGCTTGAGGAAGAATAGGTGGAAAGAAATCATGTTAAGAGAGCACATCTACAAGAGATAAAAAAAAAGGCAAATATGCGCCATTTTGACAGACAGAAATTTTAATTTATGAATTTCTCCTATTTTAAAGACTGTATTTAAATGTGACAATACAAATAATGAAAATAATGTTTTTAAACGGAAACAGCTATTTTGATTAAAATAATACAGTGGTATCTTGATTTACGAGTGCCTCAACTTACGAGTTTTCCGAGTTATGAGCTGTCACTCGGTCAATTTTTTGCTTTGTGTCGAGAGCTGAAATTTGTGGTACGAGCGAGCTTCAGATATGCTTATGTTAATAAGTGCACTAAAATCATTTAAATTTACGAATTCATTACGCCAAACAAAAATATTATCTATAAAAATAAAATAAACATTCAAACATATTGCAGCACCTAATTCATTATATTTTATTATGTTTTTATACTATACAGTGCTATTTTTCTTATTAAAAAACGTCACAAAAATATGGATGTTTTGTGTGTGTGTGTGTGTGGAATGGATTAATGGCATTTCAGTTTATTTCAATGGCGAAAATTGATTTGATATACGAGGAAATTGAGTTACGTGCATCACGAATTAAACTCGCAAGTCAAGATACCATTGTATTCCTTTTGTTTAAAGAATAATTTTCTAGATTTTTAAAAACCCAGCATTCAATGATGTAAAGTCAAATTGTTATAGTAAAGATGTCACTTTTACGAAGCACCACTCCATCTTTTTTGTCTTACTCGTATTTGGTTCCAATGATGCTACACTTTTTTCATGTTGAATATCGTCTCCTACACTGACACAAGTTTAAAAAAAAAGTTTATTGAATACGTCTGTTTTAAACAAGCTTTTTAAAAAAAAAAAAAAGAAAAAGAAAGAAGAAAAAAAGAAAAAGCTTCACTTCCGTTCATAAAGAATACCGAAAACACAATTGAGACGTTTGCTTTCCCATGGGAAAATACAAGCAGTTCATCTATTCTTTTAGGTAAAGAAAGAAAGAAAGACGGTTTTACTTGGTGGCTGAGGTAGTAGCTTTTTACTAACGCATGTGGTAAGTATTTGGAGCCTAAGTTAAAAAACAACTAGGTTATCTCCTGCTAATTTTCAAGATAGAAATCACAATCATTTCGAAAATTTGGCGCAATACAGTCTTACCACATCTATTAAAGCTATGTTTAGTATATATCACTCCTGACAGATTAATTGATTAATTTTATCGGCATGTCCGGTTATTTTATGCATAGAAATTGTATTCCCAGTTTAACAGTTTGAATTCAGAGTTTACCTTCTCCTAGACCAGTGTTCCCAACCTTTTTCTATTCAAACAATTAAAAGAGTTTTGCTCTAACTCGCACCCCTACAATTTATACTTTTGTTCAATGGAAAGAGAATGGAAAGAGCCAATATTTTAGCATGGAAAAGTTTCAAGTATGAATCAGCACATCTCGATGTGCCGTTTTCTCAATTAGTCGTTGGGACGTCACTTGGCGAAGTAGGAGAGAGTAGGTGTGTGTTGTGTGTGTGTGTGTGTGTGTGCTTGCGTGTGTGTGTGTGTGTGTGTAAAGAGAAGGAGAGAGAGAGAGAAGAGAGGAGAGAGAGAGAGAGAGAGAGAGAGAGAGAGTAGGTGTGTGTGTGTGTGTGTGTGTGCTTGCGTGTGTGTGTGTGTGTGTGTAAGAGAGAGAGAGAGAGGAGAGAGAAGAGAGAGAGAGAGAGAGAGAGAGTAGGTGTGTGTGTGTGTGTGTGTGTGCTTGCGTGTGTGTGTGTGTGTGTGTAAGAGAGAGAGAGAGAGAGAGAGAGAGAGAGAGAGAGAGAGAGAGAGAGAGAGAGAGAGAGAGAGAGAGAGAGAGAGACCAGGATGAATTAGATTTTCACACTGGTATCATTGCTTCTCAAGAGTCCATTTCATTTATATTCACTATTTATGAAAATGGTCTTCTACTTTAGAGGATATAATCGTCCACCATACTGTCCCTTTTTCAACAATCAATAAAACAAGTATTTTTCACAAGGCCTTTGCCATTAGCAACGTTGACGCTTATGCTTTAAATAAATTTAAACATTTTTATTCTGTCTACAAAGTCATCAGTTTCTAACATTATAACATTGAATGCTACACTAATTCCCCGATATGGTATCACTCAGTGCAATAAGGCTTACACTTTACAAATAACTGCTGGGGGATGCAGTGAGCGTATTCTACCCGCTGACGGAGCGGAATATGCGACAGCATGTAGTGGGTTACATGGTACATCAGCAAGTAACAATCTTTGTGCCCACCTTCAACCGAATGCTCAAGATTTTTACCTTTTTAAATTACAGGAATAACTGGATTCATGGATTTTAACGTTAATGTTATCTGTACAACATTTCGGCCGATGTGCCCTCCGGTCTTCAGATATTTCATCTCGAACTCGGAAACCTTCTTTCGACTCTGGAACCTTCTTGTCGTAATCAGGAGCCAGCCATCACGGAAATTTGAAACCAAACCCTTTATTCAATCAATCCACCAGGATAATCCAAATAATACAAATTATCAAGCCTCATCTAAAAAATTCAGAGAAATAGTGTAGATAACAATAAAGATGAGGACAATAGTCCAAATAATACAAATAATACAAATTATCAAGTCTCATGTAAAAATTCAGAGAAATAGTATAGATAGCAATAAATATGAGGACAGTAGTTCGAATAATCCAATAATACAAATTATCAAGCCTCATCTAAAAAATCAGAGAAATAGTGTAGATAACAATAAGATGAGGACAATAGTCCGAATAATCCAAATCCAAAATTATCAAGTCTCATGTAAAAAATTCAGGAAATAGATAGATAACAATAAAGATGAAGACAGTAGTTCGATAATCCAAATAATCCAAATTATCAAGCTCATCTAAAAAAATCAGAGAAATAGTAACCGTGGATGGCGACCCTTTATACTTAAGGACGGAATCTGTAGCTGACATAAACAATTACTTTGGCTCCCAATTAGGCTAGACGGGTGGTCGAGAGGCCCGTCACGAACAATCGACTGGTTACATCAAGCATGGTTGTACTGACCATATTACTCTTATAGCTAAACCCCTTTTTATTATATCTTGCAAGGTGGTGACTAAGGGTATTGTAACCCAGTGTCCTGGCATGAGTTTAAACTCCATCTAGTGGTAAGGTTCTAATTCGGACCACTGGGGAGTGTGGAGTACCCTTCTTTGCCATTACTCCCAAGTTCACCTGACCGGAGTGGTAGTACTCGTAGTTTCATCTATGGATTAAATGGATAAAAAATGAGTTTAAAAAGTGAATGCCAAACGAGAATGAATAAAAAAAAAGTCTTTTAGAATGAAATAACCTAAGGGTTTGAACATGCCGTAAAATCCAACCAACCATCAACCCGTTTAGGGTTATTTTTAGGATTGAGGTTAGGGAATTGCGTTCATTGTACATTATATTTACATATGTGTAGACCCTCAAAATAGTATATGGTCCTGGGGGTAATATGGTGAGAACCAATGTGGCTATAGGACGTTTGCAACTCCCACACAAAAAAAAAACAAACAAAAACAAATATATAAAATGTTAATATGAGGTATCATGAACGCGATCCTTAACCTCGGTCGAAGTAAAATAACCCCAGACGAGTTGACATACCGTTAAATCATCAATCATCAATCATCTAAAATTTCAACGAATAAACCCGTTTTTCTTTCTTGTAAATTCACAAAGCAAGATGAACATAGATAAGTTTTCTTCATGTCGAATTTGCTTAAACTGGGCATAAAGATTAGAACAGGTCAGACACGCAGCATGCGGTCGCAATGCGGTCCTCAGGCAAACCCAGGTGAGGCCCTGCACGATTTATAGTACCATTCTTTACAGTACCATCACTTTGTTCTGTTAATGTAGAACGATTTAAAAATCTAGTTATTATGTGGGTCCTCGTGACATACAGACATCCAAGCGGCCGAGGGAGCTACTCAGTTTGACATTCTTGATTAGAGGGATATTTATTCAGATTTTCTTGTGTTACATAATTATTAGATTCTTAATATTTGTGTACAGTAGTGGAGAAATTAAAATGGGGTTATAAGTTGCAGCCCAGGCCTTGAAGGATGAGTGACAAGGCTTGACCTCATCCTGACCTTTCCGGTGGATACCGTGAGAATCGGTGAGGAGACCCTCTCCGGTTTAGATTAGAAAGAGATTTTAGTCGTTCGGTGAGAAAGCACGACGTGGTGAGTCTTGTTATACAGACGTCCGACTCGATCTGCGCATGTAGTCTGGTGGAGATTTTGAAATAAAATGTGATCTAAGTAAATCGAAGTCTTGTTTATTATCTAAAAACTACCAATGAAAGGGCTTTGATAAAGAGAAATCCCCAATGAAAGACCAGACACGAAGTCCCAAAGAAGTCAGACGAAGAAGAGATGTTAGAAGAGACATAAAAGAAGAACCTAAGATAGAAGATGAACAGAAGAAGTAAGTAAGAAGTAAGAGGTATACAACACTTGCACAGGGCCATAGAGTAAAGAAACAAGTGAGTATCCTTATCATCACTCAAAGTGTGTGTGGAGGCAGTTTGCTAACCCCTGCGCACGAATTTGAAAATTTAACTAAAATTTAAAGTTTTAGTTGCTCCTTGTGTATTTTTACTTCTGTCTCATGCAGTTATATCAGGTTTTCACATGAACCTAAAAAGGGGGTTGTTGTCTGAATATTCAAAAGCCAAACTGCTAGAAAGCACTTATATTTCACAAGCTGGCAATATAAAAGGCCTGGGTGTTGCTGCGGAAGTTATTTGGTTATTTTTCTTTTGCCAGCGGAAAGGTTAAGCCTTGGCAGAAAGCTCATGATCTTGGCAGGGATTCAAAAAAGTGTGGAGAGAGAGAGAGAGAGAGAGAAGAGAGACGGAGAGGAGAGAGAGAGAGAGAGAGAGGAGAGAGAGAGAAGAAAAGAGAAGATAGATATAGAGAAGGAAGACAGGGATGAGAGCGGGTGAGCGGAGTTTGTGATGGGAGGGGGCACTTGGAAAGTTCAAACTTGGAGGCGGTTAAATAGAGATATTTTGAATTAGCTCCATTTGGGCAGTCGCGACGAATTACGGTGAATATGGGCAGAGATAGATGGACATATGGGTCAATATATCTAGGTGCTTTCCGTAGCGTATGGTTAGCAAACTTGTTTCGTAGACCACGGTTACTTTAATGAGTTAATACTTCTAGTTACCCATTTCTAGTTACTCGCTCCATTTTTATATTTGTGCCACTCTAATCAAAGTTAGTAAGTAACGGCAAAATTATTCTATTTAATAATGGAGATTCGCTTCCGGTTTTTGTTGTAACAAAAATTACGTCCTGCTTACGTCACATTACCAAAATCGTCATAACATGAATAAATAACTCAAAATTTTGAACATGCAACATTTGACATGTCATCATTGTTTTTAAAACGTTTTATAAATACATGCTGGTTATATATCTATATATAATTTGTTTATTAATCTCATTAAAAGTTTAGCATTTGCAATTGTTTTATTTTTTAATCCTCTAATGCATTTGATGCATTTTACTTACTTAGGCTACAAACTCGCGGACATTGAATTTTTTACTCCAAACACAGGCAATTATGTTCAAAAATCTACTTTTATTTTGTACTAGTTTTATAAATTATACAAACACCAAATTCCCACGTGTATCTATCTATAAGTAAAGTAGGCAGATTCGCCCTATTGTCGGTAGATTAGCCGGATAGCGAGTCTATCCTCTTTTCCACAGGGAGATTGTTTTTTGTATCTAAGGTGGAGTGCACATGTACTTCAAAACTCCCACTTTAATTACCGGAAAGATCCAAGATCTGCTATACCCATGGCTGAGTTGGTGAGGCGGTATGCGAACCCGAAACTTTTGTGGTTCCGAAGGATGCTC
>CM042144.1:61127113-61212377 GCA_023376005.1 Doryteuthis pealeii | reverse complement strand
AAGATAGAGGTCACAATGTCACTGTTTCTGAGATATAGACATGACCTTATGATATTATTTCAGCAGCGCACACAATCATGTCTTCGTCTGTATTTCATTACACTGGTATTTGTTTAATCGATTTGGTCTGTTTGGGATTTATGGTATATTGTAGGTTATTTAATGCCAGATTTATTTTTTATATTTTATTTTTGATATTTTCATTGATGTGTTACTATTTTGTGATCTATTCTATTAACTTTTTCTTCTAGATAGTGATTTAAATGCTACATCTAATTGAATTTCCAATTTTGGAGATCTGGGGAGTGTGGAGTACCGCCTAGCAGTGTCCACCTCTGACCTGTTATGTGGTGCACTAATTAGAAAATATGAGTTTTAAATAAAAAGTGTGGTTTAAAAATAGAGGTTACAAGAATTAAATACCCATTCAGAATCGGACATAAACACAAGTCTTCGGACATAAAATACTCCAACAAGGGTTGAAATGCCCGTAAATTTAACCGAATCAACCGCATAACTTCATGTGTATTTAATAATACTTGGACATCAATAAAGACTGGTCTATCAAGTCATTTTTTAATTGAATGGCACAATAGAATCCAACATTAAAGAGTGTTTATTGACATCGTGACAACTTATTAAAAAAGTCATGAAGATTGCTACATGCTTAAGATGACATAATTAGGGTTTTGGCTTAGCCTAATAGGTACGCCCCACGCTTCTGTGTCTGTGTTTTAAAGGGTTTTTTTTTGGGGGGGGAGTGTATATTGAAATTATATATTGAATGAAGATGAATTCTTATGAAGTTTTTTCACACTGTGCCCGAGTTCAGCTAGAGGCAGAGTAACAGCAAATCTGCCCAGGTCTCCAGAACTCTTCTGAGTATTCTATCCGATCTTAACAGCACTAATAGGATACGAACCCACGCCTCCTGTGTCAGTGTTTAAAGTTTTTTTTATTTTTTATTTTGTATATGAAATTATATATTGAATAAAGACGAATTCTTTCATTTTAAACGGTGGTCGACTGGAACGGCAAATCCATGAGATGACAGGTTCTCTTCTTCTTGTCAATACAATACTAGGGTCGGTCTCCTGGCCGGGATTAGGTGATCCGTCTGTACCATCGAAGTCCGCAGAAGAAACTTTATACGTCTATGTCTCCAGGAAGATTCGACTTACGCATATACGATTTAGTTGTATGGTGAAAAATTGAATTTTTGCACAATTCCCAGTTTGATTACCTTTGCCACAGAGTCGGCTTAGGCTTGTACTCTCTTGTTCTAGTTTGCTGTATTCCGTTATAATATGAATAAACCGTTTCGTCTCTGTCTCCACACATTCTGCAACTTGATATTTCAGAGGCTGCGTCTTATCTATTTTGACCTTTATTATTTTGTTCTATGGCATTGTCTTGTGCTGCGGATTCATACAGAGATTCTCTCTCTCTCTCTCTTCTCTCTTCTTCTCTCTCCTTCTCTCTCTCTCTCTCTTCTTCTCATCTCTCTCATCTCTCTCTCTCTCTTACAGTTTTCCTTTCCTTACCATGTCCATGTCTTCTGATGTGATATCTTTGAGTTTGACGCTTAAAGTACCCATGTAGTTGTTTTTCTCCATTGTTTGTTCTTCATTTTTTATGGATTTCTGCTGTCTATATTAGGAATGGTCCGGAGTATTACGAGAGGGTCAATCTAGATATTTATTTCCTTGATAAGGTTTCTGCTATATAGTCTTTTTTTCTATGAGCTTTCTGTGTTTCTTTCTGAAATGTTTTCTTTCTTATATTTCTTTCATTTATGTTTGTTTAATGGAGTCTGCATCCAATTTTCCAGATTCTAATAATTCTCTTTTTTCCCAAGTGTCCTAATTTTCTTTCGATTTGGTAGTTCTATTCCAATTCGGCCGTTTCCTTTCTTCATCACGAGCATGTTACTACTCATTATCGATGCTCAACTCCGTCCCTATATCTTGGCTGTATATTTTATGGTTTGTTTAAGGTTCTAATTCTTGTTCATTTTTGGCAAAAATCTGAGTCGTCATGTACATAAGATGATTTATTTCTTTTCCTGTGATTAGTAAATTCGCATCCCGCTGTAAATTTCTTAAGTATATGGTTGAGTGGCATCATCTATGACAAATAGTAGTGGTTATAGGGAGTCTCCCTGGAAGATGCCTCTTTGCATTTCCCTCTGATAAGGTCTGTCTTTCCGCTGTCAGTTCTACTTTCCAATTTTATTATTTGTTGATGATTTTATACTTTTTTCTGGTATTTTATACATTTTAGGCATAGATTATCCAGGTTTGTGGATCATGTCGTAGGCATTTTTCTGTAGTCAATCAATGCCATGATAAAATGTTTTTCTTTGTTTTACTTCTTTAAGAATCTCTGATATATATATATATTATATATATATATACTATAATATTATATAGTAGGTCAATTTGTTCCTCTTGTTTCCTTGCGCCATCCTTTTTGTTCTTCCGGGAACAATCAAGTGGGTGGTAGATCTCTTTTATCCGTGTGGTCAGTATTTTTCCACATAATAAGTAGACATGTTATTGGGCTATAATTGCTGGGGGTATGGTTCCTTTTTTAGGGTCTTTCTGGATCAGGGTGGAAACCAAAATGATTGTGTGCAAACAAATGACAATTTTTTAATCGAAGTAGTTACTTTAAACTATATATGTTGTATATTGATAACCGTTGTTTTGGACGATTAGTGTAGAGTTAGATTTTGAATTAAAAGTCGTTGAAATTCTAAATCCGTAAGGTTTAGATGATTGATAGGAAATAACCTTTAAGTAATCTTCTTTCCGTTACAGACTGACTGGTGGCAAGAAGGTCAGAGCTTTGTCAGTTAGTTAAGCCGGATACGTCGTGATGTAAACGTGCGGCCTCGCTCCGCTTACGGTTGAGAAAGTCTAGATCTGAATTTTTTTTAAAATGTGATCACAAAAAAATAAGCCTCATTTATTTTTGGGTGAGCTAATGGCAGCTTTTAGTAAACCATCTTAAATTCAGACAGCATCTTACAGACTACAGAACCAGATCAGTTAGAATAAATGAAGATAACAGATTACAGAAATAAGGCACCAGCTAGCTTCTCGAGCTACAGAAAGTAAGATCAAGACTTAACTACGGATGTCTCCTCGAAAGAAAGTAAGTAATAGAAAAGAATTCTCGCCATTTATATAACCAGAACAAAGGGGTATATAACATATAATTGTGTATAAATAATTAGTATTAGATAGAAATACTTCTAACCATACAAGTTGTCGGCATATAAACCGGAGAGGATTGCAAGAAAATAATGGCGCACCGAACATCTATACATATATAAGGGGCAGTTGTGTGTATCTGTATGTCCGGAGGAAAACTTCGAAAATAAAACAATTAACGTCAAAGTAAATATATATACAGATTAAATATCACCAGGGCTTGATTTTTGAGCAGAAATAATGAAGATTTGATTTATATTCATGAAGATATTTGAATATTCAAATTTGAAAAGTAACAGAAGGGAAAGTCATTTGCATGTTATTTTGTTTATCTTTTTTCTTTTTTTTAATGTTTTTTATATATATATATAATATTGATTGATTAAACCAATAGCATCAGTTATATCTTCTTTTTTAAATTGTAAATCATTGAATGGAAATTTCTTGTTATATATTTCCGTGGGTATTTTTATGGGGCAACCGGCGAGGATCTCACTGGCGATAAGTAATAATGGATCTGCGATACTAACTTTTTAACAATCCCCCCGCTACCCAGGCGACGCCGGGTAGCCACTTCTAGTATTATTATACAGCCCTTATAAAACATCCGGTATATACTAGAGAGAGAGAGACAGATCAGCATGGATTTCACTCGCGATAAGTAATAATGGATCTGCGATACTAACTTTTTAACAATCCCCCCGCTACCCAGGTGACGTCGGTTAGCCACTTCTAGTATTATTATACTGTCCTTTATAAAACATCCGGTATATACTAGAGAGAGAGACAGAGAGATAGATAGATGATAATAGTTGATAATAGCTCTTATTTGGTAACTTCTGCTTACTGCTGATTCCAGCTAACTCTTTGGCCATTTTCTCTGGTTGGTCTGTTAAGTGTTGGTCTTCTTTCTGTTGATATTTGTTTGTTTCATTTAATTAACACAACAAGGCTTGTTTGTTTCTTGATCAAGCTTTTATTTTCAACCCTGCCCATTTGATTCCGATACGGGAAGACCGACCTACCAGAGCCAAAAATCGCGTCCGCACTCCTTCGAAATCGGGTCGGATCTGACTAACTAAACTAAGACCTATTCCCATGCGTCCAATCCCACGCCTTCAAGGGGTCAATTAAAAGGTCACTAACCGTCTATAACCAACGTGTAACTTTCCATACGACCCCGTTATTTTAATTTTAAGGACCCTATCTAAAGATGTCTGCCGGAGAGTCATGAGGATATGTCATATTGACACAAACACGGGGTAGGTAGATGCAAAAAAATTGAGCGACCTGGAACCCTAAAGGTTAAGCAAGGCACAGAGAGGAGTGAGGTGGAGAGGAGAATAGCCTTGGCAGCAAAGAGAGACAGAAAGAGGGAGAAAAGACAGCAACTCCAGAAAGCATCACAGTTTGTGTGCATTCAGTGCACCAAAGACTTCACTCAAGAATTGGCCTGCCGAGTCACTTGCGCAGATGGAGATAATTTTTTCCTTAGTGGACGGAATAAGGACCCTGTAGCAGTTCCCTGGTAATATTTTCTGGTGATGTAATGATGTGTTATATAATCGCCGCCCTGCACCTATATTTGTGGCCTTGTGCCAGACTTGGAAAAGAACCTTAGAAAAATGTACTACCGATTATCTTAGATTACTGGGTGGTCTTTGTGGAATCACCGAAAAAGTAGTTAGGATAGATAACATCTTTTTAACGAGAGAAAGCAGACGATAAGTCTAGGATTAAGAAAAAAACAGTCTTTTGGACTCCAAGAAGCCTTTGATGTTTAGGTTAGTGAACTCTGGTTGACCAGTGAGATTGGAACGAATCGAAAGAAGTCGAACGTTCTAGAGAAGGAATCGTCTAGAAGATTTTAGAAATGTTATTTAAGACCCGCGAATAGAATCGCGAGAGTCAGTTGGAGTTAGTTGGAGTTGGAGTCTGCGATCAGAGCAGTGAGGGTCCGAGAGTCAGAGGCAGTGAGAGCCAGGAGGCGTGCGTGGCAGTGGGCAGTTAATGAACTGAGGTCGCTGATGTGTGAAACCCGAGATGTAATATTTTACACTGAACGAAGTTAAAACCATATTTAAGGAAGCTGACCATCTCTCTCTCTCTCAAAAGTTATAGGAAGTTTGGAACATAATAAACTTCTGAGAAGTAAATCCGGTGTTATTAGTCTGCTCTATTTACAACGAAAGAAATCTTTTATGAATGGACTCACGATGCAAACAAGATAGTAAAGTCACTATCGCAAAGAAATCGTACTCATGAATGAAAGTCATTAAAGGGTAAACTTGTCAACACGTCAAATTGGCCGTAACGAGGAGCACGCGGCGTACGTAAAGTGAGATCTTCCCTTGACCAAAAGAAGTGGAGGAAGATTTTGGGGCTAGCTAAGACCGACTGCTACAGCTAGATCTGTGTATGTAAACAAACGAAACTCCGTACGTACGTTAAATACGAATTGGTACCGTACGTAAAATATTCCTAATCGGTACCGTGAAAACGAAAAGCCACAACGTTACAGATGACACGTAGACTGACTGATGTTGAATGTAGAAGATTTTATTTACTTCCAAACACCGTGAAATACTGAAATAAAATGGGGTATAAAACATTTACTAATTTACAAAAAGGGTATTTAACAAATGCCAGCAACTTCTCGGAAAATTGGAAAGAAACATACCTGTGCGCCATTACCAGTACCGAGAACTAACTAAAAGACTAAAATTCTAATTTTAGGACAACATTTTCCACACAACCTTTTTGCTGCATCAGCCTGGCGGAAGTCCCTATTTTGCCCTAAGGATATCTGTTGATCTTCCCACAATGCCATTAAGGCCCTGTGGGTCACTTGATTATCAGACCCTACAGAGTTGTTTCCTTACACTGTCCAAATTTAAGTGTATATTTTGAGGGTAGAAATAAAATTATATCTAACTATTAGGCGCACTCAAAGGCGACAGCTACAGACCCTATTCAAAATTCTAATTAACAATTTATGACTGATCATAAATTATGTAACAATATCAATGCAGAACCAACGAGACTAAACTGTTTTTGTAGGTTACTGTAACTAAAAGCTGATATTGTTATGTCAATATTACAGGAAATTGACATGTTTTAGTCTTTGTCTTTAATTGTGTATTATCTAATTTGACAAATTTTCGCCGAGAGAGTGACAGATAAATTTAATCTGAAATTTCCTTAGTCTAAACTTCCAGTGAGGATGTCATTGAATTTCGTCTATAAATTCTCGTAGAATCGTAGTGTACATTTTAGTGACCTGTCTATGACATTAAATTGGTATTCTGATGGTGAGACTCCATTTCGGAAGTTCCTGGTTAGTTTCTAGGGAGTATATTACGTTGTACAAACTATGATTATTATTACATTTTAATTATTACATGAAATATTTTTAAAATCAGATTTGAACTCGTCATCGTCTTTGTCTCCACCAAACGTTCGACAAGATCTCACAATGCCATAGAACACTTTACACCACAAAATTAAACGATTTCAAATTGCAAAAATTGGACTGAAATTTGCTTTATTCTAGAAAAAATAATAACTTTTTTTTAAATTACTAGGATTAACATAATTCTTAACTAATTAAACATTGCGGTTCAAAAACTTTGATATCATTTGATATGCACCAGGGTGCTCAGAAAAATCGATAATAGAATTTCGGCTCGCGTTCTCTGGTCTCTCGGTTCGATCTCAAGTGGAGGATATCGTGGTATACCACTGCTGATGAGACCTAATAAATGTCCATGTTCCGCATGTCACACATGGTGTATGAACAAAGTTTAATGTTTTCATGTTGTGTTTTTTTTCGGTAATAGAAATGTCATTCATTGAAAAACATTAATAGAATTTTTGGAGTGTATAGATAATAAAGATCTTGCTACTGAGGTATCGTTTTTCGTTCATGTTACGGCTATATACAAATATAATGAGAATTAGTAGAGCAATCCGCTTCGGAACAACAAAGTTGCGGTTCGATACCGGTCTCACCAACTCAGCGCATGGGTAGAGATCTTGGATCTTTGCGAGTAAAGTGGGGAAGTTGAAGGTACAATGTGGCACTGCCACCATTAGAAAATTCCCTGTGAAAAGAAGGAATAGACTCAGTAATCCGGCTGAACCGACAATAGGCGAATCTGGCCTACTTTCTTATAGATAGATACACGTGGGAATTTGTGTTTGTATATTTTATAAATACTAGTACAAAAATAAAAAGTAGATTTTTTGAAACATATTGCCTGGTGGGTGGGAGTAGAAAAAATTCAATGTCCGCGAGTTTGTAGCCTAAGTAAGTAAAAATCATCAAATTCATTAGAGGATTAAAAAATAAAAATTTGAAATGTAAACTTTAGATATGTATTAAAATAAAACAAACTATATATAGATATATAATACCAGTCATGTATTTTATTAAAACTTGTTTTAAAAAACAATGATGACTGCTAATGTTGGCAGTGTTCAAATTTTGAGTGTATTTATTCTATGTTATGACGATTTTGGGTAATGTGACGTAAGCAGTGAGTAATTTTTTGTTTACAGACAAAAACGGAAGCGAATCTCCTTATTAAGATAATTTTGCCGTTACTTACTAAGCTTTGATTAGGAGTGGCACAAAAGTTTATAGAAAAATGGGGTATTAGAAATGGGGTAACTAAGAAGGTATATAATCACTAAAGTAAGCGTGGGTCTACGAACAGTTTGCTAACCATTACGCTACGGAAAGCACCAGATATATTTGACCATATGTCCATGTATCTCTGCCATATCACCGTATTCGTCGCGACTGCCAATGGAGCTGAATTTCAAGATATTATTTTATCCGCCTCCAGTTTGATCTTTCAAGTGCTCCTTCTCCATCAACTCCGAGCTCACCGCCTGGCTCTCGAATCCCTGTACTTCCTTTCATAAAGGCTTGCTATTGATTTCTCTCTCTTGTACATGGATCTCCTAATACTGTGCTGGGAGTAGAGAGAAGAGGAGAGAGAGGAGAGAGAGAGAGAGAGAGAGAGAGAGAGAGCATGCTGATCGCGATGCATACGATCGATCTAATAATCGTAGTACACGATTCAGTCTTCTACTCTAGAGAAGCGCAAGGTCAATGGCTCGTCGCATACGCGCCACGAGTAGACTGTTGTGAATCCTCTGCAGGGTCGGGGCGCAGCTGGTGTTCTGACTTGCAAGAGTTTAACATTTCGTCTGTGTGGAAGGACGAATTAAACCAATATACGTTATACCGTGTAGCAATATTCAGGCGCTTCTATATTGCAGTAGCGATATGATAGAAATATTTACAGGTCTTTCTCTAGAGGTAGATGTAGGGCTTGATATGGACATTGTCCAGACACGACAACCCCATATATTTTAGTTATAGTGGAGTACGCTTGATATACCACGTGGTGAACTCGGTAAACGTCAAATCAACAATGTGAGTATAAACGACTTTAAATCTTTGTTAAATGTGTCATAAATTCGTTGCGGCAGGGTATGAGCAATCTGTCATACACCCACATCTTGATTGTAGTTTAGAACCAAGGATACTCACTTGTTTCTCTTATCTTCTCTACGTGGCATGGTGTCAGCTGCTCTGTATACTCTTTATCATATCTTACTTTTGTAGCTCTCTCGTTTCATCCTCTTATAATCTTAGGTTCATATCATTTTGTCTCTTTCTAACGTACATGTTCTTACAGTCTGGAGGTTCCATATATGTGTGATGATTTCTACAGGGTATACTGGTCTGTGCATTCGGGCGATTCTCTGTTATCAGTAAGTCTCGTTGTGTCGATTGAGTGTCAAATTTATAGATGTTCATGGACCACCATAGAAGCTTCGATTCTTACTTAATCATCAATCTCTAATTTACTACAGAATCTCATCAACTACATGACGCAGATAATGGGAGTCGGAGCGTAGTATTAACAACGAATCTCACCACGAGATCGGCTGGATTCTTCTCACCGAGCCGACTAAATTCTTCTTAATCATAAGCTCGAAGAGTTGATATACCACTCAGCTTCGTCTATCTGTGAATATATCTCTATCGGTAGGGAATCGTGATGAGGTCTTAAGACTTGTCACTACATTACCTTCAAGGCCGTAATGGGCTGCATACTATATAACCGCCATTGTTTTTTTTATTGGTGCTCCATTCTTCTTGTTAAATACAATAATAGTTATATAGACCATTCTTTAATTTAAATTATGTATATCCGAGTAAATTTATATCTGTTATTATATTAATATTACCTCCCTTTAAATCAATGGAAGTACAAACTGAGGGATGACCTCTCCTCGGTCGACTTCGTATGTCTGTATGTTAGTAGGACCGCTATCATAAGTAACTTAATTATTATAAAGCTTCTCACAGGTGACAGACAAAGTGATGTATATCTTTACTTCCCAAGGCTTATTCAGATAAAAACTGCGTATCTACCTATAATTTCGTCGCAGGCTCACGTCTGGGTTTATGGAGTCTTGAATGGATCCGCATCGGACCACACCACGAAATATTGCTGCCGTGTCATCGACTTGTTCATTCAATCTTTCTATTGAGTCCCAGTTTAAGCGAAAATTCGAACATGAAGGTAATACTTGTATGCTATAGATAAGGAATATCTTGCTCGGATATTTACAAGAAACGAGAATAATCCGCAGATATGTCGAATTCGGTTCGAGAAGTATCTTAGATGATTTGCTTCGCATGTTATTGATCTTACTAACAGGTATGATCACTCGTTTGTTATATTCTTAACGTTCGAGGAGTGTAACCGGTCCGCGTTCATGCATACACTTTCACTATTAACCATTTTTAATACTTTGTTTTTTGGTATTTGTGGTTTATCGTGTGGGAGTGTTGGTTGTAAAGACCGTCTACTATGCCTTGGTTCTGCCTTGCAAGTCGGAGACCGGGTATCAGCCAACCCGACCAGGGAACCATATAATCTTTGATTTGGTTGAGCGGCATACGGGTAATGTCTGTCATATACTAATTATAGTGTACATAGAACGCATATTTCCTATAGCTCTAAATTTACCCCGAATATACGAATAAAAAAGCACCTAACGAAATCACGCGGCTCTTTGATGGCGTAGTAGATTTTTGGTATTATTACAGTCATGTCTACAACTCCTTAAGAGATTATTTCTCATTTCTAATTGACATATTTTGTTTTTATTCAAATGATTGTCATCCTGCTTGATGTTGCAATTCACATGGTTAAAACAAACAATCATAACATTTTATGATACATATATCATTCTATCGATGTGTTGCACTAATACACTACGAGTTGTAGCCTCATAGCCACGGACCCGGATCATGTGGTGACCACTTGGGAGTAATATGAGGAAACGTACAGGCGTTGACTATAACCGATATTCCCCACACTCCCTCAGATGTATGTGGGAAATTCGACAAGCCATGTACAGCTAGATGAGAGCGTTTAGACTCCATGCCTCTAGGTAACACTGAGGTTAATCATTCTCTCTGGGCACCCATAGACGCGAATATAGATGTCTAATCAAATGATATACAAAGAGTGGTTTAGCTATTTATGAGGTATAGAGATACAGTACAACACGCTTAGAGAGGTTGTTAACTATGTCGGTAAATTATGTAGTTGCGGGTCTCTACCGACACGTCTAGCCTTTGGGAGTAAAGTAGATTGTTTATGTCAGCTACCATGTATTGTCTAGTATAGAATATTTATATGTGGTCCGCATCCACGGATAAACCTATTTTCATGCTCTTGTTTGATTTTTATTATTATTTGATGAGAGAGGCCTTGATAATTTGGATTTATTTGGATATATTACGAACTACGTCTTACATCTTTTATTGTATAATCTTATTCTTATTTCTCTGAATTTTTTTATTTTTACATGAGACTATGATAATTTGGAATTATTTGGATTATTCGGAACTGTCCTCATCCTTTAATTGTTATTCTACAATTTTCACTCTGATTATTTTTTTTAGATGAGGCTTGATAATTTAGTTATTATTTGGTTATTCGATATCTACTTGTCTATTTAAATTTGCTACTATACTATTTCTCTAGATATTTTTATCATGAACTTGATAATTTGTATTATATATATATTTATGGACTATTGTCCCATCTTATTGTTATCTACACTATATATTCTCTGTATATATAATCTAGTATGAGAGCTTGAATAATTATGTATATTTGGAATTAATCACTGTGTGGATTGATTGAATAAAGGGTTGGTTTCAATATTATTTTTTCGTGATGAGTGCTCCTGATTACGACAAGTAAGGTTCCAAGAGATATCGAAAAAGAAAGGTTCCGGGTTCGAGATGAATAATCTGAAGATTCCGGAGGGCACATCGGCCGAAAAAATATAAAATTTGTTATTATGGTGTTTTACAAAGAAATAACATTAACGTTTAAATTATTCTCTCAATTGAATCCAGTTTTTATCTCTGTATTATTTTAAATAAAGGTAATAATATCTTGAGACATATAACGTTGAAGAGTGGGGCATAAAAGTTTGTTTTACTGCTGATATTGGTACCTTTTTTATTAACCTAAATGTTGTCGCATATATTCCGCTCCGTCAGCGGGGCTTAGAAATACGCTCACTGCATTCTCCAGTCAGTTATTTGATATATAAAGTAGTTAAATGTCCTTATTGCACTGAGTGATACCATATTCGGGGAATTAGTGTAGCATATCAAATGTAATATATGTTAGAAACTGATGGACTATTTGTAGACAGAATTATAAATGTTTATTATTTATATTTAAGGATATAAGCGATTAACGATTGCTATGGCAAATAGGTCCTGGAAAATAACTTGTTTTATTGATTGTTTATGAAAAAGAGGACAGTATGTGTGGAACGAGATTATATCCTACTCTTTTAAAGTTATGTTAGACCAATTTATAATAAAATAGTAGTGAATTTTATAATATTGAAAATCTAGGACAATTCTTTTGTGAAAGAAGCAATGAAAATTGCACAGATTTTTTGAAAATATTTTTTAATTCAATTATTTTTTTCATTGATGTTCTCATTATTCTAATATTCTCAATTACATTATCTTACGAAAGTCAAATCTTTTTTCTCATTTAATCATCATCTATCACTCTCAATTATTTCTAACTCATCTACTCATTTTATATCTCTCTCATCTTCTCAGATCCATTTCTCTTATTAATTCTTTAATTTCAATAATTTCATTTATTATTATTAATCTTCTACTCTATTTATACACAACACAAATATTAAAATTTTTAAACATAATTTCACAATATAAATAATTAAATCAAAAAATTATTTTTTTTAATTATTACATGTTTCAAAATGCTACATTTAAACACAACAACCACAACAATACAACCCTACTCTCTCATATGCTCTACATTTCATTACTCCTCTCCTCAAAAGTCATTCATCATCAAAATCACATAATAATTATTATTTTAATTTTTTATTTAAAAATAATTTTATACATAATATCAAAAAAAGGAATTCAAGATAAAAACAATTAAATATAATTTCATTATAACAATCTAACAATATATCTCTCAATTTTAATTTCTCATTACATTATCAATAACAATTACACACTAGCAGTCTTATATCAACTCTCTCATCTTATCTTATATTTCTCAACACAAAATTTATTTACATTTTTATTTATTTGATTTTTTATAATTTTAATTTTTTTAATTTTTTAATTTATTTTTATATTATAATATTATTTTTTTTTTTTATTAATTTATTTTTTCTATCACAATTTTTAAATTTTTATTTTTATTCTAATCTCATTCTTCATCATTTCATTTATTTCTCTCATTCTCTCTCTCTCTCTCTCTCATCCTACCTCTCTCTCTTACAACACCACACACACACACGCAAGCACACACACACACCACACACACACACACACTACTCTCTCCTACTTCGCCAAGTGACGTCCCAACGACTAATTGGAGAAACGGCACATCGAGATGTGCTGATTCATACTTGAAACTTTTCCATGCTAACATATTGGCTCTTTCCATTCTCTTTCCATTGAACAAAAGTATAAAAATTGTAGGGGTGCGAGGTTAGAGCAAAACTCTTTTAATTGTTTTGAATAGAAAAAGGTTGGGAACCACTGGTCTAGGAGAAGGTAAACTCTGAATTCAAACTGTTAACTGGGAATACAATTTCTATGCATAAAATAACCGGACATGCCGATAAAAATTAATCAATTAATCTGTCAGGAGTGATATATTACTAAACATAGCTTTATAGATGTGGTAAGACTGTATTGCGCCAATTTTCGAAATGATTGTGATTCTATCTGAAAATTAGCAGGAGATAACCTAGTTGTTTTTAACTTAGGCTCCAATACTTACCACATGCGTTGTAAAAAGCTACTACCTCAGCCACCAAGTAAAACCGTCTTTCTTCTTTCTTTACCTAAAAGAATAGATGAACTGCTTGTATTTTCCCATGGGAAAGCAAACGTCTCAATTGTGTTTTCGGTATTCTTTATGAACGGAAGTGAAGCTTTTCTTTTTTTCTTTCTTCTTTTTTCTTTTTTTTTTTTTTTTTAAAAAGCTTGTTTAAAACAGACGTATTCAATAAACTTTTTTTTTTAAACTTGTGTCAGTGTAGGAGACGATATTCAACATGAAAAAAGTGTAGCATCATTGGAACCAAATACGAGTAACACAAAAAGATGGAGTGGTGCTTCGTAAAAGTGACATCTTTACTATAACAATTTGACTTTACATCATTGAATGCTGGGTTTTTAAAAATCTAGAAAATTATTCTTTAAACAAAAGGAATACAATGGTATCTTGACTTGCGAGTTTAATTCGTGATGCACGTAACTCAATTTCCTCGTATATCAAATCAATTTTCGCCATTGAAATAAACTGAAATGCCATTAATCCATTCCACACACACACACACACAAAACATCCATATTTTTGTGACGTTTTTTAATAAGAAAAATAGCACTGTATAGTATAAAAACATAATAAAATATAATGAATTAGGTGCTGCAATATGTTTGAATGTTTATTTTATTTTTATAGATAATATTTTTGTTTGGCGTAATGAATTCGTAAATTTAAATGATTTTAGTGCACTTATTAACATAAGCATATCTGAAGCTCGCTCGTACCACAAATTTCAGCTCTCGACACAAAGCAAAAAATTGACCGAGTGACAGCTCATAACTCGGAAAACTCGTAAGTTGAGGCACTCGTAAATCAAGATACCACTGTATTATTTTAATCAAAATAGCTGTTTCCGTTTAAAACATTATTTTTCATTATTTGTATTGTCACATTTAAATACAGTCTTTAAAATAGGAGAAATTCATAAATTAAAATTTCTGTCTGTCAAAATGGCGCATATTTGCCTTTTTTTTTTATCTCTTGTAGATGTGCTCTCTTAACATGATTTCTTTCCACCTATTCTTCCTCAAGCTATGGATAAATATTAGCCTTTAACTTTGCTATGGCAACCGGTCTAGTAGTAGGAAAACTCTGAATTCAAAGCCGTTAAACTCTGCTTAAGATTTTGACCATGTGTCACATCCTACACTTTCATAGGGGTTGCTAAATATTTCATTTAGGAATCCATAGAAAAAAATTTATATGTAAGATAAGGCTCTGTTCTTAAGGAAAAAATTAAGATAAGTGACAATTTACAATTTGATATTTTTATAAAAGTTTAAAGAAAGGAGGGGGTACTGTGGTACGGACATTTTGACCCAACCTAAATTGTCATTAGCTACTTGAAACCATAGAATTGAATGAAAATTAAACTGAAAGGGTTAAGAATCCGTAAAACCCAAATAAACAATTCTTTCAAATTCATAACGTTCCAAGTACTCTGTTAATCACCTTCATATTCTCGTTTTTTAATAATTTCTCGAACAAAGTCCAGCTTTTGTTTAGTTATTTTTGTTTTGTTGTTTTTTGTTTTTGTTTGTTTTGTTTTGGGGGGAGTGTTCTTTTTTGTTGTTTGTTTGTTTTCCAGTCTTCACTCTCTTTTAATTGTATTCCATGGACTGCAGGACAATACCGACATTCTGTCAGGTATTCTTCATGTTTACGGTCAAATCCAGTCTCTCTGGTAATCCATTTGAATTTAAAAGACGCATAGAATTTTGATTATTTCTGTTTTCTAACAAAGCAATTGGTTTGTGCGAAAACTATTATTGTTTGCACCGTTCTCTGTATTATTTCATTTTATTGCAATTAACACGACAGAAACGAATAATTTGCAATAGAATAATGAGGCAATAATCATTTATTGTCATTTTATTTCATGAATTACGTCAAATACAAAATAAATGCCACCATTAAATTTCTTGTATAAAAAACTGTAGCTATTTTCAACTTTGCAATTCAATCATACGTCTACTTATAGCGAACATGCACAAACTAAGTTAGGGTAGACAAAGTCAACGGAGGCTGATACCTGTAAATTTCTCGCCTAAGTGATTATATATACATACATATATATATATATATATATATATATATATATATATATATATATTATATATATTCGATAGTCATTCAATAAATAAGGTTTTTAAAGCAAAATAACTTTTTCACATTTTTTCCATAAAAAATTATTTGGAATTGAGTAATAGCAAAAATTATTTAATCTCACAAAATAATTGTTTTGAGGCTATTCAAAATGACAGCAAATCCTACAGAGTGTTTCAAGTTTGAATAGAGTTCTATTATTAAATTTTTGGTGGCTGAGAAGAGCAAACCATGTAAAAATTATATAGGAATATCTTTAGTAAAAAATGTTTACAAATGGATTTTCCACTCCAAACCTAAGTCGAAAATACAGTTCATGGAGTGGAAGTATAATGATTCACCTGTAAATAAGAAGGTCCAGGTGTAGTGGTCAATAAAGAGGGTGATGCTGACAGTCTTCTGTATGATTTCATCTTCGGTTTTCGACACAACGTTTCGGTTCATACATTATTTTGCATCCTGCTTTTTCAATTAGGTTATTATTGAGTAATGGGGAAAAAAACTATCTTTTTTTCAAGGAAAAATCAGTGGCGACCCCGGAACTAGGGCTTTTCGGCTCAGCCCAAAGAGTTATTCTTTCAAATATATCTATTTCGAAGCACAAAATATTCTCTCTGAACAAATCAGTTGTCCTTAACCTTAGTTGGACTCTACTCAACTCAAACCATCATAAATAATTATTTTAATTCACTAACTAGGTTGTGCTAATAATATGGATTCCGTTGCCCTTTTCAGGTGTCCCCTTCACAAATGTATCACGTTATTTGGTTTGGCTAATAATATGGATTTCGTTGCCCTTTTCAGGTGTCCCTTCACAAATGTACTCACGTTATTTGGTTTGGCTAATGATATGGATTCGTTGCCCTTTTCAGGTGTCCCCTTCACAAATGTACTCACGTTATTTGGTTTGGCTAATGATATTCCGTTGCCCTTTTCAGGTGTCCCTTCACAAATGTACTCACGTTATTTGGTTTGGCTAATGATATGGATTCCGTTGCCCTTTTCAGGTGTCCCCTTCACAAATATACTCATGTTATTTGGTTTGGCTAATAATATGGATTCCGTTGCCCTTTTCAGGTGTCCCCTTCACAAATGTACTCATGTTATTTGGTTTGGCTAATAATATGGATTCCGTTGCCCTTTTCAGGTGTCCCCTTCACAAATGTACTCATGTTATTTGTTTGGCTAATAATATGGATTCCGTTGCCCTTTTCAGGTGTCCCCTTCACAAATGTACTCATGTTATTTGGTTTGGCTAATAATATGGATTCCGTTGCCCTTTTCAGGTGTCCCCTTCACAAATATACTCATGTTATTTGGTTTGGCTAATAATATGGATTCCGTTGCCCTTTTCAGGTGTCCCCTTCACAAATGTACTCATGTTATTTGGTTTGGCTAATAATATGGATTCCGTTGCCCTTTTCAGGTGTCCCCTTCACAAATGTACTCATGTTATTTGGTTTGGCTAATAATATGGATTCCGTTGCCCTTTTCAGGTGTCCCCTTCACAAATGTACTCATGTTATTTGGTTTGGCTAATAATATGGATTCCGTTGCCCTTTTCAGGTGTCCCCTTCACAAAAATACTCATGTTATTTGGTTTGGCTAATAATATGGATTCCGTTGCCCTTTTCAGGTGTCCCCTTCACAAATGTACTCATGTTATTTGGTTTGGCTAATAATATGGATTCCGTTGCCCTTTTCAGGTGTCCCCTTCACAAATGTACTCACGTTATTTGGTTTGGCTAATAATATGGATTCCGTTGCCCTTTCAGGTGTCCCCTTCACAAATGTACTCACGTTATTTGGTTTGGCTAATAATATGGATTTCGTTGCCCTTTTCAGGTGTCCCCTTCACAAATGTACTCACGTTATTTGGTTTGGCTAATAATATGGATTCCGTTGCCCTTTTCAGGTGTCCCCTTCACAAATGTACTCACGTTATTTGGTTTGGCTAATATATGATTCCGTTGCCCTTTTCAGGTGTCCCCTTCACAAATTTACTCATGTTATTTGGTTTGGCTAATAATATGGATTCCGTTGCCCTTTTCAGGTGTCCCCTTCACAAATGTACTCATGTTATTTGGTTTGGCTAATAATATGGATTCCGTTGCCCTTTTCAGGTGTCCCTTCACAAATGTACTCACGTTATTTGGTTTGGCTAATAATATGGATTCCGTTGCCCTTTTCAGGTGTCCCCTTCACAAATGTACTCACGTTATTTGGTTTGGCTAATAATATGGATTTCGTTGCCCTTTTCAGGTGTCCCCTTCACAAATGTACTCACGTTATTTGGTTTGGCTAATGATATGGATTTCGTTGCCCTTTTCAGGTGTCCCCTTCACAAATATACTCATGTTATTTGGTTTGGCTAATAATATGGATTCCGTTGCCCTTTTCAGGTGTCCCCTTCCACAAATGTACTCACGTTATTTGGTTTGGCTAATAATATGGATTCCGTTGCCCTTTTCAGGTGTCCCCTTCACAAATGTACTCACGTTATTTGGTTTGGCTAATAATATGGATTCCGTTGCCCTTTTCAGGTGTCCCTTCACAAATGTACTCACGTTATTTGGTTTGGCCAATAATATGGATTCCGTTGCCCTTTTCAGGTGTCCCCTTCACAAATGTACTCACGTTATTTGGTTTGGCTAATAATATGGATTTCGTTGCCCTTTTCAGGTGTCCCCTTCACAAATGTACTCACGTTATTTGGTTTGGCTAATAATATGGATTCCGTTGCCCTTTTCAGGTGTCCCCTTCACAAATTTACTCATGTTATTTGGTTTGGCTAATAATATGGATTCCGTTGCCCTTTTCAGGTGTCCCCTTCACAAATTTACTCATGTTATTTGGTTTGGCTAATAATATGGATTCCGTTGCCCTTTTCAGGTGTCCCCTTCACAAATGTACTCACGTTATTTGGTTTGGCTAATAATATGGATTTCGTTGCCCTTTTCAGGTGCCCCCTTCACAAATGTACTCACGTTATTGGTTTGGCTAATAATATGGATTCCGTGCCTTTTCAGGTGTCCCCTTCATAAATGTACTCACGTTATTTGGTTTGGCTAATAATATGGATTCCGTTGCTCTTTTCAGGTGTCCCTTCACAAATTTACTCATGTTATTTGGTTTGGCTAATAATATGGATTCGTTGCCCTTTTCAGGTGTCCCCTTCACAATTTACTCACGTTATTTGGTTTGGCTATAATATGGATTTCGTTGCCCTTTTCAGGTCCCCCTTCACAAATGTACTCACGTTATTTGGTTTGGCTAATAATATGGATTTCGTTGCCCTTTTCAGGTGTCCCCTTCACAAATGTACTCACGTTATTTGGTTTGGCTAATAATATGGATTCCGTTGCCCTTTTCAGGTGTCCCCTTCACAAATTTACTCATGTTATTTGGTTTGGCTAATAATATGATTTCGTTGCCCTTTTCAGGTGTCCCCTTCACAAATGTACTCACGTATTTGGTTTGGCTAATAATATGGATTCGTTGCCCTTTTCAGGTGCCCCTTCACAAATTACTCAGGTTATTTGGTTTGGCTAATAATATGGATTCCGTTGCCTTTTCAGGTGTCCCCTTCACAAATGTACTCATTTATTTGGTTTGGCTAATAATATGGATTCCGTTGCCCTTTCAGGTGTCCCTTCACAAATGTACTCACGTTTTTGGTTGGCTAATAATATGGATTTCGTTGCCCTTTTCAGGTGTCCCCTTCACAAATGTACTCACGTTATTTGGTTTGGCTAATAATATGGATTCTGTTGCCCTTTTCAGGTGTCCCCTTCACAAATTTACTCATGTTATTTGGTTTGGCTAATAATATGGATTCCGTTGCCCTTTTCAGGTGTCCCTTCACAAATTTACTCATGTTATTTGGTTTGGCTAATAATATGGATTACGTTGCCCTTTTCAGGTGTCCCCTTCACAAATGTACTCACGTTATTTGGTTGGCTAATAATATGGATTTCGTTGCCCTTTCAGGTGCCCCTTCACAAATGTACTCAGGTTATTTGGTTTGGCTAATAATATGGATTCCGTTGCCCTTTTCAGTGTCCCCTTCACAAATGTACTCAGTTATTTGTTTGGCTAATAATATGATTCCGTTGCCTTTTCAGGTGTCCCTTCCAAATGTACTCACGTTATTTGTTTGGCTAATATATGGATTCCGTTGCCCTTTTCAGGTGTCCCCTTCACAAATGTACTCACGTTTATTGGTTTGGCTAATAATATGATTCCGTTGCCCTTTTTAGGTGTCCCCTTCACAAATGTTACTCACGTTATTTGGTTTGGCTAATGATATGGATTCCGTTGCCCTTTTCAGGTGTCCCCCTTCACAAATGTACTCACGTTATTTGGTTGCAGTTCTTTACAGTTTTCTACGTTGAAATCTCATTGAATTTGCTTTTTATATTGATTTTTTTCACATTTCTATTATTATATTTTGACCGATAGATGGGCCTTACCACAATAGATTTGCTGTTTTACAAGAAATTCCTTTCGAAGATTTCCACAGGAATAAAAAGGCGGGCATACAAATAGCTATTTGTTATCCCCCTTTTTATTCCTCGTGGAAATCTTTCGAAAGGAATTTCTTGTAAACAGCAAATCTATTGTGGTAAGGCCCATCTATCGGTCAAATATAAAATAGAATGTGAAAAAAATCAATATAAAAAGCAAATTCATGAGATTTCAACGTAGAAAACTGTAAAGAACTTGCAACAAATAACGTGAGTACATTTGTGAAGGGGACAACCTGAAAAGGGCACGGAATCCATATCATTAGCCAAGTGAGACATTTGTGAAGGGGACACCTAAAAAGGGCAACGGAATCATATTATTAGCCAAACCAAATAACGTGAGTACATTTGTGAAGGGCCACCTGAAAAGGCAACGGAATCCATATCATTCCAAACAAATATACGTGAGTACATTGTGAGGGGACACTGAAAAGGGCAACGGAATCCATATTATTAGCCAAACCAAATTAACATGAGTAATTTGTGAAGGGACTGAAAAGTACCATGAACATTGTGAAGGGGCACAAAAGGGGCAACGAAATCCATATTATTAGCCAAACCAAATAACGTGAGTACATTGTGAAGGGGACACCTGAAAAGGGCAACGTAATCCATATTATTAGCCAAACCAAATAACATGAGTAAATTTGTGAAGGGACACCTGAAAAGGGCAACGGAATCCATATTATTAGCCAAACCAAATAACATGAGTAAATTTGTGAAGGGGACACCTGAAAAGGGCAACAGAATCCATATTATTAGCCAAACCAAATAACGTGAGTACATTTGTGAAGGGGACACCTGAAAAGGGCAACGAAATCCATATTATTAGCCAAACCAAATAACGTGAGTACATTTGTGAAGGGACACCTGAAAAGGGCAACGGAATCCATATTATTAGCCAAACCAAATAACATGAGTACATTTGTGAAGGGGACACCTGAAAAGGGCAACGGAATCCATATTATTAGCCAAACCAAATAACCTGAGTACATTTTGTGAAGGGGGCACCTGAAAAGGGCAACGAAATCCATATTATTAGCCAAACCAAATAACGTGAGTACATTTTGAAGGGGACACCTGAAAAGGGCAACGAAATCCATATTATTAGCCAAACCAAATAACATGAGTAAATTTGTGAAGGGGACACCTGAAAAGGGCAACGGAATCCATATTATTAGCCAACCAAATAACGTGAGTACATTGAAGGGGACACCTGAAAAGGGCAACGAAATCCATATTATTAGCCAAACCAAATAACGTGAGTACATTTGTGAAGGGGGCACTGAAAAGGGCAACGAAATCCATATTATTAGCCAAACCAAATAACGTGAGTAAATTTGTGAAGGGACACCTGAAAAGGGCAACGGAATCCATATTATTAGCCAAACCAAATAACATGAGTAAATTTGTGAAGGGACACCTGAAAAGAGCAACGGAATCCATATTATTAGCCAAACCAAAATAACGTGAGTACATTTATGAAGGGACACCTGAAAAGGGCAACGGAATCCATATATTAGCCAAACCAAATAACGTGAGTACATTTGTGAAGGGGGCACCTGAAAAGGGCAACGAAATCCATATTATTAGCCAAACCAAATAACGTGAGTACATTTGTGAAGGGACACCTGAAAAGGGCAACGGAATCCATATTATTAGCCAAACCAAATAACATGAGTACATTTGTGAAGGGGACACCTGAAAAGGGCAACGGAATCCATATTATTAGCCAAACCAAATAACATGAGTAAATTTGTGAAGGGGACACCTGAAAAGGGCAACGGAATCCATATTATTAGCCAAACCAAATAACGTGAGTACATTTGTGAAGGGACACCTGAAAAGGGCAACGAAATCCATATTATTAGCCAAACCAAATAACGTGAGTACATTTGTGAAGGGACACCTGAAAAGGGCAACGGAATCCATATTATTAGCCAAACCAATAACGTGAGTACATTTGTGAAGGGGACACCTGAAAAGGGCACGGAATCCATATTATTAGCCAAACCAAATAACGTGAGTACATTTGTGAAGGGGACACCTGAAAAGGGCAACGGAATCCATATTATTAGCCAAACCAAATAACATGAGTATATTTGTGAAGGGGACACCTGAAAAGGGCAACGAAATCCATATCATTAGCCAAACCAAATAACGTGAGTACATTTGTGAAGGGGACACCTGAAAAGGGCAACGAAATCCATATTATTAGCCAAACCAAATAACGTGAGTACATTTGTGAAGGGGACACCTGAAAAGGGCAACGGAATCCATATTATTAGCCAAACCAAATAACGTGAGTACATTTGTGAAGGGGACACCTGAAAAGGGCAACGGAATCCATATTATTAGCCAAACCAAATAACATGAGTACATTTGTGAAGGGGACACCTGAAAAGGGCAACGGAATCCATATTATTAGCCAAACCAAATAACATGAGTAAATTTGTGAAGGGGACACCTGAAAAGGGCAACGGAATCATATTATTAGCCAAACCAAATAACGTGAGTACATTTGTGAAGGGGACACCTGAAAAGGGCAACGGAATCCATATTATTAGCCAAACCAAATAACGTGAGTACATTTGTGAAGGGGACACCTGAAAAGGGCAACGAAATCCATATTATTAGCCAAACCAAATAACGTGAGTACATTTGTGAAGGGACACCTGAAAAGGGCAACGGAATCCATATTATTAGCCAAACCAAATAACGTGAGTACATTTGTGAAGGGGACACCTGAAAAGGGCAACGGAATCCATATTATTAGCCAAACCAAATAACATGAGTACATTTGTGAAGGGGACACCTGAAAAGGGCAACGGAATCCATATTATTAGCCAAACCAAATAACATGAGTAATTTGTGAAGGGGACACCTGAAAAGGGCAACGGAATCCATATTATTAGCCAAACCAAATAACATGAGTACATTTGTGAAGGGGACACCTGAAAAGGGCAACGGAATCCATATTATTAGCCAAACCAAATAACATGAGTACATTTGTGAAGGGACACCTGAAAAGGGCAACGGAATCCATATTATTAGCCAAACCAAATAACATGAGTACATTTGTGAAGGGGACACCTGAAAAGGGCAACGGAATCCATATTATTAGCCAAACCAAATAACATGAGTACATTTGTGAAGGGGACACCTGAAAAGGGCAACGGAATCCATATTATTAGCCAAACCAAATAACATGAGTACATTTGTGAAGGGGACACCTGAAAAGGCAACGGAATCCATATTATTAGCCAAACCAAATAAAATGAGTATATTCAGACACCTGAAAAGGGCAACGGAATCCATATCATTAGCCAAACCAAATAACGTGAGTACATTTGTGAAAGGGACACCTGAAAAGGGCAACGGAATCCATATTATTAGCCAAACCAAATAACCTGAGTACATTTGTGAAGGGACACCTGAAAAGGGCAACGGAATCCATATCATTAGCCAAACCAAATAACGTGAGTACATTTGTGAAGGGGACACCTGAAAAGGGCAACGAAATCCATATCATTAGCCAAACCAAATAACGTGAGTACATTTGTGAAGGGACACCTGAAAAGGGCAACGAAATCCATATTATTAGGTGATTACATTTGTGAAGGGGACACCTGAAAAGGGCAACGGAATCCATATTATTAGCACAACCTAGTTAGTGAATTAAAATAATTATTTATGATGGTTTGAGTTGAGTAGAGTCCAACTAAGGTTAAGGACAACTGATTTGTTCAGAGAGAATATTTTGTGCTTCGAAATAGATATATTTGAAAGAATAACTCTTTGGGCTGAGCCCGAAAAGCCCTAGTTCCGGGTCGCCACTGATTTTTCCTTGAAAAAAAGATAGTTTTTTTTCCCCATTACTCAATAATAACCTAATTGAAAAAGCAGGATGCAAAATAATGTATGAACCGAAACGTTGTGTCGAAAACCGAAGATGAAATCATACAGAAGACTGTCAGCATCACCCTCTTTATTGACCACTACACCTGGACCTTCTTATTTTACAGGTGAATCATTATACTTCCACTCCATGAACTGTATTTTCGACTTAGGTTTGGAGTGGAAAATCCATTTGTAAACATTTTTTACTAAAAGATATTCCTATATAATTTTTACATGGTTTGCTCTTCTCAGCCACCAAAAATTTAATAATAGAACTCTATTCAAACTTGAAACACTCTGTAGGATTTGCTGTCATTTTGAATAGCCTCAAAACAATTATTTTGTGAGATTAAATAATTTTGCTATTACTCAATTCCAAATAATTTTTATGGAAAAAATGTGAAAAAGTTATTTTGCTTTAAAAACCTTATTTATTGAATGACTATCGAATATATATATATATATATATATATATATATATATATATATATATATATATGTATGTATATATAATCACTTAGGCGAGAAATTTACAGGTATCAGCCTCCGTTGACTTTGTCTACCCTAACTTAGTTTGTGCATGTTCGCTATAAGTAGACGTATGATTGAATTTGCAAAGTTGAAAATAGCTACAGTTTTTTATACAAGAAATTTAATGGTGGCATTTATTTTGTATTTGACGTAATTCATGAAATAAAATGACAATAAATGATTATTGCCTCATTATTCTATTGCAAATTATTCGTTTCTGTCGTGTTAATTGCAATAAAATGAAATAATACAGAGAACGGTGCAAACAATAATAGTTTTCGCACAAACCAATTGCTTTGTTAGAAAACAGAAATAATCAAAATTCTATGCGTCTTTTAAATTCAAATGGATTACCAGAGAGACTGGATTTGACCGTAAACATGAAGAATACCTGACAGAATGTCGGTATTGTCCTGCAGTCCATGGAATACAATTAAAAGAGAGTGAAGACTGGAAAAACAAACAAACAACAAAAAAGAACACTCCCCCCAAAACAAAACAAAACAAAACAAAAAACAACAAAAACAAAATAACTAAACAAAAGCTGGACTTTGTTCGAGAAATTATTAAAAAAACGAGAATATGAAGGTGATTAACAGAGTACTTGGAACGTTATGAATTTGAAAGAATTGTTTATTTGGTTTTACGGATTCTTAACCCTTTCAGTTTAATTTTCATTCAATTCTATGGTTTCAAGTAGCTAATGACAATTTAGGTTGGGTCAAAATGTCCGTACCACAGTACCCCCTCCTTTCTTTAAACTTTTATAAAAATATCAAATTGTAAATTGTCACTTATCTTAATTTTTTCTTAAGAACAGAGCCTTATCTTACATATAAATTTTTTTCTATGGATTCCTAAATGAAATATTTAGCAACCCCTATGAAAGTGTAGGATGTGACACATGGTCAAAATCTTAAGCAGAGTTTAACGGCTTTGAATTCAGAGTTTTCCTACTACTAGACCCGGTTGCCATAGCAAAGTTAAAGGCTAATATTTATCCATAGCTTGAGGAAGAATAGGTGGAAAGAAATCATGTTAAGAGAGCACATCTACAAGAGATAAAAAAAAAGGCAAATATGCGCCATTTTGACAGACAGAAATTTTAATTTATGAATTTCTCCTATTTTAAAGACTGTATTTAAATGTGACAATACAAATAATGAAAAATAATGTTTTAAACGGAAACAGCTATTTTGATTAAAATAATACAGTGGTATCTTGATTTACGAGTGCCTCAACTTACGAGTTTTCCGAGTTATGAGCTGTCACTCGGTCAATTTTTTGCTTTGTGTCGAGAGCTGAAATTTGTGGTACGAGCGAGCTTCAGATATGCTTATGTTAATAAGTGCACTAAAATCATTTAAATTTACGAATTCATTACGCCAAACAAAAATATTATCTATAAAAATAAAATAACATTCAAACATATTGCAGCACCTAATTCATTATATTTTATTATGTTTTATACTATACAGTGCTATTTTTCTTATTAAAAAACGTCACAAAAATATGGATGTTTTTGTGTTGTGTGTGTGTGGAATGGATTAATGGCATTTCAGTTTATTTCAATGGCGAAAATTGATTTGATATACGAGGAAATTGAGTTACGTGCATCACGAATTAAACTCGCAAGTCAAGATACCATTGTATTCCTTTTGTTTAAAGAATAATTTTCTAGATTTTTAAAAACCCAGCATTCAATGATGTAAAGTCAAATTGTTATAGTAAAGATGTCACTTTTACGAAGCACCACTCCATCTTTTTTGTCTTACTCGTATTTGGTTCCAATGATGCTACACTTTTTTCATGTTGAATATCGTCTCCTACACTGACACAAGTTTAAAAAAAAGTTTATTGAATACGTCTGTTTTAAACAAGCTTTTTAAAAAAAAAAAAAAAAGAAAAAAGAAAGAAAGAAAAAAAAGAAAAGCTTCACTTCCGTTCATAAAGAATACCGAAAACACAATTGAGACGTTTGCTTTCCCATGGGAAAATACAAGCAGTTCATCTATTCTTTTAGGTAAAGAAAGAAAGAAAGACGGTTTTACTTGGTGGCTGAGGTAGTAGCTTTTTACTAACGCATGTGGTAAGTATTTGGAGCCTAAGTTAAAAAACAACTAGGTTATCTCCTGCTAATTTTCAAGATAGAAATCACAATCATTTCGAAAATTTGGCGCAATACAGTCTTACCACATCTATTAAAGCTATGTTTAGTATATATCACTCCTGACAGATTAATTGATTAATTTTATCGGCATGTCCGGTTATTTTATGCATAGAAATTGTATTCCCAGTTTAACAGGTTTGAATTCAGAGTTTACCTTCTCCTAGACCAGTGGTTCCCAACCTTTTTCTATTCAAACAATTAAAAGAGTTTTGCTCTAACCTCGCACCCCTACAATTTATACTTTTGTTCAATGGAAAGAGAATGGAAAGAGCCAATATGTTAGCATGGAAAAGTTTCAAGTATGAATCAGCACATCTCGATGTGCCGTTTTCTCAATTAGTCGTTGGGACGTCACTTGGCGAAGTAGGAGAGAGTAGTGTGTGTGTGTGTGTGTGTGTGTGTGTGTGCTTGCGTGTGTGTGTGTGTGTAAAGAGAGAGAGAGAGAGAGAGAGAGAGAGAGAGAGAGAGAGAGAGAGAGAGAGAGTGTGTGTGTGTGTGTGTGTGTGTGTGTGTGTGTGTGTAAGAGAGAGAGAGAGAGAGAGAGAGAGAGAGAGAGAGAGAGAGAGAGAGAGAGAGAGAGAGAGAGAGAGAGAGAGAGAGAGAGGATGAATTAGATTTTCACTGGGTATCATTGCTTCTCACAGAGTCCAGTTTCATTTATAATTCACTATTTATGAAAATGGTCTTCTACTTTAGAGGATATAATCGTCCACCATACTGTCCCTTTTTCAACAATCAATAAAACAAGTATTTTTCACAAGGCCTTTGCCATTAGCAACGTTGACGCTTATGCTTTAAATAAATAATTAAACATTTTTATTCTGTCTACAAAGTCCATCAGTTTCTAACATTATAACATTGAATGCTACACTAATTCCCCGATATGGTATCACTCAGTGCAATAAGGCTTACACTTTTACAAATAACTGCTGGGGGATGCAGTGAGCGTATTCTAAGCCCCGCTGACGGAGCGGAATATGCGACAGCATGTAGTGGGTTACATGGTACCATCAGCAAGTAACAATCTTTGTGCCCCACCTTCAACCGAATGCTCAAGATTTATTACCTTTTTTAAATTACAGGAATAACTGGATTCATGGATTTTAACGTTAATGTTATCTGTACAACATTTCGGCCGATGTGCCCTCCGGTCTTCAGATATTTCATCTCGAACTCGGAAACCTTCTTTTCGAACTCTGGAACCTTCTTGTCGTAATCAGGAGCCAGCCATCACGGAAATTTGAAACCAACCCTTTATTCAATCAATCCACCAGGATAATCCAAATAATACAAATTATCAAGCCTCATCTAAAATAATTCAGAGAAATAGTGTAGATAACAATAAAGATGAGGACAATAGTCCAAATAATACAAATAATACAAATTATCAAGTCTCATGTAAAAAATTCAGAGAAATAGTATAGATAGCAATAAATATGAGGACAGTAGTTCGAATAATCCAAATAATACAAATTATCAAGCCTCATCTAAAAAAAATCAGAGAAATAGTGTAGATAACAATAAAGATGAGGACAATAGTCCGAATAATCCAAATAATCCAAATTATCAAGTCTCATGTAAAAAATTCAGAGAAATAGAATAGATAACAATAAAGATGAAGACAGTAGTTCGAATAATCCAAATAATCCAAATTATCAAGCCTCATCTAAAAAAAATCAGAGAAATAGTATACCGTGGATGGCGACCCTTTATACTTAAGGACGGAATCCTGGTAGCTGACATAAACAATCTACTTTGGCTCCCAATTAGGCTAGACGGGTGGTCGGAGAGGCCCGTCACGAACAATCGACTGGTTACATCAAGCATGGTTGTACTGACCATATTACTCTTATAGCTAAACCCCTTTTTATTATATCTGCAAGGTGGTGACTAAGGGTATTGTAACCCAGTGTCCTGGGCATGAGTTTAAACTCCATCTAGTGGTAAGGTTCTAATTCCGGACCACTGGGGAGTGTGGAGTACCCCTTCTTTGCCATTACTCCCAAGTTCACACTGACCGGGAGTGGTAGTACCTCGTAGTTTCCATCTATGGATTAAATGGATAAAAAATGAGTTTAAAAATGTGAATGCCCAACGAGAATGAATAAAACAAAAAAGTCTTTAGAATGAAATAACCTAAGGGTTGACATGCCGTAAAATCCAACCAACCATCAACCCGTTTAGGGTTATTTTAGGATTGAGGTTAGGGAATTGCGTTCATTGTACACTTATATTTACATATGTGTAGACCCTCAAAAATAGTATATGGTCCCTGGGGGGTATATGGTTGAGAACCAATGTGCTATAGGACCGTTTGCAACCTCCCACACAAAAAACAAAAAACAAACAAAAAACAAATATATAAAAATGTTAATATGAAGGTATCATGAACGCGATTCCTTAACCTCTCGGAGTAAAATAACCCCAGACGAGTTGACATACCGTTAAAATCAATCAATCAATCAATCATCTAAAATTTCCAACGAATAAACCCGTTTTTCTTTCTTGTAAATTCACAAAGCAAGATGAACATAGATAAGTTTTCTTCATGTCGAATTTGCTTAAACTGGGCCAATAAAGATTAGAACAGGTCAGACACGCAGCATGCGGGTCGCATGCGGTCCTCAGCAAACCCAGGTGAGGCCTGCACGATTTTATAGTACCATTCTTTACAGTACCATCACTTTGTTCTGTTAATGTAGAACGATTTAAAAATCTAGTTATTATGTGCGGTCCTCGTGACATACAGACATCCAAGCGGCCCGAGGGAGCTACTCAGTTTGACATTCCTTGATTAGAGGGATATTTATTCAGATTTTCTTGTGTTACATAATTATTAGATTCTTAATATTTGTGTACAGTAGTGGAGAAATTAAAATGGCGGTTATAAGTTGCAGCCCACGGCCTTGAAGGATGAGTGACAAGGCTTGACCTCATCCTGACCCTTTCCGGTGGATACCGTGAGAATCGGTGGAGGAGACCCTCTTCCGGTTTAGATTAGAAAGAGATTTTAGTCGGTCGGTGAGAAACCACGACGGTGGTGAGTCTTGTTATACACGCTCCGACTCGATCTGCGCATGTAGTCTGGTGGAGATTTTGAAATAAAATGTGATCTAAGTAAATCGAAGTCTTGTGTTATTATCTAAAAACTACCAATGACACAGGGCTTCTGATAAAGAGAAATCCCCAATGAAAGACCAGACACGAAGTCCCCAAAAGAAGTCCAGACGAAGAAGAGATGTTAGAAGAGACATAAAAGAAGAACCTAAGATAGAAGATGAACAGAAGAAGTAAGTAAGAAGTAAAGAGGTATACAACACTTGCACAGGGCCACTAGAGTAAAGAAACAAGTGAGTATCCTTATCATACTCAAAGTTGTGTGTGGAGCAGTTTGCTAACCCCTGCCGCACGAATTTGAAATTTAACTAAAATTTAAAGTTTTAGTTGCTCCTTGTGTATTTTTACGTTCTGTCTCATGCAGTTATATCAGGTTTTCACATGAACCTAAAAAGGGGGTTGTGTGTCTGGACATATTACAAGCCAAACTGCTAGAAAGCACTTATATTTCACAAGGCTGGCAATATAAAAGGCCTGGTGTTTGCTGCCGGAAAGTTATTTGGTTATTTTCTTTGCCCAGCGGAAAGGTTAAGCCTTGGCAGAAAGCTGCATGATCTTGGCAGAGGATTCAAAAAGTGTGGGAGAGAGAGAGAGAGAGAGAGAGAGAGAGAGGAGAGAGAGAGAGAGAGAGAGAGAGAGAGAAAAGAGAAGATAGATATAGAGAAGGAAGACAGGGATCGAGAGACGGTGAGCGGAGTTGTGATGGGGAGGGGGCACTTGGAAAGTATCAAAACTTGGAGGCGGTTAAAATAGAGATATTTGAATTAGCTCCATTTGGCAGTCGCGACGAATTACGGTGATATGGGCAGAGATAGATGGACATATGGTCAAATATATCTAGGTGCTTTCCGTAGCGTAATGGTTAGCAAACTTGTTTCGTAGACCCACGGTTACTTTAGTGAGTTATATACCTTCTAGTTACCCCATTTCTAGTTACCCCATTTTTATAACTTTGTGCCACTCCTAATCAAAGCTTAGTAAGTAACGGCAAATTATCTATTAATAATGGAGATTCGCTTCCGGTTTTTGTCTGTAACAAAAATTACGTCACTGCTTACGTCACATTACCCAAAATCGTCATAACATAGAATAAATACACTCAAAATTTGAACATGCAACATTAGACAGTCATCATTGTTTTTTAAAACAAGTTTTAATAAATACATGACTGGTATTATATATCTATATATAGTTTGTTTTATTTTAATACATATCTAAAGTTTACATTTCAAATTGTTTTATTTTTTAATCCTCTAATGAATTTGATGATTTTACTTACTTAGGCTACAAACTCGCGGACATTGAATTTTTTACTCCCACCCACCAGGCAATATGTTTCAAAAATCTACTTTTATTTTGTACTAGTATTTATAAATTATACAAACACAAATTCCCACGTGTATCTATCTATAAGTAAAGTAGGCAGATTCGCCTATTGTCGGTATCAGCCGGATAGCGAGTCTATCCTCTTTTCACAGGGAGATTGTTTTGTATCTAAGGTGGAGTGCCACATGTACCTTCAACTCCCCA
Organism: Doryteuthis pealeii; assembly: GCA_023376005.1. NCBI lineage: Eukaryota > Metazoa > Mollusca > Cephalopoda > Myopsida > Loliginidae > Doryteuthis > Doryteuthis pealeii. Next base: position 61,180,831 of record CM042144.1, on the reverse strand, counting down.
CTTTACCGCAAAGATCCAAGATCTGCTACCCATGCGCTGAGTTGGTGAGGACCGGTATCGAACCCGAAACTTTGTGGTTCCGAAGCGGATGCTCTACTAATTCTCATTATATTTGTATATAGCCGTAACAGAACAAAAAAACGATACCTCATAGCAAGATCTTTATTATCTATACACTCAAAATTCTATTTTTAATGTTTTTCCAATGAATGACATTTCTATTACCGAAAAAAAAACAACAACATGAAACATAAACTTTGTTCTATACACCATGTGTGACATGCGGAACATTGGACATTTATTAGGTCTCATCAGCAGTGTATACCACGATATCCTCCACTTGAGATCGAACCAGAGACCAGAGAACGCAGAGCCGAAATTCTATATCGATTTTTCTGAAGCACCCTGTGCATATCAAATGATATCAAAGTTTTTGAACCGCAATGTTTAATTAGTTAAGAATTATGTTAATTCCTAGTAATTTAAAAAAAAGTTATTATTTTTCTAGAATAAAGCAAATTTCAGTCCAATTTTGCAATTGAATCGTAATTTTGTGGTGTAAGTGTTCTATGGCATTGCTGGATCTTGTCGAACGTTGGTGGAGACAAAGACGATGACGAGTTCAAATCTGATTTAAAAAATATTTCATGTAATAATTTAAATGTAATAATAATCATAGTTTGTACAACGTAAATACTCCCTAGAACTAACCAGAACTTCCGAAATGGAGTCTCACCATCGAATACAATTTAATGTCATAGACAGGTCACTAAAATGTACACTACGATTCTAACGAGATTTATAGACGAAATTCAATGACATCCTCACTGGAAGTTTAGACTAAGGAAATTTCAGATTAAATTTATCTGTCACTCTCTCGGCGAAATTTGTCAAATTAGATAATACACAATTAAAGACAAAGACTAAAACATGTCAATTTCCTGTAATATTGACATAACAATATCAGCTTTTAGTTACAGTAACCTACAAAAACAGTTTAGTCTCGTTGGTTCTGCATTGATATTGTTACATAATTTATGATCAGTCATAAATTGTTAATTAGAATTTTGAATAGGGTCTGTAGCTGTCGCCTTTGAGTGCGCCTAATAGTTAGATATATTTATTTTCTACCCTCAAAATATACACTTAAATTTGGACAGTGTAAGGGAAACAACTCTGTTAGGGTCTGATAATCAAGTGACCCACAGGGCCTTAATGGCATTGTGGGAAGATCAACAGATATCCTTAGGGCAAAATAGGGACTTCCGCCAGGCTGATGCAGCAAAAAGGTTGTGTGGAAAATGTTGTCCTAAAATTAGAATTTTAGTCTTTTAGTTAGTTCTCGGTACTGGTAATGGCGCACAGGTATGTTTCTTTCCAATTTTCCCGAGAAGTTGCTGGCATTTGTTAAATACCCTTTTTGTAAATTAGTAAATGTTTTATACCCCATTTTATTTCAGTATTTCACGGTGTTTGGAAGTAAATAAAATCTTCTACATTCAACATCAGTCAGTCTACGTGTCATCTGTAACGTTGTGGCTTTTCGTTTTCACGGTACCGATTAGGAATATTTTACGTACGGTACCAATTCGTATTTAACGTACGTACGGAGTTTCGTTTGTTTACATACACAGATCTAGCTGTAGCAGTCGGTCTTAGCTAGCCCCAAAATCTTCCTCCACTTCTTTTGGTCAAGGGAAGATCTCACTTTACGTACGCCGCGTGCTCCTCGTTACGGCCAATTTGACGTGTTGACAAGTTTACCCTTTAATGACTTTCATTCATGAGTACGATTTCTTTGCGATAGTGACTTTACTATCTTGTTTGCATCGTGAGTCCATTCATAAAAAGATTTCTTTCGTTGTAAATAGAGCAGACTAATAACACCGGATTTACTTCTCAGAAGTTTATTATGTTCCAAACTTCCTATAACTTTTGAGAGAGAGAGAGATGGTCAGCTTCCTTAAATATGGTTTTAACTTCGTTCAGTGTAAAATATTACATCTCGGGTTTCACACATCAGCGACCTCAGTTCATTAACTGCCCACTGCCACGCACGCCTCCTGGCTCTCACTGCCTCTGACTCTCGGACCCTCACTGCTCTGATCGCAGACTCCAACTCCAACTAACTCCAACTGACTCTCGCGATTCTATTCGCGGTCTCTTAAATAACATTTCTAAAATCTTCTAGACGATTCCTTCTCTAGAACGTTCGACTTCTTTCGATTCGTTCCAATCTCACTGGTCAACCAGAGTTCACTAACCTAAACATCAAAGGCTTCTTGGAGTCCAAAAGACTGTTTTTTTTTAATCCTAGACTTATCGTCTGCTTTCTCTCGTTAAAAAGATGTTATCTATCCTAACTACTTTTTCGGTGATTCCACAAAGACCACCCAGTAATCTAAGATAATCGGTAGTACATTTTTCTAAGGTTCTTTTCCAAGTCTGGCACAAGGCCACAAATATAGGTGCAGGGCGGCGATTATATAACACATCATTACATCACCAGAAAATATTACCAGGGAACTGCTACAGGGTCCTTATTCGTCCACTAAGGAAAAAATTATCTCCATCTGCGCAAGTGACTCGGCAGGCCAATTCTTGAGTGAAGTCTTTGGTGCACTGAATGCACACAAACTGTGATGCTTTCTGGAGTTGCTGTCTTTTTCTCCTCTTTCTGTCTCTCTTTGCTGCCAAGGCTATTCTCCTCTCCACCTCACTCCTCTCTGTGCCTTGCTTAACCTTTAGGGTTCCAGGTCGCTCAATTTTTTTGCATCTACCTACCCCGTGTTTGTGTCAATATGACATATCCTCATGACTCTCCGGCAGACATCTTTAGATAGGGTCCTTAAAATTAAAATAACGGGTCGTATGGAAAGTTACACGTTGGTTATAGACGGTTAGTGACCTTTTAATTGACCCCTTGAAGGCGTGGGATTGGACGCATGGAAATAGGTCTTAGTTTAGTTAGTCAGATCCGACCCGATTTCGAAGGAGTGCGGACGCGATTTTTGGCTCTGGTAGGTCGGTCTTCCCGTATCGAATCAAATGGGCAGGGTTGAAAATAAAAGCTTGATCAAGAAACAAACAAGCCTTGTTGTGTTAATTAAATGAAACAAACAAATATCAACAGAAAGAAGACCAACACTTAACAGACCAACCAGAGAAAATGGCCAAAGAGTTAGCTGGAATCAGCAGTAAGCAGAAGTTACCAAAATAAGAGCTATTATCAACTATTATCATCTATCTATCTCTCTGTCTCTCTCTCTAGTATACCGGATGTTTTATAAAGGACAGTATAATAATACTAGAAGTGGCTAACCGACGTCACCTGGGTAGCGGGGGATTGTTAAAAAGTTAGTATCGCAGATCCATTATTACTTATCGCGAGTGAAATCCATGCTGATCTGTCTCTCTCTCTCTAGTATATACCGGATGTTTTATAAGGGCTGTATAATAATACTAGAAGTGGCTACCCGGCGTCGCCTGGGTAGCGGGGGGATTGTTAAAAAGTTAGTATCGCAGATCCATTATTACTTATCGCCAGTGAGATCCTCGCCGGTTGCCCCATAAAAATACCCACGGAAATATATAACAAGAAATTTCCATTCAATGATTTACAATTTAAAAAAGAAGATATAACTGATGCTATTGGTTTAATCAATCAATATTATATATATATATAAAAAACATTAAAAAAAAGAAAAAAGATAAACAAAATAACATGCAAATGACTTTCCCTTCTGTTACTTTTCAAATTTGAATATTCAAATATCTTCATGAATATAAATCAAATCTTCATTATTTCTGCTCAAAAATCAAGCCCTGGTGATATTTAATCTGTATATATATTTACTTTGACGTTAATTGTTTTATTTTCGAAGTTTCCTCCGGACATACAGATACACACAACTGCCCCTTATATATGTATAGATGTTCGGTGCGCATTATTTTCTTGCAATCCTCTCCGGTTTATATGCCGACAACTTGTATGGTTAGAAGTATTTCTATCTAATACTAATTATTTATACACAATTATATGTTATATACCCCTTTGTTCTGGTTATATAAATGGCGAGAATTCTTTTCTATTACTTACTTTCTTTCGAGGAGACATCCGTAGTTAAGTCTTGATCTTACTTTCTGTAGCTCGAGAAGCTAGCTGGTGCCTTATTTCTGTAATCTGTTATCTTCATTTATTCTAACTGATCTGGTTCTGTAGTCTGTAAGATGCTGGTCTGAATTTAAGATGGTTTACTAAAGCTGCCATTAGCTCACCCAAGAGATAACATGAGGCTTATTTTTTTGGTGATCACATTTAAAAAAAATTCAGATCTAGACTTTCTCAACCGTAGCGGAGTCGAGGCCGGCACGTCTTTACATCACGACGTATCCGGCTTAACTAACTGACAAAGCTCTGAACCTTCTTTGCCACAGTCAGTCTGTAACCGGAAAGAAGATTACTTAAAGGTTATTTCCTATCAATCATCTAACCTTACGGATTTAGAATTTCAACGACTTTTAATTCAAAATCTAACTCTACACTAATCGTCCAAAAACAACGGTTTATCAATATACAACATATATAGTTTAAAGTAACTACTTCGATTAAAAAATTGTCATTTGTTTGCACACAATCATTTGGTTTCCACCCTGATCCAGAAAGACCCTAAAAAAGGAACCATCCCCAGCAATTATAGCCCAATAACATGTCTACTTATTATGTGGAAAATACTGACCACACGGATAAAAGAGATCTACCACCCACTTGATTGTTCCCGGAAGAACAAAAAGGATGGCGCAAGGAAACAAGAGGAACAAATGACCTACTATATATATATATATATATATATATATATATATATATATATATCAGAGCATTCTTAAAGAAGTAAAAACAAAGAAAAACATTTAGTCATGGCATTGATTGACTACAGAAATGCCTACGACATGATCCCACAAACCTGGATAATCGTGTGCCTAAAGATGTATAAAATACCAGAAAAAATAATAAAATTCATCAACAAATAATAAAATTGGAAAGTAGAACTGACAGCGGAAAGACAGACCTTATCAGAGGGGAAAATGCAAAGAGGCATCTTCCAGGGAGACTCCCTATAACCACTACTATTTGTCATAGCAATGATGCCACTCAACCATATACTTAAGAAATTTACAGCGGGATGCGAATTTACTAAATCACAGGAAAAGAATAAATCATCTTATGTACATGGACGACATCAGGATTTTTGCCAAAAATGAACAAGAATTAGAAACCCTTAAACAAACCATAAAAATATACAGCCAAGATATAGGGACGGAGTTGAGCATCGATAAGAGTAACATGCTCGTGATGAAGAAAGGAAACGGCGAATGGAATAGAACTACCAAATCGAGAAGAAATTAGGACACTTGGAGAAAAAAGAGAATTATAGATATCTGGAAATATTGGATGCAGACTCCATTAAACAAACATAAATGAAAGAAATATAAGAAAAGAAAACATCAGAAGAACAAGAAAGCTCATAGAAATAAAAGCTATATAGCAGAAACCTTATCAAGGAAATAAATATCTAGATTGACCCTCTCGTAAGATACTCGGGACCATTCCTAATATAGACAAGCAGAAATCCATAAAAAATTGAAGAACAACAATGGGAAGAAAAACAACTACATGGGTACTTTAAGCGTCAAACTCAAGAGATATCACATCAGAAGACATGGACATGGCTAAGAAGAGGAAAACTTAAGAGAGAGAGAGAGAGAGAGAGAGAGAGAGAGAGAGAGAGAGAGAGAGAGAGAGAGAGAGAGAGAGAGAGAGAGAGAGATCTCTTATAATCGCAGCACAAGACAATGCCATAAGAACAAACTATATAAAGGTCAAAATAGATAAGACGCAGCTGAATAGCAAGTGCAGAATGTGTGGAGACAGAGACGAAACGGTTTATCATATTATAAGCGAATACAGCAAACTAGAACAAAGAGAGTACAAGCCTAAGCACGACTCTGTGGCAAAGGTAATCAACTGGGAATTGTGCAAGAAATTCAATTTTCACCATACAACTAAATCGTATATGCGTAAGTCTGAATCTGTCCTGGAGAATGAGACGTATAAAATTCTCTGGGACTTCGAGGTACAGACGGATCACCTAATCCCGGCCAGGAGACCGGACCTAGTATTGATTGACAAGAAGAAGAGAACCTGTCATCTCATGGATTTTGCCGTTCCAGTCGACCACCGTTTGAAAATGAAAGAATTCATCTTTATTCAATATATAATTTCAATATACAAAATAAAAAATAAAAAAAACTTAAAACACTGACACAGGAGCGTGGGCGTACCTATTAGGCTGTTAAGATCGGATAGAATACTCAGAAGAGTTCTGGAGACCTGGGCAGATTTGCTGTTACTCTGCCTCTAGTGAACTACGGCAAGTGTGAAAAAACTCAATAAGAATTCATCTTCATTCAATATATAATTTCAATATACACTCCCCCCCCAAAAAAAACCCCTTAAAACACAGACACAGAAGCGTGGGCGTACCTATTAGGCTAAGCTAAACCTAATATGTCATTTTTAAGCATGTAGCAATCTTCATGACTTTTTTAATAAGGTGTCACGTGTCAATAAACACGTCTTTTATGTTGATTCTATTGTGCCATTCATTAAAAAAATGACTTGAGACCAGTCTTATTGTGTCCAATGTATTTATAAATACACATGAAGTTAATGGTTGATTGGTTAGAATTTACGGCATTTCAACCCTTGTTGAGATATTTTATGCCGAAGACTTGTTGTTTTATTCATTCTTGATGGGTATTTAATTCTTGTAACCTCTATTTTTTTAAACACATTTTTTTAAAACTCATTTTTCTAATAGGTGCTACCACTACAGGTCAGAGTGGACCTAGGGCGGTACTCCACACTCCCCAGAGCTCCAAAATTGGAAATTCACCATTAGATGTAGTTTAACATCATACCTAGAAGAAAGAAGTTAATGAAAATTATTTCTACCAATTTATTAATACACATACAGTTAATGAAAATTATTTCCTAAAAAAATGATATAGATAAAAAAAAAGATCTGGCATTAAATAACCTACAAGGTTTGATATGCCATTAAACCAATCAACCAAACAGTAGACAAAGGAGACCATGTTTGGTTAAAAATACAGACGAAAACATGATTTTGTGTCGTATTCTCTGAAAAATAAATACTCATAAGGTCAAGGGTACGTCTTGTTTAATGCGTCAGAAACAGTGACACTTGTGTAAGTTTTATAAAAAAAAACTAAAAAAAATTTGTGACTTATTTTGCAGCTGTGAGTATAAAAATAAATATTCAGAAGGGCGCGAATTTCCTTCTTACTCATCAATGGTTGATTTTAGCAGGTGAATGTTAAGAGACGAGAGAGTCTCCATATTCTCGCCCTCGACCATCTTTGTATGCCAGTGGCGACGTTATATGGAGATTATTTTCTATAATGAAGCACTAGTGGATAGAAATTTATTCATTAGGGTGTTAAAATGTAAACAGCTGAATATGTAACTACCCCCCCTTAGGTAGAACTTTGACATTGACAAATTTACTGAAGAGAGGAGGAACATGTGCGAATGTATTAGTAAGTAAAGTAAAAGTAAAGTCGGCAGAATGGCCTATTCTTAGTATCAACCGAACAGCGAGGAAGTCTATCCTATTTTCACTAGCGCCAGACCAGGGAGATTACCGGTGAGGACTGGTATCGAAACCGGGACCTTGCGATTCCTAGGTGGATGCTCTACCGATTGAGCTAAACTTGACCCTTTAATTAATCAGTAAAGTTGGCGGAGTGGCACATTGTCAATATCAGCAGGATACAGAAGAAGTCTATCCTCTTTTCACTAGCGCTACACCAAGGAGATAGTTTTCCGCCACATATACCATCATCTTCTCACTTTACCGCATAGATACAAGCTTTGCTCCTCAAGTGCTGATTTGGCCAGGATTGGGTGATCTGTTTGTATCTCAAAGTTCCAGAAAATGTTATGCGTCTCATTTTCTTAGACAGATTCTGGTTTGTGTATATACCATTTATCAGCATGGCCAAACCTTAGTCTCTTGCACTATTCCCAATGGAATGCCATATCTAGTCTTATATTCCTGTTGCACCAGTTTGATCCATTACATCGTTGAGCTTGTTAAAATATTTCTCTTGCACATAAAATGTATTTTTCGCTCCCCCCACTCGCGAATGCTATATTTAGATCCTAAAACATGATTGCCCCAACCTATATGATTGCCCCAACCCTATTGCCCTCATGGCAAGCCTCAACCCTTTTTATCATATGGGTGCTAGAAGGCGGTGGCTGAGGGTCTTCATGTCCTGGGAATGACGTTAAACTCTATCTGATGGTGAGGTTCCAGTTTTAGAGGTTTAGGGAATGTGGAGCGCCCTGTCATCCCCATTGCTCACTGGTCCACTCTGACCCAGAGTGGTAGTATCTGTTAGGGTCCCATCTATGGGTTAAATTGAAAAAGGTTTATAAAAAAATTGAGTATCCATTAAGAATTAATTTATTGCAATACTTTGTCGGCATTAAATGACCCAATGAGTTTGATATGCCGTAAAACAAACGAAACCAAATCGAACCAATCCAAAAACATGAAAACATTGCGTTGAAAAAAAAGCCGGCCTCCATGGTGTCGTGGACTTTAAATAGGAATAGTTACTTGAAACTAAATAATTGTTTTAAAATTGATTTAATTTCCCAAACATTGACGTACTATAAAACCAACCAACCAGCCAACCAACCAGCCAGCCAACTATTCGTGCTGGCCAGACCATCTGTCGCCATAACGTCCGTTTGTTCTTTCCTAAACACGACGGGAGAACTCCGTAAATCTCTTAAATCGATGTAAGGACCTATCAATATGATTTCACTAAAGAATTCCACTTTCTATTCATCTTTTACCGATCAAGTTTAACTGCAAGTTGTAAGAAAGAGCGGGAAGCGGCGAACAAGTTAACATGGAGTATAACATAATAAAACTGCAGCGATGAATTATTAGAAAAAAAAGTTTAGTGGGATATAAAAAAAAAAAAATGATTGAATCATAGTACGTACAAAGAAAAAAAATAAAAAATAAAAATAATAAATGTTTGAAACTATGATTGTAAGATCAAATGCCTGTAAATTAATGAACAAATGTTGATTTTTTCTCCTTTTTATCAGGTGAAAAGAAAGAAGGAAAAGAGCGAGTTAAAAAAAGCCCTGCTGACTAAGATGATTGATGGCCCGTGGGCATTAACTCCGTTGTAGTACAATCAACTATGACGCTCTTAAGCGTATGTTCTATTTCTCTGTAGTTCAACGTTCTCCATTTTAGCGTTTTTCTTTTTTCTTTTTTCTTTTTTTAAAAACTTTTCTTTCTTTCTTTCGACTGTGCTGGCTTTTATATTTCGGTTCCTTGCTTATTGAAGATGTCCTTTGATCTTTTTATTTTCATTTTATTTTTATGCGCATGCGCACAGTCAAAAATAGATCAAGGCATGAAATGATGTCTTTTTAAAGTAGGAAAATTGTAAAAAAAAAAAAAAAAAAATCAAAAAGAGGGATAAATAATAAATAAATAATTGCAAGTGCCTTGTAGAGCAAATATATTTCCAAATATCGATGAGTACTGAGCGTCTTTGTCATTAAGTTTGGTTGGTAAATAGCAATAAATGATTTATATATATATATTATAATATATATATATATATATATATGAAAAGGAAAAAGTTATATGAACACGCGAGCACACATTCACGCACTCGCGCACATAAACAGAGACATATACACAGATACACACACACACACACACACACACACACACACACACACAGAATATACACAGAATATAACAAACACAGGATGTTATGATCAGGAAACAATTTTTTGTGTCAATACTTAAGCATTTCGGTATATTGTACTATCTTCAGGACACTGTTAAGTAATGTTTATGTGAGGGACAAAATAAAAGATGTTAAGTGTATAGTGAATGTGTGAATATGATGTTATTAACTGTTAATTTTTATATGCGTGTTTGTTTACGAAAGCCAATGACGTGATCAATGCATGTGCAAAAATGGAAGGTGAAGATCACATGATGACGTATGCATGAACGTGAATAGGCGGAGAACGAAAAGTTAATAAATATATGACGCATTTCATATGGAATATTAATCTTAGAAAATTAAGAAGATTAAAAAATATATAAATACATATAATCCATATATACGCATATCCACATATATTCATACATAGACAAACATATATATATATATTATATATATATATATATATATATATATATATACACACATATACATACACACACATACACATACACACATGTATACACATATGTATATACACATACATACGTATACCGAAATGCTTAAGTATTGACACAAAAAATTGTTTCCTGATCATAACATCCTGTGTTTGTTATATTTTTAAAATATTTTCTTCTCATATTGTTGGATTAATTTCCTCACCGTATTTCCATATATATATATATAATATATATATATATATATATATATATATATATTATTTTATAATGTTTATATTTATTATTACTAGTTATTATTATCAAAATAATAAATGAAACATAATAGATTTGTTTGTTTGTTTGTTTTATTTTGTGGCATATCAACCTCAGTGGGTCATTTAATGCCGATAAAGTTTTGAAATAAATCAATTAATGAATAATACAATTTGTTATAAATACATTTTTCTATTTAACCCATAGATGGGACCCTAACAGGTAATACCACTCCGGGTCAGAGTGGACCAGGGAGCAATGGTGATGAATGGGGTGCTCCACATTCCCCAAACCTCCAAAACTGGAACCTCACCATCAGATAGAGTTTAACGTCATTCCCAGGACATGTAGACCCGCAGCCACCGTCTTCTAGCACCCATATGATAAAAAGGGGTTGGAGCTTGCCATAAGGGCAATAGGGTTGGGAAAGTCATATAGGTGCTAGGGCTTGACGTGACCAGCCGATTGATCGGAGGGGGCCTCTCCGACCACCCTTCTAGCCCAAGATAGGGCCAAAGTGGAGTATTGCATGTCATGAATTGCTCATCCACCTGGACTCTATCCTTAAGCATCACCGATCGCCACCCACGGCCAACAGGTGGCCCCATTGGGGGAAACATAATAGAGTAAATGAATTGACAAATCTCAAAATACAAATACAATATAGTCACGTAAATAAACATGTAGGATAAACTAGAGCACTCTGACCTATTTACCGAGATTCCTATATCCACCAAGAGCATTAGCACGGAGTGAAACTTCAAAAAAATCTCGTTCACGTATTTTGGACTCGGCTCTAATTTAACTTTTAATTATTTGAAGATTACCTCAGGGTTATGGCTTCGGTTAATTTTTTTAATTTCCTTTTCAGTTATTAACTGAGGTTTAAATAGAATCTCTTTTAATGGTTACTATTTCTAATCTCATGTCTCATGTCGCTTACGGTAAAATAACGTTAAAAGCACTGGTTCTCGCTAGATCACCGAAGTTAAGCAGCGATGAGCGTTTTCAACACTTAGATGAGTGACCATTTAAGCAACAACCGGTACAGTAAGCAAACTAATATCAAAATGACTTGATTAGGCATTAAATAACCCGAAAAGGGTTGATATGCTGTAAAACAAAGCAAATCAACCAGCCAACCAACCTGTCTCATGTCGACTGGGAAAACTATTAGGAGACGCTCCTACTGTAATGGTTATCGTTGTAGGAAATGGAATCAGCAGCGCGAGTTCAAATTCTGAGGCTGGTTGCATTTCACATAGCGCTAATCCCCTTGGTAAAGGTAGGTATTTACCCAACACGTTCACCACGGGTAGGATGTGACACAAGGTCGCAAGTATGGAGCATCCAGCGAGGTTCGAACACATTATTCAGTTGTACTGGGTATGCGATAATAGCTTGCTAACGATTACAACACGATGGGACCCCCTTTTACCCAACCTGTTTGCTATAGGTAGGATGTGGCACAAGGTCACAAATACGGGGCGTCCAGTAAGGATCGAAAAAGCTATTCAATAGCAATGGATTTGCGAGACTACCTTGCTAACTATTACACCACAATGAGACACCACACCTTTTGTATACATTTGTATACATTCACCTATTTTCTCTCAGGTAATTAGTAGGATAAACTGGGCTCTTGAATCTTGGTATGGCAACTAGCCTAGGAGAAGGAAAACTCTGAATTCAAACCTGTTAAACTCTGTTTAAGAAACTGACCCTGTGTCATATCCTGCTCGTGTGGAGGGGTTGGATAAATATTTACTGCGAAACTATCCCACAATACTAGAAGTGGTTAGAATAGTTAGATATTAGTAAAGTGAATAAATTGATCAAACAGCTCTTTTGTTTTAAATTTCTTTCAATAAAATTACATATGCTTGTATTTTAGATGAAACTAATTAAAAAAAAAAAGAAAGAAAAAAAAGAACAACTACTGATTTCTTACAGCGTTGATCGTGTACAAATATTTTTTATCAACGTTGGTATTTACCCAAGCCCGGTATTCTTTCTTTCTTTCTTTATTTATTAATTTCAAAATTTCTTTCTTTCTTTCTTCTTTCTTTCTTTCTTTCTTTCTTTCTTAATATTCTTTCTTTCTTTCTTCATTTATTCTCTCACTGCCTTTTTAGATAATTTATTGTCCTTAAGAAATGTCTTTCTTTCTTCTCTTTCTTTCTTTCTTTCTTTCTTTCTTTCACGTTATGTTGTCGACATCAATTCCTTTCTCTGTCCTTTTCTTTTTCTTTTCTTCGCTATGTATTTTCCCCACCTTCTTCCTCTCTTTCAAAACCTCCTTCCCTCTTTCTTTCTTTTAGATGCTACTGATGTGAAACCTGTGTAAATATGAATCTGATAAAGCCGATTTTGTCTACAAAGAGTGAACACAAGTAGCCTTAGCTGTCATTCGAACTCGGTAAACCAATTTCATTTCTTGGAATGATAATCGATGCGCCCTTTTGTATCTTAAGAAAATCAGCTGATCAATGTTAATCTATCACCAACAATTCTCATCATCAAACTTGCAAAAATGTAAATCCAGATTATCTTGTGTCGCTTAATCGCAGATTTCTTAGTTGTCCCATTTTTATTTCACCCAATTTTTAAAATGAAATATTCAAAATGGTCTTTCATTGCTTAAATGCCTAACGTAAAATTCAGAATGAAATAAAAAAAAAGAAAAAAAAAGCTCCATGTTTGTTTTATTTGAAATATTGAAATTGTGAATTATGGAATATATTTTGATAATTTAGATGAGTGTCATCACTTTTGTAGCATTTTTTAATCAGACAACCACATCATTATTTGACCAAAACGAGGTTCATATTCCGCAGTCTCTCGGCCATCCAGAAATGTCTCGTATCCTCTAAAAACAAGTGGCAGAGATAGAACAGTCCAGAATATTTTTCACCCTATCGGCTTGGGCAGTAGAATACACCGATGGCAACTCTGCAGATGGGTAAAATTCCTCCAATGGGGCAACCTGTTGGCCGTATTGTATACCATCTTATTACATAAATGGTATATATGTATTCCCGGTTTGACATACAACAATGTATGAGACATATCGGTGGTTATAGCCCCCATTTCTGTGGAAGAGATATTACTACCTAGGTATGGGAATTGTTCTACAGCGATGTTAATACACGAATAGGAGAGATGGTCGGCTATAAACAGATTATCAGTCATATGGAAATCCGATCTCACTGACAAGCTAAAACGACTATTCTTCCAAGCTGTGGTTGTATCAGTGCTGCTGTATGGCTGCATCACTTGGACCTAACGAGACGCCTTAAGAATAAGATAGATGGGAGATGCACAAGAATTCTGTGTGCGGTTTTGAACAAGGCGTGGAAACAGCACCCCGCAAGGAAGCAGCTGTACGGCAACCTGCTCCCAATCTCACAAACCATCTGAGTGAGACGGACAAGACATGCTGGACATGGCTGGAGGAGCAAGGACGAACACATAAGCGACGTTCTCCACTGGAAGCCAGCACATGGACCTGCTAATGTCGGCCGCCCAGCAAAGACCTACAATGGCCAGCTCTGTGCGGATACTGGATGCTGCGCAGAGGACCTCCCTGGGACAATGAATGATAGAGAAGGTTGGCGAGAGATTGTCATGGATATCCGTAGTAATTGCGCAACATGATGATGATGATGATTATCTCCCATACTAAATATTCTTAACCTGTATTTACTTCTGTATTTCTTCTTACTATTCTGAGTAGTCTAGCACAGCGGCCCTCATTTGAAATGGAGTGATGATGTGTCATAAAAATAATCGTCGTATAATTATCTCTGGACCGGTTCTACTTTGAGAAGCTCAAATCTGGCTGTTGGATCTGATGTTGAGTGAGCTGGCAATTCCTTGATGTTTTGCGTTTGACATCAACTAGGGAGGTTGGAGGATATCTTGCCTTGTCCTATTTATAGTTTTTAGTAATAACACAGGGCGGCTTATTTTTTTCTCGTGAGATTTTTATCCCCACCCCCAAGTCAAACTGCCCTGAGTGAGAAACACGTCTCACTCCATCAACGCATCGTTCCAAACTCACATAACATTCTCACCTCTCACGCTTACTCTTTCACGCTTATCGATCAGTAGAAAAACGCAACGTGGAGTTGTGCTGATTCATACTAAAAAAATCCTGGCTAATTTACACGTAACTCTTTCAGTACAGGTTCTTTCCACTCTGTGTTGCATAGCGCTCGACTCGGGCCACAAAATCGTACATGTTATATACTGTTGCTGGGTCGTATGTGTTAGTAGTGGAGTATAAAGATTCACTCGTAGACATATGTAGTAGAAGATTGACTATTTATTTAATTCCCTCATGGTGCGTGTGAGTGGCGGGCGTTGACAATGAGAACGACTACTGCTACTACTACTGTTGGGATCCGAGGCAAAGAGGGGTGGACAAACCTCACTGACCGCTGGCTGCGATGATGCGTGACCGCGGTCACGCCGATCACGCACGTTCTCGTCGGCTGTCTCTCATCTGACTGACTGTCCCTACTGACTGTTGACTGTCTTTTGTATCTCTCAAACGCCTACACGTTTTCTTCTTTCTCTTTGTCCCTCAACCAGATATCCTTACTTCCCTTTCCAGTCTCTTTGTTCAATTTTCCTTTGTCTTTTCGAACTTCCCGCGCAAAACAAATTGAAACAATAGTCAATCTGCAACACCTGTTTGTCCGTCTGTCTGTTATGTTACAGTAGTACTTTCTTCATGGCTTGGTTTGCCTATCGGTCTATCTGTCTAACGGTCGATTCTGGTCCATAACATGCACTCACTTGGGCGGGCAGAGAGGCTCAATCCGATCAATCGGCTGGTCATGTCAAGCCCTAGCACCTATATGACTGCCCTGACCTCATTCTTCAAATTGTTATGGAGAACACCCAACCCTCTTTATCATATGGGTACTAGTTGGTGGTCGCTGAGGATCAACCACTTGTTTATTAATTCATATGAAGTTGTTTCTGATAATCTAATAGGAAATTAACACACGAATTTAATGAAAAATCTAATATAAGATATATTCCTACCAATTTAGTGTCCTCTTTTATCATATGTATATATACTTACCAGCCCCTGTGCACGAGCAGGATGTGACACAAAGTTAATTTCTTAAGCGGAGTTTAACAGGTTTGAATTCAGAGTTTTCCTTCTCCTAGACTAGTCACCTGGCCATGATTAAAGAGTCCAATCCACCCCACTATTTGGCCATAGCTGGAGGGAGAGTAGTTGGATTCATACCTTTGCCAAGATTATTAGTGCTATGTGAAATGCAAACGGCTTCGTCCAGGATTTGAACTCCGGTCGACGAGTCCATTTCCTCCGACTCTAACCATTACACCACGCACCTCTTTTATCATATACATGCTAGAAGATGGCGTATGGGGGTCAACCACCACTACTTATAAATACACATAAAATTCATCAAAAGTTGTTCTACCAATTTGTTAATACAGATGGAGTTAATGAAAATTATTTCTACCAACTTATCAATACACAGGAAGTCAATGAAAAACCTAACATAAGAATTAATTCTACCAGTTTATTGATACACATGAAATTTATTTCTAACTTATTGATGCGCATGAAGTTATTGAAAATTATTTCTAATATATATATCTACCAAACCCCTCCGAACGAGCAGGATGTGACACAAGTTCAATTTCTTAAGCGGAGTTTAACAGGTTTGAATTCAGAGTTTTCCTTCTGCTAGACTGGTTACCTAACCATGGTTAAAGAGCCCGGTCTGCCTTACTATTTACCCATAGCTGGAGGGAGAATATATGGATTCATACCTTTTGCAAGGGTATAAGCGCTATGTGAAATGCAAACAGCCTTGTCCATGATTTGAACTCGGGTTTACGAGTCCATTTCCAACGACTCTAACCATTACACCACGCACCTCCATTATTTCTAATAGTTTGTTTTATAAAACGTCTTCAGCATAAAATAACCCAACAAGGGTGGGCATGCCGTAAAATGCAACCAACCTAAACCTAAACAATATGATTGTTTGCAAATTACACGTGTTAAATAGGAATACATGAAACCATATATCTACGTGCAAAATTATTTAATAGGAATAGTTACTTTATACCATATAATTGCTTGAAAAATAAAATGACTTTGGAATTAAATAGATTAAAATGATTTCGGAATTAAATAACCCAACAAAAGTTGATATGCCGTAATAGTACTACCAACCATAAATTGAGGTTGGTAAATATCTACAACGTAAAAACGTTTGCCTAAATATGGAAGTATGTATGTATGTATGTATGACGAGTATGTGCCTCTGTGCGTGTATGCGTGTATGTGTATGTATATGTGGTTTAGTATCTTTCTTTAATGGTATATCAACCTTTGTGGGATATTTAATGCCAAATCCATGCTTGTATGTATTTATACAACCCCTTCACACAAGCAGAATGTGACACAAGGTCAATTTTTAAGCGGTGATAATCAAGTTTGAATTCAGAGTTTTCCTTCTCCTAGACAAGTTGCCATATCAAGGTTAAAGAGCTCAGTCTGCCCTATTATTTAGCCAAAGCTGGAGTGAGAATAATTGGATTCATACCATTTACAAAGGTATTTGCTCTATGTTATTGAAGTCAGTCAGTCAGCCAACAACTGGTTTGAACAATGTGACTGGCCAAGCACAACTGAACCAGTGTCAAGACAACTGGGAGTTCAAATACTGGTAGTCTACCGTTCTTCTAGGCCTTTCTTTGCAATTATTACCATCGTGCTGCACAAGATAGTAGGGGTGCCAATGGGTACTGGGGCGAGAATACCCCTTTTGACATAAGTGAAATGCAACCAGTCCCGACCAGGATTTAAATTCGCCCAGTCCATTTCCTACGACGATAATTATTACGCCAAAAACACACCTGGCGCAACACCATGGAGCTAAGAGGTTCAGAAGAAAGCAGCAGCAACAAAACACCAGCACATCAACATCTTCAGGGACAGCCTTCACATGCGATATCTTTGGTCGAGAATGTTTTTCAAACATTGGACTTCAAAGTTACAAGAGGCGCTGTAACTTCAGAGGCATAAAAATCTATATTATTGTCTTCCGAGACTGAAATGCCAATAAAATAAAATAGGTACTATTTAATCCATACCTGGTGGGATGCATACCTTTCCCAGGGTTATTGGTCCCAAAGTGAACGTTATAGCGTTATTGGAGTTCGAACCTGTTTTACTCTGATTTCACTACCTAGCACGTTATCCACCACGCTCCATGTATGCGTGTGTGTTAAACAAAAACTTAGGATATGTAAGAGTGCAACCAAGTTAAGAGACGAGACAATGAAGTGAGAGCGTACATCTAAGAATGTATCTATACAAAACTCTACACAATGAATTACATTGTTTTAAATGTGTTCTTCTTTTGTAATTGTGTGCTTTGCATTGACAGTGAGTTTTTTTATAATTAGGCTAGTGGGCGGGCGTGGGAATAAGAAAAGAAACGATAGATCTCTTTGCATATTATTATGCGAATATTTATTTACTGCTATAAAGAAAAGTGTTCTTCAATTAAATAGAGTGTGGCTTGCCATTACGTTAGAATGAAACTGCCATTCGGCTAACTACCTACGTTGATCTTGCAAGAGACTTCCGTCTTGGCCTCGCGTACATTTCTTTTTGAATTTTTTTTTAGCCAGTACTTAGAACTGTGGTGTAATGGTTATCGACTCAGAAAATGGAATCAGCGAGACGAGTTCAAATTCTGACCGTTGCTTTTTGCGTTCACTAATACCTTTTATGATACATAGACCCTTCTTTTCACCATCTTATCCTATTGTTGTACTGCTACTAAGCTGGGTCGAGTCTTCCCTTCTCTGTATGGATCTGAGCTTGCCCCTCTCTGTTCTTCTATAACACAAGATCATTTAAAAAAAAATGAACTAAAGCTGGTTTGAATTCTCAGTTTTCCTTTTCATTTGGGGACCTAGCCAAAGCGGAAGAACCCAGTCTGCCCTACTCTTTATCCCAAGATGAAGGGAGAATAGTTGGATGCACACCTTTTTCAAGGGTATTTGCGTGAAATGAAACGCACACAGCCTCGTCAAGGATTTTTAACTCGGGCCGCCGATTCTACTTCTTACCACGATAACCGTTACGCTCAGCGCATCTTCTTTGTATTGTTCGAAGTAAACATTGATGAGCTCATCTAAAAAACGACAAGGTTTCATGGAGAATTTATCTGGCCATTGTTTTCCTTACTGGTTGATTTTTTTTATCTCACAAACCATCCGGGTGAGATGAACAAGGCATGCTGGACACTGCTGGAGAGGCAAGGACGAACTCATAAACGACATTCTCCTGTGGAAACCAGCACATGGACAGGCTAATGTGGGCCGCCCAGCAAGGACCTACATTGACCAGCTCTGTGCGGATACTGGATGCTGTGCAGAGGACCTCCCGGGGACAATGAATGATAGAGAAGGTTGGTGAGAGATTGTCATGGACATCCGTGCTAATTGCACGACATGATGATGATGATCCCTTCATTAGAATTACTCCCAGGTCCACTCTGTCCACTAGTGGTATTAGCTGTTAGGCTCTCATCTGTGGGGCAAATGGATCAATTTAAAAATCATTCCTATTCGATAGGACCGTATACAAAAACAAAACAAAACAATTTTTTTTTAAAGGAACAACTACAAAAATGTAAGTATAAACCTATAACGTACGCGATTCCCTAACCTCTAGGCATAATAATGCAGTTAAAATTAATCAACCATTGATGGGAAGGAAAGAGATCGATACATGACATTCACACGGGAACGTCCTGATCAGATCAAATTAGCTAAGCTGTACTACTCATGCGTCGTGTTGGCGAGGATCGGTATCGAATCCGGAACCTTGCAATTCCTTGATGAATATTCTAATGAATGAGCTAAGCCGACGCCTAGCTAAATCGGTAGAGCACATGCCTAGAAATAATAAAGTTCCGGGTTCGATACCGGTTCCTGCCAACCCAGCACATGAATAGCACAATTTGAGTAACCTGATCTATGCGGTAAAGTGGGAAGCTTACGGTAGGTGTGTCGCTCCATCTATGACCCCAAAACAATGTCCCTAGTCTAGCACTAGTGAAAAGAGGATTGACTCCTTCGCTGCCTGGCCGATACCAACAATAGGTCACTCCTCTAACTTTACTTACTTAATTAAGAGTTATATTGTGACAATACTTTCGGACCACCCTGTAGAATCGGACAAAACTCGAACTTCCTTTGCCGATTCCATTTTCCATGCTGGTAACAGTCCAAATAAAGACGTTAATTTTTTTTCTATACAAAGATAAAATCCCGGAGAATTATAAGACTGATTAGTGGATTGGCTGTATTTTTTATTTTATTTTAAGCAACCATCAACGATTCGTCTTCACTCAGTTATGAAAACTAAATGAATAATGGATTTGACAATTCCATTAATGTCACTGAAGGATATGATGTTGTTTAAGTAAAACTGCTTTTGTCTGTCAGGAAATGTCAGTGAGGACGTTTGCGCTCGTTTTTCTTCCTTGCTCGCTTTCGGATTCTACATAAGTTCGGATTTACAGCGAATTAAAATCATTTTTATATAACGTCAATTCAATACATTTAAGTTTTTCGACATTCAGCCGGGATTTCTCTATTCGTAACTCATTCGGTTTCTCAAGATACAAAATGGCACATCGATTATCAGCCCGGATAATAAAAGTGGCAAACCGAGTTCGAATGACAGCTAAAGCCACTTGCATTCACTTTTTGTCAATAAAGGCGGCTTTATCATATTCGTATTTACTGGGTTTTCACATCAGATGGGCAATCACTGGATCATGTGACAGTAGGTCTCTTCAGTATTCTCGGTGTATGATTTCGATTCTTCCTTGATTTCCAACTTTTTGTCCTTTTTACAAGTGTGCTTGTTTATAGTGGGACTACTGTCACTTAATAATTTCAGCGTTCATGCAAGATCTAGATATTTTCCAAGTTTTTCAATTTCTACCAATTTTAGTCTGTGCCCAACTGAAACCACACAATCAACTAACTTTTTTTTCAGTGACCGGATTTGGTCTTCTAATATGTATTAAGTAATTCATGAAATTTTCAAATTTATATGTTAAAACTCGTAGTTCTTAGTTATACGACCGTTATCATATTGCAACACCCTCTGGTTAAAAATGAGACCGTCCAGATCTTCCAAAATGAAATGATAAAATGTAAATCCTGATTATCTGGTGTTGCTTATCCACAGACTTCTTATTTTATGAGTGTCGTCACCTCAACTAAATAATGGACTAATGATCCGTTTTTATTATAAAGAAAGAAAGAGAAGAAAAGTACATGTTACACAGAAAAATTTATAAGAAAGAAAGCATAAAAGGGGGAGATAGGGAAGGGAGAGCGCACGGAACCAATAACGCTAATCTGTTTCAACCAAACACAATGAAAAGATAAAAGAAGCAAATAGAGAGAGAGAGAGAGAGAGAGAGAGAGAGAGAGAGAGAGAGAGAGAGAGAGAGAGAAGAGAGAGAGAGAGAGAGAGTTAAAACAAGATTATTATACTTTTTAGATATTGAACTATTTAGCAGTAGCTCTTAAGTAAGCATATCAAATGTTGTAATGATTAAATTATCATACTGTGGAATATCCACAGGTCATGGTAGTTATTATTAATACGTGTACTATTAACGTAAACATTCCCACAATAATAATAATCATGATAATAATATTAATGATAACTCTCCAAAAAAATGGATCAGCAAATCCCGGGCAGAAGATCAGACCAAGTGTTTATTAACAATAAGAAAATAATTTATCAACTAGTGGATTTTGCTGTTTTAGCAGACCACAGAGTGAAAACAAAAGAACACAAAAAGATAAACGAATACTTGGATCTTGTTTCAGAGCCGAAGAAATGATGAAACATGACGGTGAAGGTGAAATGATAATACTGAGTACAAAGACGGTCACGTATGTGTAACAAATGATGGAAAAGTTAATTACTTCTACTAAAACCGACAATATATATATATATATATATATATATATATATATATATATATTTTTTCTCTTCTTAATTCTCTCTCTCTCTCTCTCTCTCTCTCTATATATATATATATATATATATATATAGAGAGAGAGAGTAGATATATAGATAAAGAGAGAGAGAGAAGAGAAAGGGTAAATGTGATATATATATATATATATATATATATATATATATATATATGTCTGTGTGTGTGTGTGTTGTGTGGACGGAAAGTAATTGTCACCAAGCTGATCTGGCATATCAAAACTCTTGAGTATTGAGTTCGATCCTCACTGAGTAATTCCGAATTGTGATCTTCTATCAAACTACTGTAAGGTTAATAAACATCTAAGATAACATCGCTGTGGTGTAATGGTTAACCACTAGATTTCGCGAATTATTATGTATGAGGAGTTTGTAAATTGAATTCATATTATGCCTGGACCATTTTTAGTTTTTTCTCTACCTTTGCTGATTGATGAATGTTCTCTGTCAGTTACATATGTAATTGAACATAGATGTAACGATGTATTTGTCTGTGAACAAACTTCAATAAATGTATCCCGAACGTGTGTATTTAGAGGAGCTTGTCCGTGCCTTCATCCTAGCGTGTGTACGTGTGTTCATACCATAAAATGAGGAACATATAATCGACTCTCCTCTGAAATCTTCTCACACCCTTTATTCACCAGTCCCTAGCGTTACCTTACTCTCCTTTCTCAGTATTTATGCATGTCGTTACTTTCACTTTCGTTTTCATTTCTACTTTCACTTTCGTTTTCATTTCTACTTTCACTTTCATTTTCGTTATATCCCCATAAATAATAAAACCGTTGTTAATACTTCATGTCTCGTCCGACATCACATTATTTTGAGTAAGTGTAGTGCTGACTGTCAGCATTTCTCCAGTTATTTTTTATAACTTGTATTAATGGCTGATTATGCATGTACAAAAACTAATTCAGCGTGGTGTTTTTTTCTCATTTATATAACTCAGACTCCAATGAAGGCGCCATTGATCTATGACGTCACTATTGTTGCTTGATCCCAAGTGGCCTAACCTTAGAATGACTCACACGATAGCCACTAACCGTTGCTTCCTCAGCCTTTGCCTCTCAGATTAGAATTCCTACCAACCGTTTTTTTAATACTTACACTTCTCTTTTCCTTTTACATGGTCTTCCGTTGTATCAAGTCAAGCTATAAAATATCATTATCAATGCCTTTCTGTGGAGCAGTAATTAGTTAGCTTTTTTAAAAGCCATTACTACTGTAGTGAGTTTGATCCGAACTTGCTCACATCCATGACCTTGTACCAAACTAGGCGAACCTTAGTAAATATCAACAATTTTCCCTCTTATTCTTGCTTGTTTTTTCATTTTACTGTTTTTTTTAATATCTTTTTTTCATTCCTCCTTTCTTCCTGCTTTATTTTAATTTCGGTCATCACTTTTTTTTTCACATATCTTTTCCCGGCACACACTTTCTTTCTTTCTTTCTTTCTTTCTTTCTTTCTCTCCCTTTTTAGATAATTTATTGTCCCTAAGAAATTTCTCTCTTTCGTTCTTTCTTTCTTTCTTTTCTTTTTCTTTCTATTTTTTATTCGTTCTTTCTTTTTTTTCCTACTTCATACATTTTTCACTTTTTTTTTTCAGATAATTTTTGTTCCCGGCTAACAATTTTTTTTTCTTTCTTTCTTTTTCTTTCTTCATTCCCTCACTCCCTTTTTTAGATAATTTATTGTCCTTAAGAAATTTCTTTCTTTCTTTCTTTCTGTTTCTTTTTCTATTTCTTTTTTATTTTCTTTCTTTCTTTCTTTCTTTCTTTTTATTATTTATTTATTTATTTCCTACTTCATACATTTTTCACTCTTTTTATCAGATATTTTCCTACCAATACAATTTCTTTCTTTCTTTCTTTCTTTCTTCTTGCTTCATTCATTTAATCCCTCTTTTTTCAGAAAATATCTTCTCTTTTTCAGCAATTTCTTACTTTCTTTCTTGCTTGCTTCTTTCATTTTTTATCAGAAAATTTCTTCCCTTTTTAAGTAATTTCTTTCTTTCTGCATTCTTATTTCTTCTTTTTTTTATTAATCTAATATACATTCTTTTAATCATTTTCCTTGTTTAAGATAATTCTCAATCCTTTAGTTTTTATATTCTAAATCTTTTTTTAATGCTTTAGAATTAAATTCATTATTCAATGGAAAACAATAAATGTTTCTTGTGATTGTCTTGAATTTAATATTGATTTCTTCATTTGGTTGTCCGTCAGTAAGAACTAACTCTTAACTATTATTTGTCTACCACATGGCTGAGATAGTTTCGTATTGTCCACTAGTTCTAATGGTCGATATTCTTTCACATGAATTTAAACACTATTTGAATCTATTTTCATTGTTTATCATTCGTTTTTTTTGTCTTACCCGTTACACACTGCTGTTGGGTTTTACCATACTGAATTGAGCGAAGTATATATATATATATATATATATATATATATATATATATATACAAGGTCTATCATCGAGATTGAAGTTGCATTTACCAAGATAGAAATAAACAATAAATGGAACGTTAATTTTTTTCACAAAAACATGGTGTTTCATAAAGTACATATTTTAAACCGTATTTACCAAGATACAAACAAAGAATGAAGAGGACGTTAATCTTTCAGAATATGAGGTGTGTCAAAAAGTACCGAAAATCTCGATTGTTTTTTGACACATCTGGTATGTATATATATATGTAAAATGAAAATGGAAGTGAATCCGACGATATGTTGAAAAGAAAAATTAAGGAAAGAAAGTATTGAATGGATAAACTTAATTAAAATATCCTATTTTATCCATTCAATACTTTTTTCCTTTATATATATATATATATATATATATATATATATATATATATATATATATATGGGTGCCTTGACTTACGAGTGCCCCAACTTACGAGTTAATCCAATATACATTCTTCTATATTTTTTATATTTTAAATCTTTTATTTAATGCTTAATGGAAAACAATAAAAGTTTGTTGTTATTTTCTTGAATTTATATCTAATGATCTGCAGCGTAATATATATATATATATATATATATATATATATATATATATATATATATATATATATATATATATATATATAGTGGTACATTGACTTACAAGTACTCTAACTTACGAATTCTCCGAGTTAGGAGCTGTCACTCTTTGTATTGTGTTGAGAGTTATTGTTGTTTATTAGAGAAAAGAGAAAGAAAAGAAAAAATATACTAAATGATTGATCTATTGATTTTAACGGTATCTCAACCCATTTAGGGTTATTCTATGCGTTAGAAAATCAAGTTCATATTTACATTTTCCGTGTATTTGTTTGATAAGTGGATTTGTCACCATGTCATGGAATATTATGTATTCACACTGTTGCACACTGTTGTGGTATTTTCAAATAACTAATAACAATAATCCTTAGTAAATGATTGACCTGATCTATTTGATTTATAGATGGGACCCTAACAGGTACTGCCACTAACGATCAGAGTTGACCTGAGAGTAATGGAAATGAACAGGTACTCTACCTTAAGTATAGTTCCAGAATGAAATATGCTGACTGTGTGGATACCACTTCAGGCAAAAAGTGGGTATTTTAAGTATAACTCTAAATTGCATCTGATGGTGAGATTGATGGTGAGAATGTACCCATTACTCGCAGGTCCACTCTGAGCCGAAGTTGTAGTATCTGGGTCATTTTGGCATTTGGTAGTATTTGGGTCATATCTCGTTACAAACTGTTGCATCGTTTATGCGAACTGGGGCTACACGATCATTTTCATGCTGTCAAACCCCGTATCATTGCAAAACGGCTCAACGTGAGAGAGGTTAGCTTCATACTATCATTCAGCACACGTGTTAAGTTGGCTGTGGCGACGGCTATCCTGTCCCGTACGATAAGAACTGTCGGATCGGAGCAACGGCTCGCGTGCTCGTTCGAACGAGCAGCGGTGCCAAGCTGCCTTCACGGGATAACGGTTGAAAGCCTCTATCCGGAAGCGCGACCAGTGTTGCTACCGTATTAAGAAAGGCGTCTTTTCCCGTTCCGTTTGGGCCTGCTATATTGGGGAAGATTGAGCAAGAGGATTCTTCAGCGATGAAATTAAGTTTGATTTGATTGGTTTCGATGGTAAGCTGTATACCAGAGGGCGTAAAAGTGAGAGATCGCTTCCCAAATATATGATAGAATTTCTGAGGGGTAGCGTATTGGTATTTGATATATTTTCAGTTGCTGGTGCTGGCCTACTCATTCAGTTGCATTCCAAAGTAAATACTGCAGTGTATAATAATATTGAATGACATGTTTCTTCTCTGATTAAGTGATTGGGAGGGAGTCTCTCTGGGGTAGTGGTTACTGTGCTAGTCTGCGACGTCATAGTAAGTAAGTTTGAGCTTCAGTCCCGCAATTACATCCATTTTCCTACTAATAACTTTGGGAAAAACTTCATAGACCCCTTCATCCCCCAGCTAAGGCTTAAATAGTACCTCTACCGTTTGGCATTAAATTACTCACGAAGATAGATATGCCATTAAACAAAGAAACCAAACAAAACCATTAATTGATTGATTAACAGCATTCCAGCCCGATTGGGAATTTGTATTTAAGAGGTTAAGGAGTTTCGTACATTTATGTTTATATTTTTGTGTAGCTGTTTCTTAAAAGTTTTATGCATACAGTTATATTCTATCAAATATTCCTATTCCAAATATAAATAATTTGTACTCAGTTGTATGGATTCTAATATTCCTATTTAGTACTAATAATCAATTACCAATCATATAGTTTCAAGTGACTATTTCTATTTAATAATAATCACGTATTTTCACACAGTTATACGATTTCAAGTGAGTAATAATATTCCCCAGTAAGAAAATGATAGTTTCACGTAATTATTCTAAATACAAATAATCTAAACAGTTATATAGTATTCCTATCTAATAAAAATAATCTTAAAAACAGATATATTTGACCAATGGATGGGACCCTAACAGATACTACCACTCCGGGTCAGAGAGGATTTGGGAGTAATGGTAATAAACGGGTGCACCCACAGTCCCTAGAGCTCCATAACTGGAACCTCACCATTAGATACAGTTTAGTGTCATACACAGGACACCTCTTTTTAGGGTGGGGCATGGTTAACCCCTCTGAGGAGTATGCAGTCAGATTATTCTAAGCCTCTCCGGTAAGAGTTTCTTCCAAGTGGAGATAGTGTGTCTGCCTTCAAAATCAGCATTCACAATTGTTTCCTTTTCTTCACGAATTGAGCGTAGACTAGTCGCATCGGTATTAAATACGCAATTATTTTTCACATCTATTGATAATGGAGATTCGGTCTCAATATGTCAGTAACCAAAACCACGTCACTGTTTACGTCACATTACCCAAAATCATCAAAACATAGAATAAAGAACAACCTTGTATCATATACACTCAAAATTTAAGCATGCAGCCTTAGACGGTCCTCATTGTTTTTTTAAAAACAAGTTTTAATAAATACATGCCTGGTATTATATATTTATATATAGTTTAGTTTATTTTAATATATATTCAAAGTTATCAGAACTAAGTTTCAATTTCAAATTGTTTTTTTTATTCCTTTAATAAATTTGATGATTTTACTTACTTATGGTACAAACTCTCTGGCATTGAATTTTTAAAACTTCCACCCCTCAGGCAATATCTTATTTTAATATATATTCAAAGTTATCAGAACTAAGTTTCAATTTCAAATTGTTTTTTTTTACTCCTTTAATAAATTTGATGATTTTACTTACTCATGGTACAAATTCTCTGGCATTGAATTTTTTAAACTCCCATCCCCTTAGGCAATATCTTTCAAAAATTAACTTTTACAAGGCCGGAGGGTGTTTTTTTGCTAGTATATAGAATACGCACATTCTGTCTGTAAATAGTTCTTCGAGGTATTTACTATACTTAGATTAGTTTGGCCCACGGTTATGTAGATTGTCTAGTCTGGTACAAGGTTCAAGTACATTATAATATTAGACTATGCTATTGACTAATGTTTGATCAAGTTGTGGTTAATGAGCCGAGGAATGAGAACAACTGAGTTTTGGGTTTTCTGAATGTGACTCTAATTATTGAGTTCTTACGTCTATTTTTATCTATTATAGATTTACTATTTTCTTCGAATCTTTTCACCATCGAGACTTCCTTCATTTTTTTCTTCTTTTATTCCTTCCTTTATTCTTTCATTCATTCCTTTCTTGCTGTCTTTTATTTGGTCTTATTTATTTTTTCATTTTTATCGTTTTTCTTTCGTTTTTTAATTTTTCTCTCTCTTTTGAGTCAATTTCTTCCTTCCTTCCTTCCTTCATTCATTCATTCGTTTATTCATTCATTCCTTTTATTTTCTTAACATTTGCTTATGTTATTTTTCATTTTAGTGTTGTTTTTGCTCTCTTTCTTTCTTTCTTTCTTTCTTTCTTTCTTTTCTTTCTCTCTTTCTTTCTTCTACTTTTCTATTTGATGTGTTCATTCTATCTTTTCTTTCCCCCCACTACATGTACACTCTTTTTTCATAATCTTATGTACCTTCCCTCTCTCATTCTTTTTTTCTTTCTAAATTGTTTATACTCTTTCTCTCTCGTTCCTGTAATTCGTTCTTTCTTTCTTTCTTTCTTTCTTTTTTGTCGTTCCTGACTCCTTTCTTTCTTTCTTTCTCGTATTCTAAGCTTAATTTCATGTACCCTTTCTTTCTTTCTTTCTTTCTTTCTTCTTTCTTTCTTTCTTTCTTGTCTGTCCTCCGAACTTCTTTCTTTCTTTCTTTTACTATTAACTTTGTTTGTCTGTCTACTTCTTTCTAAATTGTATGCACTTTCTCTCTCACGTTTCTTTCTTTCTTTCTTTCTTCTTTCTTTCTTTCTTTCTTTCTTTCTTTCATTCATTCATTCGTTTTATAATCTATACACCCTATCTCTGTTTTTCCTGTAGTTCTTTCTTTCTTTCTTTCTCTTTCTTTCTTTCTTTATTTCTTTCTTCATTTTATGCACACTTTCTCTCTTATTCCCCTTATTTTCTTTCTGTTCATCAATTTTTGTTAGTTCCTTCTTTCTTCCATGCTTTCCCCTTTCTCTTCTATTCATAAACCCCCCTTCCTTTATTACTATCTCTTTGCGTCAAACGTTGTTCTTCCCTTTTCAAAACCAAACAACCCGCTTCCATCTTTCTTTCCAAAAGCTCTGCATTTATCTACCACTTTCAATTCTCTTTTCCTAATGTTCTGTTTATAGCCAATTGATTTTAATGCAGTTTGTCAGCAGCACGCAACTGTGTACGTGATTGTATTCTATCAAACACACTTACACCAACCGAATGCTCATATGAATAGAGGCAGAAAAGGGAGAGTTTGCAGTGGTTCCTCCTTATCTGCGGATTCAATTACCCGCGGCCAAACCAAGAAATAAAGACATAGTTTTAACGTAGGGAATTGTCCTAAAGCCTAAGAGAAGAGATACTACCAAAGAGAAGCTCTAAAGTACTTCCTTTAAGTAAAAAGGTGAAAGGTCTTGACTATTAATATGAAATAGATAGATAGATAGATAGATAGATAGATAGATAGAGAGAGAGAGAGAGAGAGAGAGAGAGAGAGAGAGAGAGAGAGAGAGGGAGAGAGGGAGAGAGAAGTGGGGAGAGCTGCTAATATTTATAGTAGATCAAATACTCTGTCAGCCAGATAACTTTATGATAATATATATATATATATATATATATATATATATATATATATATGTGTGTGTGTGTGTGTGTGTGTGTGTGTATATGTGTGTTTTTGAATAATCAAAACATACTGTACTTAAGAAAATCTCTGGTTTGCATACCAGATATTTTTTCTATTGTTTTATTTTATCTTATGTTTAAGATAATCTTAAAAATAATGATGTATAAAAGCGAATTTTGATCGAAACACGTGTTGACTTATATAACCATTCTAAATTTAATATATCTTTCAATTATCTTTTCAACACACCCATATATATATATATATATATATATATATATATATATATATATATATATATATAATAGAAAAACAAAATTTTCAAGCAGATACATTTATTATATAGGGTGAAGTCGACATTAAAACGTTTAATTTTTTAAAAACCTTATTTAAGAAGAGGACTACGCTACACATATACTACATAACTTCATACAACGACTGCAGTTTAAACAGTAGCATTGCATCCAACAATCAGATGATTCTGGTTTCAGGTATGGTTTCGGGGCCGAAGCATCATTATCACTAACCCAGAGCGCCCAGCAGTATTTCACAATATTGTCACACTGTGGGATTGCCATATCTACGCTGTTGCGGTTAGAGTATTATCCTGGATTTTTTAATGTATTTCTGTCTGGGAGAAAGTCCACGTTTAATCAAAAATGCGAAAGTTGAGTTGGTAATAAATCCTCGGCATCCGACTTCGATAGGAAATACATCCGTTATCTATCCATTTTTGACGCATTGTTCTCGTAAATCTTCATATTTTTCCAACTTACGCTGATGTGCCCAGTCAAGATTTTCCTCAAAAGTAACTTTTAACTCAATGATGAAAACTTTAATCCCTGATGTTAATGAACACATTTGTAAATGAATAGTTTGAAAGAAAAGAGAATGAATAAAACAAAAACGTCGTTGGCATAAAATAACCCAAGGGTTTACATACCGTAAATACAACCAACCAGCCAACCAACCAACCAACCTACGCAACTTCCATAAGACGGCTAGACAAAAAAGTTAATTATATCATCATCATCATCATCATCATCATCATCATCATCATCATGTCATGCTAGCAGCACGATTATCCATAACAATCTCTCGCCAACTGTCTCTCATTCATGTCCCCTGGCAGGTCCTACGTACAGCCTCCAGTATACGCACAGAATTAGTTACGTTACGTTACATTAATTATAAACTTCTCGTGTATAATACACAACCCTAACCTTTGGGCAGACAAATATAGAAAAATGGAGTATCTTATACTCAAATATTTACGGTATATGTGTATGTTTATGTGTGTTTATTTTCTTTCCATAAGACGACTAGACGCCTTCTATACCAAATCGCTTAATACCATTTTACCTTGTATCTTACAAGGCTTAATGAAAAACGCACCTCGCTCTGAATGTGGAGGGGCACAGTTAATTATTGAGTTCTTGTGTATAATATACAATCTTAACTTTTGTGTAAAAATATGAAAAAATACTGCGTCTTATAATCAGGTAATTACGGTATGTGTGTGTATGTGTGTGTGTGTATATTTGTTTGTGTGTTTATTTTCTTTCTATAAGGCTAGACGCCTTCTACACCCAATCCCCCAACACCATTTGACCTTGTACCTTACTAAGCTTTAAAAAAAAAACCGTCTGTCGACACATGCTGTCGACAAATGAGTCACATATATTTCCCGCGCACCAAATTATTCACAAATATATATATATTTTTTCTGAAGCGCTGTCGGCGCAAGAAATAAAATGTCAAAACTGTTTCTGGAGCGTTAAGTTACTGAATGTAAATTACCCGTGCGTTTATCATTCTATGGAACGAAACATTTCGTTCTCTTCGTAACTTGTTCATGATTTACGAGTTATCTCCCTTGACGCTTGCGTACGAGTTCTACGCCGTTTTAATTCATTGCAACTCTGCCGACTTTGCTCCTTCGCTCGCAATGTCACAGGAAACAAGAGAATGACTTTTGGCCAATTGTGAATTAGAGAACAACAGATGACATTTCAGGTCTTTATACAGATTGCTCCCAGTGGACTTAAGCGGGGTGGGGCTATTTAGTAGAGTCAAGATTAACAGTTTTTTGTATGATGGTATGTTGCAACCCCCCAAAAAGACCCAAACAAAAAACGTTTATTTTACACGAAAGATATCTAATTTTCAACATAATCTCCTTCCTTGTCAATGTACTTAACTCAGTAGTAAAAAATTATTTGCATAGCTCGAAGAATATGGAATGAAAATTTGATAATTTACGTGTCAGGCTACTGACTTATTGATCCATTCTCTCTCACTCACCCCCTCTCTCTCTCCCTCTCTCTCTCTCTCTCACACCACAGACAGACAGACAGACAGACACACACACAATATAATATATATATATATAGCATCGTCTCCGATGGCTGGGTCATGTCCGCCGAATGGATGATGGACGAATGCCGAAGGATACCCTTTATGCAAAGCTTTTGTCTGGTAAGCAACAGATTGGTCGCCCCCAGCTGCGTTCCAAGGATGTCTGCAAGAACAATCTCAGGCGCTTTGGCATTGCCCCTTCCAGCTGGGAAAATTGGCTCAGGACCGCCCTCGGTGGCGGCAGGCTCTCTGTTGAGGATTGTTCATGTCTGAAGTCACCCTGGCGCAACACCATGAAGCTAGGAGGTCCAGAAGAAAGCAGCGGCAACAAAGCGCCGGCACACCAACATCTTCAGGGACAGCCTTCACATGCGACATCTGTGGTTGGGAATGTTTTTCTAACATTGGACTTTACAGTCACAGGAGGCGCTGTAACTTCAGGGGCACAAAAATTATATCATAGTCTTCCGAGACTGAAATGCCAATAAATAAGACACACACACACACACACACACCACACACACACACACAGAGAGAGAGAGAGAGAGAGAGAGAGAGAGAGAGAGACATATATATATATATATATATATATATTGGGAATAAAAGGCCTTAAATACCATGGGTATCGTGATTATGGACCATTTCCACTCGAGAGCATGCTCAAGAGCTTCTTCAGCATGCTCTCGAGTGGAAATGGTCCATAATCACGATACCCATGGTATTTAAGGGCCTTTTTATTCCCAAATAACTTTGCTCTGTTTACAATAATTAAACATTGAGCTCTCATACGGAACCTGAACTCTACAACAAACTACGGGTAGAGAATTAGGACCCACTAGAATCACCTTGTACCAAGAAACTTGGTACCACACCAAAGTATATATATATATATATATATATATATATAATATATATATATTCTTAGGCTCTCCGCACGTGTGATACAGGGACAATTTCTTAAGCGGAGTTTAATAGGTCTGAATTCAAAGTTTCCTTCTTCTAGAGGTTACCTAACATGAGGTAAAAAATCGAGTATGTCCTACTGTTAACCTATTGCGGATTAGTTGGATTCATACCCTTCCCAATGTTATTAGCCCTATGTGAAATACAAGCAGTCTCGACCAGTATTTGAAAGCGAGGCACCAAGTCCATTACACCGCGTGCCTCCGTGGTATATATATATATATATATATATATATATATATATATATATTATTGAAAATAAAAATGGAAATTAATCCGACAGTATGAATAAGATATAATGAAAAAACAAACGATTTTACAACTGAAATAGGCTTCATCAGAAGAGAAAGTGTACAAACCGTTTCGGGGCCAATTCTCTGACGGTTTTAAAAAGCAACACTTCAGTTGTAAACATCGTTTGTTTTTTCATTATATCTTATTCATATATATATATATATATATATATATATATATATATATATATATGCGAGAAACTGTCAGTTACCTAGTGCCGTTGGCTACATGTCTTCACTACATTAACTTACATATTCATGCTCCGTCAATATGGGTCCCATCGTGTTGAGCAGGCTAGCTCTCGAAGTTCAATTACTACTGAATAGCGGGTTCGATCCGCTAGGAATGTCCAACATTTGTGACTGTGTTTGATTTCTATGTCTACGCTATGCTAAATTGTGCTTAAATGGTGGCAGGTAGAGCAGTATAAAAAAAAAACTAAAATTGTATTTTATAGAAGACATATGAAACTATTCGTTGTGAATAAAGCGAAAAAGGTACTGAGAATGTGTTTCTTTGTTTATGAGTGAGAGAGACAGAAAAAGGAGAGAAAGATAAAGAGAAAGTAAAAGAAAGCAAGCGAGAGAGAGAGAGAGAGAGAGAGAGAGAGAGAGAGAGAGAGAGAGAGAGAGAGAGAGAGAGAAGAAATCTACATGAATGATAAAAGAATACAGGAAGCTAGAGTGTCTATGTATATTATATGTGTGTGTGTGTGTGTGTGTGTGAGAGAGAGAGAAGAGAGAGGATGAGAGAGATGAGAGAGAGAGAGAGAGAAAACTGAGAGGAGAGAGAAACTGAAAGAAAGAGGGAGAGAGAAAATAAAGGCTATTATGTGTGTGCACGTGTGCGCGTGGGCGCCCCGCGTGTGTGTGTGTGTGTGTGTGTGTGTGTGTGTGTGCAGAGAGAGAGAGAGAGAGAGAAGAGATGAGAGAGAGAGAGAGAGAGAGAGAGAGAGAGAGTATGTGAAAGAAAGCACCCACATGAATAAAAAAAAGAAAGACAGGAAGCCGAGGAAGGTGCTGGAAACTTAGACCAGTCCTCTTGTTCGCATTAACAACTTTCTCCGACAAGAACATTTTCACTGTGAATAAACTCTCTTTCTTTCTCTTTTGACGACGATGCTGTCCTACGAAAATGGCCGCTTCCTTTATCTCTTCATGTGATAACCGAAACACAATAGCCCTCAGAACAACCGACAAATCATGTGTAATAAACGATACTAATTAGTCTGATGGCAGTAATGTAAATGCATTGCTGCCAGAATAGTCGAGCCGAAGAAAGCCTTCCAACTTAAAATAGATGAATGTCAGATATCATTAACAATGTCTAGTTGCAACGGTCCTCGCTCATATTTGTCAGAAAGAAACTCAGGCAACATTTATTATGGTTTTATTTTTATCATTCAAATATTCTTATCTCTTCTGGTTATGATGACGATTTGTAAATATTCACACGGTATTTGCTTATCTTCCGTTCAATGTCTGATACATGACGAAAATTGACAATAAGTGTAATAGAAGCTAATGTCTGGACAGGTAAGATAATTATAACAAAGAGGTTTGCTCAGGTACACCATTCGCTAAAGACAAGGTGAGATCCAAATGTATCAAAAATGGAACACCAAATCTTTACAAAATTTCAAAATTTGAAATTTAGATGTGAGCATAGCTCAATATATTATAACTATCGATATATTTGAGTCGTTGGAAATAGACTCGTGGACTTGAGTTCAAATCCTAGAGAGGCTGTTTACATTTAACAAAGCGCTAATATCCCTGGGAAAGGTATCCATTCAACTGCTCTCCCTCCATAGGGTAAATAGTATGGCAAAGCGGGATCTTTAACCATGGCTATGTAACCAGTCTAGGAGATGGAAAACTCTGAATTAAAACCTGTTAAACTCCGCTTAAAAAGCTAACATTGTGTCACATCCTACTCGTGCGGATGGGTTGGTAATTATATATAACTATCTATATGTGGAGGTGGGTGGTGTAATGGTTACCGTCGTATGAAATGGACACGGCGAGATGAGTTAAAATCTTGGACGAGGTAATTTGCATTTCACAGCACCGATATCACTGTGAAAGTTATGAATGCAACTATTCCTTCTAGTTATGGGTAAATAGTATGGAAACATGGGATATTTGACCTTGGTTAGGTAACCAGTCGAAGAGCAGGAAATCTCTGAATTAAAACTGCTAATCTTCTCCCAAAAAATTGACCCTGTGTCATATCCTACTTGTACCGAGGGTTTGGTAGATCTTTCTGACTGTCTGTCCCCCCCCTCTCTCTCTCTCTCTCTCTCTCTCTCTCTATATATATATATATATATATATATATATATATAAATATAAAGATTCTGTTTGCCTGTATGTATGTATGTTTGTACAACGACAAAGCGCGTGTCCGTTACTTGGACATGGCAAATACATTTCAATCTTTAACAACAATGGCTGAGTTGAAAAGAACCCAGTTACTACATCTCCCTTCCATTTATATATATCCCGAGTAGTCCTAGTTAAAAGAGGACGAGGGGGAGGGGGAGGGGCAGGGGCATAAAAACTAACGGCATACCAGCACCAACTGTTTTTTAATTCTTTGAGACAATCTCTCTCTCTCATATTATATATATATATATATATAATATATATATATATAAAGCAAAGATTATGTCTGTCTGTCTATATGTTTGTTTGTACAACAATCGAGCACACATCCTTTTGTAAAGGAAAACTGATGGAGACCAGCAAATACCAAAGTTCAATAAGATACACATCCTAGTATTTCCGTGAGGGGGATTAAAAAACATTTAACCTTCATTTTCCACAAGAAAATCTAAATAAAAATATAATAAAGGTATAAATCAATTGATATATTAAAAATGATATAAAAAAAAAATAAAAAAGCAAATAAAAGAAAAATTCAAAGAATAATAATAAAAAAAATAAACAACCTAAGAACAAGAATATATAAAAAATAAAATATAATAAAACAAATATATAGAAAAAGAATGTTTTTAAATCTATATATAAATATAGATAAGGGATTTATTTTGACTTTTTAAATCCCGGGCAACGCCGGTTAGCTATGCTAGTATATAATAAAGCAGTCTAGAGGTCTTATTCACCAAAGACGTTATGTGATTAAAAAAGTATCAAGAATGAAGCATTGGATTTTTTAATTTATTTTAAAATTTGACATTTTAAAATTTACACGGGTACATAGCTGGGTAACTTATATATAAAGCAATTTATGGACTTATGATTGATTGATTGATTGATTTTAACGGCATGTCAACCTCTCTGGAGTTATTTTATACCTAGACGTTATGTAATAGCGTTCATTGACGTTCATATTTACATTTGCGTCTAGTCGTTTCTTCAGAGTTTTTTTTGTAGTAAGTAAAGTCGTCGGGGTGGCCTAAAGCCGGTATCAACCAGACAGCGAGGGAGGTCTATTCCCTTTTCACTACGAGACCAAGGAGATTGTTTTGACATCTGAGGTGGACCGACACACTTACCATCAGCTACTTACTTTACTGCACAGATCCCTGTACTACTCATGCGCTGAGTTGGCGAGAGCCGGTATCGAACCAGGAATCTTGTGATTCCTAGCCGAACGCTCTACTGACTGAGCTACACAATTATATAATACCAATTATTACTATCTAATACAAATGGATGTCTTGGGTGTGATACTAAACAGCATCTGATGGTGAGGCTCCAGTTTTAGATCCCTGGGTGGTGTGGAGAACCTCTTCATTGTCAATGCTTGCAAGTCCATTTTGAATCGGAGTGAATAGCACCAGTTAGGATCAAATTGCATAAAAATTATCCGTTTTCGATTGGAATACTTGATGCCATATAACTGTACATTAGGAAATGGATATGATGAATCCTAGATTAGGCTATTTGCATTTAACATAGCACTAATACCCTTGGTAAAGATATGAATCCAGCTAATCTCCCTTTAGCTATAGGTAGATATTAGGGAAGACTGGGCACTTTAACCTTGGTATAGCAACTGGTTGAGAAGGAAAAACTCTGAATTTAAACCTGTTAAACTCTGCTTAAAACTTGACTTTCTGTCACATCTTACTCGTGTAGAGGGGTTGGCAAAATACATATAACTGTAAATTATTTTTTTAAAGAATAGTTACTTGAAGCTAACATTATTTACTATGGATTATTAGTTACTTGAAACCATACAACAGTATGCAAATAAATGTTTATTGTTGAATGAAAATGATATCTAGAAATCACATAATTATGATTTAAATCATTGGTATTAGATAGGAATACTTGAAACCATACAACTGTGTGGAAATTATTTGTATTAGAGAGGAATACATTGTATCTTACAACTGTGTGAAAAAAACCTTTTAAGAAACAACTACACAACAAATGTCAATAGGAATTTACAATGAACACAATTCCCTAACCTTTAAAGATAAAATAATCCAATACAGGTTGATATACCATTAAAATCAATCAATCAACAACAATATTCCTATATAATAAAATGTTTTCTCACAGTTATATACTCTCAAGTATTCCTGGAGCGTCCCATCGGGTTTTAAGGGTTAGCAAACTAGTGTTACATAATTGATAGGTAGCCTATTAGTTATGTTGGCTAAGTGTAGTTTACATTCAAAATAACGGTCGATTGATTGATCTTAACGGTATATCAATCTATATTACCTGTGAAATCGCATTCATTGTAAATTCATAAGTATCCAAGCAAAGATGATAAGTATATCTGTATACAGCCCCGGGTATGCAGGTGTACTCTATTGTACTACACTATACATAAGATACGACGCTAGATGTGTATGATATGCAACACTAGTCTCGTAAATCCATTACTACTGAATAATGAGTAAGATCCTCAGTGTATGCCTCATACTTGCGACCTTGTGTCGCACCTTACCTGTAGTGAACCGGGTGGGTAAATACCTACTCTCAAGTATTCCAAATACTAATAATGTTGAAACATATCTATTTGACCCATCGATGGAATCCAAACAGATACGACAACCCCGGGTCAAAGTAAGCATAGGGTTACTGGCAATGAAGGCATGACCCGACACTCCCTAGATCCTCAGAAGCGAGACATCACCTCTGAATGCAGGTTAGTAGCATGCTCAGAACGTCGGAGGAGGCGCGCCTGCTGTAACAGTTATCATCGTGGGAAAGGGAATTGTCGTCGGACGATGGATTGGTGCAGTTGTACAGGAATAGGCAAAAGAGAGAATCTTCAGTATTACGGGGTGAACTCCAAAAACAAAAACGCGACCCGATTTTCGGCAAGAATTGAATACAACTTTGGTAACATTAGCTACATAAATGAGAGTAACCTCCCCTTGTTTATTTCCCTTTGAGGAAGCCATATGTTTTGGTCGGCCATTTCCATTTCACAGTAAATCTTCACTGAAAATACAAATTTGTTCGAATCAATACAACTGCATGTTTTAACACGAAAATATCATAAAATGTGTTCTTAATAACAATTAAGTTCATTTCAAATAATGCGCAAGCACAATTAAGAACACATTTTGTGATATTTTCGTGTTGGACTGCTTATCTAACCAAAGTTAAAGAGCCGAGTCTGTCCTACTATTTACTCATTGCTAAGTAGTTGGATTCATACCTTTCCCAAGAGTATTAGTACTGAGTGAAATGCAAGCAGCCTCCTCCAGTATTTGAACTCATGTAGCCAAGTCCCTTTCCTACGATAATAACCATTACACAAGGTTCCTCCATAAATTCACAGCTTTATGGCCCGACTCGGAAACAAGTGACAGCAAAGAACGATAGCCTCTTAACACGACAACGCAACACATTATATAAGATCGATAAAGGTGGCCGTTGAAAAACACGTTGAAGATACTTAACGCTTCAGTGAAATTTTCTCTAAGATTTAGTTAATTGTCCAAACATTGGAAGACATCAAGTTATTGTATTTCAATGGAAACAGAATCAGCTAGAAGCAAGAATATCTAGCTAAGAATAGCAACAACAGAGGGAGTGAGTGAAAACGAGATAGAGAGGGAGAGAAGATTGTGTGTGTGTGTGTGTGAGAGAGAGAGAGAGAGAGAGAGAGAGAGAGAGAGAGAGAGAGAGAGAGAGAGAGAAGAGAGATGATGAAGAGAGAATCAAAGAGACAAAAGAACAATAAAGCAAAAAGGAGAGAGGAGAATTACGATAGGCACTTTGACTTTAAACGACCCATACAACTACTTCTCCGAGATTCATAGTTTAAATAACACACACACACACACACACACACACACTCACTCACTCACTCTCTCTCTCATACACATACTCTTCCTCTCACTTTCTCTCTCCCCCCCCCACACATATATATATATATATATATATATATATATATTATATATTTTAAAAATGTGGAAAGCGAGAAACTGACAGTCAAAAATGCAGTGTTTACTTCTGTGTCTACAATATATACGCTTCAATATTGGGCACACTTTCCCCAGAAATAATACAAACACACAGTCACACAGACACAGAGACACAAACACACACATATGTGTATGTACACACACACACACACACACTCTCTCTCTCTCTCTCTCTTTCTCATACACATACTCATTCTCTCTTACTTGCTCTCTCATACACACACTCATATATATATATATATATATGTGTGTGATTTTAGAAATGTGGAAAGCGAGAAACTGACAGTCACAATGCAGTGTTTACTTCTGTGTCTACTGTGTTTATATATATATATATATACGCTTCAATATTGAGCACACTTGCCTCAGAAATAATACAAACACACTGTCACACAGACGCACAGACACACACACATTATGTGTATGTATACACACACACATATATGTGTACACACACACACACACACACACCACACACACTATATATATATATATGCCTTAAAATGAAATGAAAATAAAAAAAAGTACAAATTAGAGTCATGCCAAGAAAATCCTTCTTAATTTATCCCCCCCCCCTAAATGTTGAATATCTGGTCAGTCTAAATGACATGGTTGTGGTTTTGTCTTTATTTACACTGTGTAAAGTTGAGTCAGCGTTTGTCGGCAAGGAACGTCATGGTTTAATCAATTATGAATCTGTGAATGATAGAATACACTAATTTATGATTCTGTGAATAGGAATAGCTATTCCCTCTTTTTTCAAAATACTAATTTATGAAATTCTGAATGACAGTTTCACTAATCTATGATTCTGTGAATAGGAATAGCTATACGCGTTTTTTTATAATACTTTATGAAATTCTGAATGACAGAATATACTATTCTATGATTCTATGAATAAGAGTAGCGATATGCTACTTTTTTTTTCTTCTTATAATAATTTATGAATGTGTGAATTGCCAAACATGACCATCCTCATTATCAGTGTATGATAATCAATGAATCGGTGAATGGTCGGATACGCTTATGGACGCCTCTGTGAATGACGGCACGTAATGATCAAAGAGACGGTAGTAGGGTCTGCATAGTAAAAAGGACTGCATGAATGACCGATTAGAAACTGTTGCAGAGGAATTGTGGGATGCGGTTATGAATGAGTCAGCCGTCGTTTATAGAAGTTGTAGTAGTGGACCAAGGTGGACAACCAAATTAGTTACCCACATGGGTGTGGTCAGGACCAGCGACTGTGATAGCCTGACGTTTAGAGAATTTAAGAACTGTCGTAGTAAAAGAAGACCTAGTAGTTCTATATATCTATCTATGTATCTATAATTCTTCCTTTTTTTCTTTCTTTCTTTTCTTTCTTTCTATACAGGGCGATTAAAAAAATCTTAACACCCTTATGGTGTAGAGGCATTAAAATAATAATATCATAAAATAACTTTCATAGAAATGTTAAAGATTTTTGAAACATGTATATGTGTATGCATGTGTGTATGTATATGTATATACATATGTATATATGTGTATAAAAATCATAATATTATTAAAAAACGTCCATAGAAATGTTAACACTTTTGAAAGACCCTGCATATATATATATATATATATATATATATATATATATATATATATACCCACATATGGGTTAAATATCACCGTTACTGTTCTTCTACAAGGATGGTTTGGCATTATATAACCCACTAAGGGTGATATGCCACTAAACCAAGTATATCTCTATATCTATCTATCTCTATATCTATCTATATATATACGCACACATTCACACTCATATATATATATATATATATATATATATATATATTAAATTCAACGGCTTTTAATAACTTTCAGTATGCCAAATTATATTATTAACATTAATATATATATATATATATATATATATGCATATATATATATATGTATATATACATATATATATATGTATGTGTGTGTGCGTATGTGTGTTTGTTTGTTTGTCTGTGTCTGTGTGTTAGTATATTCTTAAAAGGTGGGGTTTTAGTAAATTATATTTACTCAAACTGTACACAAAGCTGAATAGCGAGATAAAGAGGTATTAAAGATATTATATTGTAATAATCTTTCAAGTTCGTCAGCCTTGAAACTCAGCATGGCATTCTGGATACTCGCAGGAATTAAAGACATGACTCTCATAAAAGTGGAGAATAAATAACTATATCGTTATTCATTAAGCTTAGATTAATATGACTCAAAAGCAGATGAGAGAAAATGCGGGAAAGAACACGCCATTTTGACAGACTTCCATTAAGTGAATGTCTGGTTAACTTTAAAATCACCATTCGAAATCACGGTGTTTGTCTGGCATAGAACACCGATCTCTGGTATTAGTAGAATATACGCAATTATCAAATCTTATCATAATGAAGATTGTGTATCTCTCAGTGACCGAAACTACGTCACCGCCAACGTCACAAGTCCCTTAGTTATTTAGGTCATATTCTCAATGGTTAATGAATAATCATTATTTAATCTTAATTAGCATCTCATTTATTAACAATGTCTCTCTCTATTAAGGTCTAGCTGAGATAGATTTGCCTCAAAACGGCCCATATTATTAAGGTAATTACCTCGCATCCCACATATGCGTGTGTGACTCATCGTCTTTTTAATGAGGGATCACCCACGAGCCGAAGCTCATGGGATGACAGGTACAAAATATGCCTAGATCCCATCGGCATTCACCCTCAAGGGGTGGGGCGTCTCAGACAATGGGCAATAAACCCAGCCCTGTCCCTTTAAATCAAGGAGACAGGTGTTGCCTGGGGGTGGGATAGCCCCCTGGGACCACGCCGTTAATTTCATTAACAAACACCGACCCCGAAGGGCCCATGTTATTAATGCGTTTAAGAATCCTGCGATATGTGTGTTATATCATTAAGAAATGAATGTTTACATAGTATATGGTGCGTTTTGATTTTAATAAAACCGTGTTTAATAAATAATTACTTGATGTTATTGATTTCTAATATTGTTTTATTCTCAAACGTATTAAAAGCAATCCTAGGTATAATTTTATATTGAAATAGTGTAATCTTTTCTGTATTCGTATTCAATTTCATTAATCTTTCTAATTCAGTATAATGTTTGATGATATTAAATATTAAATACTTGTGCCCGGGGAGCGCAGTTTTTGCTAGTTTTTGTAATAAATCATAAGTCACATTAAGTGTCAAGAAATTACTAATTTAAAGATGAATTACAAGAAAAAAATGAAGAAAAATGTACAAAGAAAAGGAAAACCGACTTGTAGGACATGTGGATATACCACAGTATGATTATCTAATTATTACAATGTTTGACATGTATACTTAATAGCTATTGCTAAATAGTTCAATATGTAAAAAGTATAATAATCTTAATTTAACCCTCTTCCACTCTTTTTTCTTTCTTTTCTTCTTTTCATCTTTTCATTATGTTTGATTGAAACATATTAGCGTTATCGCTTTAATACGCTCATCCCCTCTTCCTATCTTTCCTCCACTTTCTTTCTTTCTTTCTATATTTTTCTGTGTAGCATGTACTTTTTCTTCCCTTTCTTTATAATGAAAACGGAATAATCCATTATTTAGCTGAGGCACAGACACTTATGATAAATAAGAACCTCGGGAAACTTCTTGTCGTAATCGGGAGACTGAATAAAGGTTTAGATTCAAAGTTCCGTGATATCTCCCGATTACGACAAGAAGGTTCCCGAGTCAGAGAAGATTCCCGAGTCTGACAAGAAATACCTGAAGAAGACCAGAGGGCACATCGGCCGAAACGTTGTACAAGATAACAATGAAGATAAAGACAATAGTCCGAATAATAGAAATACTACTAATTTTCAGTAAAATCTGATTCTCTCCAGGTGCCCAATGCTTCTGGCCTTATGTCACAACGAAGCTA
Source organism: Doryteuthis pealeii (assembly GCA_023376005.1). NCBI lineage: Eukaryota > Metazoa > Mollusca > Cephalopoda > Myopsida > Loliginidae > Doryteuthis > Doryteuthis pealeii. The sequence continues at coordinate 61,137,450 of CM042144.1, read as the reverse complement.
AGCTTAGCAAATAATTCTACAGATTTATGTTTATTAAAATTATTGAATTGATCATTTTAATTTGTTAGAATTCGGTTTTAACCCAAGTGAAAAGGGGGGATTCTTGTGGCGTAATGGCTAACGTGATTGAGTGTGACATCGTAGCAAGCGAGTTCGAACTCCAGTCGTGCTATTACGATCACTTTCTGACTAATACCCTCTTTTCTGGCTAGTATCCCATAATCCCCCAGCTATGGATTAAATAGTACCACTACTGTTCTTCTGCATTTATTTCGGCATTAAATAATCCACAAAGGTTGATATGCCATTAAACAAAGAAGCAAAATCAAACTGGTAAAAATATTTTGTTCTGTTTAAAAAAAGAAAATCCAAAACAAAAAATCCAAATAGAGATAAAGCGAAAGAATAGCACCACTCCTTCAATTGAAAATGGTCTGCTTATTTTGATACATAACTTGTCTCACAGATCAGAATGAACTCATTGTAAATTATCCCATCATAATTCCATCAGATGCAAAGCACCATATTATGTTTAAAACACCCAGAATTGGTGATAGATTCTGGAAACTGTCCCTTGCTTAACTACTGTTTAAGTATGTTAAGATTGCAGAAAAATATTCACTTTTCATCACACATTATTATTCTCTTGAGGAAATGCAGTTCATGCATTTCCAGGAATTCCTTGCAAACGTTCACACACCTCCGGGCTTGAGCTGGGGTCAATTTGAGAGGCACTATTTAGCAGCTCTGGATGCTTTTACTGGGGTTGTGAAATTGATGAACCATACTGGACTGTGATATACTGAGCTTACCTGATACTCTCTCAATGTTACTTGCCAGATCAAAATACACAGTATGCAAATATTGCAAATATTTTGATTCACCCTCATAATGAACAGATCTAAATAAATATCTACTAAGACATAATCAGATCGGTAAACAGATATATTCCCAATAGAGTTGCATTGAGTTCCATTGAGAAAATGATTTCAAACAGTGGCTTACCATTTATCTTAAATTGGGATTTATATCCACCAATGCCAGCAATTAACGTTCGTGCCCAGACCAAATACATGATTTCTAATTTTGATTTTGTTGCAACTTTGTGATATAAGGCATGGGGCAAATGGTCACTCCTAAATATTGACTCGTTGACTATCACGTGACCCGAGAAAGATTCCTATTGTCCAATCACTGGCAGTGCTGCTGCTGCTGTTGTTGTATTAATAGAAGCCTGATTCTAAACTTATGTCATTGACACTCGAACGATCTTGGACGACGGACTTACAAAGAGTACTATAACACAGGATACTTATTGGCTTGCTTACTTATTCACTACATATGGAACTAAGGATGGCTGCCAGATACTTAACAGATTTTTAAGATAGGCACACTTTTATTTTAACTTAATTATTGCCAAATTGTTTTGGTTTGGTTTGTTTTGTTTTATCAAAAACCTCAGTGGGTCATTTAATGTCGATAAAGTTTTGAAATAAATCAATAATACAATTTTTTTTATAAACACATTTTTCTATTTAACCCATAGATGGGACCCTAACCGGTACTACCACTCCGGATCAGAGTGGACCAGGAAGCAATGGTGATGAAGGGGTGCTCCACATTCCCCAAACCTCCAAAACTGGAACCTCACCATCAGATAGAGTTTAACGTGTTTCCCAGGACATGTAGACCCGCAGCCACAGCCTTCTAGCACCCATGATAAAAAGGGGTTGGGGCTTGCTATAAGGGCAATAGGGTTGGGAAAATCTTGCCAAATTGTGTTCTTTCACTAGAGTGACAGCAAGTCTCCTCAGGTCACCAGAATTTCTGAGCATTCTAGCCGATCATAACAATGTTGTTGTCTGGATGGCCACGATTTTTCCTCTGGTTTCCAATTCTTCCTGTCTTTTCCCCAAACTTTGGGGACCGTTTATACTGATGCTTATGATTATTATATCATTCCTTATGAGTTTTTCATCTCAGCGTTTTGGTGGTGGTCTTTCACTGGAGTCTGAATAACAGGAATACTCCTAAGGACTGAGTATTCTAGCAGATCTTAACAATAATATCGCATGCATATTCTCAATTCTTTCCCTGATTTTCAATTCCACCAGTCTTTTTAAAAGCCTTTATTGGCCATTATAAGTGCACCAACTACAATGTGTATAACCAAACCCTCATTTAAACAGATAATTATTATTAACTAGCAGCGGTTACTCGGCGTCACCTGGGTAGATGGGAATTTCTTTAAGTTAGTCCCGCAGATCCATTATTACTGAATCGTGAGTTGAATCCTCGTGGGATGCCCCATTAAAATCCCTATGTTTAAAAAATAGACCTTGCATTGATCCAGCTGCTCTGAAAAGAAATGTTAATGTCTGCTATCTAAAATATTAAATGAAAAAAATCCATTCTGTTATCATTTAAATTTTATTTTCTAATCATCACAAATATAAATCAAATCTCTATTATTTTTGCTCAAAAACCAAGCCCTGTTGATATTTAATGTGTATATATAATTACTTCGTTATTTGTTTTATTTTCGAAATTTCCTCCGGACATACAGATTCACACAACTGCCCTTTATATATGTATAGATAATATATCACTTCTTTCGAGGCTTTCAATTGAGTCTGAGTGACAGCAATTATACTTAGATATCCGGTAATCTTCTTAGTATTCTAGCTGATCTTAACAATGTTGTTGTTTGGATGATTTCGATTCTTCCTCTGATTTCCAATTCCTTCACTCTTTTCTAAACCCTTGGGGGGCCGTTCCAAGATAGCGACGAGGAAATAGTCAGCTATATACGCTAATACTGTAAACTGGCACAGAAGTATTATATATATTTACCAACCCCTCCTCGCGAGTAGGATGCAACAAAAGGTCAATTTTTAAGTGGAGTTCAACAGATGTGAATTCAGAGTTTTCCTTCTCCTAGACTGGTTACCTATCCAAGGTTAAAGAGCCCAGTCTGCCCTACTATTTACCCATAGCTGGAGGGAGAATATATGGATTCATACCTTTCCCAAGGGTATTAGCGCTATGTGAAATGCAAACACCCACGTCCAGGATTTGAACTCTGGTCAACGAGTCCATTTCCTACGACACTAACCATTACACCACGCACATCCATACATACACAGAAGTATTATAAGGACAGGAATGGCAGGGTGGGAAAATGATACGACCTTCACCCTCATGTTCCACAGTTTTTCAGTTTTCTGGCAAAGTCCAAGTATTTGTTTATCTTTTCATTTTCTTTTATTTTCTGTGGGCCACCGAGACGGTAAAATCCACTAGATGTCAAATTCAATTCAAATTAGATGACGGATTCGGTTTGTGTATATACTATTTGGTAGCATGGTCAGAATTTAATTTTTGCACAGTTCTCAGTGGGTAACTTTTCCCACTCAGTCGTGCCAAGTCTTGTACCCCATTTGTGCTAGTTTGCTGCATTCGCGTATTATATGATTAATCGTTTCGCCTCTATCTCCACACATCGTACACTTGCTATTCTGTTGCGTTTTATCTGTTTTCGCTCTGATATTGTTCTGATAGAATTGTCTTGTCGCTTTAATTATTATTGTATTATAATTTTAGACATGATAATTTATAATAATTCATTTATTTCCTACATATTTTTTCTTTTATAGTTTGATGATTTTGTATTCTGGTATATTATAATATTACGTTGATTGCAGTTCAAAGATGTTGTGAAACCAGATAGCACGAACGGTTACTGCACTCTGATGCACACTAATAATGGGTAAGGGTCTTCATGTCCTGGAAATGATGTTAAACTCTGATGGTGAGGTTCCAGTTCTGGAGCTCTAGGGAATGTGGAACACACCTTCATCACCAATTCTCCCTGGTCCACTCTGACCCGGAGTGGTAGTACCTATTAGGGTCCCATCTATGGGTTAAATAGAAAAAGTTTATAAAAAAAATTTGAGAATCCATTAAGAATGAATTTATTTCAAAAACTTTGTCGGCATTAAATGACCCACTGAGGTTATATCCCGTAAATAAAAAACAAACAAACTTAATTTTACCTTAAAGTCTAATATTCAGAAAGTATTGAAAACAAGAAAATACAAAGGTTTTTTTTTAATAAGAAATTTTGATGTGAACTGTACTATTTATTTATAAAAGCTATTGGAAGGGAAAAATAATCTCTGTGGATTTGCTTGTTGAGATAAACAGTTATGATATAAGTCAATTCCATTCGCAAATGTCAATGCACCGCTTCTGTATTACGACACTCACTGAGTCATACTGAATAAAAAAAAAAGATGCTGATCTGTGGGAAAATTATTTTTTATACAAATAAAAAAAATTAAAGCAATAAAAAACAACAAAAAAACAACAAAAAACGTACGAAAGTCACTGGTCAGAAACTGTTGTCAAGCGTGTATCATTTTTTTCTTTTTTTTTGTCAGAAAAGAAGAAAACAAAACAAATGAAAAATTAATTGCTCTTATGTAAAACAAGGCGCAATCTTAGATTCTACAACATTTATTTACAAGGCGTTAACTTGAGTTCAAATGAGTTCAAATCACTTGAGCCGAGTGGCATTTTATCTGATCTACGGATATGTGAAACAAGTTTTGATCTTCACTCTAGAGCACATGGAATCTGAGCACTTGTTGTTTGAAAGTTTTATCATTTTCATATATATATATATATATATATATATATATATATATATATATATATATATATACGAGGGATGTCCCCCAAAACAGGGTATTACATTATAACATTTACTAACCTAACATATTTATTACTATACAAACAAATCATTGAATATACAACAGAACTATATATATATATATATATATATATATATATATTATATATATATATATATATATATAATCTGTGACTGTAATGGTTATCGTCGTTGGAAATAAACACGGTCAAACGAGTTCAAATCCTGGACGAGACTGTTTCCATTTCAAATCGCCCTAATACCCTGGGAACGTTATAAATTAACTATTTTCATCTCACTATGGGTAAATAGTAGGGTAGACTGGGCTCTTTAACCTTAGTATGGCAACCAATGTATGAGAAGGACAATTCTTAATTAAAGCCTGTTAAACTACGCTTGAAGAAAATTGACTTTGTGTTGCATCTTGTTCGAGTGCAGAGGTTGGGTAATAATATATATATTATTATTATATTATTATTATTATTATTATTATTATTATTAGTAGTAGTAGTAGTAGTAGTAACTGTGGAAAAGTTTTAAAAGTCTACCATGGTTTCGATCTAAATCATCTCATCAGGCCCTTACTTTATACTTAACTAAGTCGATGTAATTACTTTGTTAAACTGAGATAAACTTCTTTTCCGATAATTACGGTTGAACGCTATTGGTTCATATTTTCTAATTACCACGTTTATCCATTCCTTGGTTTTCATTTCTGTATTATAATTAACTTAATTCTAATCACGAATAGTAGTAAAAACAGTAAAAATTTAATTCTTATGATATTTTAGGAGTTTAATATTACTAATTTATAGTTTTTCACTCCTATTCAAAATTAATAACTATAAAAAAATCCTAATCATTTAATTAAAATTTGATACTATATTCTAATAATATTTTAGTGGCCGGCTCAGCCTATGTCTATAATTCAAAATATATTGCTTATCCGGGAATCTAATTATACTAATTTTTCGTATAAACATAGGATGTCCGATTCGAAGGGCACCAGTCAGAGAAAAGTTCACAAAAAACAAAACAAAACACAAAGTCTAATAACAGGACGCTGATGGAAGAGAAGTTGTGACACTTGTGCAGTTTGTGGTGGAGTAGTGTACACTTGGGTCTATGTCAGCTGTCAAGAAAGTGTTTTAACTTTAAGTGATTACTAGCTTCACTGATGTGGGTCTGGCTATTCCTATCTACTGCTACGGGGACAACCTCTCACTCCAAAGGTTGATCTGAAAATAACCCCAGGGCTAAAGCTTTGCAGAATATATTTAAATTTCACCCTACTCATCCCCATGGATTCGACCACCCAGATGCTCGGTACTTAATTAAATCTCAGACATTTTTCTGCGATTTTCCTAAAAATTAAAAATGACTTTTTTTCAGTCTGAAAGTCCCCACTATTCAGACCATTAATTCCCTCAAAAGAGATTTTCGCATAAAAATAGCTTTTTCTCTTAACACATAGATACCTAAGATATTATCTCTAACTAGCTTAACTTCATGGTGGCCGTTCAACTCTCTTAAACTTTACTGCCCAATCCTTTGTGTCCTTAAAGGACAACAACCTACCCATATACATATGCCTGGGCTTAACGCATTCTATTTTTATTTGTATTTTTTCTGACCATGTTCTCACTTAACCATAGTGTCACAAGCCGCAAATCGCTACATACTATATTAAAAATACTTGGCTAAACTCATTCTATCACAGAGCAACTTGAAAACTCTAGTAAACTGGGATCAACAGTTACACAAAGCTTTAATGATCTTGTTATAGTTGTTTCATTCAGTAATATTCAATTCCTTTAAATGTGCACACAGACTTTGAAAGTAATTTCTATAAAAGAGTTTTATAATTTGCTTGAAGTATTGTGTTTGGATTGGTTTGGTGGTTAGTTTTCATTTTCACAATGTATGTGTAAAGAAAAATGAAGTAACCAAGATGTTGTTCATTTACCTTTCATTTATTCTCCTAATATTTTGGGATAAAGATCCCTTCATCAGAAGATTTTTGAAAGCTGGAGTCCTGGAGCTCTTAACTTGTGGCTAGAATCTGTTCATTCTTTGAATGCTTGGTAATATCTTCCTCCGAATTCTTTGTGAGTGTGTGTGTGTGTGTGTGTGTGTGTGTGTGTCTGTGTGTGTCTGTGTGTATGTTTATATGTGTGTGTGTTTTTGTGTGTATGTCGGTCATTTCTATTCATTCTCTTAGAAAAGTGTCTAAATTAACACTTTCCACTTCAATATTCTTTATTCATTTAAATGGCCTGTATGTTTTGAATGATTCGTACGTGAACAAAACATCCCTTTCAGACATTCAGTTAGGTGTACAATATCTGGAAACTTGTCTAAATTTATGAGTTAGCTAGTTAAATTATCATTGACGGAAATGAATACGGCGAACTGAGTTCATTTCCTGGACAAGAATGTTTGCAATTCACATTTCACATTTCACATTGCGCTAAAACCCTTGGGAAAGTTATGAATCCAACTATTCTCTCCCAATTTATGGATAAATATTAGGGCAGACATGCCGCTTTAACCTTGGAATGACAACCGATAAAGAAGAAGAAAAAAAATTAGAATTCAAACCTGTAGAACTCCGATTGACGATCGATCTTGTATCGCATCGTAATGAGGGGTTAGGTAAATACATAAATGAGCCAGCAATTTTTAGTTTGTTTTAAAGAGATGGATAAATGCAATTTATTCAATGCAGACCCCCAGCAGACCCCTGTGTTTTTATTAATCCCAACGGTTCTATTTCCTATGACGAAATAAAACGGTTCCATTTTTTAAAGCTATTACATTTGATAGAGATATCTACGAACGACTAGAGGTTAACGTGATTAAACAGTGTAAAAATAACAAAGACGAGTAGACTAGTTTGCAAAAAGCATTGTATATCAGAAACAATAATTCATTTAAGAAAATAAAACAGAATAAAGAAATTTTATGCATGCAGAATGTTCCATAATATTTAGCGGATATGCAATGCTTTATGGACAATTAACTGTCATTGCAGTTGTCAGGAGATAAATCTATGTAAATATATATATATATATATATATATATATATATATATATATATATATATATATATATATGTGTGTGTGTTTACATAGATTTATCTAAGCTTGGCGCAGATGGAGAGAAAAGAAGATTCCAAACATGTCTGAAGTCACCCTGAGAGGTCCAGAAGAAAGCAGCGGCAACAAAAGCACCGGCACATCAACATCTTCAGGAACAGCATTCAAATGCGAAATCTGTGGTCGAGAATGTTTTTCAAACATTGGACTTCACAGTCACAGGAGGCGCTGTAATTTCAGGGGCACAAAAACTTTATTATGTCTTCCGTGACTGAAATGCCAATAATATATATATATATATATATATATATATATATATATATATATATTATCTGCAGATGCAGATTAAATTTTGGGGGCATAGGCCATCGTTCTTAGTAGACGGAAAGGATCAAATTAATTAATTAATATATATATATATATATATATATATATATATATATATATATATAGAGAGAGAGAGAGAGAGACGCGCTTTACGTAATGGGTATTGTCGCAGAAAATTGAATTGATGATCCGAGTTCAAAACCTGGACGATGTTGTTTGCATTTCACTTTATGCTAATGCCCTCGAGAAAGGTATGAATCCCTCTTTTCTCCCCCACCTATGGGTAAACAGTAGGGCCACCACTTTTGGATATTAAACATTCCTAATTCAAACCAGTTGTACCCCGCTTAACAAATTAAATATCCCATCCTATAGCTTCTGTTATTCTGTCTTCGTAGCTGTATTTGTTGATTATTGTACCTATCGTATATCTCTGGGAGGCTGTTATTCTGATCTTGGGCTGGAATTTCTTGTCTTGTGATTTATTGTCTGCCTTGGAATATTTTGATATATAAGGTGTGCTGTATCCCGTCACTTAAACTTATAGACTCTTCGTGGACGCGTGTATCAAAGCCAGCCAATCAATACGCTCGGATACGTGGTTAGTTAACTACTCAATCGCCGATCTTGAAAGTCATTCATTTGCTCGTATTCGACACGGACGAACAGATCTATAAACAATGACTCTGCTTAACACAAGGATTCTCCACAAAGGAACAACCAATAATTCTTTATTAAGGAACAGCCAAGGATTCTATATAACACTAATGAACACAAGGGATATCCACTGTAAAGAGCTCTCCCCTGCACCTAAAATGGCTACAAAAATCGTAACAGTATGTGTTCGTTGTTATTCTTTTTATTAGTAAACACAAGATGATGTTGTTCTTCTTTAGATCTCTTGTTTTATTTTATAAACCCAGATGAAGACAAACACGCGTTAAGAATTTGGCCTCGAACGAGAGACACGCCATATTGTCAAAGTCCCATTCAGCGCTCAGCCAAAAACTGATTTTCTAAATTAACTTTCTCACGTCAGCTCAGTTCAATTAATGTCGGGGTAAGCAAAGGTTAAAATCAATCAACCTACTCTGTACTTTTCCATGAAACCGTTATCTTAATTTTAGCTAAGTCGGTAGAGCGTTTGACTAGGAACCACAAGGTTCCGGGTTCAATACCAGCCCTCGCCAACTCAGCGTATGAGTAGCACAGGGATCTGTGCGATAAAGTAAGGAGCTGATGGTAGGTGTGGCGCTCCACCTCAGATGCTAAAATAATCTCATTGGTCTAGCGCTAGTGAAAGGGGATAGACTCAATTATGTAACAAGAATACCTCGACTTCACCTTTGCAGAGAAATAAGACCTCCTAATGGAGCCACCTGTTGGCCGTGAGGTGCGACCCGTGATGCTTAAGAACGGAATTCTGGTGGCTGAGCAGCCCATAACATGCAACGCCCCCCTTTGGCTCTTATTTGAGCTAGACAGTCAGTCGGAGAAGCCCTACTGGTCACGTCAATCACTAGCACCTATATGATTGTCCCGACCCTTTTGCCCATACGGTAACCCCTAACCCTTTTTATCATATGTGCTAGAAGGCGGGAGTGAGGGTCTTGGTGTCCTGGATATGACGTTAAACTTTAAAAAGGGTGAGGTTCCAATTCTATAGCGCTGGGGAGTATGGAGTACCCCTTAATCGCCCTTAATCCCCGGTGCACTCTAACTCGGAGTGGTAGTACTTTGTAGGGTCCCATCTATGGGTTAAATAGATCAAAAAGTGTTTCAAAAATGAATTTTAAAATTTGAATACCTAACAACAATAAATAAAACCAAAACGTCTTCTGCATAAAATAACCCAAGGGTTGACATGCCGTAAAATCCAATGAACCAAATAAATAAAATTCTTAGCCGCCAATGATTATATGACAGACATTTTTTTTCAAGCATGGAAGCATTTTGAATAGCCTTAAAAGAAATATATTTTCCAGATTATAATCATTTTTGCGACATACTAATTCCAAACAATACCGGTTTTGTACTTATGGAAAATAATTATGCTTTATTAAAAAGACCCACTAAAAGATTCATTATAAAAAAATGTATATATTTTACAATAGAAGGAGGGGGGGGCAAAAAAGCGAAAAGTTGCGAGCTAACTAGTTTTTTTTTCGCCTTTTGCCCCGCTCCTTCTATTGTAAAAT
>CM042144.1:61114613-61122113 GCA_023376005.1 Doryteuthis pealeii | reverse complement strand
GGAAATGATTTAATATCGATATATTCTTCAATCATTCTTAGATTTATTTTGTGTCCTTATTCAATTCAGGTTTGGTTGCTTTGTTTAATGGAATATTAACCTTTTGGGGTTATTTAATGCCAAAGGAAAATGCTTTGAGGAAATAGTATCAAAGATCGTTAGTTATAGCTTAATTAATGAGGTAAAAAGCAACATATTAGAGGTGTTGGTGGTGATGGTGGGGAGACACATTTTCAATTTGAATTCTATTTATAATATTTAATTCATTTCATTTCAATAAAATAAAATAACATTTCTGATTTAAATATTGAAAACGGTAAATTTTCTAACCAATTTCTTGTAGAAGGACTGTAATCGTTCTATTTAACTTATTGCAGTGGGGGTAGGGGTTTCATACTTTTCCCAAGTGTATTAGTTCGAAAGTGAACGTAATAGAATGACTGGCGTTCGAACTAGTTGACAACCATGTTAAATTATAGCACGTTAACCACACTACCCCAATAAATTTACAAAATTCCTGCTCGATTATCTGAGATTTCCATCTGTGTAGGAGTCGTTTCAACTTATTGTAATTATATTATATCATTTATAATAAAGATTTCATGGTGCCGTTATAGTAAGTGGCCTACCTTTTTGATTCTGTTATTGTATGTGGCCAATTCGGTTTGAATGTGTCCTACCTCAGTAAGAGTATATTCATAGATATAAGTAGTAGACACTTTATTGAAACTAATTATTTTTCACATATATTCAATTTCAAGAAATGCAATTCAGTCATAAACTGTATATAGTAATTAAGAATAATTAAAAAAGAATTTATCAATAATTTACATGAATCAGAGATCTATTTAATTCTAAAATATTCTAAAATTCTGAAATAGGGTTAGGGTTAGCAGTTATTATTATAACCTTATAATATGCTTTTTATGGTAGGCCACATACTATAAGAGAGACATGATTTCGTAGGCCACATTTAAAAGGTAAGCCATAGACTATAATAGTACCAATTATATTATATTAAATTATGTTATATCAAATATAATAAAAACTCGATTCTGTCAGTAACTCTTGTCTTAATTACTGACCATCGACATTCCTCTTTTTGCTTTGTTTAGTTTGGTTTCTTTATTTAATGGCATATCCACATTCGTAGGTTATTTAATGCCAAAGCTATCATTGTTGAAAAACATTAGTTGTAATATTTAACCCAAGGAGTGAGGGTGTTCATACATTTCCCATGGGTATTAGTCCGAAAGTGAACGTAATAGCACGACAGAAATTCAAACTCACTTACAACAATCTCTCAATCCAGTACGTTATTCACCACGTGTAATAAGTAATTGAGAGTTACTTCCCCTGTTCTATTATTACCTCCTCTTTGTGTAAATCTTTGACGTTCTGAGAGTATATAAACTCCCAAGAAACTGAAACAGCATTCTAAGTAGAATAAAGCTTTCTCAAGCCAATCCGTGTGTGTTCATTTATTATTACACCGCGCCACGAGGACCCTCCTTTTCAATTCAGTTTTACTTGAGTAATGAAAAAAGAATAATAAAGTAGAATAAAAAAAACACGAAAGAAAAAACAAACAAACAAAAACTTAACAAACACTTTTTGCTTTATTAAACAAAAAATAAAATAGAATGTCTATTTTCGTTTTTAACTGAACAGCCGATTTATCGTTTTGTTTTAATATTTTAGCCATCATTTTGGTAACTTGATCATTCCATCCTTACTGAACTAAAAAAAACCTTCCAGCAAATAATTGCTCTATGTTAAATCTGCAGTCTTTCAGTGAATTCTTTCTTTTTTCATTGAGAGAATTCGGTAATGACCAAAATGACTGATAGTTGCAAGGTGCAATATCACGTGATTACACCGGCTAAGTACCCTCCCACCCCACAAAAATCAACAAAACATCGAAAGAAAGATAAAATAAAGACAATACATAACGAAGTTAAAGTAAATGTAAGAGCTGTTAGAGTAGCGTAGGCATAGGGTAGGTCAATTTTTCACTTTTTAAAAATATCAATTTGTCCATCTATGCGAAAGATGTGTTTTAGAATACTGAATACAGATACCAAAAATTAGATCTTTTACTTGTACCATTGTTTGAGGAAATAGATAAAATAAAATAACATTTCTGATTTGAATATTGAAATCAGTAAATTTTCTAACAAATTTCTCGGCTAAATTTTGCGAATACGTGGAATTTTAGTGTAAAGTAGACGATCTTTGATGCTATTTCCTCAAAGAATAGATCGAACTCACTATTCAGTAGTAATTAATCTGCGAGATTTGTTTGATAACCATTACACTACGATGGGAACGCCCAACCTTTCTGAGAGGTATTAGCACTATGTAAAATGCTAAGAGTCTCGTTCAGGATTTGAACACGGGTAGCCGTGCCCACTTCCTACCGTTATCCAAACGGCGCCTCCTTGAGTATTTAGTGAGCATTAAATGCACTATAATAGACTAGCTTTAAAATTATTATACCACAGGAAGGTGTCTTCTTACACACATACACACACACACAGACACACACACATACACACACACACACACACACACACACACACACACACACATATATATATATATATATATATATATATATATATTATATATATATTACAAATCAAACCAATGTAGTGTATAAATCTACTTGCCCATTTCGAGAGTTCTTCTCAGAAAACAAATCAAATATTAAAACCTACATTGATCACACTACCACAACACTCTCCGGTCGTCCTACATATCACCTCTCTGATACTAGTGCCATGAAACAACATCTAATAACAAAACATACAGACAAATTCACATCCTGTGACAAAAGAAAAATTATCACCGAAAATAACAAAATCCTCTACAAAAATAGCAATAGAAAACGCCAACAATTCTTTGAGGCGATTTGTATAAAAAAAACAACAAACCTAATGTTAATAAAATAGTAGTAGTATACTAAACATTTTTAATAACTAACACACTAATCGTAGCAACCCGCAAAAATATAATTGACTCTCCTAATATGAATGGGCAATAAATAAAAGAATGAATATATATATATATATATATATATATATATATATATATATACACTCTCTCTCTCTCTCTCTCTCTCTCTCTCACACACACACACACACACACATATATATATATATATATAAGTTACGCTTATCAGACAGTTTTTTTAATACCTGAAATCTCGAAATAGGAAAATTGCACTCAGTATATCTGTAAGGCTTTTAAAAAGGCACATGTTTCTAAATTTGTAACTGGAAACAAACCATCGTAATGAATGTAGATTTCAAATTATGAATGTTAGACGAAGAAATCTGAAACATTGATTGACGTCATTCTGGCTCAGTGTGAAATTCTGCCAAGTTGTAAGAATGGCCGGTAAAATCAGAAAATATCAGATATGCGTTCAGGGACTGAATCACAAACAGAAGGAAAAAAATACCAAAAAAAAGTAAAAGAAAAAAAGATCCCCCTAAAAAAAAAAATAACAAAAAGAAAACAACAAAAAAAAGAAAAAAAAAGAAAAAGAAAAAACAAAAGCAACAACAACAGTACGGCTTATGTTAACAGGTACCCTACACCGTGAAACAATACAAGTCAAAAAGAACATTACTTCTGTAAGTGGAGGCGCACGAAGTAGATTCGGCGATTCGAGTTCAAATCATGGACGAGGGTGTCAGCATTTCACTTCACGTTGATACCGTGAGAAAAAGTATGGACTCATCTATTACCTTCCCATGTGTCGGTAAATAGGTTTGGTTTGGTTTCTTTGTTTAATAGGGCTACTATTTAACCCATAGCTGGGGGATGAAAGCGTTCATGCTTTTTCAAGGGTATTTGTTCGAAAGTGAACCTCATACTGCGACTGGAGTTTGAACTCGCTTATTATGATGTAGTCCAGCACGCTGGCTACTATATATATATATATATATATATATATATATATATATATATATATATATATATATATATATAGAGAGAGAGAGAGAGAGAGAATATACCCCTCGTAACTATTACTAAGAGTATGGGTTATATATAGATACTGGGAATGAGACTAAGACAATTTTACTGCGCAGTGGAAACATAAGGGATAAGAGACAGTTTCCACATTAAAAAAATTAGTCAGAGCTGGATCTTTAAATATATAATCAAAATGACTTTATTATGACTTTAATAATTCTCGACAGCTTGATGGAAATCGGATCTAATATGTATGAGCCTTAGCAGGACGGACGGCGGACATTTACTGAATCAGAAAATTATAATTCTAAGAATTTATCAGTTAAAAAAAATTGTAGCTTTAAAAACTGTAATAAGTAACTGAGAGTTATCTCCCCTACTTTATGATTACCTCCTCTTGGGAACTCTCTAGGTAAAATACTAGACTATATAATCTCTTAGTAAAGGATACCAATTATTCTAAGTAGAATAAAACTTTCCAAAGTCTATCGGTGTTATTGTTTGTCATTTCAAATCTTTTATAATTTTTTTGATTTTAAGTGATTCTTTTACAACACACTGGACTAATTGATAGCAAGTACCCTCAGATACTCTCCAAAGTATTCTTGTTGATTTTAGCAGTTCCGCCACCTGGATGGTCTCGATTAACCCTCTAATCTCCACGTCATCTAATCTCTTTTAAAAGTTCTTCGAGATTGTTCCAAGTGCTCCAGCTACGACGGATATCACCGTCATCCTCATATTCCTTATTTTTAATTTTAACTCACTGGGAATGTTAAGATATTTTTTCGTTCAAATTTTTCGTCATTTCATTTTCACTCAGTGTGTTCTGCTGAAAATTCACAGGATGTCATATATACTTTTTCTCTGAAATTTTTTAGATGGGGCTTGATAATTACTATTATTTGGATTATTCGGACTATTGTCCTCATCTTTAATGTTATCCGTACAACTTTTTAGTCGATGTGCCCTCCGAACTTCTTTAGGTATTTCTTTTCTTGGGAGGCTTTTCGAACTCGGGAACCTTCTTTTCGGACTCAGGAAACTTCTTGTCGTAATCGGGAGCCATCTCGGTTTTTGAACCAAACCCTTTATTCAATCCACAGGGGTATCCTGTTCTCATTCCGCGAGCCATAGCTGGTGTACAGGTGTTAAGCCGTGATAATTATTATTCTATGTTACTGTCACCATTGATCAAGATTGAACCTGCAGCCTAGAGATAACTGTCACTTAGAACTGTCTTAACCCAACGCCTTTATCCACTATGCTATGTATCCAATAATCCAAATAATACTTAAATATGATTTTCTTCTTGTTAATTAAAACAAGGTTTATTATTATTATTATTATTATTATTATTATTATTATTAAATCGATGAGGAGAAATTATATTGGGATCCTGTATTCGAATACGAGTCTTAGGTTATAATTTGCAACATGTGGTATTTTTACCGTGAGCCTCATGTGCGTACAATTGAGCACGACCAAAATAGCCTTAGTACTCGAGACGACAACAGGTCGGACGTCATACGTCTTTGACCGTTTAACTTTAGTGAAATGGGGAGGTGCTACCAGAGGGTTGGAATCTCTGTCACCAGGCTCACATCGTTTTCCTATGCCCGTTCCCTTCCGAAGAAGAACATGATGCCACGTTTTATCCAAAGACAAGAACTCATAGAGGAGAACAAATACTACACTCTAATTCTAGTTGGAAGCCTTCTTAATAAACTTTGAATAAATCTAAATTCTCAGGAAGAAAATAACTATTTAATTTACATTTTCCCTTCAAGAAGTGTTGTATCGTTGAGGTGGTAAAAGATACACAGAGAAATAGCGTGCTTGAGATATATTTTATTCAGCACTGATACTTATTACATAAAACCAAGTAGTAGAACAAATCAAAAATACCAACTTAAAAGAATGAGGAGGGTCAAATGTGTGTAGTCAAACGCAGTGATTTTGTCCGAATATAATTTTCCCATCTCTATCACGGCTATGTCGACTATTATAAGGCTATGAGCCAGTCCATCCTGTAGGGGTGTTAACTCCTCTACAACAAGAAGTATTAAATACAAGTGGGGGTAATTTTCACTCCTCCATTCAGTTACACAGTCTCTGTATCTATTAGGAATTCTCCGAATTCTAGAAGATTTTCTCACCGATTTAGTGAGTTCCTCATTTTCTGTATCAATTCCACAAGGAACATCAGTTTCCTTAGATTATGGGAGATTTAGTTTTTGATTAAGGTTCCCATACAAAAAAATAATCCTAATTACTGAGAATATTGTCACGTTGGCATCAGACGACTCAAATCTTTTCACTTTAGTGCCATAGGGGAGGCGAATCCCTGTGGCGTAGAGGCTAATGTGCCGGACTGCGACGTCATAGTAAACGAGTTCCAGCAGTAGTCGCGTTTTTATGTTCCCTTTCGGACAAATAAACTTGGGAAATGTTTGAACCTCTTCATCCCCCAGGTATGAGTTAAATAGTAAGTAAAGTCATCGGGGTGGCCTAAAGTCGGACAGTGAGGGAGTCTATCCCCTTTTCACCAGCGCTAGACCAAGAAGATTGTTTTTAGCATTTGAGGCGGAGCGCCATACCTACTACCAGCTCCTCACTTTACCGAACAGATCCCTGTGCTACTAATTCGCTGAGTTGGCGAGGGCCAGTATCGAACCAGGAAACTTGAGATCCCCAGCCGGACACCCTACCGACTGAGCTAAACCTGCCCCATTACTAATCTTATACAAGGATTGCTTTGGGATTAAATAACCCACGAAGGTAAATATGCCATTAGAAAAAGAAACCAATCCAAACCTTTGGTGTAATGGGGGTGCTGCTGACGTAGGGTGGGAACCCCTGGAGGTAGAATCGCATAATTTCATTCGCTGTGACCTGTTTGAAGACAAGAAAATATTAGTGAAATTGATCACTAATTAGGACTGAGCCTATTCTAGTAGTGGTCACCCCAAGCGGTGTTTAACAGGTTTGAATTCAGAGTTTTCCTTCTCCTAGATGGTTGTCTAACCAAGGTGAAAGAGCCCAGTCTGCCCTACTATTTACCCACAACTGGAAGGAGAGTAGTTCAT
Organism: Doryteuthis pealeii; assembly: GCA_023376005.1. Taxonomy (NCBI): domain Eukaryota; kingdom Metazoa; phylum Mollusca; class Cephalopoda; order Myopsida; family Loliginidae; genus Doryteuthis; species Doryteuthis pealeii. Next base: position 61,115,040 of record CM042144.1, on the reverse strand, counting down.
ACCTTTCCCAAGGATATTAGCACTAAGTGAATAATAGATAACTGAAATAAAGTAGGAAGAATCACTTTCGGTGTAACCATTGTATATCACATGCGACATATTTTGTAATTAGAAGAAAAAAATTGAATCCCCCCTCCAAAAAAAACAAAAAACAGCAAAAAAACAACAACAAAAAAACAACCCGAAAACATCTTGATCACAGATGTCTTGACATGTCTATTTTTTGTATGGTACAATGATATTTAAAGTGTCAATCTAAGACAGTGCCTCGGCAAGAATATATTCTATTGTATGAGATAAATAATCTGAACTCTGCTATTATTACTTCAATCTTTTCTTTTTGCTTTGCCTTTTTAAAAAAATGTGATTTAAACGCCCCTGAAAGATTAGTAATACAGTTTTAAATAAAACTTTCTTATGTGCACCA
>CM042144.1:61099613-61109613 GCA_023376005.1 Doryteuthis pealeii | reverse complement strand
TTTCTCTATGTATGTATGTATGTATGTATCTATCTATCTCATGATACACGATGCTTGTTTTATTTACTTTCAGTGCAAATAAAACCTTTATAATTTATTTTATTCCAAAATGTTCTGAGAGATCATCGACACCCCACCAGAGCCGAATTCGTAAAATGCCAATTCTATCTGAGACCTCCCCATCCTGGATTAGTCCGTTTGCGTTTCACTTCCTGCTAATACTCTCAAGAAATTTAGGAATCCACCTGTTCTCTCCCTATCTATGGGTAATTAGTAGACAAATTGGGTTCTCTCGCTTTGGTAAGGCAACAAGTTTAGGAAAAGGAAAACTTTAAATCAGCTTTAATCCGTTTAAAAGATTGACCTTGTCTTATAACCTGATTGTAGTGGAGAGGTTGATTTGTTGACAAACTAAAGACGATGGCGTAGTGTCCAAAGAAAATTAAATGAACATGGGTTGGATAGATCTATTTAAAAATGTATTCGTATTTGATAGGACCGTGTAAAAAAACAAAAAACAAAACAACAAACAAACAACAGATCTATTTGACTCATAGATAAGGCCCTAATATATACTACCATTTCGAGTCAGTGTGGACTTGAAAGTGATAGCAATATGTTACATAATTTATGAGCAGTTATAAATTATGAACGTATCAGTAGTTAGAATTCTGAATTACCGTCTGTTAAACATAAAAATGACGGGGTCCGTGGATAATTAATGGGGCCGATGAGTGACAACGGTGACATTCCAATTGACCTTCCGGTATATAGGCGTGAGAATTGGTTTTAGTTTAGTTAGTCAGATGCGAACCGGCACCCTATGAGAGAGGATGTCTCTTAGGGTTCGCAACTCACCCGCGACGGAATCAATATGGGCAGGGTTGCGAATAAAAGCTTGACCAAGAATCAACCAAGTCTTTTGTGTTAATTAAATGTTAAAACAAGCAATGACCAGCCCAGCACAAAGAAGAATCAACGAAGAAGAACCAACCCTTAAAAGAAGTCCTGAAAGACAACTAGATGAGAAAAGAAAATGTCGGCCAAGGTAGAGCCAGAAACAAAAGTAAGAACTATCATCTCTCTTACTCTAACTGTCTGTCTGTCTGTCTGTCTATCCCTCTATTATATATATACCCAATGTTTTATAAGGGGTATATAACAAATAAAGGGGTACTGTATATTTCCCTGGTCTCCAGAACTGGAGCCTCATCCTCATATGCATAGCCAGAACATCCCTTTTGGAGGAGGGTCTTACCCTTATGCAGGGGAATACAGTCAGCGTATTCTAGGCCATGCTGACAGGGTGGTAGAAATGTTAGAGGGTGTGCTACCACTCTGTGTCAAAGGGTTTGAAGGAAGGGTTATCTTACACTACTCAAATCTCAAGAATCCAGATACTGTTCAGTGTCATAGCCAGGATACCTCTTTTGCGGAGAGGTATTACCACTCTGTAGAGGATACTTTCTATGTACCAAAAAGAGGCGACCTTTATGTTGGGTAACATTCTTTGATTACACTTGTGCAACATAACCAAAGTCACAATGAACACAGCGGCGTAGTGATCGTCGTTTTCTTTGTTGATGGCGATGTTAGCGGGCTAAAACTTTAGACCGTTTGATATTCTGCGTTTTCTTTGTTCTTCCAAGGATTTTGAATTTCACAGAATGCGGGCAATTTAACCTGAAAGCGAGAAATATTTAATTTTGATATTATTATTGGATTTGGTCTTGATTAGTTTGAAAGTTTCCATTTCATCTTTTCATTCTAACAGTAATTTTATTAAAAGCGTTTAGAGACTACAATACTTTGAACCTTCTCACTGCACGAAACGTAAAGGCTAAAGAAAAAAAAAAAAAAAAGAAAAATAAGAAAAGCACCCTCTCTCTCTGCTTTTTACTGCATTTCTCTCACTCTCTCTAACTCTTTCTTCTTTCTTTCTCTCTATCTTTCTCTCTCACTCTTACTCTCTCTTTCTGCTTTTAATATTTAATCTCATCCACTCACATTGCACTCATGGGCTTTATTACCTTATTCTTCTTCACGAGAAAAAGTACCTTTTCTCTTTCTTTCTCTATCAATTTCTCTCTCTCCCCCTCTCTCCCTCCCTCTCTCTCTCTCTCTCTCATATTCCCTCGTAATTTCTATCCCTCTCCTAATTTCTCACACTTTCTATCCCCCTTTCTTAATCTCTTGTACTTGCTATCTCGCTCTTTCCCAATATCTTGTACTTTCAATCCTTCTCTTCCAATATCTGGTACTTTCTATCTTCCTTATCCTAAAGTCTCACATTTCTATCTCTTTCTCCCAATATCTCATACGTTTTATCCCTCCCTCCTAATATCGTACTTTCTATCTCTCTCTCTACCAATGTCTCATATTTCCTATCCTTTTCTCACAATGCCTCGTATTTTCTATCTCTTTCTCTTCCAATCTATCGTACTTTCCATCTCTCTCTCTCTTTCCCAATCTCTTGTACTTTTTATCTATTTTACCCAAACTACTTTCTCCATCTCCTAATCTATTGTACTTTTTTTCTCTCTCCTTCCCAATCACTCGTATTTTCTATTTCTCTGTATATTGTACTTTATAATTCTCTTGTTTCATTTATAAATATATTTCTTAATTACAATTCGTTGTAGCTAACGCCCCTTCAGCACCCTACCAGATGGACTGGCTCATAGACATAAAATAACCTACGATTAAAGTAGATTAACTAGCTGAATAATATTCAGACTGGCTTAGCTGCGTTGGCTATACCGAACTGACCCTTCTCTATTTAATGTAAGTTTGTCTTATTAATTGTTTGTACTTATTTGATCTGTGTTTGTATGTATCTGTTTTGCACCGGATGCTGGTGCTTAATAAATGTATTAAGCACATCATTCTTCTGTGTATCTTTCCACCTCGCGATACAACAGACTTCTTTATTGTCATTCTGTTTCTATTCATGTACATTCTGTTCCTGTATGCATTTGTACATTTATCGTGTTAGTGCAACTGTACAGCTGCACCACTTGGACCCTAGCGAAGCGCCTAGAGAATAAACTAGATAGGAGCTGCACAAGAATGCTGCGTGCGATCCTAAACAAAACGTGGAAACAACACCCCACGAGAAAATGGCAGTACGGTCACCTGCCCCATATCACTCAAACTGTCCGAATAAGATGGACAAGACACGTAGGACACTTCTGGAGAAGCAAGGACGAACTCATAAGTGACGTCCTCCTGTGGAAGTCAGAACATGGGCACGCCAGTGTGAACCGGCCAGCAAAGACGTACATTGACCAGCTCTGTACGGATAATGGATGCTGCGTAGAGGACGTCCCGGGAAGGATGAGTGATAGGGACGGATGAAGAGAGATTGTCATGGATATCGGTGCTAATAGCGCAACCTGGTGATGATGATGATGGTGATGCATTTGTAGTTTTTATCTCCTTAATTTATCCGTGTGTCTCTCTAGCCTCTTCCCGCCATTGTACTTACTCTCTTTTGATGCCTCACTAGTCGCTATCCTTCTCTACCTCTCATTGTCTCTTATACATTGTCTTGTTATCTCTATCTCCTCTCTTAAACATAGATAACGTGTTAATTGTCGTGAATGTCTTTGTAGAACCAGCCACACTTTTTTTATGGGCTGATACCAGGAAAATGATGCATTTATATGCGACATAAGAACAATATTCAAGTTTTAAATTCAGAGTTGTACTTCTCCTAGACTGGCTGCTAACAGACCAATATGTCCTACTATTTACCCATAGCTAGAGAGAAACGAGAAATATTCACGATTTTCTCAAAGACATTAGCGCGAAGTGAAACACAAATAGTCTCGTCTAGGAAAAAAAACTTAACAAACCGTCATCTGTAATTTTTTCGGTAATTTATGAGGAAGTGCGTCCCGGTCTCCCGCCTCAAAAACCGCTACCTGGTGACTATCAAAATAACAACCCCAGCTCGTCGTAATTCTTGATTATTTATCGTAATTTGTCGTAATTCTTGTTTAGATATGAAGATGGATATATAGTTTTGAATAGACTGAGATAGATAGATAAACAAACAAAATGATATAGATAGATACGAACAAATGGAGATAGATAGATATTTTAGATAAGTAAATGTATTTGGGGGTGGTGGTCGCTTCTTTTTTTCGTAATTCTTGTTTATTTAAACTAAAAACAAGACATTAAACAAACATGAATAAAAAAAATCTTAGTATTTAAAGTAATATAGATAAATATGAACTAATTGAGATAGATAGACATGGATAGTTTTGAATAGACCGAGCTGGGTTGTTATTCTAATAGTCACCAGGCAGCAACTCTTGAGGCAGGAGACCGGGACGCACTTTCTCATAAATTACCATTTTTTCTTGTTTTGAAAGTTAAATATTGCTCTGTATATAGTTAATTTATTGGTTATTATACATTGAGCTTTCTAGGGATTTATAAAAATCCTTGTATGAATATATACATTTCCACCTACAGTATGGTTGTACAGTAAGATTTCGATGATCACAAATAGAATCACCCCTTACCAGTTATTTAGATTATCTTACATTTATATATATACATGTGTATTTGGGCAGCATTCTCTCATTTATAAATGTAGAATTAAACAAAATACACATCTCCTGTTTAACAATTTTTATTAACGATCTTTTCGAGCCTTCTGGCCAACTTTTTTTACATTTGGATGGTATCCGTGGATTAGTCCACCAAATTTTTATCCCAAGTACTTTCGGCACTTCGAAGTGCCATCATCAGGGGTGATGTGTTTGTATTCCAGTTTTTTTTTTCAATTTAGTAGTAGTGATGATGGCACCTCGAAGTGCCGAATGTACTGGGGATAAAAAAAGGATTACGGTCAAGTCACGCTAGATCACTGAGGGTCATGGGTATAACGTTAAACTCTATCTGATGGTGAAATTTCACTTCCGGATCTCTGGAGAATGCGAAGCTCCCCTTCATCAACATTACCCCTAGATCCACTCTGATCCGGAGTGGTAGTACCTATTATGATCCCATCTATGGGTTAAGTAGAAAATATGTATTTAAAAATGTGTCTAAAAAAGATTGGGTTTAAAAAAGTATTGAATACCCTTCAAGGATGTATAAAACAAAATGCCTTCGGCATAAAATAACCCAACAAGGATTGTCATGTCATAAAATCCATCGAACCAACCAACACATTTGATTTAATGATTTAACGCATCTGTTTAATAATTAATTGGGTGACAACTTAAACAACAAGATGTACTGAAATCAGCCTGAGTCCTTTGTTTATCAAAAGTGGGTTGATTCGGCATTAAATGACCCAAAAAGGGTTGTTATGCCGTAAAATAAAAAAAACAACCATAGTGTTATTGAAAACCAACAAAATCTAGTGATATCAATAGGTATTGCTAGGGCGCTTTAGGTTAGAGTTATGATGCTTCAAACCTAAATCCATGCCTGACCCAGTGACATTCCATTTCCTATGAAGATAACCATTACACGAAGTGCGCCTGTTTTCAGACAATAAAGGACATTTAGAGTATTCCGATCGATTACTGTTAGATCACTAAAGTTAAGCAGCAATGAGACTGTTCAATACTTAATTAGGTGATCACTTAAGCAACAGCAACTACTGTAAGCAACCTATTGTATACTGGATCCTACAGTATTCAGTATACTAGTACATTCAAATTACATGTGTGCCAGACATATAGTAACTTGCAAGTGCTAAAACCTCGAGGTAGACGGTTCGCGTAACCTTTGCAGTCTCACTAATCACTCCGATGTTCTCAGATAGCTGTGTATAAATAATCCTGGACCAGCGCATTTTCTCTCTACGCAAGGTACGCTAGGCTAGTCCATAACACAACCAGAGTGCTTTGTTTATCAAAATGACTTCATTCGGCATTAAACGACTTGAAAAGGATTGATATACCACAAACAAACAAACAAACAAAGTCTACCTAGACCGGAAATATTCCATAGTTAGTGGCAGAGATCGCAGGATTTCCTAACTCCAGATTCTATCCTTCTTCGGTCTTAACGTCCATTAATTTGTATTGGTTTTGTTATTAAGGCAATACGTAAGTTGAAATTAACAAAGTTTAACTTTAACTTTTTGAAAGAATATTACTTGATTAAACTTTCTAATTTACACGATTCAGAGAACACACGAGTTTTTCTTTTCAACATCAATTACATGTTAAAATTAAAAAGATAATTAACGTCACTTCACTTTCACTACTTGAGCAAAACGAAGTGCATATCGAATTGGCAAACCGTAAAAATAATTACCCTCTGATATATATATATATATATATATATATATATATATATAAGGTGTATGGTGAAAAGTATCGTGTCTTTTGATTTTCTAATCTAAAATTTAAATCAAGAAATCTGATGAGTCTACACACACACACACACACACACACACACACACACAACGTTCTATTCATTCTTCATTTCTATCTTGATAAATACAGCTTTAAACTTGGTATCTTTTTGACACACCCTATATTCTGAAAATAAATGAACGGAACGTTATTTTTTTCCGAAACACGGTGTGTTAAAAAGTACAAAAAATCTTTTTTTGACACACCTTGTATAATATATATATATATATATATATATATATATATATATGATGTAGATAGAAGGAGAGTGGTCAAGAAATGAACAACTCAAAACAAGTCACTGGGTGAAATAATTTCGTCCGAATTCACGCGGACGTCTTCAGTCAGAGTGAAGACGTCTGACTGAAGGCGTCCGCGTGAATTCGGACGAAATTATTTCATCCTGTGACTTGTTTTGAGTTGTTCCTTTCTTGACCACTCTCCTTCTATCTACATCATATCGTCGGATCCTAAACCCATCTATCCTACCTTCATATATATATATATATATATATATATATATATATATATATATATATATATATACAAATTTAGAAGTTTCACCTGCTCAGGGACTTTAACGCGAGTATGGGAGCTGACCACGAGGATTGGCCCACCTGCTTTGGTGTTCATAGTCGGGTCAAGATAAATGAGAACGGACAGAGACTGCTAGAGTTGTGTTGCTACCATGGCCTATGTATGGCCAATACCTACTTTAAGTGTAAAGACCTCCACCGGGTGTCGTGGAGACGCCCACACTCTCACCTCTGGCACCAGCAAGACCTTGTCATCACTAGAATTGCGAACCTTGCAAGCATACTCTCACCCTCACGTATCTCCCTTTCTTTCTCTCTCCCCCTTTCTCTCTCTCTCTCTCTCTCCCTTTCTCTTTCTCACATCCTTTCTTTCTCCCTCTCTCTACGTTTTTCTCGGGTGTGATGTTAAACTGTACTTAACGATGAATTTCCAATTGTGGAGCTCTAAGGGTTTGAAGTAACCCTTCATCACTATACTCCAAGGTTCACTTTGACTCAGAGTGGTAGTACCTGTTAGGGCCCCATTATTGGGTTAAACGAAAAAACTGAGTTTTTGAAAGTGTTAAAAGAAAAGTTTGAATACACTTCGTGCGTGAATAGAAAAGAAGACGTCTTCGGCATAAGATAACCCAAAAGGGTGTAATAATATCCTTGCTGGTCACGTGGCACCAAATGTAATACGATGTTGGTCGGGGTGCCAAATGTAATATTATGATCTGGTCACGGGACCAAATGTAACACTATGGTGGTCGCGGCAACAAATGTAATACTATGCTGGTCGGGGTGCCAAATGTAATACTATGATCTGGTCACGGAACCAAATGTAATACTATGCTGTTGCGGCGTCGAATCCAACGCGGAAAGTTGAAGTGCTTGTTCCGGGCTGTACCTGAAAATGACCAAATTCACCAAGGTTGTTCCACAATTAACACGAACGCGTTTTTAACAATAAAAGACCTTTATTAATCATACAGTGATTAAAAATCATGTACAACCACAAAGGGGTATCGAGTTGAAGTTGAGTCGGTATTTTGTGGACTGACTGGCGATATATGCTGTGTTCTGATTCAAATTCAGGACTTTGAGTAACAAGATGACAAAGCAAAGACGGTGACAAGGGTCATGAGATGGAGCTATCAATTTGCTAGGGAAGCAGCTGCCCGATCTGGTCAAGGACCAGCTTTCCACTCTGGTCAAGTACCAGCTCTCCAATCTGCCTGGGACCCTTTTGGGTCCTCTTTTATGGGTTCCAAACCCCCGAATCCAGGGCTCTCATTGGCCAGCCAATAGAAACGCCGGACCAATGGCCCTACAGTGTAAACATCAGGAGGTGTACGAAACCCCACCCACGCGGTCGCATTTGATTGGACGGCCAATCAAAATCATGGCATTGGGTTACATATCTCGGAGGTGGGTAACAAGTCTCCACCCCAGTTTCCTGATTGGTGAGGCACCTGATAATATTTTTATTATTGTATAAATGGTCTTGTCAGTTGCTATGATAATTCCCAGAAATTGGCCTAAGACCACCCGGGCAAATTGAGATTTCCCCCTAAATCAACACTTTTAAGATTTAATCTTTCAAAATGTCTTTGTTAAATAAATTTTTCTGGTCCTACGCAGTCCCCACAAGAACAACATTAGATATAATGTCAGCAGTCATAAAAACAGACATTCGTTTTTATACCAACCACTTTTAGCCTGGATAAATTGGTTCCTATCTTTTGGAGTCTTCATGTAAATGATAATATGATAACATTTGTATTGAACAGGCTTTTGCCTTATATTAACCTATTTCTGCCATTAGGCTTTCTTTGTTCAAAATTATTTCTCATCTTGTTGATGTTTACAAGAATGATAATATATGTTTACATGAAAACATTTGTATAAAAAAAAGTCATTTGTGTTATATCAACCATCAACCGACTTTTAGCCATTAGAATTTCTTTGTGTTAGAATAATTAATTTATCATCCTGTGTTGACATTACCCCACCACTAACCTGTACTCTAATCTAAGTCGCTTGTACGACTCTAGACTCAATTGTTATTTTTAAGTATCTAATCAGATATCGCCAGTCAGTCCATAACACTACAGTGTTATAAGGGGTTGACATACCGTCAAATCCAATAAACCAAACCAAACCAAACCAAACCCTTGGAGACTATTCCCAGCACACCAACTACAATTGATATCATCAACAACTTTATGTTCAATTGCATTTTCAGCTCTCTGACAAGATTATTATTATTATATCACTACTGGTGAGCTTTTCACACCTGCTTTAACACATCACCCAATAATTCCCGGGCTTGACGTATAGATGGCGCCACTAATAAAAAAAACCCATTTAATTTTGATAAAGGACTAACCTTCAAATGGCACGTGTAAAAATTTGAGTCCGATCGGATTATTAGTTTACAAATTACTGTTAATTAAGTGAAGCTACTGTTGCAAAATGGTCTTCCACTGAATTCTGAGTATCAGAAAGTATCCCCAGGTCTCCAAAACTGTGAGTATTGTATCCAATCTCAGAAATTGTCTAGATGGTCTAAATTCGTCCCCTAATTTCCAATTCCTCCTGTTTCATTTCCAAACTCTTAGACATCGTTGTGAGGGCATCAACTACAATTGGTCTCACCTCATGGCCAACGATTATTTTTCTCTTGTTATAAGAGGAGTTACAAATGCAACCCTCCCTCTGAGAAACCCTGTGCTTTTATTCACCAGCAGGTGTCTATATGGACAACTTTGACTTAAACAACCAAATCAAAATTAAGGAAAAGATCGGAGCTTTTACATGTGAATACTAGAAGACATATCTATTAGGATGAGCGCGTGTTTGGCTTATTAAAAGGCCAATAATTCAAACAACATTTAACAAAAACAGACTGCTCAATTTCAGTTGTTACTAATATTCAGTTTTTGAATACAAAAAAAGACTTCCCAAAGAAATATGCAGTGTGACTTTTCAGCAGAGTTGAAAATAAAGATGAAAATGGAGAGAAAAAAAGATGATAGGAAAAATAAAAGAAGAAAAATACAAAGAAAAGAAAAGGGTATAAGAAAGGGAAAA
>CM042144.1:61062113-61097113 GCA_023376005.1 Doryteuthis pealeii | reverse complement strand
AAACTTACCAATGAATCTAACTGTAACTGTAAAATCAAAAGTGACTATCGACTTAAACACTTATTTAAATCCAAGAACTAAGAAGACCCCCCCAAAAAAAAAGAACTAAGAAGACCCCCCCCCCAAAAAAAAAAAAAACCATGGGAAATTATATATTTCGGAAACTCAAGCACTTAATAGAAAATGATATAGTATTTATTGTATGATATTGTCCTATGTATTTATTGTATGATATTTATTGTATGATATTGAATGAAACAATGATATTGAATGAAGCAATGACAATCACAGACAATCATTCGCAAATGAAAAATTGCAGAACCAAACTGCCCTATCTAAGCACATTTAGAAACTAAAAGGAAAAACAAACTTGAACAGACAAGTAAACTAACAAATCGTCAAAAGATCGGCAACATATACAGGCTTCAGGAATAAATCATCTTTGGCTTGAAGAAAAGAATAGTAATAAGGACAAAGAAGCTTCTTAATCAGAGAAATTAGATAATTTTCAAATGTAAATTCCAAACTTTTGTAAAAAATATCTTTTTGCACATGTTACTATGTGTATATACATAGAACCTCTCAAATCAAGACATAACACGCATAAACGTGCACACACACACACACACACACACACACACATAAATATATATATATATATATATATATATATATACATTCCATCCATCGTAACATCCTGTATTTGTTTTTCTACATTTTTTCCATATATATGTATGATAGCGTGGACATGTAGTCAACGGCGTCTTGTTACGGACAGTTTTCCGCCTATGCGATCTTCTTCAGACCAATTTAGATATAAATTGTCTATTCATGATATTGAGCCTGTTTACTTATAAATACAGCACGTTATATATATATATATATATATATATATATATATATATATATATATATATATATATATATATATATATATACTTGTATGTGTATGTATATATGGGAGGTGTGTGTATGTGAAACTATATGCATATATATATGTGTGTTCGTGCGCCGAGGTATATGCTTACAATAAAAACTTTATATCTGGAACTTGATTTTTGCCGATGTGGATGTGTTTAATTTAGCTATACCTCCCCCTCTAAAAACAGCTGGAGGTAGAATTAATGAATTTCTTGAAAAAATGTCGTAAATTATTTCGAACAACATTTTCTCTTAAGCAAAGTGGAAGCGCGACGTGTAATAGTTATCATTATAGGAAGTGGATTCGACGACCTAGGTTCAAATCTTGGATGTGGCGGTTTGCATTTCACATAGCGCTAATAATCTTGAGAATGGTATGAATTCATCCTGCAGCTGTGGGTAAATAGTAGGACAGACTAGGCTCTTTAATCTTGGTTAGGCAACCAGTTTAAGTGAAGGAAAACTGAATTCAATTTTTCTGTATACATATTCGTGTAAGTGTATGTTGCAAGTTGTTTGGATTTCAGAGTAAGTTGACATGAGGAAATAGGGTAGAGGTGTGAGAAGGAAATTAAATGATTTGAAATTAGATATTTAGATTTATATTCAAAAACTTCGTTCCAGTTAACCGTAACTGTGTTAGTTTTTTTATGGGGGGCGGTGTATAGATAAATTAACCACAACCACATCGACAAAAATCAAGTTCCAGATTTAACGTTTTATTGTAAGCGTATACATATGCGCGCGCGCGCGCACACACACACACACACACACACACACACACACACACATATATATATATATATAGTTATGAAGGTTAACTTTTTAAAAAGTGATCGTTACAAGGGAAAAACACATATATATATTTAATTAATTACCTATCTACCTATCTGGTCTGTAACCCTTGCCCATGAAATAGCTTGATATCTGATAAATTTAAGGTTTTCATTTAGCTCAGTCGGTAGAATGTCCGACTAGGAACCAAAAGGTTTGTGTTTCGATAACGGCCCTCGCCAACTTAGCATATGAGTAGCACAGAGATCTGTGCGGTAAAGTAAGGAGCTGATAGTAGGTGTAGCGTTCCACCTCAGACGGAAAGAAGCCTCCCCGACGACTTTACTTTTACTTACTTATATATGAATATATTTTTGCATATTTGTATCTATCAATCTATCTATATTTCTTTCTTTCCTTCTTCCTTTCTATCATGCAGAGGGCAGTGCATTTAAAAATAGTTAAAAAATAGTTATTTAAAATATTAAATCCCGTTGTAATCTTTCTTAGTAAATAATTTTCTAAATATTTTTCAACACATAAATCAACTTCCAATAAAAATCCATTAACTTGAAATAAAAAAGACATCCGCCTTAACCAGCAATATATCAATTAGTATAAATCTTCCATGTTTGATTTCACTTACAATATCAATTCTAACCCGACTGGTAAGTCATTTGTATTTTTTAGAATATTAGTCTAGTTCGAACACCTACACACATATTCATGTTTAAAAAACATAGTATTTTTTTATTTACTATGTTTTATTTTATATCTATCTATCTCTCTCTCTCTCTCTCTCTCTCTATATATATATATATATATATATATATATATATATATATATAATTTTACCAATTCTTTTCTCACAATAATTTATTCCTTTATTATTATCTCACTATTTCTCTCGTAAGTTTCTATGTTGCTGTGTATCGTTTCTGGGTCCTAGTGCGTTTTTGCTCGTATGTTTCAAGCCTTATATCTAAATATCGCTCTTTCTATCTGCTTACATTATTCTATAATTCCCCTGTTTATCTCATATTTAGTAATTTTTATTATTCTTTTCTTATCTTATTTATAACTTATCTACTTATTCTTTTTTCACTTTTATCTTATATTATACCATATATCGTTATCGTATCGATACCTGACTGATGAGTAGAGGACGATTATCGATGAGATCCGATTTCTTCTACTATTGATATCATTTCTTATTTCACACCACTCCCTTGCCTTTTCTATATTTGCTATTCCTTCTTTTAATTACTTAGGCCACATGGCTACTCACTCTCCTTCGAGTTAATAAAAATACATTCGCTTTTACCTTCCTCCCTTTTTCTTTTCTTCCTCTTCCCTTTCCTTCCTTACCATCTTTTTCTTTTTTCTTCCTTTTCTTCTCTTGCTTTTTCTTTCTCATTGCCTTTTTCTTTTTTCTTCCTTCTTTTTCTCCTTTTTCTTCCTTTTTTTTTTCTTTCCTTGTTTTCCTCTACTTTTATTTCCTTGTTTCCTCTTCTTCTTACTTCCATTGTTCTTTCCTTTTTTCTTTTTCTTCCCCCTTCTCTTTCTTCCTATCCCCTTTTTCTTTTCTTCGTTATTCCTGTCACTTTTTCTCACTTTCTCCCTTTCTCCCCTTCTCTCTTTGTTCTACCTTTTTCTCTTCTTCTATTTCTACTCTTTATTTAAAAAAAACCAATCGAGTTGGCTAAATTTTACCTTCTTTAATTGTCATAATAGATCAGATCCCCTTCCATAACAACTACTTTCTTCTGCCCTTTTTACACTTTTCATGAATACATATATCTCATCCTTTATCTTAATTCCACAATGTTATAATCAATTTTCCTTAACCTCCATTTTCCTCCTTTTCTTCTACTTGGTGAACCGTGTGAAACGATAACTTCATGAATTTTTCTAATTCCCTCTACTTATCCTAATGTGTTTGTACACCATAATAATTTGTCATATATCCAACTCCGTTTTTCCTGTACCTTATTGTACCGTCTTCTTTAATACAGATAAGATTGTGTTGTGTGCGTTTTTCTTTCTCTCAAAGTATATCGTCCTGTCTCTGTGTAAGAGTATACATCAATATTATTTAGAATGTTTACGCTTCATGATCCTTTATGCCTAATCCAAGTACAAGAAATAGCAATACGAACATTATTATAACTAATTGGTGGCATAATTCCTAGTACTATTCATCTATTAATTTATCTTTTTTGAGTGCCACTTCTTTTCAATATTGTTAACAACCTATCGTCTCTCGCGTGTGGTGTAGACTTCATTACTTCTTATTTTCCAACTACCAATCCCAACGAATCTGTTCTGTTCTTGTTTAGTTGTTTTATGGCACAACTTGTGTAACATTAACATTTGTGTACCCGTTTATTATTTTATTTACTTTATATTATCAATACGAAATGGTTGCAAATTCGATTTTGCTACAAACATTTCGATATTTCCACGGAATCCTTAACTTGCCTCCAGTGGCAGCGTTTCAAGATGTGGACCAGGCTAGAGGACTCAGATGAGAGCAATCGAGTGAAGTATCAGCTATAAAGAGACGTACAAATTCCCAGAACCAACATCTTGCTGGGGGTTATACTATTATTATATTAGATCATTAGTGAGTTGGGTCATGAGTGTAATATTATAAATAATGAGAACTATGGAAGAAATACCCAAAAATGTGTCTGCTTTTTTCGTTTAAAAACGTACTTAAGAAATTGGAGATTGATCTTAAAGCTCAAGTAGTAAGAGTAAATAATATTAATTAAGATATATATATTTGTCTGGAGAAGAGTTAAATTACAGATACGATTAATACGGACCATATCATTCGATAATGGATATGGAGAAGAGATAATGAATGACAATTGATGGTCAGAATACTCGAGAGTTAAGAAAGAGAGATCATTCACGAAGAGATGTGAAGAAATAGGAGAACAGACTGAGAGGGTGTCTTGAAGAACAACAGAAAAATAATTTTTCTGGTGAACCTTATCATTTTTCCTACCACGTCTGTTTTCTCTTATAAGTATACAATTTCCATCAGCAGATTTGCCCAAAGGTGAAAATTAGTACATCACCATAATAAATGAATAAACCCACGAGTGTTCCCTCCGACTTATCCAATTCGATAACGCTGATACTTCCGTCAAGAGATTTAACAGAACCTAATCATGCACCAATCACCACACCACATATAACAACAAAGAGGGTACTAATCACCTTGTCGATGCTATTATAAGCGCATTGTTAGAGATATGTTTCTTCAAGAACGAAGATAATAAATGAATAAAATATAAAATTAAATATAACCAAATCGTCAATTATTTAATGAAATCCCAGAGAAATAATTGTTTTATGTACATAAGATTTAGAAATACTGTTTAGGTCTTACAAATATCAATGAGCGAAAGAAATAAATTAATGATAATTATCAAATTCAATGTAACTCAAATGTTCTTTCTGGTTTAGTAAATACATATTATATAACTATTATTACCTATCAAGATAATCAAGATAAAGTAATTATTTTTTCCAAAGCGAATTGCTTTCGTTCCCAAGTTGTAAAATGTGACCAGATTAATACTCATAGATTGTTTATTAAACAAAATGATAATGAGATAAAAAGATAAGAATATAAACCAAAAATCAAAATAAGGAATCTCGAAACACGATTCGTTAATTACTAATCAATAATGAAATTAAATATTAATATATCATAAGCATAACAAGTATAACTTAAATAGAATTCAAAAAACTTTTCGTGATATAAATTAAGAGAACTATCCCCTTGCTTGATATCTTAACGGTGTGAAAAAAAAAATATTTATTAAAAATACAAAATAAAAAAAGAATTCAAATTAAGAATATGAGCGCATGATGTTAAGTTCTAAATAATTATAATGTTAATATTCATGTGCTTATAGAATACTCATTTGTATGTGGATAATGTGAATTTACAAAAATATACGTATAGCGACTCAACTCCATAAATTTACAATGAGCAAGTTCAGAAAAATCTGTGTTCTAGTGAAATTAATCGAATGCGACCAACTCCTATTAGAGTCAAGCGGTAAACTATGAATATATGATTGTTGATATATATTTAAATACCCAAAGATTAAATAGCCATATTAATCGACTATACCAGCGCTGACACAATTCATAACATAAAAAATATATCTTAGTATCATTAGTTTTTTTATACTCTAATATTTAATTACAGATCTTCCTAGTATTTATCGCCACAAATATTTTTTGTGTATTAAAAGAATACAAATAACATATAAATTTAACTTACTCAGCGACAGACCAGTTTCTGTATTTTTTATACTTCTAGTTCTATTCACAGTTATTTTGAAAGAAGGTAGATAAAAAAGAAAAGAGAAAGTAGTAAATACATATAGTGAAAGCGTAGAGTGATCAATTAAAATCATCTGAGTTTAGTAAAATATTGTATAGCAATAATACAAGTGGAAGAAATTCTTAGCAAGAGAGAGAAAAAATGGGGTATATTCTTATACTATGTGTAAAACCTTATATCGGACATTGCTCTATGCGTTTAGTGTAATAATACATAGTTACAACGTTTTTTGCGCAGATATAAGATACCATTACCGAATTAGCTTTTCATTATGCATTCTATTACGTTCCGGAACTCGAAACTGGGTCTACACATTCAAATGTGTTCAATATAACAATGCAGTGAAATAAACATTGCTCTGAAAATGTCGGTGTATAATCCATAATGACCATCTATCTGTGAATATAAAGTATATAGGCTCTTAACTACATAATATGATCACCAGACTCCACTACAAATTTCATAACTAAGGGTGTACAGGTGTGATTAGACATTGTCTATAAGTAATATAAAAATATGTTTATTAATTCAATTAGTATATTATCTGATTGCCACTTCGTGAAACCGCCCGTACCATTCCACTATAATCAGTGAGCCAAGTATAGATGATAGACTAAGTAAACACAATAAGAGATATACTTCTTACTCTCTTAAAATCTAGCTATTACCTATAATTATTGCTAGATCAGTCCATTAGGAAGAAAGTGCAAGATATGTGAACAAGTAGTTAATGTCAATTCACCAGTAGTGAGCAACTGACAACTTGAAGATGAGGACAATAGTCTGAGAATATATATCTGATATTAACATATAATATATCAATAACTCTACATTCTTACCCTATAAAACAAAGTTCCAAACCCGGGAGATTAAGAATGAAGGTGGATTCTGATTACTAATGAAAATTATATATAATAAAAGATTCTAGTAAAATGAGAAAAGGCTATTAATTCACCAGTATGAAATGTGGTTTAAAAAAATTTATAATATATAGAATTGGTGTAAGAACGAGATTAAAAGAAATATACAGTATCACCCACAATGTCCATCTGATACCCCTAGTATATAAAAAATGTTGGAATAAAAATCAAACGCATTCACATGTGAAAATTGTTTTAAATACACACTGTGCAGTCGGTCAACAGATCTAAGACGAATAGTAATATATGTTATATCTAACTAATAGAGATAAAAGAGAATACCGCGTTAACAGGAATTCAGCTAAATATATTCATTATTATTTATATAGTGTAAAAGTACTGTGTAGTATGTTTGAGGTATGAAGAATTGTGTTTTAGACGTGGATTTAGCTCACCCTCCATTTAAGTTCGTGTATGTTCATTACCTATGAAACGCGTGTAATATGTATATTCATCTCATTTATTCCAACCTGTATTATCTTCAAAAATTTTCTAGTTTTACTTATACACTGTTTCAAAAAAATTATTTATTCCATAATTAATTTCCTATTTTTATCTTTTATATACCACTGTGATTTTTTTTCATGCTTTATTATTTATTTTATAATAATTTCTCTAATCAATATTTTACCATCCTTTTTCTCGTCTTATTGACAGTTTATATCTGACTTCTACTTACATTGCAAATCGAGCTTTGTGCACTATCTAGGAGAGAAAATAATAATGGTAAATCCTGAAGTATGACAAAGGTGTTACTGTGAATAACTTCACCACTGACTTTAGCTTCGAGGCAGTTTTCGAAGAATTTGGAACTTTCACCATCATAATGATTAAGAAGTTGTTAATCAGTCTCTTGATTAAACCTCTAGTGACAAATAAACGCATCCCGCGCATCACTACCGTAATCCTCATCGTTTAAAAGTGCACACTTAATATGATAAAATTGTTAGAGAGGCTATGTGTCTCTGTTAAAGTGCGTCAGAACCTTAGATGTGCTAAACCTCTTAATATTACTGGAGGTATAATGACTATGACCTAGTCCTATTGATAGGGCGTCTCTGCGACTGCCGCATAACAGCCCAAAGTTGGTGTGGTATTTCCTTAAGATTTATTCATTAATTTTTTGAAATTTCATTTAATGAAATATCAAAATTCTCTGGTATAGCATTTTTAATGAAAGTATTCTTTGCGTTATGATCCGAAAATGCCCAGCTCATATAGGGAAATCTAGGGTAATATTTCTGATCTATGTATAATTGAGATAGCTAATGACGGTACTCCGAGATGATTCTTTAATTGTGATATTTATTTACCAAACTGTTAATTGTGTAATTCGTCATAGAATTGAATAATCTATATCAATTCTCCTCTATATCTATCTCTGCGTAAGATAAGTGAATTTCAACACGAATAGCAACTTTTCTCTATTCTACCGAGATGGGCGTGCTCACTGTCTGTAGATATAGAATATATGGTAATCCACGCTCTGAAGGTGCAATATTTATATATAATTTTAAATACAAAACTTATAAACAAGTAATGTTAGTCGTTAGTGATATATTGTATTATTATCTTATATTTTACAATTTATTTTTAAGTGTTGTTTAATTTTTAAATTAATCCCTCTATTCCTGCGGGACTAATTCTCGTGTTCTGTGTATCTTTATTATTATATAATGACCTTAATCTAAATACTTGGCACATAGATGGTCTTTTTAATACATAGGTTGTTGGTGGTACAATATACTTATCTCTATTCGAATGCAAATTTAATTACAGTCCTTAGGCAAATTATAGTATTTAAGTTCCGTGTAATTCTACTCCATCTCTTAGGAAGTGTACTTAGGGAGCTCAGGTCACTTCTGCCTTTAATACCTATACTAAAAGATGAAGAAAGGCAATCTGATGGTATCAGAATTCTTAATATAATTTTGGCATTTTATGACCAAGTATATCATAGTTTTGTGTGCAATTAAATAAGATACTATATTAATGAAAGTAAAATCTTCGCACCCTTCTATAAAAAAAAGGGTTACACAGTGTATAGTGTCTGCATAGTGTGCGCTATTACATCTGTTAAGTTCGTGGTTCCCCTATAACATGGTATAAGTACAAAGATATCTTATATGGATTGGGAATATAGATTCGTGTGACCAAAAGCTGTGTAATAATGTGGACCCTACCTATCTATCTTATCCTCTGTTACATATTGTATTAGAAAACTATTATTCTTACCATATTCGAAAGACCTCTAATCCGGGACATTTTTAATTATGAAAGAAGTAGTACCATGTGATAAAAAAGGATTCTTATGTAACAGTACTTTGTACCAGCTTCACCATAGACAACACGCAAGACCATGAGATGGCACGACTACTATAACTGCCGTTTCATTTCTTATAAAGTCGGTTCTTCAGTGGGTAATTTTTTCAAACTTATAAGACTTTCGTGAAATATTGAGTAGATTTTACTTTTTGCAGTATAAACTGACTATGATTACAGTTTAACTCTTTGTTAAATGTTAATGAGATCTCTCTGTTACAGATTATACTCCTCACCTGAAAAATTTTGCTATATTTCTCTAATATAGCTTAAGACTCAAGACAATGTAGATCGAATTAATATAATAGTGAACTTAACATCAACTTTTACATTCAATGTAAAAATAATTTTTAGTCAATAAGAAATTAGCTCCTATTTACGCTCTTACACATGTGGGTGAATTCCCAATCAGCTTTCGTGTATCTCATGAATTTTAGAACTACCCAAGATGCCTACATCAGCTGTACTTAGATTGATATAGCTGATAGGTCCTAACGTCCCTTTTCAATTATGTAACAGATTTGTATATTAATAACGCAAATTCCGACACATAGATTTTAGATATTACTATATGTAAATATGCTATCGTGTTGAGTTATGACGTGGTTGTATTGTATTGACAAGATATATCGGTGTAATTTAGTACTTATTTTGGTTGTAGTGAGATTGGGATGTTTTCGGTTACCCATGACCAGAAAAAAAACACCAATTGTTCCATAGAATAATAACAAGATTATGTATAACCATGAACATATTGTCTCTATTTGTCGATTATGTGTTAGGACCATATTATAAAGGCTAGGAATTTTTGCTTACCTTTTCTGAGTTCAGCCTTTCGGTTTTCCCTTTATAGTAACAATATATTAAATCTTGGGTTTTCACAGTAACTTATTATGAATCCATCTTTTCTATAAGTCTGATGGATAGATAAGGAGTGAGAATGACAACCTTTAATATCCAGGAGTCTTAAGAATGTATTGAGGTAGTCAATCTTAAAAAATAATATTCTCCTTAATTTCTTTAAGTTGTATGGTATTAATAAGGAATATAGAGCTTCACAAAGAACCCTTTTTCTTGATAGAGTTTATAGAAAATAAATATTTATATAAAATACAGAAAAAGAAAAGGTAATTATAGTCCAATATATAAAGCAGGAATTCAGACTCAACTGTGTGTTCCAAGTAGCTGTAAAGTCAGTTAAGCTCATCTGCATAGATAAACTGTTTCCCCTGGAGATGTGTCTGGGATCATCTTGGCAATATCCCTTGTAATAATTGAGTGTATGAAGAAGTAAATTACAATTGATTGAATTGTTTACGAGTATGTATGTGTCAAACTTTTTCCGGCATTTTCTACTGGATTTATAGATAAATTATTCATTAATATGCCGGCCAGGATGCAGTTCGTATTATTGTATAAATGCCGGGAATCCCTAATTCCTGCTCGTTCCAATTCGGACTTCATCGCAAGTTAATCTCTTCCGTTAAGGAAACTGATCATATTTGTGCGAACAATTTTGTGTAACTGAACCATGGCACCATCGAACCACTTTTTCGGCTCAGAAGAGCAGGAGATTAAAACTCATTAATTATAGACATATACAACTTAAGATGAGATGAATACAATTGTATGCGAGAACCCGTTGAATTGTCTAGAGACAATAGACAGGTGAGTTGAGCAATCTGCCAGCGACATCCTCTGTTAACGTACAGCCCTTATATCTCTCGATCCACTTATCATTAAGAGGTTAATCGTGCGAGTATGTGTTAGCGATAGATCACAGCCTAGCCTTTTACCACAACTCGTTATTGCCCATAGGGCGACCATTGGAGGTGCGAGAGAAGCAATCAGATCAGTCTGAATACATCCTAAGCAATATACTTGCCCCACTATTTGTCGTTGCGAGAAATCTAATTGGTGCAACAGCCACTTCTTTACTAATCACTAGAGATATGCCTAATGAAAACCTTGGTTCTGAGTTTAGGGCTTATTTAAATTATATATGCGCTGAAAATAACCTTGCTTAATGTGTATTATGCATGCTATCTGGGGTAAGACCGAAGACTACGCTCGCTTCTACGCCGAGAGTTTTCAGCGAAGTTCGTGTTGTGAGTTAGCATGCCCTACTCCATATTCTCTCGTGTTCAACTTAAAACTCCCTCAGTTAGTTTAATTTTAATTAATATTAATGAGTAACAAAGTAATTGTGCTTGCTGTTAGTCTAGCACTATAGGATAGTGATTATAATGAGGTACATCGCAGTAAATAACAGATAACCATCTCTATTGAATCGCTTATAAATTCCTGCCGATACACTTATTTAAATTTATTGGAAAATCCCACTGAGGTTATATGCATACAACAAATCAAGTGGCGTGAGTAAATTTTGATTACATCATTTTAAACGATAGTATACTAATGTTTACATGTGTGAATACATTCGCATACCGGTTTTAATAAACCGTGTTTAATAAATATTTACTTGGTGTTATTGATCTCTAATATTATTAATCAGGATTAATTACGGGCAATTGCATGTAATTAATCAATATCTTAATTAATTTATTGCATTTAACCCTGAAGATACTTTATGGTGAACTTGAGTAGGTTATTTCTATATACACTTTAAAACTAAAGACGAAGATAGATAGATAGGAAATACGGTGAGGAAATTAATCCGATAATATGAGAAAATATTTTAAAAATATAACAAACACAGGATGTTGTGATCAGGAAACAATTTTTTTTTGTGTCAATACTTAAGCATTTCGGTATATTGTACCATTTTCAGGACACTGTTAATTAATGTTTATGTGAGGGACAAAATGAAAGATGTTAAGTGTATAGTGAATGTGTGAATATGATGTTATTAACCGTTAATTTTTATATGTGCGTTTGTTTACGAAAGCCAATGACGTGATCAATGCATGTGCAAAAATTAAAAAAAATTGTTTCCTGATCACAACATCCTGTGTTTGTTATATTTTAAAGATATTTTCTTCTCATAGATAGATAGATAGATAGATAGATATCAGACTAGAAAAGAAGTACCTAAACTGATTGATGAACGAAAAATCGAAAATAATTACTTAAGATAATTAGTTAACTAAGATAACTAGTTAACTAAGATAACTAGTTAACTAAGATAACTAGCTCCCTGTATATCTACTAACTATAGAGTTGAGTGGCATCAATGCCATAATAAATAGCGGCGGCGTGAGTGAGTATTGTTACATAATCTATGCGTAGATTATTGTCAACCCTCTGTATTTCTGAAGGGATGGCCCCTTTTCATATCACGGGCGGGACTTTCCATGGAATATTACGAAAAAACCCGCGAAATACGTGAAGTCACATGGGACCTGGTTGGGTCTTCAGTTTCAGCTTGGACGTCAGGCAGAGAAGATATAACTGCCCTAGCCGGGTCTCACATGCACGCGCGCGCTGTGTTAGTTTGAGGAAGATGTTAGTTAAGTAAATAAAGGTTTAAATAAATAATATGGTTTTGTGGTTGATGAATGTCTTGGCAACAAGACTGACCTAGAAGAAGAAATGAATCAAGGACGACCAACCAGCAAGAAGAGAGACGTTAGAAGAGATATTAGAAGAAGAACATAAGATACTAAAGATGAGCAGAAGAATAATAGAAGTAAAGAAAGAGTATACAACATTATAACTGGAAGATGCCTCTTTGGGTTTTCAACTTTGCTAGAGTTTGTCTACCCGCTGTTAATTCTGGGCTCCTCTAAGTATTCTAGCCGATCTTGATATTGTTGTTTGGATGGTCACGATTCTTCCTCTTAATTCCAATTCATCCAGACTATCCAAATCTTTGGGGACCGTTGAAAGAGCACTAACTATAATTGATAGGACGTTCACTTTCATTTTCAACATTTTTTTTTAATACTATTTCTCTGAATTTTTCCCGAGTCCGAGAAGGTTCCCGAGTCCGACAAGAAATACATGAAGAAGGCCGGAGGGCACATAGACCGAAACGTTGTACAGATAACAATGAAGATGAGGACAATAGTCCGAATAATACTAATAATACTAGTTTTTTTTCAGTTCTTTGTCTAGGTCTAAGTATTTGTCAATCTTTTCATTTTCTTTTATTTTCACTCTATGATCCCCCGTGATTTTCTTCTTGTTAACATTAGAGGATTTTATGCGTCTCATTTTTAGGACCGTTTCCGATTTGTGCATATATCAAGTAGTAGCATGGCGAAAATTGTTCTTGTTCTTCTCATATCTTAGATTTTAAGTTGATATATCAGTTTAGATTGTTTTTAGTCAGATTAGAAAACAAACATATCGGTGAAGATAAAATACAGACAGACTATGAAATAACAGTTAAACTGACAGATCGCCAAAACATTTTAGAAAAGTGTGCATGAGGTTAGAAAACAAATAACACATCACTCAAAGTCTCGGTCCTAACATATAGATAGTGCCACTAATAAAAAATCCATACGATTCTCCTAAAGTACTAATCTTCAAATCGCACGTGTCAAAATTTGAGCCCAATCGGATTATTAGTTTACAAATTACAGTTATATAAGTTAAGCTACCGCTGAAAATTTTCAAAACAATGGAAAAATCTGAATTTCGTGTGTTGATAAGGCATTGCTTTTCAAAAAAGAAGTAATATCAGAAACTGAGGCGTATTTTGAGGCCAAAGATAAATCATTCTTCAAAAAAGGCATCGAATTGTTAGAGAAGCATTGGAATCAGTGTATCACCCTAGAAGGAGACTAAAGTTGAATTTTGCCTAAAAGTTGTTGTTTTATTAGTTAGGCTCGGGACATGTTATCACCGCCTGGTTACTGACAGTTTCTCGCCAATGCCATCTTCAGAATACTTATTTATATATATATATATATATATATATATATATATATATATATATATATATATATATATATATACATATAAACATTTAATGTGTGTGTATATATGTGTAAGCGTGTGTGTGACGTTATCAATGGCCCATCAATGTTACTTTGTCTAATATTATTAACAAAATTTACGATACGGATAGTTAAGAATATAAGAATCATTTTTGGATTAAAATACATTTTCTACTAGAACATTCTTCAAAACCGTTGTATTTCACTCAGGTTAATCGCCGGTTTAAGGCATCACTAGCTCGATGATGTTAACCGCACAAGGTCTGAGTAAGCGGAACGGATAACATAAATAGCATAATCACAGATACAGATATACACAGACAGACAGACAGACAGACAGACACAGGCACACACACAAGCACACACACATAAATTATATTTCAGCTCGATGTTGTATTTCTAATAATAATATCATATTATAAAAGTTGTTGTTTTATTATTGAGTGATGTGTTATATTGACGAAAGATAAACGTAGATAGATGAACAGATAGACTACAAAATAAGTTGAGCTAATAGACAGATAGGTAGACAGGCAAACACATTTCTATCTAATGTCTTATAAAAACATTTACATGACAAAATATATAGATAAGTAAATATATATACAAAACACTCTTGGCTTACATAAATAATAAACAGGATCGTAAGCAAGTCAGATCATTTAAATGAATTCGATCCACAATGAGGAACTTTAAACTTAAGATTACCTTAATAAATATGGATAATGTCTCATTGTAATAGTTACCAAGGCACTTTCTTAGACCATTTGAATAAGGTTAGTTCGATCCTCATTGAGAACCCCAAATTTGGAGCTTTATATTTATTTACCAACCTATCCACACAAGCAGGATTTAGTCAAATTTTAAGCGCAATTTAACAGCTTTGAATTCAAAGTTTTCTTTTTCATAGACTGGTTGACATGGCAAGGGTAAAGAGCCCAGTTTACCCTACTATTTATCCATATCTGGAGGGAGAATATTTGGATTCATACCTTTCCCAATGGTATTAGCGCAATCTGAAACTTTTAGCTTTGTAATAGACTAAGATAAGCTTGATAAATATGATTAAGGACCTATCGTAATAATTAGCAAGGCAGTCTCTTTCACTATTTCAATGAAGTGAGTTCGATTCTCACTGGCTCCCCAAAACTAATAAATTTGGGCTAGACTAAATTAAACTTAATACATATGAAAAAGATTGCATCATAATGGTTAGCAGATTAGTATCATCGACCTATTGGATAAAGTGAGTTTGATTCGAATAGGGTGTCCAACATTTGTAACCTTTTTTTCTTCTAGAATAAGTAAAGCTTATTAAATCTTAATAATTAAACATTTCCCACGTGGAAGTGATTGCTTCACTTAAGGACTCTCTTTATAAATGCATTGTTCTCTTTCCTGAGAAAGGACACCTCATTGAATAATTGATGGTATTTAACTACTGCCGTTTAGTGTTGACCGATATTTCGTCCATCAAATTCGGGGAGAGGGGGAGGGAGAAAAATACAATATATGTATATAAATATATATATTGTTTTAAAGACCCTTTCCTTAAAAGTGCAACTCTTACTTCCTGTCTCACTGTCATTAAAATAGCGGTCAAATATTTGGGTCAATTTCACACGCGCGTTGACACAGTTTCATCTCTGACAATACGATGCCTATATTACTGAGTCTATTTAAAAGGAATTCTTTTTTTTTCATCTTTGACGGATATACTTTATGGAATCAACCGCCAAAGACGTCAATGCTACAAAGGTCGAAGCAAATCTTCGCACGAAATCCAAGAAATTGAGTTTGAAATTCGGCCACATCTGTTTAGAAGAGTTCAGTACGTGCGTAGGTAGATCAATAAGTTCGTAGCCTAATGATGAAAAGATCCATTCATTTGGTACCCTTTATAGTATGTGGCCTACCTTTTAAATGTGGCCTACCTTTAAATGTGGCCTACAAAATCATGTCTCTCTTATAGTATGTGGCCTATCATTAAAAGCACATTATAAGGTTATAATAATAACTGCTAACCCTATCCCTATTTCAGAATCTTTTAATATTTCAGAATTAAATAAATCTTTGATTCATGTAAATTATGGATCAATTCTTTTTTTATTATTCTTAATTAATATATACAGCTTATGACTGAATTGCATTTCTTGAAATTGAATATATGTGAAAAATAATTAGTTTCAATAAATTGCCTACTACTTATATCTATAAATATGCTCTTACTGAGGTAGGGCACATTCAAACCGGGTAGGCCACATACTATCACAGAATCAAAAAGGTTGGCCACATACTATAACAGCACCATTTATTTTTACTAGAAGCAGCTACCTGACATCGCCTGGGTAGAGGAGGCGCAAAAGAGTTAGTTTGGCAGAACCATCATTACTGAATCAGGAGTTGGATCCTCCCAGTATGCCACATTAAAATATATGTATAAAAGACCGTGTGTCAAGGAAACAAAAGTGCACAGACACCCTGAAAAGAAAGATTAATGTCTCCTATTTAATATATAATATACATATAAATGCAAAAAAAAAAAAAAATCCATGCCGTTACAATTTAAATTTTATTTTTTAAAATTATCTTCACGAATGTAAATCTAATCTTCATTATGTTTACTCAAAAAGCAAGATCTGGTAATAGAGAATGTGTACATATATTAACTTTGTCATAAATTGTTTTATTTTCTGAGTTTCCTCCGGACGTAGATACATACACACAACAGCCCTTTATATATGTATAGATAACAAATATCTATTTCCTAAACATAATCTCGTTCCCCTTTTATGTACCTAATTAACTATTAATATCTTAATATTAACTATCAATTAACTATTAACTATCTTAATATTAAATGATTGAATATCATCGTAAGGAAATTATCTTGATCAATATCAACAGATTTCAGTATTTGGATACTTCGTTATGTTGTAAATCCTGAGAGCTCATATATATATATATATATATATATATATATATATATATATATATATGAATGAAGACAGAGGGTTGGAGTAAAATTCGTCCTTCTGACGTGAAGACTGAGAATGTTCTTCGCATCAGAAGGACGAAATATTTCTCTCCTACTTGGACTTGTATATATATATATATATAAGTTTTTTTTTCGTTTATCTATCTATCTATCTATCTCTCTATCTCTCTCTCTCTCTCTCTCTCTTCTATATATATATATATATATATATATATATATATATATATATATATATATATATATAGAGAGAGAGAGAGAGAGATAGATAGATAGATAGATAGATATTATATATATATATATATATATATATATATATATATATATATATATATATATATATATATATATATATATATATATATATATATATATATATATATATATATATATATATATATATATATATATATATATATATATATATATATATATATATATATATATATATATATCTATATTGGAGAGACGTGGTGTAATGGTTAGACGCGTAGGAAATGAACTCGTCGACTCGCGTTCAAATCCACGAGGGGCTGTTTGCAATTCACATAGCACTAATACCCTTGGGAAAGGTATGTATTCAAATACTCTCTCTACAGCTATGGGTAAAACGTAGAGAAGACTGGGCTCTTTAACCATGGTTAGGTAACCAGTCTAATAGAAAAAAAATCTATGAATTCAAACGTATTAAACTCCGCTTAAGAAATTGGCCTTTTGTCGAATCCTGTTCATGGTAAATATATATATGTGTAATGACAAACGATAACACCGATAGACTTTGAAAAGTTTTATTCTACTTAGAATAATTGGTACACATATTGACAGTTTATATAGTCTAGTATTCACTAGAGAGTTCTCCAAAGGGGAGGTAATCATAAAATAGGGGAGGTAACTCTTAATTATTTATTACAATGTGAATGATAAGTGTAACTCTCCCATCCCTCAACTGTTGGTCACAGTCGCTCGGATGCCTACACAACAATCCCAAACACAGGGGAATAAAGACGACATCAAAGACACCGAGTCGAGAGATCATTACATGTGATTTCAAGGAAGAGAACATTTTAAATTAAAATAGAATTAAATAAAAAAAACAATTATTCTACAAAACTCTTTGACAAGCGACAGAGGTCCGTCTGAAATATCAAAATTTTAAAACAAGATTAAAAATTAGATAATATTCATCATTTTGAATTTTGGTTATTATTTCGTATGTTTCCATGCTTCTAATACAACCAAAAAGTTTCCCAACATCCATGAAGGCTCAACAGTTCAATTAGATTTATAAACCTTTGCACTATCTACACAGGTGTCTTTTTTTAATAGTGGTTAAGACTTATGTGGAACCAGCCACACTTTTTGATATTTCAACTGGAAACAAGATGGCCAAAGTGTAGCCAAGGATCTTGGCGGAAAACGAAAGGAGGAATTGAAAACTTAAGTCAAAGAATTCAAAAATGAACTTGCTCACCTCGGAGTAGCAAAAGGAACTGGAGACCAGGCTTCAAATTGATCTAAAATCCGAGTTGTCCGCAGATAAATGTGCTGACTGTCATCAACCAAACACAAAAGGAACATCTGCCTAAATAATACCATGGCAGAAAATACAAGCTCAAGGATGTGCGTCAAAAAAGACCCGTGTGCTGAGGAGACTATTGATTCCACATGAAAAATCCTTGCTCACACACAAACAGGCAAGGAAATAATGCTGTGGAAAGTCAGGAAATACACTGTCAAGGTTTAAAGTGTTGATAGCTGAAATAAATGAAACGTTTATGATCTTCTGATTACAGAAGAATTGTGCAACAATATGCTACAGATTCACCCGAACAACTCTGATCAAGTTTTAATTTCAAATTCTGACTCTTCCCTCTCCTAGACCAGTTGCTTTACTAAAGAAAAGCAATCCAGTCTTACCTATTTACCTATATTTGTCGAGATAAAAAATAGATTCATGCCTTTTCTAAGGGAATTAGTGTGAATTGAAACGCAGACAGCACGGTAGACGATTATAATTACGACGATAAATTTTACGTTACACTCGTTTACGTATTGTATGTATAATGTAAATGCTTAGGTAATAATTTCCTTATAGAAATTATTGCAAATACTTTTACTATATAAATGCATTATATGTATCTGCAATCACAATCAATAGGGTAGGAGGCGAGATCAGGTGAGATCAATCCACAGCCTCGACCGAAAGTATAAAAAGTATTTTTCCCAAAGAATATCAAGAGAAGACATCTCCGATAGAATTTAAAACAAAATACATTCACATTGTCGCAATTTTAATTTCCAATTTTTGATTTCACAATTTTTAATTTCTACCTGACAAAATATATATATATATATATATATATATATATATATATATAATTCATCATCATCATGTCGCGTTTTTAGCGCGGATATCCATAACAATCTCTCTCCATCCGTCCCTATCGCTCATCATTCTCAGGAGGTCCACTATGCAGCATCCTGCATCCAGGCCGTTGTCGTGTCTGTACTGCTGTATGGCTGCACCACCTGGACCCTAACTAAGCGACTAGAGAATAAACTAGATGGGAGCTGCACAAGAATGCTGCGGGTGATCATGAACAAGACGTGGAAACAGCACTCCACGAGAAAGCAGCTGTACGGCCACCTACCACATATCACCCAAACCATCCGAGTGAGATTGACAAGACACGCGGGACACTGCTGGAGAAGCAAGGACGAACTCATAAGCGACGTCCTCCTGTGGAAGCCAGCACATGGACAAACCAGTGTGGGCCGACCAGCAAAAACGTACGTTGATCAGCTCTGTGCGGATATATATATATATATATATATATATATATATATATATATATATTAAAGTACAATACATTCCAGGTGCGATTGTTGCCATTGGATTCAAAGCAGCGTGTTAGCCACTAATCATCAAAACAACGTGCCTGTGAAAGAATATGCAGTGAATACCAATTCTTTGATATTCGTTGCATATTCGGGCGCGTTATCTTGACGATAAGTAGCTAACATGCTGGTTTGAGACCAATGATAACAATATCACCTTCTATAACAAATAAATACAGCTCTTACATTCGTAATCGACCACTTTATTTTGAATTCTCCAATAAAAAAATAACCTACTAACACACACACACACACACACACACACACACACACACACACATATATATATATAAATATATATATATATATATATATATATATATATATATATATAGTACTGGGTGATGAATTATTGAATAACAGATGGGAGATGTCAGAATGTGTACATTAATAGGCAATTTCTGTATCATTTGCCTCCAAATTAAATTATATTGATTTTCTGGACCTCCCACCACAAATCGAAGCTCATGTGTGGCCAGTACAAAACAATATGCGGTCCCGCAATAGACCCGATCCTCACACATTTTATTCGAAGGGACAGGTGCTGCCTGGGTGGGAAAGTCCCCTGGGACTACGCCATTTGCTTTTACCCCACTTTTCCCGTATACATTGGGTTGTATGCTCGTAAGTCTTCACTCGGTTGTACACAAATATTTAATTGGTGAATTTAAATTGATGTTTTTTTATTGTTCTTTTTTCTTTCTAAAAATAGTCAACGGTGAAGCCTAAAGTAGGTATCAGCCAATCAGCGAGGAAGTCTATCCCCTTTTCACAAGCGCTAGACCAAGGAGACTGTTTTTTGCATCTGAGGTGGAGCGCCACACCTACCATCAGCTCCTTACTTTACCGCACAGATCCCTGCGCTACTCATACATTGAGTTGGTGAGGACCGGTATCGAACTAGGAACCTTGTGGTTCTAGCCAAACGCTCTACCGACTAAGCTAATCTGGCCCATAAAAGATGAGTAATGCTTACAGCACCTGGTATTCCCAAGCGGTCAACCATCCAAGTACTGTCCAGGCTCAACGCTTCTTAAATTCGGTGATCGGACGATAACTGGTTCTTAGCGTGATGTGGCCACTTCATCCTTTTGTCTGTCTGTTGATTGTAGAATTATGTCCATGATTTCTTTTGTGAACATTTAATCATCATTTTCCTTTGAAATATTCAAAATTCAAGTTTTATTCTCGTTCTGGGGCGTGTAACACTTCCTCTAGATAACAATTATTTGTTTTATCTAACAAATTTATACATATACTAGCAGGGCCGCGAGTTCAATTCCTGGACGAGGCTGTTTGCATTTCACATGGCGCTAATACGCTTGAGAAAGGTATGAATCCAATTCTCCCTCCAGCTATAGGTAAATAGCAGGGCAGACTGGACTCTTTAACCATGGCTAGATAACCAGTCTAGGAGAAGGAAAACTCTAAATTAAAACCTGTTAAACTCTGTAAAAAGTATAATAATCTTGATTTAACTCTCGCTCACTCTTTTTTCTTTCCTTCCTTCTTTTCATCATCGATTGAAACAGATTAACGTTATTCTTTTCCCGTTCTCACCCACTCTCTCTATCTTTCTCCTACTATTTTTCTTTCTCATATTTTTCTTTCTCATATTTTTCTGTATAGCATGGTCCATTATTTAGATGAGGTGACGACAATCATAAGAAATAAGACTTCGGCGGATAAGCGGCACCAGATAATCAGTATTTACATTTTTGCATTTTATCTTGGAGGATATAACCAGAAGGTGTTGCAAGATGATAATGGTCGATTAAGGAACACCAATATTATATATATATAATATATATATATACAGAGAGAGAGAGAGAGAGAGAGAGAGAGAGAGAGAGAGAGAGAGATAAATACCGGCCATATTAACAGTTATGAATTTATTTTCACCGATATCAGTCGCTTCATCAGACTGTGTTTCATCAAAAAGTTGCTACCACGTTTTCATTGTAGCAGCATTATATATATATATATATATATATATATATATATATATATATATATATATATATTCAAATGCTTTGCAATATATTGGTAAAACGAAGCACAATTGGGCAGCTCCAGATATAGGCTACAAACCCAAGGCCAAAAATGCCTCTAGTTTTTTTTTTTTTAATTCTGTCGAATGTAATAATTTTTACGTAATCATTAAGATGAAAATCACAAAATGTGTCCAGTTACTTTTCCCACATAGGTTTCTGGGTTTGATAACTAATTAATTAATTTTTAAATCAGTAGAATACGTGAAAAATACGTAGCTCCGAAATAAAGATTAACCATTGAGATTAGTGATTTTATCTGCCATTTTATAATCAGCCAATCAGAACCGCGTTTACGAAATAAAAAAGAAACAAGTAAGTCGACGGGGCGGCCTAAAGTCGGTATCAGCCAGTCAGCATGGGAGTCTATCCCCTTTTCAATAGCGCTAGACCAAGGATATTGTTTTAGCATCTGAGGTGGAGCGCAACACCTACCATCAGCTCCTTACTTTACCGCACAGATCCCTGTGCTACTCATACGCTGAGTTGGCGAGGACCGGTATCGAACTAGGAACCTTGTGGTTTCTAACCGAACGCTCTACCGACTAAGCTAATCTGGCCCCTTCACTTGAAGCTAAACAAAAACTGATCTCCGAACAACTTTGTTTCTAGACTAAAAAAAATGTTTAAATCATGAATGAAACTAGATAGGAACTATTAAAAATTTTATTTAAAAAAAATTACAGTGCCCCCCACCCCGGATAAAATACAAATAAAATATGATACAACATAAATTTAAATGGATTTCCAATTCCATCAGTCCCTTTTCCAAACACTTGGGGACCGTTTCAAGAGCACCAACTACAATTGATACCCCCCATCCATATCCCATAGTTTTTTTTCTTCAGTTCCCTGGCAAGGGCCTAATATTTTGTTATCTTTTGTTTTCTTTCATTTTCACCCTGTTGTCCGCTGGGATAACAAAATCCACTGGTTGACAAGTTGTCTTCTTTTTGTCAATTAATACTACGTTTGGTCTTATGGCTGGGATAAAGTGATCAGTCTGTATCTCAAAGTCCCATAGAATTTTATGCATCTCAATCTTTAGAACAGATTCCGGTTTTTGTTTCTTCCTTTTGGTAAAGTAAGTAAAGTCGTTGGGGTGGTCTAAAGTCGGTATCAGACAGCGAGGGTGTCTATCCTCTTTTCGCTAGCTCTAGACCAAGGAGATTGTTTTTACGTCTGAGGTGGATGGCCATACATACCACCAACTCCTTACTTTACCGCACACATCCGTGTGCTATTCATACACTGAGTCGGCGAGGGCCGTTATCAAACCAAGAACCTTGTGGTTCCTGGGACGTTCTACCGAGCTAACCTGTACAATTCCCAGTGGATCACCTTTTCAACCCAATCGTGCCTTCCTTGTAATTTTGCTAGTTTGCTGCATTCGCTTATTACATGGTTGATCGTTTCATCTCCGTCTCCACATATCCTATTATTATTATTATTATTATTATTATTATTATTATTATTTTGTCAGCCTATTATAGATCGTGTCCGTCTTGGACAGTTTTACCTAATGAGAAAATATCGTAGTACCATTTGGCATTTTTTTTTCGCAATCCGTAATGGACACGCGGCCATTGTGTATGTGTGGGTCGCCGATAAATACGCCCACGTACGCTGTTGATACAAATGCAACGGAAAAATCAACATGATGTGGAAGAACAAGCAATGGATGAAAGAGAGTTATTGTTGCATTAGTCATTGGTTATTTGACAATACAATTTTCATTAATTTGATATTGCTGAATTTACAAGTACGCGAATAAATTAACTGAGGTGGACATAACACTTTTTTTTTTTTTTTTTTTTTTTTAGAAATGAGTATATGAGTCGTAATTCTGTTGGGTTCCAACTTTTTAAATGATTTTTTTTCTAAAATTGCTTATAATGCCTTTTTTATATTAAAAATCGCTTCCAATACATTTTTATAGTATAAATCACTTCTAATACATTTTTATAGTAAATATCACTTCTAATGCATTTTTATTGTATAAATCACATTTAATGCATTTTTATAGTAAATACCACGTTCAATACATTTTTATAATAAAAATCGCTTCTAAGGAAGTTTTATAGTAAATATCGCTTCCAATGCATTTTAATAGCATAAATCCCTTTTAATGCATTTTTATAGTAAAAATCACTTCTAATGATATTTTATAGTAAATATCACTTCCAATGCATTTTTATTGTATAAATCTCTTTTAACGCATTTTTAGAGTAAATATCACTTCCAGAAAAAAAACAAAAAAAAACAAAAAAAAACTACGCCATCGTCTAAAATAGACGGAAGGTTGCCAACCATCACTTCCAATGCATTTTATAGTAATACTCGCTTCTAATAAAGTTTTATAGTAAAAATTTCTTCCAATGAATTTTATAGTAAAAAACACTTCTAATACATTTTAATAGTAAATATCACTCCCAATGCATTAACAGTTGACCATGAGGACGTTGATGCTTCTTAAAAATAGTAATGTTCTTGAATGAGGCACGCAGTTGGCAGAATGCTTGTTCAAATTTCCTGTTGAGGAGTTATCTAGAACCATAAAAAATAATTCATATACGAATTGTTACATGAAACTATATATAAATAGTTACCTGAAAGTATATATGAATAGTTACTTGAAATCATATAGGAATAGTTATCTGAATCTATATGGGAATAGTTATCTGAAACCATATAAGATAGTCAATATAGATAGACTTTCCTGAAACAATATGGGAGTAGTTGCTTGAAACCATTTAGAAATAGTTAATAGTTCATATATGAATATAGCTATCTGAAATAATGTAGGAATTAAACTATAGAAATAGTTACCATTAACCATATAGAAATAATTACCTTAAGTCATATAGGAATAGTTACCTGAAACCGCACAGAAATAGGCCATATAGAAATAGTTTCTCTGAATTTTTAAGATGAGGCTTGATGATTAGTATTATCTGCATTATTTTCCTCATCTTCATTGTTATCTGTACAACGTTTCGGCCGATGTACCCTCCGGCCTTCTTGTCGGACTCGGAACCCTCTAGGACTCGGGAACCATCTCTGATTAAAGAACCTTCTTGTCGGACTCGGGAACCTTCTTGTCGTAATCGGGAACCTTCTTGTAGTAATCGAGAGCCATCACAGAACTTTGAACCTCACCCTGGTGGAAGGGGACCAGGCCGTCAAACCATTGCTGGCAGGCCCACGAGCGGTTGACAGAAGTAGAAAAGTCCCAACCATGAATCCAATAGGTCAAAGAGCACACACTGCCAAAGTTTACTCATGCTCCTCTCTTATAATACTCTGTATAACACCATGAACAAAAGTGTGATTAACAAACTGTAAGTGATTTCATTATTATACTCTCATTCAATCTGTTACAACAGCTTAGGAATGATAAAATACTCCGACTCTAAATTGGTCATGGAGGTAGTGCGGCACATCTGGTATCAGCTAACCCTAAAAATGGTGGACTTACCCGTGACTATGAAATGGCACCACGTCTACGATCCCAAAGGGTTGCGGACAGCCTAGAGAAATGCCTGGTACAACTCGGTTGGTTGGGGACGGACTCGAATTATCCTCATCTTCATTGTTATCTGTACAACGTTTTGGCCGATGTACCCTCCGGCCTTCTTCTTGGTATCGGGAACCCTCTAGGACTCGGGAACCATCTCGGATTGGGGAACCTTCTTTTCGAACTCGGGAACCTTCTTGTCGTAATCGGGAACCTTCTTGTAGTAATCGAGAGCCATCACAGAACTTTGAACCTCACCCTTTATTCAGTCCACGGGTGTATCATGTTCTTATTCCGCTAACCATGTCTCCCGGTTACGACAAGAACGTTCCCGATTACGAACAAGACAAGTAACAACTGGGTCTGAAGATTCAAGCGAGTCTTCCCAGACTCTAATTGCTTCCCCTCCCCCCCAAAAAAAAACTGACTTCGGCATTCAATAATTAAACAAGGCTTGAAAACCTGTTAAAAAAACAAACAAAAAAACTATATAAGATTTCCCTGAAAATCAAAATCGGTTTTGGGATAAACGGAATAAGACATAATTAAAAAATCCCCCCGGAATAACAATGTGCAGTAACTTAAAAAAAACTCCGACAGGACAAGCTGAAATATACAGAAAATAACAAGACCAAATCAGTAAAATCTGAAATTCTCTCGAAGATAAATAATCTCAACTAGTATAGGAGACAGTAAATGTAATTAGTGGAAGGAAAATCATATCGAGATCAAAACTAAAAGCTGCCAATCAAGAAGAAAGACTTTAGAAGCGGAAAGACCGTTTCAAGAATCTGCTTAGGAACTCACCTAGTATCAGAAATAAACATCCTCAAGAAATTATCAATCTCCAATTAGACATAAAAAACGGATACGGAACACAACGAAATACTAAAACCAGTTAAAAGCAGGAAAGTTGCAAGTCTCGATGAGATGTCTCCTGAAGTATGGATGACAAGGAAATTTATTGACATACGTCTTCGATTATATAACGCCGTGTATAAATAAAACAAAATAGAGAAATGGACGAAAGGCTATATCCTCCCCTTCCCAAAAGAAAGGCGACCTCGGAAACTCTAAAAACTACAGAGACATAACTTACTGCTATAACTGCTAACGTTTACAATTTCTGGTTTCACAATCGTGTTTGAGCTGAAGTTAAAACATTCTTTGGAAAAATCAGAACGGTTTTTGGACAAATAAAGAATGTTCAATATTTGTGAAAAAGCATGTAGAACCGTTGAGTCTATGTCTACCCTATTGTAACTTTATATATATATATATATAATATATATATATATATATATAATATATATATATATATATAGGTAGATAGATAGATAGATATAGATATAGATAGATATAGATATAGATATACTCTCACAAACATATAAATACTGTTATTATATATGTATATATAAAATAAAACAGTGATTCCACATTCACAAACACAATTGCATACATACACACACTTACACACACACACACACACACACACACCACAAACAGACAGAAAGACAGACAGACGCACTCCCCCATATATATATATATATATATATATATATATATATATATATATATGGAGCCATTTGATATTTCCTTTACGCTTTTGATTTTAGAGTGAAAGATCTGTATTTGAACGGAATACTTGAAACCATATAATTGTGTGAAAAGAATTATTATTATTATTATTATTATTATTATTATTATTATTATTATTATTATTATTATTATTAATGAAAATAGGTACTTAAAATCATATGATAACTTGACTTTAATTATCAAATCATCCAAGAAGTATTGACATGTCGTAAAACTAACCAGCCAACAATACCACCCCTATATATATATATATATAATATATATATATATATATATATATATATATTGGTAATTTTTCCGAGATGAAATAATGGAAAATAAATAATAGATTTAATAGACAAGCACTTCCCACCTCAAAATTGATATAATAAAGTATTTAATAGATACAATAAAATATTTAATAGAAACATTATAAAAACCAGCTACTCATGTGGACTCTCTATGAAGTCCCAAATTACAACAAAACCTAAACCTAATCTCATGTAGAGTTAAGAAAGACTATCCCCTGAACCAAAAGTGTAATGTTGATTCTGTTGTATATGAAGCAAAAGTTACACCTACCTGTGATAATCATCCCAAGATCAACGAAACTTACGTGGGAATGATACAAGGCAACTTCAAACAGAGATATTATGCTCATAATGAAACTTTCAGGAAGAAGGAAAAGAAAGAAGCGACATCTTTAGCGAGTAAGATATGGAAACTAAAAGAACAAAATATACCAT
Source organism: Doryteuthis pealeii (assembly GCA_023376005.1). Classification (NCBI taxonomy): domain Eukaryota; kingdom Metazoa; phylum Mollusca; class Cephalopoda; order Myopsida; family Loliginidae; genus Doryteuthis; species Doryteuthis pealeii. The sequence goes on along the minus strand of CM042144.1, from coordinate 61,069,112 downwards.
ACAATATAAAGTGGAAGATATTAGACCATCCCAAATGTTACATAAAAGGTTCTAAAAACTGTAATCTATGTGTAACGGAAAAATTCAAAATATTGGAGTCCTTAATATCAACAGACAACCACCTGAACAAAAAATCTGAAATATTTAAGGCATGCCCACATAAGAAATAATATTTACTAAACTCATGGACAAGTGAAACTCATCCACCACCCTAGAATACAAACTTACATAATTTTACAGGATTTTACCATCCGGAAATTTTACAATTTTTCTATCAAATTTTAGAGTAAATTGATATTAATAAAAAAAAATTGTAGAACTTCTAGTGCATATAAGGTTTGAATTAAAAAAATACGCGGAAAATAACGTAAAGTGAGGGAAAAATATATATGTACGAGTGGAATATGCACAAGTTTTTTACATGTGTGTTTCTTTGTTTATATTGTTTTCCGGAAAAAATCGGTTTTTTGGTAAACAATCAAGGGGAGAGAACTTTGTGAGCCTTAATTTTGAATTCATCAGCGCCTATAAATTTAACCGTAAACTTGCTGTTGTTTACAAATATATAACCGTAAAATGTGAACTTGTAGACACATCAGAGGGATTAAATGGTATCCTGACGAGGGCAAAGCCTGAAACCTTAGGTAGATGCTCACTAAAACCTTTGTATAAACAGTTATATTTAACACACACACACACACACACACACACACACACACACACATATATATATATATATATATATATATATATATATATATATATATATATATATATACCGGTTTAACTAGTAGAGCGTCCGGCTAGCAATGACAAGGTTCCTGGTTCGATACCGGGTCTCGTCAATTCAGCGTGTGAGTAAAACAGGGATCTGTGCGGTAAATTAAGGAGATGATAGTAGGTGTGGTGCTCCACATCAGACATCAAAACAATATTTGTCTAGCGCTAATGAAAAGGGGATAGACTCCCTCGCTGCCTGGCTGCTGCCGACTTTGGCCACCCCGACAACTTATATATATATATATATATATATATATATATATATATATATATATATATATATATGCATTTGTTTTCTCCTTTTTGGTTATGATTTCTGAGTGGACGAAGAGTAAGAGTCGTGAACAGTATAGAGACAAATCTCTAGTGACTCATTGATGTCCCTCCCCCCCATTATGCAGCCACGACGCCGTTTGCCTTTCGCTGACCCTTCCGCCCACACAAATTGAATCTGTCATTCGATTATAGCTGCACATAGCAACACATCGCTTCTCCTAGAGACTGCTCCGACGGCCATTAGCCCCAGAACACGTGACCACAGACAAATGCATAGTTACCTCGAATTTGGGCAAGGACCTGTGGCTTTGAAACAGGTCAATTGGTCACTCCCACGGGCTTATTAAATGGATATTCTCTAAATCCGGCACAACAAATAGCCACACACACATACACAAACACAGACAGACATACACATACACACACACACACACACACATACATATATATATATATATATATATATATATATATATTGTGCGTGGGTGAAGTAACAGTTCTTAGAAAATTTATTTCAACCCCCCAAACTCAACGTCGAGGTTAAGCACCGACGAGGCTGTTCCATGCTTAATTGACTGACCACTTAAGCGACATCAGGTACTATAAGCCATATGAGACCTTGTTTTTAATAAAAAAAGACTTCCTCATCCTCATGTCGCGCAAGTAGCACGGATATTCATGACTGTCTCTCGCCAATCTTCCCTATCACTCATTGCCTCTGGGACCTCTTCTGCGTGGCACCCAGTATCCTCACATAATTGGTCAATGTAGGTCCTTGTTGTTCGGCCCACACTAGCATGCTCATGTGTTAGCTTCCACAGGAGAACGTCGCTTATGAGCTCGTCCTTGCTCCTCCAGCAGTGTCCCGCATGCCTAGTCCGTCTTACTCGGATACTTAATTTGGCTTTAAATAACCCAAAAATGATTGATAGGCTGTAAAACAAAACAAAATCTACCAAAAATTCATGTTGATTGGCGTATTACTCTCCAAGTCTAAAAGAAGTTAAGGCATGAGTCCTGCAGTTGACTTAAAAAAGAAAGACGAATGGGAAGGGATGTGTCACACACACACACACACACACACACACACACACACACACACACACAAGCAGACACAAGCAGACACACACAAACTCACACACACACACCCCGTGCGCGCGCACACACACAGACATCCACACACAGGGTTTAGGTACCGGATATGTATGCCGAAAAGGTGTGTTTCTTAAGGAAAAATTCTGATATTGTAAAAAGTACCGGGTACCTATTACTTAAATATAACATTTAAAAACTAAGTGTAGATATAATATTAAATAATATTTATATATATCGATAATGAACTAAAATAATTTATAATAAATTATTTCAGTTTTTTAAATTTCGTGTCATCATGTCATTTTTTCTCTTAACTTTAACTTTTAACTTAACTAATCAAGTCATTTAAGAATTTGATAAAGATAAACAGCTAATTCAACTGTGGCATATGAAAACCTGATAGATTACAATAGAGTTAACAAGATAATAAATTAGAATAATTTAATTATTTTGCCATTGTCTAAAAGAACTGCAATAATTAAATTACAAAATTACCAATAGTACCAGATACTTGTTAGGTTACCTCATTTTGGGACCCCCCATTTAGTAGTACCGGGTACTGCTTGCAATATCACAATTTTTCCTTAAGGATATTACCCATTTCGGCATACATGTCCGGTACCAAAACTTTAACCCCCCTCCTAGAACGCTCACAATGATTGTCCCAAACTTATTGCCCTTATGGCAAAACCCAGCCCTTTTTTTATCAAGAGCGAAAATGAAAAAAGATGAAAGAGAGATGTTTGTAGGTTAGGAAAGTTCGCTTACTGTACGAAAAAATATTTAAAAAAAAAGTAATTATGTGTCTGTAATGGAAATACATACTTGTAAAAGTTCTTTTGTTGTGCATGGAATTATCGATATATATATCTATCTATATTTGCGGATACTTTTGATATCCTATATTGTGAATTTGGTAGAAATTGCAAGACCCTTTCATGTAGAGAGAACAATAAATTCTTTAAAAAACAAAGAATCAGCTATTTGATTATTTGACTATAAGAAACTGAGGAATTGCTTTTGATTTCAATTACAAACATTTTTGAAAACTTCACACACACACACACACACACACACACACACACACACACACACACACACACAAAGTTTGAATTTGAGTTTGAGTTTAGTTTAACAGTATATTAACCTCTGTGGGTCATTTAATGCCAGAAAGCGTTATCTAGAATGTTTTTCATATAAGTTTCAGTCTGGGTTGAATGTCTGGGTTTTATGTTTGGTCAGTTTTGGTGAAAGAGTCGGTTTGGTTAGATCTTGTTGATAAGGTTGTTTTTTTTTTGTTGTCTTTTTTAGAAAATTTAAGGTGTCTTCTGGTTTGAGATTTTTGAAGAGGTCTTTGTCCGGTAATATTTAGTGCGGGTTTGTCTGAGACTGTTGCAATTTAGGAAGATGTGTTTTACAGTGAGCTGTACTTTGCATGTTGAGCATGCTAGGGCATCCTCCTTTTTAAAAGGTGAGAATGGGTGTTGTGGGTTTGCCCAATACGTAGTTTGGAGAGTATCACTTCTTTTCTGTTTTTTTTCTGTGGCATGCCGAAGAGAGAGAGAGAGAGAGAGAGAGAGAGAGAGAGAGAGAGAGAGAGAGAGAGAGAGAGAGAGAGATCCAACTGTATCTCTATTAGTGTGAATGTATGGCTGCACAACTTGTACTCTATCGAAACGCTTAGGGGAAAAGCTAGATGGGAACTACACAAGAATGCAGCGTGCTATCTTGAACATATTCTGGAAGCAGCACCCCACAAAAAGCAACTGTAGGGTCACTTGCCTCCTATCACACAAACCACCCAAGTAAGACAAACAAGATATTATATGCACTACTTCAGAAGTAAAAACGAACTCATAAGTGACGTTATCCTGTGGATACCTACACATAGACATACTAGTGTGGACTGAACGGCAAACATTTACATCATTTAGCTATTTACGGATTCTGGATGCCATGCAGAGGACCTGTCAGTTTGAGAAAGAGAGAGAGAGAGAGAGAGAGAGAGAGAGAGAGAGAGAGAGAGAGAGAGAGAGAGAGATGGGTATCTGTGTTAGCGCGACCTGATGATGATGATGATCTTATTATGATGGAGATTGTCTGTCTGTCTGTAACCAAAACTATATCACCACCAAGATCACAATTTCCTTAGTTATTTACGTTATATTCTCAAAGGTGATTAAATAATCATTATTTATTTTGATCTTAATTAGCATATAATTTATATTTATTAACTCCATGTCTCTATTAACGTCTAGCTGAGATAGATTTGCTTCAGAACAGCCCTTGTTATTAATTTGCTCAAAATCCTGCGATCATTAAGAAATAAATAGTTACATAGTATATGGTGTGAATACCGGTTTAAAAAAAACGTATTTAATAAATAATCACTTGGTGTTATTGATTTCTAATATTATTGTTTTAATATCAAACATATTCAAAACAATTCTATGTATGATTTTATATTTAAATCTATTAGAATAAAGTAAAAAAATAAGTGTAGTCTTTTTGTGTTCTTATTTAATTTCATTAGTCTTTCTAATTCAAAATAACATTAAATTACAGGGTGACCCTCCAAAAAACATAATTTGGGTTCTGTCTTTTTGTGCTGGTAGTCTGCATCAATAATAGTATGTATACAGGTTGCCCCCTCCCCTCCCAAAAAAAAAAAACAGAATGTGGGTTCTGTTTTATTTGGGTCACCTTGTATACTAAAATTCAAATACTTGTTGCTTGTATATATAAGTCAACGGCGCTTGGTGACAATCCTTCAGATTCATATTTTAAGACTCAACAAGATGATACCGTTGGGCTTGAATGTTATGATCACAGTTATAGAAGCTCTAATGGTGGAAATGAATGACTATTAGGACTGATTATGTGGAAAATAGTGAATTCTAGCTGAAAACTTGCTCTATACAACGGTGTTATAATGCGCCCAATTTCTGTTGTATTTTTGTGGAAATAAAAGTAAAAGTCGACGGGGCGGCCTAAAGTCGGTATCAGCCAGACATCGAGGGAGTCTATCCCCTTTTCGATAGCGCTAGACCAAGGAGATTATTTTTAGCATCTGAGGTGGAGCGCCACACCCACCATCAGCTCCTTACTTTACCGCACAGATCCCTGTGCTACTCATACGCTGAGTTGGCGAGGACCGGTATCGAACTAGGAACCTTGTGATTTCTAGCCGAACGCTCTACCGACTGAGCTAACCCGGCCCCTACTTTTGGTTATTTAGTTGGTTGGTTGGTTGGTTGGTTGGTTGGTTTTACGACATGCCAACACTTATCTTGTGCCGAAGACGTTAGTTTTATTCATTCTTGTTGGGTATTCAAATTTCTAAAACCTCATTTTTGTTCTATTTGACCCATCAATAGGACCCTAGCAGATAATACCACACCAAAGAAAAGTGGACCTGGGAGTAATGGCAATGGAAGGTGTACTCCACACTTCCCAGAACTCCAAAATTGGAATCCCACCACTCGATACAATTTAGCGTCCTATCCAGGACACCAAGACCCTCAGTCACTGTCTTCTAGCTCATATATTATAAAAGAATATTGGGAGTTTGATATAAGAGCAATACGGTCGGGACAATCATATAGGTGCTAGGGCTGGAAATGACTAGTCGATTGGTCGGAGGGGGTCTCTCCGATCGCGCATCTAGCCAAAATAAAGGTCAAAGTGGAGTATGACTGCTAAGCCACCAGGATTCTGTCCTTAAGCATCACCACCTAATGTCACCACCCACGACCAACAGGTGGCCCTATTAGGAGGTCTTACACATTTTCAGAGGAGCAGTTAGAATATTCTACTGCCCCAGGCGAAAGAGTAGAATTACTTTTAGAGCGCGCTTCGTATCAAAATGGAAAGACGAATAACTTATAGCTTGATCATAATGCATCACAACGTACACACATGTAAATTGAATGAGCAGTTACTAACATCAAAAAAACTATTAATTCTATTTCAGAGAAATACATGTAAAGCTGTTTAAAAACAAAATTTCTTAATTTTGTTTATTAAAATTTCTTCTTCTTTTAAAACAAAAACGTTAATTTTATCTTAGAGAAATATATGTAAAGCTGTTACTAACAAAAAACAAAAAACAAAAACAAGACGAAAAAAAAAAACAACAAACAAATACACGCCCCCCAAAAAAACAAAACAAAAAACAAACAAACTGTGAACTACAAAGAAGAAGCCAAAAAAAAAAAAAAATCAGACATAAAAAAAGTGTGGTTGCCAGAAGCCAACAACCATGAAATGATGACGTAAGATCTTCCTGTCTCGTCGTCGTCGTCGTAGTCATTATGGTGTCAACTGCAAGGAGTGCAGAAATAGTCAGGGAATAATATTGTCAAGAGTGCTGGAAAACATATAAGCCGAAGAGTAAAACTTGCTGTTAAAGGAACAGTGTGTGACATGACAAAGAGAGTATGATATAATATATATTATTATACTAAACCTGAGCGAATCAATGCTTATCTCCTAAATACTTTTTTACTGTTTAGTTTAATGACACGAAAGTTATACTAAATTGTTCCTTGGTATTAGGATTCAGTTATGTTTGAAAAAAAAAAAAATTTTAATATAGTCGAATTAGTCGTAATTTGCAATTGAATAAAAACTGACCCATCTCTTGCTTAACATTCTGCCTATCACTTTCCTCCTCTCTATGTATATCTTGATTAACTCCTCGTTATATATGTTAGTTTCTTGGTGATGGGAGAGAGAGAGAGAGAGAGAGAGAGAGAGAGAGAGAGAGAGAGAGAGAGAGAGAGAGAGAGATCCAAATTAAATATCCAGAGCTCAATGAGTGACCAAACGGGTCAATTTTCTCTAACA
>CM042144.1:61019613-61054613 GCA_023376005.1 Doryteuthis pealeii | reverse complement strand
ATTTTGTCGAGTACAAAGTTCTTCACTTTCTAAAAACATTAATGTTCAAGTGGTCATTTTTTTGAATTAAGAATATAAGAATAAATATAAGATATTTAACCAAAAGAAGAAACTTAGAAAAAGAAGAAAAGAGTTCATTATATATATATATATATATATATATATATATATATATATATATATATATATATATATATATATATATATATATATATGTATATATATGCCCTCTCTCTCTCTCTTCTCTCTCTCTCTATATATATATATTTATATGTATATATACTAATCTAATATATATCTTCTATATTATACTATACTATAAATGTATATATATGAGAGAGAGAGAGAGAGAGAGAGAGAGAGAGAGAGAGAGAGAGAGAGAGAGAGAGAGAGAGAGAGAGAGAGAGAGATGAAGAATAACGACAGAGAAAAAGAGGAACTGAGAGAAGAAGAGGTTTCATTTTTAGTTGAGTAGAAAAACCAAAACACAACCCCCCCCCAAAAAAAACCAAACAAACAAACAAAAAACAACAACAAAAAAACATTTATCTTAACCAGTTAGTCATGGTAGCTTACCAGAGACAGAACGACTATTCAACAATTAATGCCATGAAGTTCCCGCTGTGAAGTGTATTAGAGATAATAACAACGTCAGCAGTACCAACACCATAACTATCACCACCAACAAGAGGAATAAATGCATTTATTTCAACTGAGAATTCCAACAAACTGTGAGAAACGGCTTTTTAAACATTATATTTCCCATTGAGAGTATATGCAATTCCATGAGCGCGAACCTATGAATTATAAAGAGTAAGATTATTCTCGTCTGACACAAGGCAACGAGAGACCGAGCTCTCTCAAGTGTAATTTGTCGTTAAGAATCTCCTTACTAATGTTCCACAGCAAAACTCTTATTATATTTACTAGCAAATATATGCACCCTCCGGATGCAAGTATTTAAGTTTTAATGTAATAAAATATTGTATTAAATTAGAAAGGCTAATGAAACTAAATAAGAATACAGATAAAAAGATTTGAAACAGAGGAGGGTATAATAAAAGATTTGAAACAGAGGGAGTATAATAAAAAATGTAACAACTGAAACTTACTCTTCCATCACTCTCGTCTTTCATTGTTATTTTTTCTAATTTAAGTATTTAGTTATAAGAGGAAGTAAAGAATAAAATTACAGTTATTTTATCTTGTTAATGGATTTCATTTAAGATTCATTGAAGAGATTTTAGCTTATATTCATTAAAATAAAACCAAACAGTAAGAAATCAATAATACTAAGCACATATTTATTAAATTCGATTTTTTAATATTAATATGCAAATTAGCCTACCCGTTTACACTATAAACCGCTATTTTGTTGTATATATAAATATAATTGCATGTTGTCAGTATGTAGACATAGTTAACAGTATTAATAATGTAAGACAATTTTATTAATAATTGAGGTTTAAATAAAAAATAAAATCATGGAGAATGTGATGTCAATAACTAAGAGAATTGTGACTTGAGTAGGAATATAGTTTCGGTTACAGACAGAAAAATACACAATCTCCATTATAATAAGATGTATAAAGCTTTGTGTAGTATGGTTAGAGGGCACAGTAAAGGAGCACTTAATAAGAATTGGACATAGTACATTATTAATAGTCATGGAAATAAGCTTGATAACCATTGTTTCACGGGAAGATGTTATTATAGGTATTGGTATGCCTTATCCATGTCTAGTTCAAGGATAGAGTAAAGGAGCACTCAATGAGAATCGAACATAATACATTATTAATAGTCATGGAAACAAGCTTGATAACCATTGTTTCACGGGAACGTGTTATTATAGGTATTGGTATGCCTTAGCCATGTCAGGCTCAAGGATAAAGTAAAGGAGCACTCAATGAGAATCGAGCATTGTATAACATTAATGGTCATCTAGAATAGTTTCATAACCGTTGTTCCTTGGAGGGGTGTTATCATAGTTATGGGTATACCTTAGCCATGTCTGGCTCAAGGATAGAATAGAGGGGTGCTCAATGAGAATCAAGCATTTTACAGCATTAATGGTTTGACAACCATTGTTCCACAATGATGTGTTATCATAGTTAATGATATACCTTAGCCGTGTCTGGCTCAAGGGTAGAGTAAAGGAGCACTGAATATGTATCGAATTCTGTACAGTATTAATAGTGAGGCGAGCCAGATTACTGCTGTTTCATAAGACTTAACATTGTCAGGATCAAGGACATAATAATAATAATAATAAAAACAGGCAATAAATGGAATAAGCGACCCGAGTTCAAATCTTGGACGAGGCTGTTTGCATTTCACTTCACGCTAATGCCCTAGAGAAAAGCATACAACCATAAGTTCTCTTTCCAATTATAAACAAGTAATAGAACAGAATCAGTTTGCCTTGGTAAGGCAACCAGTTTAGGAGAAGGAAACCTTGAATTTAAAGCAGCTGTATCCCGCTTAAAAATTGAAATCGTGTCACATCCTGTTCGTAGTAGAGGGGCTATGTAAATACATACTTAGTCATGTATGTCTACGAAAGGGCGTGTTTTCATTTCATCACGTCATTTTACAGTATATGAGTGATAGACCTTTGATCACGCTAGCCATGACCGTCTTTATTCAAGCGACTTGTTGAATATATTACGATATAATATCTTACCTGTGGCAGAACTCGAAGTTTCTGAATATAATCTGCATGTTAATTTATACGTATATAAAGGGCCGTTGGTGTGTATGTATGTATGTCCAGATGAAACTGCGAAAATAAAACAACTAACGACAAAGTAAATATACATCCAAATGAAAGTTCTTCCAAGATCAGTTGAAAATTCCAATTTCTAAGTTATGATCTATCTATCTATCTATCTATCTATCTATATGTCTCTCTCTCTCTCTCTCTCTCTCTCTGTCTCTGTCTCTGTCTCTCTGTCTCTCTCTCTCTCTCTATATATATATATATATAAAGGGCAGTTAGCGTGTATGTACGTATGTATGTCCAGATGAAACTACGAAAATAAAACAATTAATGACAAAGGAAATATATATACACAATAAATATCACCAGTTCTTGCTTTTAGTGCAAAAATTATGAAGATTTGATTAAAGATATTTAAAAATTAGAATATACATAGAAATTGCATTGATATTCTACTTAAAAATGTCCAGCATTTATAAATCTCAAAAGTAAACTAATCAATACACCAGGGTTCTTTTGCCTCCCACTCTACCCAGGCGATGCTGGGTAGACGCTTCGATTATATTATACATGTTAATTTTTTCAGTCGTGTACAGTATAATGATTAGCGACTTACTCGAGCATATCTAGAGGCGCTCTTATCGTAACAGATATCGTCTCAGGAAATGAAATCGGCGATCCGATTCCAAAATCCCGGAAGAGACTTATATGTTTCCGTTCGCGCTTATACTCTTGAGAAAGGTATGAATTCATCTGTTAATCCTCTTGCTATAGGTAAATAGTTGGCCAGACAGAGCTCTTTAGCATTGGTAAAGCAACCAGTTTCGAAGAGGGAAAACTCCGAATTCTAACCAGCTGTCTCATCTTGTCCGTGACGAAGGAATTGGATAAATATATACTTTAGAAAACACGGAGGCACGTGGTGTAATGGTTAAAGTAATAGGAAATTGACCCGTCGACCAAGTTCAAATCCTGGACGAGGCTGCCTTTTACATAGCGTTAACACTATTGGGAAAGGTATGCATACTACTCTCCCTCCAGTTATGAGTAAATATTAGGGAAGACTGGGCTCTTTAACCATTGCTTGGTTAACAGCCTAGATGAAGGAGAACTCTGAATACAAACCTATTAAATTCCGCTTAACCTTGTGTCACACCTCTCTTGTGCGGAGGGGTTGGTAATATATATATATATATATATATATATATATATATATATATATATATGCACTTTAGAACATGCAGTACATTGTAGATACTTGGAAGTAGGTACTTGTGTAATGTTTATCATCGTAAGAAATGGACACGACGACCCGAGTTCAAATCCTGAATGAGGCTGGTTGATTTTCATATAGCGCTAATATCTTTGAGAAAGGTACGACTCCAACTATTCTCACTCAAGCTATGGATAAAATAGTAGGATATACTGAGCTCTTTATCGTTGGGATGTGTAGCGAGATCAAACAGCAAAACCAACAAACCTTTGATGAGCCAGTAACGGTCCGTCAGTCGAAGAGACAGCGAGTGGCATGTTGTGTATGTGGGCGGGAGCAGAGAAGATGAAATGTGACGAGTTCGAGGCGGGCACGAGATGAGTTGTGAAGGAGGTGAAACCGTGAGTGTCCTTGAGACCGCGATTTGTAGGTTGCGAGTCTCGTGGCTGGCGAGACGAGAGTTGTGACGTGTGAAAATCTCGGCCAGATCTAGTATAAAAGAAGACGTTTGGACAGAGTGGAAAAAACGGCGGTAGAGTGTGAACACGACAAGATTAGTTTGTCAGAATTCGTCTTCTCAAGTTTGTCAAAAGTAAAGTTGCCTGTGATACGTGTTTCTTGTAGAATACAGAGGTGAAGATTGAACGTTGGCATCAGATCAAAAGGCCACGTGTTACGTTGTCTTTGGCAGAATCAGTATGGCAACAGGTTTAGGAGAAGGAAAATTCTTTAAAATTCACCTTGTGCCACATTCTCCCCCCGCTAAAGGGTTGGTAAATACATACATCCGTTCTCGTGTAATTGAATATTCGATGGAAAGTCGTGATGAGGAAAAAATAAAAAATAATGCTTTTTGAAAACAAAAAGCCCCCCAAAACCCAAAACATGAAAGTTGATTTTAAGTTTTATTCTAATGTCACGTCATTTAATTTTTATGACGTTCAAAGAGATTAAAACAATGATAACATCTGTGATGTGTCGTTTATCGTAAAGAATATACAAATGAGAAAACGATGAAGGAACAGGAAGAAGATAAAAAAGGGAGTTAATAATATCAAGATGACAAAGTGTGAAAGAGAATGAAAACAGTGGGTTCTGTAATAAAAAAGAAGAAGAAGAAGAAGAAGAAGAAGAGGGGGAGGGGGAGACGTAAAGGAAATGATAGAAAAGAGGAAAAGGGAAAGGCGAGGGTAATATAAATAGGAGGGGGAAGGTGTGGGTTCGGTAATAAAGATGTAACGATTAAGAGTAAGAGGAGGAGGAGAAGACGCAAAGGAAATGACTGGAAAGGAGAAGTCAATAAAAATAGGAGGAGGAAAAAAAGAAGAGAAGAAGAAGAAGAAGAAGAAGAAGAAGAAAGAGTAGGAAGAAAAGTACTAAAGGAGAAAGAGGATAGAAAGTAAGAAGGTAGGAGGAGAAGAAGAGAAAGAGAAGAGGGAGAAGAGAAAGAACAATGAGTAGGACAACGAAAAAGAAAAGGTTGAGGTATATAGAGGAAGAAGACGAAGAGAAGGAAAACAAGAAGTAGAGGGGGAGGAAAATGAGGATAGAAGAATAAAAAGAAAAGAAGGAAGAAGTATAGCAGATGATTAGGAGGAAGAGGGATAAGAGCAGGGGGAAGGGGAGGAGGATACGAATAATAATAATAATAATAATAATAATAATAATAATAATAATAATAATAAGACGGATCACCCTATCCCAGCCAGGAAACCAGACCTAGTATTGATTAACAAAAACAAGTGGACTTTGCGGTTCCAGCAGATCACAGGGTGAAGCTGAAGGAAAAGATGGATAAATACCTGGACCTTACCAGAGAATTAAAAAAGCTGTGGAATATTATAGAGAAAGTGATACCAATTGTAGTTGGTGCACTTGGAACGGTCCGAATAAAATTGGAAAAAAGACTGGAGGATCTGGAAATCGGAGGAAGAATTGAGACAATCCGGACTACTGCACTGCTACAATCGGCTAGAATACTCAGAAGAATCCTGGAGACCCGAGGAGACTTGTGGTCACTCAAACTTCAGTGAAATACCATCAGCTGACGCTGATGTGAAAAACTCAAAAGGAATAATAATAATAATAATAATAATAATAATAATAATAATAATAATAATAATAATAATAATAAGAAGAAGAAGAAGAAGAAGAAGAAGAAGAAGCAGAAGAAAAAATAATCCTGGAGACCTAAGGAGACATGCTGTCACTCAGCCTCCAGTGAACCACCGACTACGGCAGGTGTGAAAACATAATAATAATAATAATAATAATAATAATAATAATAATAATAATGGAATTGTGCACGAAATTAAATCTTCACCATACAACTAAATGGTATATGCACAAGCCTGAGTCTGTCCTGGAGAATGAAGCGCATAAAATTCCCTGGTACTTCGAGGTACAAACGGATCACCTAATCCCGGCCAGGTGACCAGACCTAATATTGATTGACAAGAAGAAGAGAACCTGTCATCTCGTGGATTTTACCGTCCCGGCAGACCACGAAATGCAAGAGAGCGAAAAGATAGACAAATACTTGAACCTTGACAGAGAACTGAGTAGCTGTGGAACATGAAGGTGAAGGTCATACCAATTGTAATTGGTGCCCTTGGAACAATCCCCAAAGCTCTGGAAAAGAATTTGGGTGAATTGGAAATCAGAGGAAGAATCGAGACCACCCAAACTACAGCACAGTTAAGATCGGCTAGAATAATCATAATAGTCCTGAGGACCTGAGGAGACTTGCTGTCACTCAGCCTCAAGTGAATCACCAGCTACGGGAGGTGTGAAAACATAATAATAATAATAATAATAATAATAATAATAATAATAATAATAATATCTCTTCGATGATGTACGACAATTGGTGAGTGAAGGAAAGGAGAAAGATTAAAAAGAAAGAGGGAGAAAGTGAAAAAATATAATTGTTGTAATTTGTTTTTTGAGTTTTAAGAAACCGGAAGTATCAGTTTCGTCCTGGTGTAAGAAAAAATGGAAATACTGATTCCGCCATTATTATTTGTCAATAAAAAAAGGTGGTAGAAGTCTAAGGCGCTGATATCTGACTGGAATTACAGTGACCCCACAGAGAAATTGTGACAATTATAATAAAAGAATTAGAAAGTGGATAAATGGTACAAGAAAAACAAAAATACTTCCAATTTGACATTCAAACAAGTCAATTGCTATTGGTCTGACTGTTTGAGATATAGCTTAATAATTTGTATTATTTAGATTTATCGGATTGTTGTCCTCATCTTTATTGTTATATACACAACGTTTCAGCCGATGTCCCTTCCGACCATCTTCAAGTGTTTCTTGTTGAACTCAAGAACCTTCTCATTGTTAACGGAATGAGAAGTCTACCTTGGTGTTGAATAAATGGTTCGGTTCCAAGTTCCTTAAAGTCTCCTGGTTATAACTTGAGTTTGATAAGATGGTTCCTGATTTCGAAGGGAAAAGTTCCCTAGTTCAAGAATGTTACAGAGGCTCTTGAACCTTGGTATGGAAAACAATTGAGAAGGCAAACCCAAAATTCAGAATTGTTAAACACTGCATAAAAATTGACCTTGTTTCACATTCTGATCTTGCAGAGAGGTTGGGTAAATACATACATTTGATTAATTTCACAAACAGTAAAAATCTTATTAAACTTTAGAGACATTTCTACGATTTCTCTAATATTGGGAAAAAGTATGTAAGCTGGAAGCTAAAATTTTGTAGAAAACTGATTAAAAAAAAAAGAAAAGAAAACGGCTGAGCAAAAATAGGTATGGATCAAATAAATTGAAAAAAAAAGACTTAAAAAGTCCCAAACAAACAAAGTTGCAGTTGCGACATGAGCAAAATAATGAATTTGACCTTTGTTCCCTTGTGCGCATCTGGTTGGTGTAATGGATTGCAGAGGATAAGTATTCACAGTCATTGCAATAAACTTCTAATCAGAGCAATAAAATGCAAAAGAAACCGCAGTTGTTGATAGCAAATCTATGACAGAGGCAGCTGGCTTGGTAAACTAGAATTTCGACCCAGGGGTCATCAACTGCAACCCCAACTTACTGATCGTTCGAAATACACCTTCAAGACCAGAGAGAAATATTTGCAGGTGAATCATTAAGTTTGTAATCCCCCGATATCTAATATGCTCTATAGTTAATATATTTAATATATATAGATTTAATATGGTCTTAATTCAATGTTGAATATTAATCAAATTGATATAACATTATATAATTACTCGCGGGAGAATCCGGTTCAGAATCCGGTTCAGACCGGACTAATGAATTTTATGAACACCAGTGAGTGAGAGAGAAAGGGGGTTGGAGGAAAATGATTTAACCAATTAATTATCCAATTAAAATACTAAATGCAAAGAATTTGCCTATAACAATGTTCGTTTATTTTAAGATGTTTTTTTGTTTTCATTTAAAATATTATTAAAAATAAGTAACCGCAAACTTTTCAGGTTAAATCCGACATGCCACCCCGCCGAAAAAAAAAATACTAAACATCAAGGAATTAACCGAATTTAATGACATTTTCAGTGTTGATACATTAATGAATAAAAGATATAATGCACGAGTTATTTTATTTAAAAACCTTTACATTTTTCAGGTCAATTAACTTTGAACCACGTATGTTTGTGAATCTGTGTTACGGCTGTGTTATTGTTACAGATAACAATAAAGGTGAGGACGAATAATCCAAATAATACTAATTGAAAATATAGTTAATATTATAATCAGATTTACAAATCAATCAAATTTCAGCATTAAATAACCCACAAGGAGTTGATATGCCGTTAAACCAATAAAGCAAAGAAAAGCAAACCGAACCAAGCCTTTTCTCTTTCTACTTTTCTTTTTCTCTCTTTTCTTTTTCTCTCCCTTTCCACTTCTGTTTCTCCCTGTCTTATTCTCCTCATTTTTAGCCCCTTCTCTTCATTATTTCTTTCTGTTCTTCTCTATTTTTCTCTTTTCCTCGTTTCCCCTCTGTTACAATCAAATATTTACAAATGAATCCCATGTAACCATTAAATAACCCATAAGGAGTTGATATGCCGTTAAACAAAAACACCAAACAAAACCAAACAAAATCTTTTTCTTTATATTTTCTCTTTCTTTCATTCTATCTTCTCTCATCTCACTCTCTCTATCCTCTCTTCTTTCTCTATGTCTTCTCCTCCTCTATTTCTAGCTCTTATCCTCTCTTCAATTTCTCTCTCTTTTCTATTACAATCAAACATTTACAAATGAATCATATTTCGTCATTAAATAAACCAAAATGAGTTGATATATCCTTAAGCAGATAAACCAAAACAAACAATCAAACCGTTGGTAGCATTGCCATAGTTCTGATTTGGCGCTACTTTGTCTTTCAAACTTATGTCCTTTGCCTTTTGTTATAGACTAAGCTCTCATTAGTATAAATCAGTAGAAATAGAGGAGGGAAGGGTAGAGTTAGTGAATATACAAAATATTTTAACATTTTTATACAATTCCTGATAATATTTAACTCGCGCGGCTCGAGGAATTTCCGCGAAACAAAACAAAAATCAAGAGGGGCTATTTTGGCCAGAAATGTTAATTTGATATTTAATTACATATAAATCCTATTGTTTTCTTTGCAATAGATTATAGAAAAATTAAAGTGACAAAAACACGACTGGGAAAAAAAGTTGGAAATGGGTTGGAAATACGCCGTTGGCGTTGGTTCGCTAAAACATACAGTAAGTTAGAGCAGAGGGCCTGCACGACATAATATCAAATTTACCAAAATATATCCCGTAATTCACAATTTCAATATTACAAATAAAATAAACATGAACTTTCTTTTTTTTTTCGATTCTATGTTGGGCATTTAAACGACGCAAAATTGGGTTGATTAAAATGGGACAAATACAAAATCTGCGTTTTAGTCACTCCAGATAATCTGTATCCACATTTTTGCATAGCATTTTTAACCAGAGTGTGTTGTAGAATGATAACGCACGGAAGATTTTGGAATAACTGTATTGATATATAGATTATAAAAATACAATAGGATTTCTAAGCATCGAATGACTATGGGGCCCCCAGAGGTGCAATAGAAATTGCAAAAAGGTTGAGAGCCATATCATTTGACATATCATTTCTTCGACCATTTTAAGTCCTTCAAATCGTTCGAGACATTCCCTTCTTAGTGATTTGGTGCTACATAGTCTTTCAAACTGTATGTAAATCATTTGTATTAAGAATAGTTACTTGAAGCTAAAATTGTTTACTAAAGATTATTGTTATTACTTACTTGAAACAATATATTTCTTCAAATCGCTGGCGTTAGACAAATACTTGAAACCATATAATTGTACAAATAGATGATATTATTAAATAGAAATAGTTGAATTAAATCCTATAATTGTGTGTAAGTCATTAGTATTATCTAGGAATAATTGACACTATAGAACTGTGTCCAAATTATTTGTATTAGATAGGAATACTTGAAACCACATAACTGAGCAAACAAATTATATCATTAAATAGGAATACTTACTTTACACTGAAAATTGTGAATAAATTATTAGTATTACCAATGAATACGTGGAACCATACAACTGTGTCCAAATTATTTAATAAGATAGGAATACTTGAAACCATATAACTGTGCAAACAAATTATATAATTAAATAGGAATAGTTACCTTAAATGATATAGTTGTGTATAATTTTTTTGTATTGTGGAACCATACAACTCTGTCCAAATTATTTGTATTAGATAGGAATACTTGAAACCATATAACTGTGCAAACAAATTATATCATTAAATAGGAATTGTTACTTTAAACTATATATTTGTATATAGATTATTAACATTACTTGGGAATACTTGGGAATACTTCAAACCACACATCTGAGTCCAATTTATTTGTATTAGAAAGGAATACTTGAAACCATATAACTGTGTGTAAATATATGATTAGGATTTAAAAACACAATTTAGAATAAAATCCAATGGAAATCCTTTCTATCAACATTTCAAATTCTTAAAAATATTCGAAGAATTGCTTCCTCTATGATTTGGCGCAACATAGTCTTGTGTTCTTTGACATTCATGGTAGACTAAGCTCTGATTAGTAGAAATCCGTAGAAATAGAGAAGGGGATGGGGAAGATGGGGGAAAGAGAAGCAAAATTAAAACGAAAAAAAGAAAAGAAGAAAAGAAAGAATCACCGTCATATGCAAGGAGTGGTTATTAAAAAAGGAAATCTCTTGCAATCTCCGTGAGAAAATTTATTGAAAGTAAAAAGATACCCAGGTGTTGATTCAACTATTAAGAAACATGATTTTAAACGATCACACACACACACACACATACGCACACATACACACATGCACACACACGCGCGTGCGCACACACACACACATATATATATATATATATATATATATATATGTATGCATGTATGTATGTGTATGAAGATAGATGAAACTTTAAAATTGAAGCGACGCAAGAAAATGTCTGACGAATTTTTTTTTTAAGTTAAAGAGAGATCAAATCAAATTAACCGATGTAATTGAATATATCCACGTGGGTGGGGGTGGTATCAGGGTGACGGGGATTTGATAAATAAGCAGGTCAGGTGTGAAGTACCTCACCCAGGTTACTTACATCACGCAACTTTGCACTCGGGTATAAGGGTTCTGTAAATCTCTCCGACGCCCACACGCCATCGACTGCCACCCACACCCCTCGTTAGCAGATAAGTTGGTCATTCATATTGGAAATCAAATGATTTTTCTCTCTTTCCTTTCTTTCTGTGTCCATCTCTTGTTCTTCTGTTGGTTTTAGGATTTCTCCCTTTTTTTTTGCTTTTCCTTTTAATGTTACTTCTACACATCTTCAATTTTTTTTATTCATTCATTCATTTATTCGTTCTTTCCTATCTTTCTTCGTTGCTTCTTTCTTTTCTTCTTTCTTTCATTTGTCCCTTTTTCCTTTCTTCACTCTTTTGTTTCTTCATTTTGGGTTGCTTTTATTTCTTTCTTTCTTTCTTTCTTCTTTCTATTTACAGTTTTTTTCTTCTTTCAGTCTACATTCTTTTCTTCCTGTCATAATTCTATTCATCTCAATTTCTTCGCTATTCGGCCCGCTTCCTACTTATTTCTTTCTTTCTTTCTTTCTTTCTTTCAATTCTTTCTTTCTCTCTTTTTTTCTTTCTTTCTTTCCCCTTAGTTTCTTCGTTTTTACTTGTTTTTTTGTATGCTTGTTTTCTTTCTTTATTTCCTTCTTTCTTTCCCCATCATTTATTCGGTTTTGTTCGTTTAATTTTCTTTTTTTCTTTCATTTTTCCTTCTTTACTTTATTCGTCCCTTTGTTTCTTCGTTTTTGCTTGATTCTTTGTTTGTTTTCTTTTTTCTTTCTTTTTTTCGTTTGTCCATTGCCTTCTTTCATCAACACTTTTTTCTTCTTTCCTTTTATCTCCCTTTTCTTTATTCTCTCTTAGCCAGCCTCATTCCTTTCCTCCTACATCTTATTTCATTTTTCTTTCCTTCTTTTTCTTTTTCTTTTTCTTTATAACTTTCCCTTCTTTCAGCCTACTTTCTTTTCTTCCTGTCATTATTCTCTTCATCTCTTTGTCATTCCTTCCGCTTCCTACATTTTTCTTTCTTTCTTTCTTTTTTCTTTTTTCTTTCTTTCATTTGTCCTTCTTTGCTTTATTCCCCCTTCGTTTCTTCGTTTTTGCTTGATTCTTTCTTTCTTTCTTTCTTTCTTTCTTCCTTTCTTTCTTTCTTTCTTTCTCCATTAGTTTCTCTCTTTTTACATTATTTATTTCTACCCATCTTTTTCCTACTTTCTTTTTTCCTTTCTTTATTTTCTTGTTCTCTTTTTTTCTTTCATGTGTAAATATGTTAATATATTGGTCCATCTACGACTACTGCGTGTACATGTATGTGCGTCCACACGCACACATATATATGCACATATATACATGCGGCGCTGTATCCACACACACATGCATACGCGCACAAATGTTTTCTGTGTAGATTTTGTGATATACTTTGATATTATTATTTTACTAAATGCTCATGTATGAGGTCTATACATGTTGATACGGAATTTCAACACACTAACGTAAAATTCTTTTTGACCATACTTTTTCTATTTGTTCGATTCCTGAAAATATTTCTTTTTCTGCCTGAGGATAGCCGTGTAAAGACGTGCATGAAGCCTAGGGTCGCAGATAAACATCTATATAATTAAACATATATAAAGAAACTAATATATAATATATATATTACCGGCAGTAAAATATCGAATTAATCACAATATCGACGGTCGATACAAATATTAACCGAATAAGTCAGTGTTATAAAGAATAGAAAGTGCTCAAAACGTTAGTAGAGCGGATTTAGTATTAAGGTGTATATAGAAATAACCTACTCGAGTTTCAGCATAAAGGATCTTCAGGGTTAATTGTAATTAATTAATCGACAAGTAATGAATTAATCAATTGAGTAGGTCATTTCTATATACACTTTAATACGAAACTAATATATATATATATATATATATATATATATATATATATTATATATATGTATAAGTAGTAAAGTAAATTCATCGGGGTCGGTATTGGCCAGACAGCGTGGGAGTTTATCCCCTTTTCACTAGCGCTAGACCAAGGATATTGATTTTGCGTCTGAAGTGGAGCGCCATCCCTACAATCAGCTCCTTACTTTACCGCACAGGTCCCTGTGCTACTCATACACTGAGTTGGCGAGGGCCGGTATCGAACTAGGAACCTTGTGGTTTCTAGCCGAACGCTCTACCGGCTGAACTAACCCGGCCATATATATATATATTATATATATATATATATATATATATATATATATATATATATTATATATAGAGAGAGAGAGAGAGAGAGAGAGAGAGAGAGAGAGAGAGAGACACACACACACATATATATATATATAAGTATAGAGACAGAGACAGGGAGACAGAGAAAGACAGACAAGCAGACATACAGAGTAGATAAGATGATGATGATGAGGGTTCTTACTCGTTAACTTCTGCTTACTGCTTCAAAGTTGGCTTCCATTTTCTCTGCTGCCTTCTTTTCATGGCTTTCTGTTAAGGCGTGTTTCTTCTTTCTTGTTGGGGTTGGTCATTTCTTGTTTTTAATAAACAATTAACAAGACTTGTTTTTTTCTGTTAAAGCTTTATTTCACAACCCAGCCCATATTGATTCCGCCGCGGGGAGAGTTGCAATCCCTCAGAGCCGACAATAGCCTCCGCGCTACTCGAATGTCTGTTAGCATCTAAAGCTAAAGCTATCTCACGCATAAACGTGTCTACCGGAAGGTGAAGTCGGGTCATCATCATACCAATCATAACCCCAACGCATATGGAAAATTCATCAGCTCCGATTTTAAATCTAACATATCTAATTCAAATATTCTAACTACAGGTATGTACATAAATAATAAGCTGCTTATGAAATTATGTAACGAGAGTACGTTACAACATAGGCCTCAATGGTGTCGAGGACTTTAAATATGAACATATTTTCCGTCACCCATGTCCCGCTTCGCGCAGATCCATTATTACTGAATAGTGAGTTGAATCATCGCTGGATATACCATACTTACGGCCTTGTGTCACATTCTACATGTGGTGCTTACCACGTATGTATCTTGGACTAACAGTCTACGACACCATCGAGGTCGTTTTTTTTAACACAAGGCTTTCATATTATTGGGCGATAAATATAGCTTTGGAAAATAGACGGAAAGAAAACTATATTTTATGAGTAAAAGAAAGATTTCAATGAGCTCTATTCAACTATATAATGGATTTAAGCTAGCAGTAATCACTTACTGAGTAAAACCGAAATTAGGCCTCATTTGTGACGCGGACAGTAAAGAGATAGAGGGAGGCTATTTCTTCATATATCTTCAGACCACGTATTATTGAGTCGATATTCGCAGGGTAGATGATAAATATGAATGAATAATTAATACGAATAAAAGTTTAATTACGAGATGGTTACAGCCTCCGCCTTCATCTTAATCCGAGTTAGCGTTAAGATTAAATTTAACCCGAACTCTCACCCGGTGTAACTGCAGATAACTGATAATGAACTTTCAGATAACAATTACGTGTTGCCTACAAACAACGAAGAGACGGCATTTTACGTATTTAACTTTTTATAAATGCCAGTTCCTTCCATTTTTTTTTATTTCTCTACTTTTTTGCTTTAATTTCTTTCTTTCTTCTCTCAATGTTAGTCCAGGTTAAAATCGCGGTAAGGATAACCCAATCTATGTTCATATTTACATTTCGCGACACCATTGAGAACTATTTTGTGTCTTATTAAGAAAATATCAATTTTTATTTTGTGCATCATTCCATTATTCATTCTATATCATTCTGCTTTCTACCATTTATTTGTCTCTACCTGTGGGACAATCCCTGTGGCTAACTTGCTGGGCTGCGACATCGTAGTAAGCAAGTTCAAAACCCAGTCATACTATTAAGTTCACTTTCGGACTAATACCCTTCAAAAAGTATCCAGATTTTTTCTACTTTTGGACACACCTTATATTCTGAAAAAAAAAGTTCCATTCATTAATTTTTTCAGAATACAAGGTGTGTCAAAAAGTACCAAGTTTAAAGCTGTATTTAACAAGATAGAAATGACGAATGAATGAAACGTTATTTTTTTCCGAATACAAGGTGTGTCAAATAGTACAAAAATCTCCATACTTTTTTGACACACATTGTATATAAAAAAAATTGTCATTAACTAACCCACAACGGCTGATATGCAACCCCCTAAAAAAAACAAAAAACAAAACAAAAAACAAACAAACAAACAAAAAAACAATCAGTCATTTGAATTTTAAACTAAAATGAAAAAATCAAATTTTCAGCCTCGATACTTTTTGATCTTGATTTTCATAATTGTCATGTCTTAATACTGATAAAATAGCTTTGAGGTAAGATCAGATCTTGGTTTTATTGATTGCATGCAAAACAAATTAATCCCTTCATTCCTTTTTCGCAGCACTTAAAATCTTTTGATATCGAGAATTAAAAAGAAAATCAGAAACGTTGTTGATCTTTTGGGGGTGGATGTTAAAGTCATCTCAAGAAGCCATCTGAGAAGAATATTTGCGTTGGCGGGTTTGGTTTAGTTTGTTGTATTTTACGGCATGTCACCACTTGTTGGGTTATTTTATTTATGCCGAAGACGTTTTGTTCTATTCAGACTTGATGGATATTCAAAATTCTTTTTTGACTCAATTTTTTAACACATTTTTAAAACTCATTTTTTTCTATTTAACTCATAGATGGGACACTAACACGTACTACCACTCCATTGTAATTATTTCTGCTTAATAGTAGTCATTTGTTTGCTGACACTTTAAATATACACTCCTTACTACATTTGGGGCACAGGAGGGCGTCGTCAGTGATGTAGTTTTCTGGGGTCATTGGAGAGTTTCGGGTCTTTTAACATCATTTTCCCCTTGTCATGCCGACCCTATCAGAGAAGATCAGTCTCTGATACTCTAACGTTATAACTCTTGAAGTCAATGACTGTTATTATTTTTAGACGAGTGTAGACCACTGTTCCTTTCTAATACAAATAATTTGTACACAGACTTTTGGTTTTAAGTATTCCTATGTAATACTAATAATTGTATGGGTTCAAGTATTTATTTTCTTTAATAATAATCATGCGTTTTCACGCAGTTATATGGTTCCATGTAAGTATTTTTTATTTAATAATTGTCATTTGTTATTATATTTTTACATATTGAACTATTTTTCAATAGCTCTTAAGTAGACATATCAAACGTTTTAATAATTGAATTATCATACTGTGGCATATCCACAGTTCCTTCTAGATCAAGGGTCACCGAACTACGGCCCGCGGACCGGATCCGCCCCGCGAAGGCATTTTATTAGGACCGCAGACGGTACTTGAATTTGTTTTTAAAAACGTACGGAACGCGAAACGTTCTGATACCTTTTAAATTTAAATATCTTTGATGATATTTTGAAAATAAATATGTTGGTTAAATTTGTTTTTGTGCATCTTACACCACTCATCCATATATATAACATGGAAAGATAACTTTTGTTTTACATCTTTTTCTCAGAGCTTTCGTTCTAGCAAGCAAGTATTGAACGCAATAATAATGTGGCCCACGCTCGTTATTTTTTCAATTATCCGGCTCACTGTGAAAAAAGTTTTGTGATCCCTGTTGTAGATAATTAAATAACCGTTACATAATCAGCTAAGATTTCCCTAACATTGTGAAAAAGATGGTGCCGTGAACTATTATATCAAACTAGTATAGCGGTCGGAGAACATCCTTACCAAAAAGATGGGCGTTTTTATATTGATTTATCAAACCTTATGCAGATGGAAAATATTACGATAATAACATTCTCCCAAAAATCACCTGACATTCTTTCACAAACACAGCGGTCAAGAATCAACATTTCTACTCGGCAAAAGTTCAGACTAATTTTAGACAAGAATAATGGAGTAAATATCAAGAGAGAGAGAGAGAGAGAGAGAGAGAGAGAGAGAGAGAGAGAGAGAGAGAGAGAGAGAAGAGAGAGAGAGTGTGTGTGTGCAAGAGAATGAGAAAATAAGAATGATATATATATATATATATATATATATATAGAGAGAGAGAGAGAGAGAGAGTGTGTGTGTGTGAACAAGAATGAGAAACTAAGAGTGAGATAGATAGATAGATAGATAGAGAGAGAGAGAGAGAGAGAGAGAGAGAGAGAGAGAGAGAGAGAAGAGAGAGAGAGAATGAGAGTGAGAAAAGAGAGATGAGAGAAGAAGAGAGAGAGATGAGAGAGAAGAATGAGAGAGAGAGAGAGAGAGAGAGAGAGAGAGAGAGAGAGAGAGAGAGAGAGAGAGAGAGAGAGAGAGAGAGAGTGTGTGTGTGAAAGAGAGAACAACTAAGACAGCGAGACAGACAAAGAGAATAAAAATGAAAGTGAGAGGGCAGAAGAAAAAGATTGAAAGTAATAGAGGAACTAAGCGTGAGAGTGAAACAGAAAAGAGAGTACAAATGAGAGAGAGAGAGAGAGAGAGAGAGAGAGAGAGAGAGAGAGAGAGAGAGAGAGAGAGAGAGGGGGAGACAGACAGACAGACAGACAGACAGACAGACGCTCTAAGCCAGTATCTAAAACAGCACCTGTAACAATAACCAACTGATGGAATAGAACATTTATCAGCCGACTCGACATGTAACAGTAGGCCTAGAGGTGGAAATGGCTTGACGGTCAACAGCAGAGAGAATGGAAGCGGTCAACCGAATTTGAAATACAGCTGAGCCTGTCTATGTGTACTTCAATACACTTCTTTGGTTAGATAGATTGGTGAAAGAAGTCGAAAAAGAAAATATTTTTCTCCTGACGATGACCATAGACCGAAACTTCTTGGGAAAAATAAAACATAAATAACATAAAAGAAATAGTGATCACTTTTTACATCTTTTCTGTCTGTCTATCTGTCTCCACCCCCTCTCTGTCTGCCTGTCCGTCTCTTCTCTTTAGAAAAATCCTTTCTATTTATTTTAGTTTTCAAAACGATGTATATTTGACAATTAGTTTTTTCACCGAGTCGGGATACCCCCCCCCACATTTATTTCAGAGTGCTCAATACGTAATAAATAACATAAAAGGAATAGTGATCACTTTTTACATCTTTTCTGTCTGTCTATCTGTCTCCACCCCCTCTCTGTCTGTCTGTCCGTCTCTTCTCTTTAGAAAAATCCTTTCTATTTATTTTAGTTTTCAAAACGATGTATATTTGACAATTAGTTTTTTCACCGAGTCGGGATACCCCCCCCCACATTTATTTCAGAGTGCTCAATACGTAATAATAAGTATTGATTTAATAATAATAATCGTGAATAAATTATGGGTCTACCGCGTGCCAATTATTTGTATTAGATAGGAATACTTGATGTCATATAACTGTGTGAAAAGATTCTAAAAATATACTACACAAAAATGTAAATATATATGTACAATGAACGCGATTCCTTAACCTGTAGGCATAAATAAACCAAGAACCGGTTGATATGCTGGAAAAATCAATGAATAAAAAATTTGAAGCACCCAGTAAAGATCGATCTCACTACACAGTATCTGCTCTACTCACTAACCACTGCACCATGAGAGAGTGTTATATTTAGTAAGATGATGTTACAGACTCTTTCTGTTTTGCTTTAACTCTCCTCTCTTTTTCTATTTTGTCCTGTTTTATTTCCCCTCCCTTTCCGTTGACATCAATACCATTTATAAACTTTAACGCATTCTGTCGAATTCAATAGCACACCGAAATCGCGGGCTGTCAGTGACCTTTTTTTCTTTCTTTTGTTCTTTTCTTTCTCTCTTTTTTTTTTCTAAAGTATTGGGGTAACATTCGTAAGTACAGGTGTACGTAAACGCTTACTGTTTCTTTTTTAAACAATAGCTTATCAAGAAAAAACACCGTGTCATTCATTTCCCCCCAGTTTTGTTGAAGTTTAATTCGGGGAGTGGTTGTTAAAAAATATGAAACTTTGGCCATACCTAGTGTATTATGTTTTAACAAATTCTGAAAATAAAGTTTGGTGCTATAGATTAAAAAAAAAACTTAACTGTTAGTCATTTACAAAGTTAGAAAGGCCAGAATCAAACTTACTCACAACGGTCTGCTATTGGTTTGGTTTGGTTTGTTTTACGGCATATCAACCCCAGTGGGTCATTTAATGCCAATAAAGTTTTGAAATAAATCAATTCTTAATGGATAACACAACTTTTTTATAAATACATTCTTCTATTCAACCCATAGATGGGACCCCAATAGGTACTACCACTCCGGGTCAGAGTGGACCAGGGAGCAATGGTGATGAAGGGGTGCTCCACATTCCACAAACCCCCAAAACTGGAACCTAAACATCAGATAGAGTTTAATGTCATTCCCAGGACATGTAGACCCGCAGCCACCGCCTTCTAGCACCCATATGATAAAAAGGGGTTGGTGCTTGCCATAAGGGCAACAGGGTTGGGAGATCTGCTATTGGGCTATCTTATTAACTCTTACATGGCATTATAATGAAAACAGAAATTCGTCGGGTCTGACAGAGCCGGATCTCTCCATTGAAAAAGACGTTCACCCAACTGTCATAGTCCCCTGACCAAATCATTCCGCCTGCAACGATTTTCCCAGCGGTCCTCCGCCAAAGCTCACTCGTCTCTTATTCGTCACACGTCTGTGTTTTCGTCAGCAAGATCAAAACGCTAGTGTCTCGGTATGGGAAGGCAGGTCTTAAATATTGATTAACTGCCCTGATTAAGATCTTACATCTGGGTCAATCGCACCTAGCACTGCCATCGCAGTGTAGGCATTTGCATACGCGCCATCGAGCCACGACTCACAATCTGTCAGGCTAAACTAATCAATCTGATTTCATAATAGGAGTATTGCATAGGCGCCAAAGTCGAGTTGTTCAGAAACAACATACGCAAGTTGTATAGTCAAAAAGGGGTTGTTTATTCCTTTCTATGCTCGGGGGTTCT
This sequence comes from Doryteuthis pealeii, assembly GCA_023376005.1. NCBI lineage: Eukaryota > Metazoa > Mollusca > Cephalopoda > Myopsida > Loliginidae > Doryteuthis > Doryteuthis pealeii. Next base: position 61,034,089 of record CM042144.1, on the reverse strand, counting down.
TTTTCAAAGAGAAGGAGAGAGTGAGGGCAAAGTCAAACTATTCTATCGTAAATCACGTTCATGCGCGCTGTTCGTTGCGGAGCCTCCAACAAACGTGTCCCACCCTCCTTGGGTCTGGCGAAAAAAAAGACCGAATTTTCTTTACTTCCATTTGTCGTCCCAGAAGTGGGAGGGTCACATACACTTCCACTCCTCCGCAGAAAGTGGCACTTTCGATTTTATTTTTAACTGTAGTTCCAGGTGATTGGAGGGGTCTTCACCGACCACCAGTTAGTAAGGGCCAAAGTGGACTGTTGCATAGCATGGAATACTCAGGCACCATTATTCCGTCCTAAGCATCATGGATTCATGGGTCTCACCCAAGCAAACAGGTGGCACCATAAGTTTTTTTCTACCCCTTTGCTGAAGTGCAATCGGTGTATTATACACCTGCACCGACAGGGCAGTACAGAATCTTACACGAAGAGAATATCTGAGTAGGAGGTTAAGTAAACAAACAAATGTGTTTATTTTTATATGGCTTTAAGCCGACAATTTTTGGAAGATATGTGCTTAATTGAAGTCATACCTAATTTTTGAAAATTAATTAGTTAATAATTAATGAATTTAGGCGGGCATATATGTTCAAATGTAAGGCTAAACAAATCGAGAAAATGTCAATCCCTGAATGTACGTTTCGACCTATCAGGTCTCATCAGCGAGGTTATAGACATGGGAGACTGCTCCGTGTGTGATTCGAAACCTCGACTGTCAAGCTACATAGCCTAGGCAAATGCAACTAAGCAGGCTTAATATGGAGCAAAATTTTATTCATCAGAAATTGAATGAGACATATTTGAAGTATATAACCAAACCGTTCGCAACGGGTAGGATGTGATACAAGGTGACAAAACGTGTGTGTATGACCCGATTTTTTTTTTGGGGGGGGGGGTTGCTCACCATGTATTCGCGATTGAATTAAGGGTGGAGATTGTGTTAAAAAGTAATTATTTGTGTCATGAGGATTATTCCATAGTGAGAGGTCGATGTGCCTAGTACCAGTATGTGGACGGACAGAGCAAAATAGTAAAATCCATGTTTTTGCTTGGTCTAATGAGGCTGCTTTTTGCAGTTGAAATAAATTATTACACGAAGAAATATTTTTAAAAATCTTTCATTCAATATATATATATATATATATATATATATATTATATATATATATATATGTATGTATAATGGCTGATTGATTATTATCGGTGTTGTCAGGAAAGAATTTTCCACAGAGAGTGCTCAACTTTTTAGGCTACAAAACACTGGTAGTTTGGTTTTAACGTATCAGGATCTGAAATCCACTATAAGAGTGATATGTATAGGAATTTTTTTAAGTCGGGGGTAGGAAAATATAGTGCTCTATTTCAGTTGTAAGAGCTATATTCATTATTATTACAATTCCTTTCTACCAACTGAAAATATCCCTATACATATCACTCCTACACTGGATTTCAGGTCCTTATACGTCAAAACCAGACTTAACGCCGATACCAGTGTCTTCTAGCCCAGAAAATTGAACACTCTCTGGAGAAAATATTTTCCTAACAACACCGACAATAATGAATCAAGCATTAAACGTATAGATTATAATAATAATGAATATAGCTCTTACAACTGTAATCGAGCACTATCTTTTCCTTGCTCCAACTTAAAAAAAACTATATATATATATATATATATATATATATATATATATATATATATATATACAAGGATAACCCCAAAGGAAAGGTCTCCAAAATATTTAGAAATCAGAAAAACGTTTATTGTTTATGTTAATAATGTTTTCATGATTTAAAAGTTTAAACATATCTAAACGTATCTAAATTTCTACATAATCGCCATATATTTTGTATGCGTTGAGGTAGTTTTTGTATACCCGTATCATATCAAGTCACTGCAATATTTTTTAGTAAACGCTAAACCGCGTCATTGTTGCAAATTCCTTACACCAAGTTTAATCCTTTTAGCGTTCAAAAAGTGCACGAACCTCCCACTCTCTGATGGAGCTCTCGATTGACGCTACCGCCAACTTAACACTTGGCGGTTGTGTTACATAATCTATGCATAGATTATTGTCAACCCCCTGTATTTCTGAGGGGATAGCCCTTTTCATATCACAGGCGGGGCTTTCCATGGAATATTACAGAAAGCCCGCGAAATACGTGAAGTCATGTGGGACCTGGTTGGGTTCTCAGTTTCAGCTTGGACGTCAGGCAGATAAGATGTGTCTGCTTAGCTGGGACTCACTTGCATACGCGCGCTATGTTTAGTTACATGAAATGTTTAGTTAAGTAAATAAAAGCTTACGAAAATAACATGGTAACAAGACTGATCTAGAAGGAGAAATGAATTAAGTGCGACCGACCACCAAGACGAAGTCCAGACGCCAGAAGAGACGTAAGAAGAGACGCTGGGAGAAGAACATAAGATACCAAAGATGACAAGAATAATAGAAGTAAGAAAGTAAAAAGAAGAGTATACAACAGTTGCGTCAATTGGAAGCTCTTTCAGAAACGACCAATTGCCAAAGTTTAAAATAACAAACAACTGTTGAATCTGTAATTGCTACACAGAGAGATTTCCGTGCTAATTTCATGTTACGTCGGAATTTGGCTGTTCCAGACAAAAATCGATACTGTTATAGGTTGACAATTCTACAGGTGACTGTTTAAAATGTGGGAGGTATGATTTCCACATTATATGATGTGGAATTAAAAAACAAACTTTCGAGTCTTTAAGTCATCACTCGTCACAAGCGTCGTCGTTCGGATTAACAAGGGCAGCCAGTTCTCCCAGCCGAAAAGAATAATCTCACCCGCCGTGAAAATCCGCCTAGGTTTTTATGCCTCCACACCGGCCGAGCCACTCCAGAGAGGACGCTTACCACGAGTCACCACGCATAATCTGGCGGTTGTGAGTTCAATCTCTATAGTCTCGCGAGGTAACACACTTCACATCTCATTATATATAACAAAAATGTGTGCATTAAGACTGAGTTAAAAGTGCTCAATTCTTTTGTAGCAGAGCAGGTTTAAAACTTAAAATTTTCAAATCTGAATCCCGCGGTACATATTCCGTTACTCAGTGTAGCATGTGGAGAAAAGTAGACAAACACGGGATATTGTACTGGATGGATGTTCATTATAGGTTGTGATGTCGATGCTATAACGTTTTGGTCTATCAAACCTTCTTCAGGACACGGACTGAGTTCTTGTATTGAAGGATTTCGTTCTCTTACTGACGAGAGTCTTGTGGCCGTGATTGGAGAAGGTGTATTCAGCTGCTGTTGTAAATGCTTAGGATAGTAGTTGGAATTTTTATGAGGTGTTGCTGTGGTGCTGTTGTTTGTGGGGTCATGGAGTGGAATTCGGATGATTTGGGGTGAACGGAAAGTGTACTGCGGGATTATAATTTGAAAGGTTTTAACTTAATTTTGAATGGTTAGATTTTCAGAAAGCTTTACGTGATTTCTAAAAATTATATAATAGAAAACTTGCGTGAGGCAAAACATTCGCGCATGTCTATCGTATTTCAAATCTGTCACATTAGCCACCGCAGACGTCAGAACTTTGAATTCACGATAGACTTCCATTAGTGTAGGTTTTTCCCAGCTTTCGAAAATGACCTAAACCGAACAAATATCATTAACTCACGCCGACAGCAAGAATCCCAATGACACTTCCTCACCAACCGTCCCTATCTACCATTACTGCCGACAAGTCCCCTGCACAGCATCCAGTATCCGTACAGATTTGATGGATGTAAGTTTTTGCTGGTCGACCCTCAATGGCGTGTCAATGTGTAGGTGCCAATTGGATAACGTAACTTATGAGTACATCCTTGCTTCTCCAGCAGTGTACAGCATGTTATGTTCATCTGATCTGAGTGGTTTGTGTATTAGGAGGCAATTGACTGGACAGCTTCACTTTGGTGGGGTGGTGCTACCGGGATTTGTTCAAGACAGTATGCAGAATCTTTGTACAACTACCATCTAACCCTTTCTCTAAGCGTTTCGTTAGAGTGTAACTAGTACAGTCATACAGTAGTACAAGCACGGCTACAGTTTGGGAGAATTTTCTCTTTATCTTATTAGAGAGTTCAGATTTCCATAATTATCAATTATAATAATCAATCACGAATTAAAACAATTTTTAGACACATTATAATCTGTCTAAAAATTGTCCTTAATTCGTATAGAAATTATTTTGGGGGCGTTTCTAGACTCAAAGATAACATTTTTATGTATGTCTGCTTTGACATATTTACTAGTATGTCTTTTGAGAGGTTACATTCTCCTATAAGCCCTTCCGATTATCACGTGTTATAATCTATTAATTATATGAATCTCAGTGTTATGATTTTTGTGGCCATCCCTAGGCTTCAAGCAAGGGCGCAGTCCAGCGGAGATCCCTTGTGTTAAGCAGAGCGCAATCCTTAGGTTGCTCCTTGGTGTCCCTTAATGTTGGGTATGATCCTTTGGCTGTTCCTTGCTGTTCGTTAGTACTTGTTGTTCCTTAGTGTTGCAGATCCGTTCGTCAATGTCGAATAAAGGGCAAATGAACGACTATCAATATTAGCCATTAAATAGTTAACTAACCATGTATTCAGGCTGTTGATTGGCTGGGGTTTAAACCACATAACATCGCTTAGTCTATAAATTTAAGTGGTGGACTACAGTACGCCTTATATGCCAAAATAATCCAACACCCAGTAGTCAAAATACAGGAAAATAAATTATAGTTGTGTTGTTGTTGGTTTGTTTTAAAGCATATCAACCCACTTCTGGGCCATTTAATGCCGAATCAGTCATTTTGATAAATAAATGATTTAGGTTACTAATTTGATAAATAAATGATTTAGGTTACAGTAGCTGCTGTTGTGGTGGTCACCCAATAAAATATTATATAGGCTCAGAGATCTTAACTTCGAAATAAATTATAGAATTAATCAGGTGGTAAATGTGTTACATAAGGATATGCATAGCCTATCATTTTTGCAAGCAAGTATAGTTTAGAATTTAGTATTAACGGTAACTCAATAAAAAAATCACCAAGAGTTTAATGAGAACTCTTAACCCCAACATGACCTGGAACGGGGCTTTTATTTGCTTACTGAGTCCAGGGGACTTTGTGCAAGTATAATTTGGATTAGTCAGTTAAGCTAGCTCCTACCGAAGCCAGTACTGATTCTCCCCACATGTGGGTTCAGATGGCATCGAGGAAATTATAAAAGTGTACGAGGGTGAGTCAAAAAGTAATGCCATTTCATTTATTTATTGTGAATTTAAAAAAATTATAAAACTAAGACCTATATTGAGACCCTAACGAGGCTCAGAGCAAGAATCCGACGAGTAAGACCCAACTTGCTAATTGACAATGTCCTCCTTCTGCATGACAATTCTCGACCACACACAAACATCAAGACAAGGGAGAAAATCACCTAATTCTGGTGGACAACTTTACCGCATCCTTCATACTCACCAGATTTAGCGCCTTCAGACTATCATAACTTCGGTCTCATGAAAGAGGGTTTGAGAAGCAAACGTTATTCCAGTGACGAGGAAGTGAAATCTGTAGTGAAGAAGTGGCTCAAAGAACATTCAACAGAATACATGCTCTCATTCGAAGGTGGGACATTGCTATTGAGAGAAAAGCTATGTGGTGAAGTAGGGATGTGATCCACAGAGGACCAGCTTCATATTGATGTATAATACATATTCATGTGTTGGTAATTACACCTGTCCTTAACAAAATGGAATTACCTTTTGACTCACCCTCGTACATAAAAAAATATTTGTGTGTTTTTAGTTAAATAAGAACAAAAATGGAACGCAGAGAGAGACAGACAACAAATGAAGAAAAACTAAACATTATCACAAAATAAAAAAACTTTTAGAATATGCACATTGAAATGAATATTAAGATAAATAAATAAGATATATTTTGTATTGTAACATAACGGGTGCAAGAAAAATAAAACATTTAATACAAAAACACGGACATAAAATGGGGGTTCAATTTATTTTATGGTAGGAATTTACGAGCAAATAGCCCTTTATTACCGAAGAACCTGCAGACAACGCAATACGAAGAACATGTCCAACCCAATACGACCCAATGAGAGATGGTGACGAAAGAGAAGCAGTACCCCATAGCAGTAAACGGCGAGGTGAACTTAAAAAAGTTTGCAACAAATGATTTTGTAATATTTTGTTAATATGAGGCCCAATTAGGGGGCTCCGGATACTTTTGCCAAGTTCGTTATAGGTGACGGACAGCAATGAACTGTAAGATGTCGAGGTTTCCTGATACGCTTGAAGTGCTACTCCCCGGATTTACCTCAATAGACTTGAGCTTGACTTCTTATTCCAGTTCTATGCCTATCTGCCATTGCCTGAAATAACAAGCTCATCAAGCGGAACGTTAAAAATGTAATGATTACCAACCACACTGGGTGTTCTGCATGCGTCCTCCTGTTTTTGTTTAAAAAAAGATAATGTGTTACTGTCAATATCAGCAGAAATTTACACACACACACACACACACACACACACACACACATATATATATATATAAATTACGTCAAAAAAGTATCGGATTTTTGTAGTTTCTGACACACCTTGTATTCTGAAAATGTTAACGTTCAATTCATTGTTCATTTGTATCTTGGTAAATAGCTTTAAACTCAGGACTTTTATGACACACCTTGTATTCTGACCCCCCCCCCAAAAAAAAAACATTACATTCATTGTTCATTTCTATCTTGGTAAATACAGTTTCAATCTCGATATATATATATATATATATATATATATATATATATATATATATATATATATATATATACATATGCATGCAATTAGAAATTTATATATATATATATGTATATATATGTATATACATATATATATATATATATATATATATATATATATATATATATATATATATATGTAATCAGAAATTTATATACATATATATATATATTTAGTTTTAGGGAGAAACCAACGGAATAAGAATTGGTGAATATATATATATAATATATATAATCAGAAATTGATGATCGAACTGACACTGTGGGACATGATCAGACTGAACTGGATCGATTGACCGAGTGATATAAACACTGATGGCTACAGAGATAATACGAGGTGGGAATGTAAACATCTCTATTTTTTCTTCTCTTCTTCTATCTAAGATCCTCGCTATTTCAGTTCTTGGCTGCTGGTAGATTGCAGCCTCATTGCGTTCAGAGAACAATCGATTATGTCTAGCATTCCATAATGTATTCTCTGTGAAGTCCAATAGCGACGAAATTATTTTTAGAACATGCAAAGAAAGCAAAGGACATGTCAGGCTGGGCAGGTCACCGTATCCTGGAAAAACTGCTGATATTACGACATCATGTACTTCGGTGCCCTCGTTCCCAAACAAACTGAATATCTAGATTTTGTACGAGTGTCATTCCAATGTACATTGTGGTTAAGGGATCGAATCCAACTAGATATATTAATTATATTTTTTTTTCTATTACTTACATGCAAATGTTTTCAGCATCTTATTAAGATGGAAAAAATATGAGTAAAAAATGTTTTTTTTCCTGTCATTTTTTAAAATAGTCACTTCAGAAAAAAACGGTTCTAATGGAAATATGAATAAATGAATAAATAGTCTTTAGTATTTTAAAACAGTTATTCTGATACAAAAGCCTCTGCGGAATACGCTAACTATATCCCCCACAAAAAGAAGGGGTGTTCTGGGTATGATACTAAACTGCATCCGATGGTGAGTCTCCATTTCCGAAGATCTGGAGAGTGTTGTGTACCCCTTAATTCCCATTACTTCCAGGTCCACTCAGATCCGGAGTGGTAGAACATTTTTATCATATATGTGCTAGAAGGCTCTGGCTGATGGTATTCATATCCTGGGAATGACGTTAAACTCTAGCTGATGATTGGGATCCAGTTCTGGAGGTCTGGGGAATGTTGAGCACTCGTTCTTCACCCTTGCTCCCAGGTCCACTCTGATCCAGAGTGGTGATACCTATTAGGGTCCCAGTTGTGGGTCAAATAGATCAGGTTTTCAAATTGATGAAAATTATTTCTATTAATTTATAGAACGAAACCAAAAAAGTATTTATCTCCAAACTATTCGTTTACAAATCATACATACAAAAGACAATGTTTGGCCGTAAATAGCCGACAAGGTTTGATATGCCATTAAACAAAATAACTAACTAACTAACCAATCTGTGTCAAAGATTATAGGTATTTAATAAGTGTAATAAGTAATTGAGAGTTACCTTTCCTACTTTATGATTACCCCCCTTTTGAGAACTCTTTAGGGAATACTAGACTATATAAACTCTTAGTAGGTGTACCAATTATTCTAAGTAGAATATATATTTCCAAAGTTTATCGGTGTTATCGTTTGTCATTACACTAAGTTTAGCATACAACAAAGTGACAAGTATATATATTTACCAACCCCTTCGCACGATCAGAATGTGACACAAGGTCAATTTTTAAGCGGAGTTTTACAGGTTTGAGTTCAGAATGTTTCCTTCTCCTAGACTGGTTGCCTAACCAAGGTTAAAGAGCCCAGTCTGCCCTACTATCTACCCATAGCTGGAGGGAGAGTAGGATTCATACCTTTCCGAAGGCTATTAGCGATAAGTGAAATGCAATTACCACGCCCAGGATTTGAACTCGGGGCGACGAGTCCATTTCCCATGACTTTAACCATTACACCACGCGTTTCCTTGACAAAGTGACAAGTATAGGGAAGTACCAAACTCACTGTATCAGTGATTATGTCTGATGTGAGCGTGTTAACGCTTACAGCACATCAAGAAACATGCACTGTCAGCGTGTTTTAGAATATGATGTCTGTATCTTCTGCAGAGGGGTACAACCCTTACTAAAAAAAGGGGTGTCCTAGGTATGACACAAAACAGCATCTAATAGTGAGGCCTCAATTCTGGAGATTTGTATTACCATTAATCTTAACACATCACTCAGTAAGTCCCGGGCCTGACATATAGATAGCAACACTAATAAAAAAATCCATATAATTTTTATAAAGTACTAACCTTCAAATGGCACGGACGCTCTACCGGCTGAGCTAAACCGGGAAGGACTTGATTAGAATTAATTCTGAAATGAATGGAGGGTGAACTTTGAAATATCCCATCATTTAAGTAAAAGATACCAAGAAAATTTGGTACATCCTTCGGGGAAATTAGTTAGGTAAATAATTACTGTATGAATAAAGCTTAAGTAGAGCAATTGACTTGTTTTTCTTTTATTATGGTCGTAAACAAACAAAATATAGTATTTTCATCATACCCCACTTGTACGGGTTACGCACAAGGCCCTATTAACGTGGGACCACCTACAAACCGAAGCTCATACGTGGCGGGTGAAAAACTGCGTTGATCCCGTCGGCATTCCCCCTCAAGGAGGGCACCTCAGGCACTGGGCAATAAACCCAGACCTGTCCCTTTAAATCGAGGTGGCAGGTGTTGCCTGGGGGATGGTGCCTGGGATCAACGCTATCAACTTGCAAAGATCCAGGGCCGAAGCCCCTGGACCCCCACATGGAAAAATTTGTTTACACCTAAAAGTTTCATAGTTTCATAGTGCGCTTTTGTAAGAGTCAAGAATAATGATTATATTCTTCAGAAACAAACTGAGCATTTTTTTTCATTTGAAATCGTTTGTATATCGTCCCTTTCGCAAAAGACTAACTTAAACAGTTTAAACAGAGTTGTCAACACTTCTATTAAATTCAAAGATTTCTTTCCTAACTTCTCAAAGAAGCTATTCATTCCTCCCAAAAATGTATTCGGGAAATACACGTAAGAACCCCGGAGAATGCCAAAACATAGAATTCCAAGAAGCTACATTAGATATGGAACGATAATCTCCGTATTTCGTGCATTAATGGTTCTGTTTTCTGCTGAAGAGTCTTTCCTTTCGTTTTCTTTAATAAAAAAGGATTTAAACAAAATTCCTAAAAGAAGTGAAGTAATGATTGTACGGGGTGAACAAAAAACAGAACCCAAATAAATTTTATTTAATCTTATCAACGTCAATAAAATTTCCAGAAAGTTGTTGGGCATAAACTTCAGTCTTTGTCCAATCATTCCTCAAAGTTTCAGTTGTCTCAGTTGCTTTCATTGGGTTCCTCGCCACTGAGTTCGTATCGCATCAATGTTTCTTTCTATCCTAGTACTCACCCTCCGACCAGAATAAGTGTCTCTTAAACCTTTAGAATTAAGATTTTATACAGTTCCAAACTCTCTGAATTTCTGGACCCAGTAAAAAATCCCGCTTTTTGATGGAGCACGGCGACATCGAAACTTTCTCCGAAAATTGGCTTGCACTACCATGCATGATTTTTTGGTGAAATAGGCTCCAACGCAAAATGTTTTTTTCTTTGGTTGACCATGACAAATTATGGAAAATTAGTTTTACAATATTTTAAGCACCAAGTTGACTGTATATTCTGAAAGAAAAATTAAAATTAACAGTTTTATTATAAAATTTGTAGGTTCTGTTTTTTTGGTCACCCTCAGCTACCAGTAATTAAGATATGTGTATGAGTGGACGTTATGTATATGCTGATTATGTAAGATGGCGGCCATTTTAATTGGCCGTGGAACTAATGGCAACAACTAAAATCCTTACTTGGAATATCATAACAAGAAGCTTTTAAAACAAATTGCTAGTGAACAAGATTAAATAAGGAATTAAAATTAAAAGAAAATTACTCTCCATTCAGGAGAATTGAATAGAATTAACGACTTCCTCTTTTAATTTCTGGCTTCAAAAATTATCTTTATTATACACTGAACAATGACCGAGTAGTTCCAAACGTTGATGAAGTTCATCTAGTTTATGTGTTGGTTCAGTCCCAGGGTCGGGCAGTGAAAACGATTGACCTGATGGCTATAAACGTTAGTTAAATTCATATAGTTGCACAGGTATGGAAATGCATATATAGTGCAATTTTAACGTACGAGTGTCTCAACTTACGAGTTTTTCGAGTTACAGATGTAACTCGGTCGATTTTTTTTGCTTTCTATCGAGAGCAAAAATTTGAGTTATGAACGAACTTCAGATACATTCATGTTAATAAATTCACTAAAAAAATTTAAGTTTTCAAATTTATTATGCTGTAATGACAAACGATAACACCCATAGACTTTGGAAAGCTTTATTCTACTTAGAATAATTAGTACACTTATTGAGAGTTTATATAGTCTATTTTTCCCTAGGGGAGGTAATAATAAATAAGGGAAGTAACTCTCAATTACTTATTACATATGCTAAAAAAATATTATTTATAAAAAACATCATTATCTAAAATGATTATTTACTATTAAAAATATTATTTATAAAAAAAAACATTAAAATATATTACAACACACAATTCATTACATTCTATTGTTTTTATACAATACAGTGTTATTTTTCTTATTTAATGTTTTGCCTACCTTTGCTCACCGTGATTCTCCCACTATTGAGATCCTGCCGCAAGCCGCTGTCTGCGGTTCTCGCACGTGTCACTTGTTTACACTGAAAAATCAATAATAATAGGACTTTATTTGAATAGAATTATTTCTGAAGTGAACCGTGGGGGAAATTTGGAGGAGAAGAGTTAAAGAAACGTAGCAAAAAATAGGGTGTGTTTTAGGGGTTTGGAACAAATTAATTGGATTTCAGTTTAATTCAATGGGAAAATTGAATTGAAATATGAGGAAATTGAGTTACGAGAAATACACACACACACACACACACACACACACACACACATATATATATATATATATATATATTGCTTGTAACTCAATTTCCTCGTATCTCAACTATAATATAATGGTGTTATAGTTAGCAAGCTAGATTTGCAGACCATTGTTTGTGAGTTCGATTCTCATTGGGCGCCCCATACTTCTGGCCTTATGCCACATCTAAGCTAAGTTTAGTAAATAACTATATATATAGATATACAAGGTATGTAAAAAATCTATCGAGATTTTTTGTACTTTTTGACACACCTTGTATTCTTAAAAATTAACGTTTCATACATACTTCATTTCTATATTGGTAAATACAGCTTTAAACTCGATAATTTTATAACACACCTTCTGTATATATATATATATATGTGTGTGTGTGTGTGTGTGTGTGTAAAGGGAATGACCGGTAAAAAATATTGGGTTGGTCTCAATATTTGGTTGGTAAAGTGTTACTCGGATAAGTCAGCGCTATAACAAATATAAAGTGGTCAATAAGTAAGTAGAGCAGATTTAGTATTATAGTGTGTACAGAAATAACCTACTCGAGTTTCACTATAAGGATCTTTAGGGTTAAATCACTGAGTTAATCAATATGTTGATTAATTCAGTGGATTTAACCCTGAAGATCCTTATAATAAATCTCGAGTAGGTTATTTCTGTACACATTATATATATATATATATATATATATATATATATATACATACTCATTGTCAATTAGGATTAGTGTATTTATTTCATAATAATCAGATTTTTGTATTTTTCCATTCATCTAATAAAACAAAAATGGCACATTCTTGCGAACGCTTTGTTAAAGCAATGACATTTCTTTACTTTAAACCATTCTCCAATAATTCGTCAATAGATTGCGGATTTTCCCCGTCGTAGGTTTTGATTATCAAAGTTGAATCCGATTTTCCTGACCTTGTGCCAGAAAAAAGTAAGCAAAGGAATGTGGCTAGTTTATGCAGAAGAAGTTTTGTTTCATACTTTCTTCTTAGGTATTCATTTTATTTTTTCAAACCCATTTTTAAAGTCATTTTTAATACTCATTTTTTGTCTATTTAACCCATAGATGGAGCCCTGACAGGTACTACCACTCCATGTCAGGGTGGACCTGGGTGTAATAGTGATTGAGGGTACTCTACACTCCTGGGAGTTTCAAAATTGAAATTCCACTACTAGATGTACGGCCACCTGCCCCCCCATCTCACACACCATCCGTGTAAGACGGACTGGGCATGCAGGGCACTGCTGGAGAAGCAAGGACGAGCTCATAAGCGACTTTCTCCTGTGGAAGACAACTCATGGGTCTGCCAGTGTAGGCCGCCCAGCAAGGACCTACATTGACCAACTATGCGAGAATGCTGGTTGCTGCACAGAGGAGCTCCCAGAGGCGATGAGTGATAGGGAAGGTTGGCGAGAGATTGTCATGGATATCCATGCTGCCTGCGCGACAGGATGATGATGATGATAAATATATATATCCAGCCTTGTGCCACAATTAATCTGTTAAGTAAATAACTAATTATCATCGCCGACTCGAATATCTATACGCTTGGATCATATGTTTTCCCCTATGAGATTAATATTTCGCTGGCTTCATATTATTTCATAGAATTCGCAACTAAGAAAAGAGAGATTTGATAGCATTTGTTCAGCCAAATTTCTTTTACAGCATTCATGTCTTCACTATAAATATCAGCTCGGTGTCCTTGACTTTTTAAACTTCAAACAAATTTGCACGGAAGTGTCGGAATAGCAAAGCGCATTTTGATTTTGGAGTCAGCGGCATTTCCTGTCATACGCTGACGTCCGACAATTTCTGAAGATGAGCTCTTTCGGTTTTTGATCTCTTATCTGATCTACTCACGGCTTGTTTTCAATCTCATGTCTGCATTTGAAAACCTATTGAATTAAAGCTTGTCCTCTCTAGCGTATTTGATAACTGCTTCAGGTTGTATTGTAACGTAGCGGCGTCGTCATGGTACCAAATAGATATATGTTATATACTTCTTACGTCTTACGCTGGTCATCTATTCTTCTGGCCGGATCTGGTATATCTTCTAAGATCTCGTCTGGTCTTCTATTGAGGGTTCGGGTTGGTTCTGTTGGGGATCATTGCTTATCAAAAGCCCTGTGCTATTGTTAGCTTTTAGTAATAACAACAAGACTTCGATTTACTTTTGATGTTACCCAGATCCCCAGACCAGACAATCACGCAGTGAGCTCACATCTTGCTAGCTTCGCTTCTAAGCCTAACTCTCCAACTGCCTAACTGAGTTGCTTACACCTTAAACCGGAAGGGCTTCTATTGACTTCCGTTCTCACGTTCCATCCCCAGAACGCAAGGTGAGAGTCAGGTCAAGCATTGTCACTCACTCTCAAGGCCATCAGCCGTACTGATCGCCATAAGGATTTCTATACTACCCTAAAAAGATATTAGGGATCCATAATTATGTAACAGTATTTTCATTCGTATTGACACAATTTGGTAGTGTGGTGAGAGGGGGCTTCGTTCTGTATGAATCTATGGAGGAATTCTATAGCCAACAAACAGTCACAATATCGTCTCGAATATGTAGGCATCCTTCCGGCTGCGAAAGACGATGGTGTATTTTTTGTTGTTGTTACTACGT
>CM042144.1:61007113-61014613 GCA_023376005.1 Doryteuthis pealeii | reverse complement strand
ATTTGATATATCACCGCATTAACTATAATTAAATGTTTTGTTTATAATCGATTAATTATTAAATCAATTTTATTAATTATTAACTATAAATTTCTTACACATTATTATTATTATTATTATTATTATTATTATTTATTTTTTGATTATTTTATTATGTAGGCTCTAACGTATAAGTTTGTGTGAGTATCTGTACGTATACGTGTAAGGTTTTTTTTTTTATTTTTTTTAAATTTTTTTTTAATGTATATACATTTGCCTTTATATATGTATATGTATATATATGGCGTATACCCGTTACAAGTATATTTTTTTCATTTATATATTTGTTTACTTATTGATTTACAATTTAAATAAATCATACTACTTTACTTTAAATAACAATAAACACCGCTTACAATTTTTTGTTTAAATTTAATTTAATATTATTATTTTAACTCTATTTTTAATTTACTCAATCAGTTTTAGTGTTTATTATTAATTTTAAATCTTTTTATTATTATTTATTTGCATTTAAATAAGTTACACTATTTACTTCAACATTTAAAACAGTAAACACCAGTTATAAACGAAATCATGCGGCAGCAAAACCGTAAACTTAAAAATTTAGGGAAAAAAAAAATATATATATATATATATATACCTTAAGACTCAAGTATTAAGTTAGCTAAAATATTAAATGTTAATTTTAAGATTTTGAAATTTTAAATTTCAATAAATAACCCAAAATATAAACCAAAAATAATATTTCAATATCCAACTATCTCTTTGCTTTACATAATTCTAATTTTAATCCCAGTTAAAATAAAAATTAAATCCTTGTTTTGTATAAACACACCGTTCCCTAAATTTTTTTTTTTTTTTTTTTAAATTTTAAATTTTAAATTTTAATTTTAACAATTTTTTCACCTTTATTTTCACTTTATTATTTATTATTATTTATTATTATTTATTATTTTTTATTTTATTTTTTTTTATTTTTTATTTATTTTTTATTTTTTATTTCCACCTTTATTTTTATTTTTTTTTTATTTATCGTAGCATACACAACCTGTATTTTTTAAATACTCTCAAACCAAATTAAACTAGTTATTAATATTTTTAAATTTTCAACTTTTTAACTATTAATACGACCCATAACATATCCTTTATTAAATAATAATTGAAAAAAATAATTCCCATAAATTAAATTCAAATTTTTAATTCAAAAACCGTTCCTGATCTATGAAATGTAAACAAGCGTTCCTCTACTGAATTTAAGTCCCATTCCAACGGGCATGTTTATAAACACCAAAGATTAATCGTAAACTCGATTAATTTAAAAGTAACCCTGAAGAATCTATCGATGAAACTCGAGTAGGTTACTCATTCCATTCTTAAATAAATATATATGTATATATATATATATGTATATAGTATATATATATATATATATATGTATATGTATATATATAAATAATGTATGTATATGTATATATATATATGTATGTATATATATATATATATGTATATATATGTATATATATATATATGTATGTATATATATATATATATATATATATATATATATATATATTATGTATATATATATTGTATAATATATATATATATATATATTATATATATATATGTATATATATATATATATACATATATATATGTGTGTGTATGTGTGTGTGTGCGTGTTGAGGAGTGTAGTATTATCCGACGACCCGGGTTCAAATCTTGGACGAGGTTGTTTGCATTTTAGTTTGCGCTAATATTCATGGAAAAGGTATGAAACCAACCATTCTCCCTCCAACTATAGGTAAATAGTAGGGTCATACGGTCTCTTTAAGCTTGGTTAGGTAACCAGTCTAGGCGAAGGGAACACTGAAATCCCCGCTTAAGCAATTCACCATGTGTTACATCCTACATGTACAGAGGGTGTGGTATCTATCAATCTATCTATCTATCTATGTATGTATGTATGTATGTATGTACAAGTTGTGTCAAAAAGTATCGAGATTTTTTGTACTTTTTGAGACACCTTGTATTCTGAAAATATAATGTTCGATTCATTCTTCATTTCTAACTCGGGAAATACAGCTTTAAACTTGGTACTTTTTTGACACACCTTGTAGTCTGAAAAAATTAATGGATGGAATTTTTTTTCAGAATACCAGGTGTGTCAAAAAGTAGAAAAATCTCAATACTTTTTGACATACCTTATATATATATATATATATATATATATATATATATATATAATATATATAATATATATATATATATATATTATATATATGACTTGACTCCAGGAACGAAGATTGAGGGGGTATTCCACATTAAATGTTCGTGGCTGAGAGACTAATGCAGTGGCTGCATCTGAAGGTCTGGTCAGAATTTGATGGCATAGTGTAGTTCTTTTTCCTGTGCCTCTTGTCATTAAGGGTAGCCCCTGCGACTGTTTCAAAAGGAGACAACATGCTTGGTGGTGACACACCAGACATCACGGTTCTCAGCTAGGGTAGAGCATCGCCGATGGTCGATGTTACAGACATCTTTTTTCAAGCAATCCTTATATCACTTCTTTATCGTGATGATCAGTGGAAAGTTCATACAAAGTAGTTTTGGGAAAGCGATGATTCCTCATGGAGACGTGTCCAGCACAGCTGGGACTTCAGTGGCATGGCTTCGATGCTGGTGATCTTCACCTGTCCAAGGTGTTCCATTGCTGCAGTTTTTATTTGTATATAAGGCATGCTAGAATCCACCACCTAAACTTATAGACTTTGAACGGTCACGTGAATTAAACGACAGCCAAACAACAGCTCGAATACGTGGTTAGTTAACTATTTAATCGTCGATATGGACAGCCGTTAATTTGCACATTATTCGACAATGAACGGATCTACAACTAAAGGATCATACCCAACACTAAAAGACACCAAGGAGCAACCAAAGGATCATAGCCAACTCTATTGAACACGAAGGAACAACCAAAGGATCATACCCAAAACTGAGGGATACCAAGGAGCAACCAAAGGTTTCTTCACTAAGGATCGCACTCTGCTTAACACAAGGGATTTCCGCTGGAGAGTGCTCTTGCTTGAAGCCTAAGAATGGCCACAAAAATCGTGACACCATGATGGCTACGAAGTCACACCAGTCGATGTTGAGGATGGTGCAGATGTGCCGACCCACGGCTCTGATCCATATAGAAAGGTGCTAGGGACTATAGCACTATACACGCTAATGTTTGTGTTTTTCTTCAGTTGTCTGGTGTACCACACTCGTCTGTACAATATGCCAAAAGCACTGCTGGTCTTTGCCAGCCTGATGTTGATTGGTTGGTTTGTTTATTAGGTTTTACGGCATGTCAACCCATTGGTTAATTTTATGCCGAAGACGTTTTTTTGTTTTATTCATTCTTAATGGGTGCTCAATTTCTATCTCAAACTCAATTTTATTTTAAATTTTTAAAATTCATTTCACTAGACCGGAGCCTAACAGGTAATACCCCTCCGGTTCAGAGTGAACCTGGGAGTAATGGTGATGAAGGCGTACTCCACATTCCAAAATTGGAACTTCACCATCAGATAGAGTTTAACGTCATACTCAAGACATGAAGACCCACAGCTAGCACATAAAAGTGCTATCGCCTTCTAGCTAAAAGGGCAACAGGATTGGAACAATCATATATGTACTAAGGTTTTACTTGACTAGTCTATTAATCGAATCGGGCCTCACCGATGACCTGTTGATGATTTCCTTATATATATATATATATATATATATATATATATATATATATATATATATAGACTAGCAGAAGTACTTTGTCCGTGACACACTAAAAAGATTTTAGGAACACCAATGAAAGTGAATGGGAGAAGAAAGAAGTAAGAGATATGGTAAGAGAAAAATAAATTAGCAAAGTCCTTATCTAATTAAGAAAATAAAAACTCTAAAAATTAGCGTATTTCAATGCTCCTATATTTTAGGAATTATGTTTTGTTTACATTTAAAATATAATTTAAAAAAATGTAACTGTAAACTCGTTAATGTTCTAAAACATAATTCTTTTTTCTAAAACCGTTTTTGTACATATGAAAGAAATTCAGTCCTTGATTGCTTGTTGAGTTAAACTGATAAAGAATGTGTTCTTTTAGTTTATTTTGATTTTTTACTCTTAAAAATGTAACAATAAAACGAAGATAAGAATTAAGCTTGTGTCCTTATGTAAAATTTCACGTATGAATTCAAATGAAAATTATACGTTTATTTTATGAAATTTATTTCTGTTTTTGAAAAAAATGTTTTTTTGAGTGTGTAACTCAAAAAAACATTTAAAAAAAAAAAGAAATAAATTTCATAAAATAAGCATATAATTTTCATTAATTAAAACTAATACATTTTGTTCTGAGAAATAAGTCCTTATATGACAAAAATTCAGTTCTTGGTTTCGTTTTCCTTGTTTAATGGCATATCAACCTTCATGGGTTATTTAATGCTAAAGCCATCCTTGTAGAAGAACAGTAGTGTTACCATACAACCCATTGTTGGGTAGATGAGGGTGTTCATACCTTTCCCACGGGTATTACTCGGTTACTACACCATTACATCATGTGGACTCCTCCAAACAGTAAAAACAATTATATTGTTTTTACATACTTTTTTTTTACTTACTTATGAAGAACTGTAAAGCGTCCTACAAATCAATTGATTTTTGATTTTTGAATTATGAAATTTAATCACTAATCCTTATTATAAACATATTAAAGTGTATGCGTGATTTTAATGCTCAAAGACATATATTTTCTGAGTCATAAGCCGATAAACACATAAAAACAGACGTTACTTCTTTATATATATATATATATATATATATATATATATATATATATATATATATATATATATATATATTGTAGAGTCTCGGAGTTTGCAAGAAGTCATTAATATTGCATGGTTTGTTCGAACAATTAAGCTCATTTTTTGTGTTGATGACATTTTGTTTTACGTCAGGATAAATTGTAAACACTCCTGTAATGAATCAAGAAATTCTGCTGAGGGCAAAGTAGTTAATGATCCGCTCAAGTCATTAATCTATCAAGATAATAATTAAAGCACAGATTACTTAATTGCTAGTTCATTAATTGACAAAGTTGCGAATGCTTCTTTAAAAAAGTTATTTTTGTTTTACAGACTTTAAGAGTAAACAAATTGTCTATCTTTTACTAATTTACATAATCTCTTATGTCAGTTGTTTTACGGACTTTAAGAGCAAACGAATTATGTATCCTTACTGATTTATATTATCTCTCATAATATTATCTGTTTTATTTCTGTTTTACGGACTTTAAGAGCAAACGAATTATCTATCTTTACTGATTTATATTATCTCTCATAATATTATCTGTTTTATTTCTGTTTTACGGACTTTAACAGCAAACGAATTATCTATCCTTACTGATTTATATAATCTCCCATAATATTATCTGTTTTATTTCTGTTTTACGGACTTTAACAGCAAACGAATTATCTATCTTTACTGATTTATATTATCTCTCATAATATTATCTGTTTTATTTCTGTTTTACGGACTTTAAGAGCAAACGAATTATCTATCCTTACTGATTTATATAATCTCCCATAATATTATCTGTTTTATTTCTGTTTTACGGACTTTAACAGCAAACGAATTATCTATCCTTACTGATTTATATAATCTCCCATAATATTATCTGTTTTATTTCTGTTTTACGGACTTTAACAGCAAACTAATTATCTATCCTTACTGATTTATATAATCTCCCATAATATTATCTGTTTTATTTCTGTTTACGGACTTTAACAGCAAACGAATTATCTATCTATACTGATTTATATTATCTCTCATAATGTTATCTGTTTTATTTCTGTTTTACGGACTTTAACAGCAAACGAATTATCTATCCTTACTGATTTATATAATCTCCCATAATATTATCTGTTTTATTTCTGTTTTACGGACTTTAACAGCAAACGAATTATCTATCTTTACTGATTTATATTATCTCTCATAATATTATCTGTTTTATTTCTGTTTTACGGACTTTAACAGCAAACGAATTATCTATCCTTACTGATTTATATAATCTCCCATAATATTATCTGTTTTATTTCTGTTTTACGGACTTTAACAGCAAACGAATTATCTATCTTTACTGATTTATATTATCTCTCATAATATTATCTGTTTTATTTCTGTTTTACGGACTTTAAGAGCAAACGAATTATCTATCCTTACTGATTTATATAATCTCCCATAATATTATCTGTTTTATTCTGTTTTACGGACTTTAACAGCAAACGAATTATCTATCCTTACTGATTTATAATCTCCCATAATATTATCTGTTTTATTTCTGTTTTACGGACTTTAACAGCAAACGAATTATCTATCCTTACTGATTTATATAATCTCCCATAATATTATCTGTTTTATTTCTGTTTTACGGACTTTAACAGCAAACGAATTATCTATCTTTACTGATTTATATTATCTCTCATAATATTATCTGTTTTTTTTCTGTTTTACGGACTTTAAGAGCAAACGAATTATCTATCTTTACTGATTTATATTATCTCTCATAATATTATCTGTTTTATTTCTGTTTTACGGACTTTAACAGCAAACGAATTATCTATCTTTACTGATTTATATTATCTCTCATAATATTATCTGTTTTATTTCTGTTTTACGGACTTTAAGAGCAAACGAATTATCTATCCTTACTGATTTATATAATCTCCCATAATATTATCTGTTTTATTTCTGTTTTACGGACTTTAACAGCAAACGAATTATCTATCTTTACTGATTTATATTATCTCTCATAATATTATCTGTTTATTTCTGTTTTACGGACTTTAACAGCAAACGAATTATCTATCCTTACTGATTTATATAATCTCCCATAATATTATCTGTTTTATTTCTGTTTTACGGACTTTAACAGCAAACGAATTATCTATCCTTACTGATTTATATAATCTCCCATAATATTATCTGTTTTATTTCTGTTTTACGGACTTTAACAGCAAACGAATTATCTATCTTTACTGATTTATATTATCTCTCATAATATTATCTGTTTTATTTCTGTTTTACGGACTTTAACAGCAAACGAATTATCTATCCTTACTGATTTATATAATCTCCCATAATATTATCTGTTTTATTTCTGTTTTACGGACTTTAACAGCAAACGAATTATCTATCTTTACTGATTTATATTATCTCTCATAATATCATCTGTTTTATTTCTGTTTTACGGACTTTAACAGCAAACGAATTATCTATCCTTACTGATTTATATAATCTCCCATAATATTATCTGTTTTATTTCTGTTTTACGGACTTTAACAGCAAACGAATTATCTATCCTTACTGATTTATATAATCTCCCATAATATTATCTGTTTTATTTCTGTTTTACGGACTTTAACAGCAAACGAATTATCTATCTTTCTGAT
>CM042144.1:60992113-61002113 GCA_023376005.1 Doryteuthis pealeii | reverse complement strand
TCCTCATCGCGGCTGGGCCGTGTAAACTTAGTAGTTTCAGAGCCATGTATTCGGGAAAATAAGTTCCTGGAGGGTCAGCCAAAGTGTATAGGTTTGGCACCCAGTCGTATTAAGGCCACACTCCGGTCAAAGGGGCTCTGAAGAAAATGGCGTTTCCATCATCGTCAGGAATCAACGGCTTTTGGCGTATTTGTCACCAGGTCTGGGGAAAATCTGCGACAAACAGGTATCTCCTTCCCCTGACCAGGATATGCATGCAGGGTTTGAATAATTCTTGTGAATTTCCTATTCCCTTGTTACTCCTTCCATTAATTCACCACAGGTGAATTCGTTGGATGGGACCGGCTCAACCGACCCAGGATGAATTCTGTTACAGTAACAGCAACAGAAACAGAGAATATAATATGAGAATGCATATGTTTACCTGTACATTTAATCTTGAATAAACTGAAATATATATTCACGAACAGACACGCAGAAATATGTACAAAATATCTCAAGAAACAATTATGCACATAATGTAAATGAAAATATACAATGAACGTGATTCCTTAACGTCTAGACATAAAATAGCCCTTGATGAGTTTACATGCCGTTAGAATAAATTAAATTAATTAATTAAAAAGTAGTAAAAAAAAAGCTTTTGAAATTTTATGTTTAATATTTATTGTATATTGCTCAGCTTATGAAAGAATTTTAATTTATACTTGTTATTCTATAAATATTATTTAGAAAAAACATTTTTTTTCAAAAAAGGTTTCTTTCTTTTATTTCCAGCTGCCTTATTTGTCTCCCTTTCTTTCTTTCTTTCTTCTTTCTTTCTTTTAATATATTATCTCTCTTCCTGCTGTTCCTTCTTTCTTTTTTATATTTCTTCTTCATTTCTTTTCTTCTTCTTTTGTTGTTTTTATTTGTTTGCCTTTCTTCCGTATATTCATTTTTACTTGACTGCTGTCTTTCTTTCCTCCCTTCTTTCCTTTGGTCTCTTGTCTTTGTACCTGCTTTTCTTGCTTTCCTTCTTTTTTTTTCTTTCTTTGTTCTTCATTTCTTTTCTTCTTCATTTCCTTTGTTTGTTTAATTTCATTCTTTCTTTTTCTTTCTTTCTTTTGTTTGTTTGACTTTCTTTCCTTCGTTCTTTCTTTTTTTCTTTCTTTCTTTCTTTTGTTTGACTTTCTTTCTTTCTTTCTTTCTTTCTTTCTTTCTTTCTTTCTTTCTTTCTTTCTTTCTGTAGGGTTATTGTCTTTCTGTTTTACTTCTACCTTTCTTATTTTCAAAATTTCTTCTTCGTTTCTTTTATTCTTCCTTTGTTTGCTTTCTTCTTTCTTTCTTTCTTTCTTTCTTTCTTTCTTTCTTTCTTCTTTCTTCTTTCTTTCTGTAGACTTTCTTTTTCTTTTCACTCCTTTGGCTAGTCCCATTCTTTTACTTTCTTTCTCTCTATATTATTTTTTATTCTTATCTTATTTCTATGCTTGAAGCCATTTCCAATAATCTCATTTTTTTTCACGAAGCCAGTCGTTTTAATTCTCCTTTCTCTCTTTACAAGTCAGTTTTCTTTTTTGTATTTTTAAAATTCTGAATCTATAAATGGTGGTTATCGCAGAAGGCGTTTTCGCGTAACTCTTACAGATATAACCCCAATAAAACCGGTAGCTTCGAGCCAAATTGGAATGTCCTTGATACTTAAAAAAACCATACAGTAGATTTTTTTCTAGTTGTTGTTGTTGTTTTAAATGAAGCTGTTGAGCGCAAGCGTAAACATGATTCCTTTTTAATTACATGCTTGTTGTTAAAAGATTTTTAAATTAATTCATGGAAAACCATCACTAGCAGAAGATCTCCTGAATTATTAAGTAAAATTGAATATTTGATTTAAACATCGCCCGAGAGCAGTAACAATTTCACAGCAGATAACTACGCCAACGAACAACCTGCGGTGTTGGAAAAACAACCACTCATTGCTAAATAAAAAAATAGATTAAAAACAATTAAAAAATAAAGAAAAAATATCTGAAATGTGAAAAGAGTGATTTAACGACGGAAGTCATATTGAGAGAGGAGGTCATTGACTGATTGCGACAAAGAGTATAAAACTGCGTAGATGAAAATTGTAGAATCCAGCTGAATCAGTATCCGATAAACCTTGGTCAGGTCACCTAAGACAGGGTATTTTTTTTAATGATTCTAGCCTATTAATGTTATCACTGACGACACGTCTCGACGCTTTGGAAATGTATATTATAAGGTACATATTTACATATTTACCAACGAGTAGGATGTGACACAATGTCAATTTCTTAAGTGGAGTTTAACAGGTTTTAATCCAGAGCTTTCTTTCTAGTGGACTGGTTACAATATCAATTTTAAAGATCCCGGTATGCCATATTATTTACCTATAGCTTTACGGAGATTAGTTGGATTCGTACCTTTCCCAAGTCTATTAACACTATATGAAATGCACACAGCCTTGTCCAGGATTTGAACTAAATTTGGCTAAATGTTATGCCTAAAGCTTTTAGAATTATTAATCTTTTTATATTTATATTTATATTATATTATTTATATTTTATTCTATTTATATAATATGAAGTATTAACTAAAATATTTCTATATGTTGCAGTAGAGCAGTTAGGTCTTTTTTTAAATGTTGGCATATTGAGCTGAAATACAATTAATGATAACTTTAACGTCTCTTTATATAAAACACCCTTGATGATGGTTCTATGTAGAACCGAATGTACTCGGAAGTTTGTTTTACTTGTGTACAAATATATTTGTTTGAATGAAAAAATGCTGTGTATACACACACACATTTCCAATATATATACCAAACCACACTGGGTGTTCTGCACACATCCTCCTGCCTTTGTTTAAAAAAAGATAATGTGTTACTATCAATATCAGCAGAAATTTATATATATATATATATATATATATATATATATATATATATATATATATATATATATACAAGGTGCGTCAAAAAAGTATCGAGATTTTTGTGTTTTTTGACACACATTGTATTCTGAAAATTTTAACGTTCCATTCATTGTTCATTTCTATCTTGGTAAATACAGCTTCGATCTCGATATATATATATATATATATATATATATATATATATATATATTAGTTAAGAGTAAGGAAAATTAATCCGACGGTATATGTATAAGTTTAATGGTATGAAAAACAAATATGCTGTTAAAATTGAATGTATTTTTATACCCTTTTCAATGCTAATATTGCCAATATTTCTATTTCATCAAAATATCTTCATCGGTGCATAATGATAATTGTCACCGTTCTAAGATGTGAATGTTTTTTTTAACCGGATTCTTTAAGAGAGAAACAGAGAATATTTTGAATTTAAACTGTTCCTCTCTTGAAGAATCCGTTTTAAAACATTCACATCTTAAAACGGTTACAATTATCATTATGCACAGATGAAGATTATTTGATGAAATCGAAATATTGACAATATTAGCAATGAAAAAGTTGTAAAAATAAATTCAATTTAACAACAGATGTGTTTTCATCCATTATATATATATATATATATATATATATATATATATATATATATATATATATATATATATATATATATATTATTAGTTAGTTAGTTAGTTAGTTAGTTAGTCTTTTGTTAGTATTGGAGAAATGAGAATAAAGTGCTCGATTACTTTTTAAGAGCTGTATTTATTTATCATAATGTACAATACATTTAAAGTGCAACTGATACCATTGGTTTCTAGGTAGTATCTTTGATTAAATATACTACCTAGAAACCAATGGTAGCAGCTGCACTTTAAATGTATTTTACACTATATATATATATATATATATATATATATATATATATATATATATATATATGAATGAAAAAAAAACATATTTGATTGAGTATTAAAAATAATATCATTGATCAGCATGAGATATTTTGTGATGTTTTAGCACTAGTTTAACTAGGTTAGGAGATAAGTTATAAAAACCGGATTTTTCTTTATATATATATATATAATATATATATATATATATATATATATATATATCTATATCTATATCTATATATATATATATGGCCTATGAATCAAATTTCCCTGAGGTTTACACTGAAATGTCGCATTGATATACTTTTTCCTGCTTTATCTTTTACGGCCTTTCATGATTGATAGATTTTAATTGAATTTTTCAACATTTTCTATCATTTATGTTAGTTTAATTCATAGGCCACTCAATTGTCATTTATTTATACAATAAACATACAAGGATTACCTATATATATATATATATATATATATATATATATATGGGGAGTGATGAATTGAATAAATAGAGGTAAAATTGATTTTTCTGCATGTTTACTTATGCGTTATGCTCTCAGGATGTCTGACCCAATTATTGCCCGTTTTTTCTGCTTATTTTAGGGAAATATGAAGACCTTTCTAGGAGAAAACTTCAATGGGAAAACCTCAGAGGAGCCTCACTCTAACCTTTGATGATGATGTTGATAGCAGTTGCAACGCCCCGGATGTTCATAATGGACGCTCTGCATATTGCTTTGATTTCGACAAAATTACAGTAGCCACTTGTAAAAATTCAAAGTTAGGGAGGAGTCAGGCATGGAATAGCAGGAATGTCATCAGCCTTGCAGGCTTATATCTCGTCTTTTATATTTGAATAACAACGTTATTTTATTTTTAAGTTTTTTGTGCTGGTTCCTTGTTTATTACATAGGTTTGTAAGTGAAAAAAAAAACAACACAAAATTGCTACAATCTATTATGATTTAATAAAATCATATTCATTTCTATCTATCTATCTATCTATCTATCCTATTCCCCTCATATATTTATCTATTCTTACAAGTCCACTCATATTATGTATGTATCTATCTAGTCTAGTACACTCATATCTATATATCTATCCCTTCATGTCTATCTATCGTCTCAAAAATTCAGAGACACAGATTTTTAATATCAATATGCAGCCTTCCCGTTCACACTGTAAACCACTACTTTTTATATATATAAATACAATAGCATGTTACTAGTATGTAGATATCAACAGTATTACTAACGTTAAATAATTTATTAATAAGCGAGGTTTAAATAAAATTAAATCATGGAGAATGTGATGTAAATAAGTAAGAGAATTGTCACTTGAGTAGTAATATATTTTCAGTTACATACAGAAAAAGCACAATCTCCATTATAATAAGATGTGAAATGCAAAAAGAGCAGTTTGCAGGATTTGAACTCGTCTCGCTGTGTCCATTTTTATACGCGTCACCACTACATGTCCAAAGTGTCTTAATTATTTTTGAAATTTTTATCTATATCAACCAGTGAAATCTGCTTAACGTCTGTTAAACAGGATATTTTGAGAACCGTTCTTAACAACCGACTATTGTTACCAACTCTAGCGATTGTATAAAAAAAGTATAAACAGACTAAAAACACCCAATTTTACACGGTCTTTGCAACAACATATGTCAAAATAGAGAAATGTCAACAAAGTCTGTTGTTATACACAATACTTGTCATAAAAATCATCCCTATACACAAAACACTATTCAAAATAGAAATTCGAGTGACGTGTACTCAAATAGAAAAATCTAAATATAACACGAACTTTTATATTTTATTCTTGTTTTTTTTGAAGGTATTCGGTATTTTGCCATTTAGATAAGTCAGTAGAGTGCACACCTAGGAATCGCAAGGTTTCTGGTTCGATACCGGTCCCCGCCAACTCAGTGCATGAGTAACACATATTTTGGCGTTAAAATAGGGAGCTGGCGGTAAGTATGCCGCTCCTCCTCAGCAAAGAAAATATCTCCTGGCCTAGTGCTAGTAAGAAGGGGTTAGACTTCCTCACTGTCCGACTGATATCGACAAAAGCCTCTCCACCAAATTACGTTTTTTATGCCAATTTAAGAAATATTCGAATGATTTAGAACATTTTATAAATGTTATGAATTGTTTTTTCATATTTCCTACAATAAAGTTATAGAGAAAAATTGTATTATTTTGGATTTTTAGGACTGTTGTCCTCATCTTTATTCTTATATGTACACCATTTCGGCCAATGTGCCAACAGGCTTTCTTCATGAATTTCTTGTCGAAATCCAAAACTCTCTCGTCGAATTCGGGAGCCTTTATGTTGTAATCGGCAGCCTTCACTGAACTTCGAACCGAACCTTTATTCGATCCCCCGGGGTAGACTGTACTTATTCCGTAAACCATGACCGGGTACTAGTATTAAGCTATGTTAAGCATTCTATCTTATTATCACCCGTAGCCAGGATTGAACCTGCAACCTACTGATGATTGTCAATTTGAACTGTATTAAATCAACACCTACATCCGCAACAGCATGTGTTCATGTGTCCCGAGTTCGACAAAAACATATACTGAAGAAACCGGTGACACCTGAATAATAACTTTTACTCTATCCCTCCTCATAATAAAGTGCGCCACAAAGATCAATTAATTTTCATAACCTTGGCTTGTGTTGTAGTCCATAAAAATCTTAGATAATGTAAAATATAAAAACACTGACAAGTATTTTATTTTTTGACTCTTTGGTTCACTTAAAAAAGGGAGAACGAACGATTTAGAGCAACGCACATCTATCATTCTATTGCATACTGCACAGAGGCCAAATCTGCTGCATAGACTAGAGCAGGTAGCAGCGAAGAAGGCATTGAACACTCTGTAACGTGGAAGTTCAAATACGGCTTCATGGTGTTTTCATCACTCGCCCGTTGGTGGTGTGGCTCGTTGCCTGCCAGTAAGTTGCGTTTTGGGGTTGTTTTGTTTTTTTTTTTTTTTTTGTTTTTTTTTTTGATGCAGGTGGCCCTGGCGATTGCTTCCCTCGTTTCATTTAGTGTATGGACTTAAATGCTTATGGGAAATCTGTAAACCATATTGTGTTACCTGATGTATAGATTTTTACACTGTACTCATTTTGATGTTTAAGAATAGATTTTGTTCATCGGCGCTTTGCCTACGCATATTATTTATTGTATTTCAGTAGATGAGATTATTCCTACGAGGGCTACATGCATCCATCTGGATGAAAACACATGAACCGTTTTATTTGAATTCACGTACAGATCAATGCTTCTTGCTACCTGCTCTAGTCTATGCAGCAGAGATTTGGCTTTAACAGGAGTATTTGCAAGAAGCGCTCGATCATCTGTGCAGTATGCATGAGTAGTGTGCGTTGCTCTATATCGTTCGTTTCTTCCCTTTTTTTTAAGTGAAACCAAAGAGTAAAAAATAAAATACTTGTCAGTGTTTGTTATATTTTACATTATTCTTAAGATTTTTAATGGACTACAAACAAGGTTATGACAATAATTGATCTTGTGTCGCACTTTATTCATGAGGGAGGGATAGAGTAAATAGTTATGTACACAACGTTTCAGCCGATGTACCCACCGGTCTTCTTCAGGTGTTTCTTGTCGAACTCGGGACACATGAACACATGCTGTTGCGGATGTAGGTGTTGATTTAATACAGTTCAAATTGACAATCATCAAGTAGGTTGCAGTTCATCCTGGTACGGGTGATAATAAGATGGAGAATGTTACACATAGCTTAATACTAGTACCGCCGCGGTCATGGTTACGGGAATCAGTACGTCTACCCCGGGGATCGAATAAAGGTTCGGTTCGAAGTTCAGTGAGGCGCGTTACACACATAAGGTCCCGGAATTCGACGAGAGAGTTTTTTTGGATTTCGACAAAAATTCATGAAGTAGGCCTGTTGGCACATTGGCGCTGAAATGGTGGTACAGATTATAGAATAAGATGAGGACAGACAGTCCTGAATCGCAAATACATACAATTTCTGCTATAGACTTTATTCGTTTAGGGAAAAGTATGAAAAAACATTCATTAAACATTTTAAAAATGTTCTGAGAAATATGTCGAATCACTCCGATAGGAGACGCAAGTCGAGCGAATATTTTTAAATTGGCATGAAATAGAAAGGGAAATTAAGAAACGGTAATATTTGGGGTGGAGAGGCCTTTGTCGATACTCAAGTCGAATCAATTAAAGCGAGGAGCTATTCCTTCTTTACTAGCGACTTTAGGCCAGGGAGAGTATTTTTTCCTTCCTTTGTGTGAGTGGGGGGAGGAGCGCGGAGCATACTTACCGCAGTCCCTATTTTACGGGCCAAAATTGTGTTAAACTATCATGCAGGCTGGAGCTGGCGGGACCGGGTATGATACGCAGAAACCTATTGCGATTCCTTAGTGTGCATCTCTACTGACTTATCTAATGGCAATATACGAATACCTTCAAAAAAACAAGAATAGAAGTATAAAAGGTTCGTGTTTATTTAGATTTTTCTATTTGAGTAACGTCACTCGAATTTGCTATTTTGAATAGTGTTTTGTGTTATAGGGGATGATTTTTTAATGAAGTATTGGTGTATAACAACAGACTTTGGTGGGACATTTTCTATTTTGACATATGTTGTTGCAAAGACCGTGGGTAAAATTGGGTGTTTTTTAGGTCTGTTTTATACTTTTTTTATAGCAATCCCTAGAATGTGGTACAATATCGGTTGTTAAGACGGTTCTCAAAATAGTCTTGGTTATAACAGACGTTAGCAGATTTGCAATGGTTTGAATTATAGATAAAATTCAAAAACAATTAAGACAACTTTGGACAGTGTAAGTGGTGACAGTCGTATAAAAATGGACACAGCGAGGATCTTCGAGATTCAAATCCTTGCAAGCTGCTCTTTTTTTGCATTTCCATCTTATTATAATGGGAGATTGGTGCTTTTTCTGTATGTACTGAAATATACTTACTACTCAAGTGACACTTCTCTTACTTATTTACCATCCATTCTCCATGAGTTTAATTCTTATTTAAACGCTCGTATTAATAACTTATTTAACGTTAGTATGACTGTTGGATATCTACATCTGTAACATGCTATTGTATTATATATTTAAAAAGTAGTTGGTTTACAGTGTGAACGGGAAGGCTAATTTTGCATATTGATTATTAAAAATCTGTTTCGTTGCGTGATTTTAGACGATAGATGATATGAAGGGATGATATATAGATATGAAGTGTACTAGACTAGATAGATCATACTAATATGAGTGGACTTGTAAGGAAGATAATATAGAAGGGGATAGGATAGTATAGATAGATAGATAGATAGATAGATAGAGAATCGAAGTTGATTTATTTAAATCCTAATATAGATTTGTAGCAATTTCTGTGTTGGTTTTTTTTTTTCACTTAAAAACCTATGTATATAACAAGGACCAGCACAAAAAGTAATAAAAATAACGTTGTTATTCAATATTAAAAGACGAGATATAATGCCTGCAAGGCTGACTGAATTGCTGCATTGCTATGCCTGACTGCCCTCCCTAACTTTGAATTTTTTACTAAGTGGCTACTGGTTATTTTGTCGGGAAATCACAGGCAATATGCAGAGCGGTCCATTATGAACATCGGGGCGTTTGCAACTGCTATCAACATCATATCAAAGGTTAGAGTGAGGCTCCTCTGAGGTTTTCCCCATTGAACGTTTTCTCCGTAGAAAGGTCATTCAATATTTCCCTAAAATAGGCAGAACAAAACGGGCCAATAATTTGGGTCAGACATCCTGAGAGCATAGAACGCATAAGTAACATGCAGAAAAATTCAATTTTTACCTCTATTTTAATCAATTCCATCACTCCCCATGATTTATTATATATATATGTATATATATATGCGTAATCCTTGTAATGTTTATTGTAATAAATAAATGACAAATTGAGCTGCTCTATGAATTTAAACTACATAAATGATAGAAATGTTGAAAAATGTTCAATTAAATCTTATCAATCGTATGAAAGGCCGTAAAAGATGAAAGCCAGGAAAAGTGATATCAATGCCGACATTTTCAGTGTAATACCTAGGGAAACTTAATCATAGGCCATATATATATATATAGATATAGAATATAGATATAGATTATTAT
>CM042144.1:60975834-60992013 GCA_023376005.1 Doryteuthis pealeii | reverse complement strand
ATGATTTTTATTGTAAAAATGCATTGGAAATGATTTTTTATTATTGTAAAAATGCATTGGAAATGATTTTTACTATAAAAATGGAAATGATTTTTTTACAATAAAAATGCATTGGAAATGATTTTTACTATAAAATGTTTCAGGTACCAATCAATTTATTGAATGATATTCAGTTTTCGTTTATATTTTCAATAAGTCAATATTCAGTATCAGATGATTTTTAATTTAATCTTAATTTCTAATTTAATTGTTTTGGTTCAAATGATTTTTAATTTGATTGATTTTTAATTTAGTTTTCATTTTTAATCTAATCTTATAATGTACATTCAGTGTCTTTCTGTCTGTAACCGAAACTACGTCACTGCTTATGACACAATACCATCAGGAATGGCGTATGTAATCATAGTCAAAATTATCAATATACTGATATTAATACATATAATAAACGTCATTTGTCAATGAGTATTTAATTTATAGACAAAATCATTAATAAACTGAATAAAACTTATTTATTAATGATGTCTCTATGAAAATATGAGTTAGATTTGCCTCAAAACATCCCAAACAAGAGTTTAAAATCCTGCAATGTTTCTTATATATTACTAATAAATTAAAGTTTACATGATATGTGGTGTGGTTAATTTGCATACTGGTTTTAACAAAATCGGGTTTAATAGATAAGTAATTTATCTCTAATATTGTTCCTATGAATGATTTGAATATAAATCCTATGAATGATTTTATATAGAAACCAATTAAAATATAATTAGAATAAGTGCAATCTTTTTATATGCGTTCTTATTTACTTCCGTTAGTCTTTCTATTTTAATATATCTAATTGCATTAAAAGTTAAATACTTACACCCGGTGGGCGCATATTCTTGCTAGTTATTTTAATTTATGGTAAGTAGATTTCCAAATGTTGCTGGTATAAATCAAATGCTTGCATGACATTCAGTTCTCATTCCTATTTCAAGTCTAGCATATTTCGGTATCAGATGAAAGTATAACCATTTCCGAATTCCTAGTATTGATCAGAGAAGTTTTCTCTTATTATTTTTACGCTACAAGTACCGCAGATATTACAAACCCACAATTATATTGACTATCAACGAAGACATATCTGTAATTTCAGATGATCTAAAAACAGTTTCAAAGATACAAGGTCGATCAATGAAGTAATAGTGCTGATAGTGTACAAACACTTATTATCCATTTGTCTTATTTAGATTTTTAGGACTGTTCTCATATTTATTGTTATATAAACAACGTTTCGACCGACATGCCCTCCGACATCCTTCAGGTGTTTCTTGCCAAAATCATGAACCTTCTTATCGAACTCGGGAGCCTTCTTGTCGTATTCTGGAGACTTCACGGAACTTCGAACTGATTCCTAAACGGAATGAAAACAATCTACCACAATAGATTAAATAAAGGGTTCGGTTCAAAGTTCGGAGAAGGCTCCCGATTACAATATGAAGGCTCGAGAGTTTGATAAGAAGATTCCTGAGTTCGAAAAGAAACACCTGAAGAAGACCGGAAGGCACATCGGCCGAAACGTTGTGTATACATATAAAAATTCAAACAAATTTATGATCAAGTTAATTGCAAATCAAATTTATCTACTTCAAAATAATTATCATGGTATGAGACAACCCGACGGTGGTAATTTAGTTTTTTACTCCTTAATTGCTTGTTTTGTATGACTAAGCATGGCTTTTGTGACGTTAAAACCAACTCTCTGTTGTTCTGATAAAGTATCAACAAATTCCTTCAAAAGACAATTATCCAAAATGGCCGATCTTCAGGAGCTAGTCTTATGAGAAAACTAACAATTGCCATTTTTATACTAGTAAAATCATGTATAGGATTGTTGCAGTTGGATTATTCTGATGTCTACAATACACCACTTAAATTTATAAACTAAGCGAGGTCACGTGGTTTGAACCTCAGCCAATCAACAGCCCGAATGCATGGCTGGTTAACTACTTAATCATTGATACTGAGAGGCGTCTATTTGCTATCATTGACGAAGGACTTGCAATACTGAGGAGCACCAAGGAACAACCAAAGGATTCTTTACCAAGGATTTCCGCTGGGCAAGCGCTCTTGCTTGAAGCCTAAAGGATGCCCAATAAAATCGTAACAGTTGCATTACCGTTAAATCTGGGAGAAAACAATACGTATATTCTACTGTAATATTTTGACTCAACATCATCAAGAAAAAATGCCATCTCGTATTGTTGGCGAAGATTTGAATACGACGACTGAATCTCCTGAAGAGGTATACGACTGCATCCCCCCAAAAAAAAGATGTATATTGGGTTTAAAAAAACTGCATCTTGTAGTGAGACACCAGTTATTGAACTCGGTAGAGTGTGGAGTCACATTCCACATATATTAATTAAGGAATAGTTTCTTTCAAAAAAAGTTGGAGTTATACTGATTAAAAATGGATATATTTTATTCTAAATAAAGAAAGAGTTATTATTAATCGTTAGATGTTTTCGTTTATTATTGTTATCTAATTCATTATAAAAGATAATTCAATCAATAAAGCCACATACAAATGACATATTTAGAAAAATTATTTTCTTTTCTTTCTAACCAAAATAGATATTTCTAAGATTGGACCGGAAATACGTGATAAATTCCGAGTTGAAGCGATTTGGGCACGAATTTGTCTGCTTCAAAGCTGCGGCGCCGTGTGGCCATTTTGAATCTCTGCTTATATAGCCAGCAGCCATCAATCCTTTTTATATTAGCAGCAGCAGCCATGCCACGATTATCGCAAATCGTTTGATATTTGTTTAACTAATTAATTATATCAGTAAAAATCAGTAAAAAATAATCAAAGTTGGTGTGTTTCTTGGTTATAATTGTTATAATTGTCTTTAATCTCAGGTCAAATCTGATCTGGAGTTAAGGTACCTGTTATGTGAGGTTGAGCAGTTAAATAATTATATATACGATTTTTGACGCATTTCATTATTTACAGCTTAATCTTAATCACCGAGTCGAGGATGTCATATCTAAACAACTAAATACCCTGTCGGCGGGGCTTAGAATACATTGACTCTATCTGCTACAGAGTGGTAAAACCCCCCTTAAAATAAGCATCCTGTATAAAAACTAAATTGTATCTGGTGGTGAGGATCCAATTCTTGAACTCTGGAGACTGTGCAGTCGAATCCCCATTGTCTTTACTTCCAGATCAACACAGATCTAGAGTTGAGGTACCTATTTTGGTCCCATCTATCGTTTAAATAGATATATTTAACAAATATGATTATTAGATAGATTTGAAAGCAACTGAGTGTAAATTATTTGTATTAAGAATAGTTAACTTATGTTTAATTAATAACATATTATTCAGTAGTGACTTTAAACCAAATTGTCACAATTTCCCGGGAAGATAACTGTAATAAGCTCGACACAAGACTCAAGTATGTTCTGGGTATGACGCTAAACTACATCTTGTGGAGAGATTATTATTTTGGAAGTCTGGGGAGTGTGGAATACCCTTAATTGCCATTACTCATAGTTCCACTCTGACCCTGAATGGTAGTACCTGTTAGGGTTCCATATATGGGTCAAATAGACTTATCTAATATCATTTAATGATAAATCTAATATGGAAATTATTACAACAAACTTATTAATACGCATCAAGTTAATGAAAATTATTTCATTCTATTGTAATAAGTAATTGAGATTTACTTCCCCTGTTTTATTATTACCCCCCCCCTTTGTGTAACTCTTTAGCTTTCTGAAACTATATAAAATCCCAAGAAAACTGTTACTGTATTTTAAGTAGAATAAAGCTTTCTCAAGTCCGACCGTGTGTGTTCATTTATTACTACACCTATCTTTTTATAAAACTTTCATTGCCATAAACCAACCCAACAAGGGTAAAAGTCCTATCAAATAACCAACCTACCCAGACTCAAGTCAGATATTAACTACCACATCTTCATTGGAAAATAAAAATGACGGAACCGATACTTCCGTTTTTCTTACACAATGGCAGAACTGGTACTTCCGGTTTCTTAAAACCCAAGAATAAACTTGCAACATATATAATTACTTGCAAAAATAGCTTTGGCTCTAAATAACCCAACAATGGTTGGCATGCAGTAAAACCAACCAACCAAAAAAACAACCAACCAAAGATATCATCAGAAATATTTGGAAGTTGGTGTGAAATAGAATGGCCAGGAACTAAGTCTAATGTCACCGGGTACAGGTTAAGGAAGTACAGGTGTCAATTAAAGTCATTTGAAGAGAAGTGGGTGGTTAAACAAAATGATCAGCATCGGAAACCGATCAAGCATTGAAATAGACCTCACGAACTGCGAAGAGAGACTCACAGACCAGTCAATAATATGTATATATATATATATATATATATATATATATAGAGAGAGAGAGAGAGAGAGAGAGAGAGGGGGGAAGGGAGGAGGTTAGGATATTATATATATATATATATATATATATATATATATATATAAGGTATGTAAAAAGGAAACGAATTTTTTTGTACTTTTTGACACAGCTTGTATTCTGAAAAAAAATAACGTCCCATTTATTCTTCATTTCTATCTTGGTAAATACAGCTTTAAACTTGGTACTTTTTTGACACACCTTGTATTCAATCCATTAAATTGTGTGGTTACCAAACACTTTTCCTCATGAAACTGTCAAATTTCTCCCGAACACCCTGTATATATATAATATATATATACAGGGTGTTCGGGAGAAATTGAAAATAAAACAAAAATAATAATCCATTCACAGCCACACACACACACACACACACACATATATATATATATATATATGTGTGTGTGTGTGGCTGTGAATGGATTATTATTTTTGTTTTATTGTCATATCACTTTTTTAAATAAAATTTCTAGTTACAACATAATTATTCATCGTTTTCACCTTCTTTATGTATTATATGTAGGTACTACAATGTTATTATGAAAGAATATATTCTAAATATTGTTTTTAAAAAGGAAGTGATATATTTGTAATAGTACATATAGGTACCAATACGCACATCACTAATATATATATATATATATATATATATATATATATATATATATATATATATTCACCAATATGTAGTCAACGTATTAACTTTTTTGCAATCTTAGAGATCCTTAATATCTGCATTTATCATTATCATTATTATCATTAAACAATTCCCCCCCCCTCAAAGCTTTGAGAGATAGGGAATTCTTAAATGGATATTCATCGTGTTTTTGCGGGTACCTATTTTATGAACAAACCAGTAATAGACTTATCTCGTTCTGTGTTGGCTAAGACACGGCACACCGACTCGGAGACATTCCAGTCGTGATACGTCGTCCCCGTAAGGCATAAGTGCGATAAGCAACCCGGCCAGCAGATAATTACAGTGCCTTATCACTTAGCAATGTGATTACGAAGGGCGTAATGTTAAATCGAAGTCTTATCGCGCAATCTCGCACGTTAACGTTTGAAGTCGCGCGCGCTCTCGTCAGACAAAAGCAGTCAGTTGAATCTGTGTTCAAGATCAGACCATCAGAGGCAGACTGACATGTATAAGCAGCAGACCGCGGAAAGATATTTTAGGATTGCTGATAAAAGATCAACGTCTTTTGAGAAAGGTATTTAACTCAGAGAGAGAGAGAGAGAGAGAGAGAGAGAGAGAGAGAGAGAGAGAGAGAGAGAGAGAGAGAGAGAGGGGGGCGTTCTAGACATGCAAGTCATGCTCTGCATGACCGCTCCACACGACACGTTCGATGGACTTAACATAATGGAAACAAAAACAACAAAACAAAAATTACACCAATATTTTGTGGGGTTAATCATTGCATTTTTGACATTACCTGCTTTGTCCCTGAAATCAAGATGTCACGACCAGGTATATAACTTAAAGCGTAAATAGAGTGTAGAATGACCAAGACAAAACATCACTGCACGCCATATCAGCGTCATAATCATCACTATCTTCATCATCATAATCATGACATCACGATTTTGCTAAATACACCAAATGACAGAGGCTTCTCCGATGGTGAGAAATAGGCTATATTTTGTCACGCTTATACATGATGAACACACACACACACACGCACACACACACACACACACACACACACACACACACACACATATATATAATATATATATATGGGTATTTACCCAACCTCTCCGCTCGAGCAGAATGCGATATCAGGTCCATTTTCAAAGCCAGTTTTAACAGGTTTGAATTCAGAGTTTTCTTTTTTCAATACCAGTTGCCATACCATGGTTTAATAACCCAATCTATCCTACTAGAGTGAAAATAGTTGGATTCATACGTTCTCAATTGTGAAATATAAGCAACCTCGGATTTGAACTCGAGTAACCATGAAATTCATCCGATAGTTCAAATATTTTAATTATTCTTCTAACAATTTTTTCTGAAATAATCCAAATTGATCTGTAAAGGCAATCTATAAATTGGTGATTACATGGGGTGGGTGGGGTGGATACCTTTATTTTTGGAACTATTTCTTTATGTTCCTGGTGTACAACTACACAGTGAATTAAAAATTCTTGAAATAATTGGAAATTTTAGAGAGGGCTTTCTCTTTTCAGGAAATCTTTTTATTCTAATTCTTAAGGAATTAAACCACCATTTCTGTCTTTGCTCTTGAAGCAGAATTGAAACAATTTCAAATTCTTGCTCTATAATTGTTAATTGGGAAACTTGTCTAGTAAATCTTTTTTCTGTGTTTTCTTCCTACTTTCTATTTTAAGATGATGCACGAGTTAAAACAGTGTGACGGGAGGGGCATATTCGGGATGTATTCCGTTTCCGTGATAGACTTAAAGCAAACACACTTGTAATAATTCAATATTCCTCAACTGAATGTGAACATTCAGAGTGGCAAACGGGAACGGAATGTTTTTTTCATGTGGCAAAGGTCAACATTGATCAGTAGGCAACCTGTAAAAACAAAAAATAAATAAATAAACAGACAAAACAACCAAAAGCAAAAAAAAAAAAAAAAAAAAAAAAAAAAAAGAAAAGAAAAGAAAAAAGAAAAAGTCTGATTACTTTCTAAATTGACCTTGTATATTCCTTAGCGCAGTAATTTACTACCAACCGTCAGCGAGATAAGATTGTTATCAATCTACTATTGGCGCTATTTACTAAACATAAGATGTCCTATCCCATGCCATCCTATCAATATCAGACAGACAGACAGACAGACAGACTGAGACAGAGCGACATATTGATTAGAGATGATAGAGATGATAGGTAGTCTTACTTGTTATACTTTTGGTTACTAACTCGTTGAAGGAGAAGAGATTGATTCATGCTTTCCACAAGGGCATTAGAGCAAAGTGAAACGCAAAAAGCCTAGTCCAGGATTTGAATTTGAGTCGCCGATCCATAATTTAGAATACACCAACTGCACCTCTGCAGAGGGGTAAGACCCCCCAGTGCAGCCACCTGTTAGTCGTGGATGGTGACCCGTGATGCTCAAGGATGGAACCTTATGGATGAGCAGTTGTCAACTTTGGTCATCACTTAAGCGAGACGGGCGGTCGCAGAGGCTCTCTCCAATTAATCGGCATGGTCCCGTCAAGCCCCAGGACCTATATGATTGTTCCGAACCTATTGCCCTTATGGCAAGTCCCAACCTTTTTTTATCATATATGTGGTAGAAACCAGAGGCTAAGGGTCTTAGTGTTCTGGGTATGATGTTAAATTCTGATGGTAAAATTCCAATTCCAATTGAGGAATATGAAGTACTCCATCATCACCATTACTTTCAGGTCCACTCTGACCCGGAGTGGTAGTATATGTTAGGGTCCCGTGGGTTGAATAGAAAAAAATGTGTTTGAAAAATTGAGTTTAAAAAATATGTTCCCAGCAAAAATGAATTAAACAAAATGTTTTTAGAATAAAATAACCCAACAAGGGTTTACTTGCCGTAAAATCAACCAACCAACCACTTTCTTGTTTTTTGAGACAATAACCGTAGCGATAAGCAGAGTTTCAACAGATTTAACTGTTATGGGCGTGTATTCATCTATTCTCCTCCCAGTTGTGCGTAAATATGGCAGACTGGGTTCTACAGCCTCAGTAGAGTAACCAATCAAAGAGAAGGAAAACCGGCTGACCAGCAGCAATTTGTGACCTGTAAAGCAGAAAGAAGAGTAATAAAACGCTTAAAGTTTTAAATTAGATATCTAAAATCATAAATTAAAAAATTTTGTTTAAAAATTAAAGTTTTTAAAGTAGTAAAACGCTTAAAATTCTTAAATCTCTGCGTCGGTTTCCTTTGACATCTTTCCGTGAGAAGCACTTTGAGAAAAATAAAAACAAAAACAAAATAACCCCTAAGAAACTAAACAGCTTGATAATTAAAGCTCTGTGGTCGAATAATAATAATCAGAAGGCCTTACTTCATACGTAACACATCACAGTCAAGTCATGCTGAAAGCATCGGTTCCTGCTACATCCTTTGATCTCGATTAAGAAAGGATATGTTTTTCATTTACACCGTCAATATCCGGTTGGTTTAACAGACGATTTTTAGATATTTTTTTTAATTATAAAACTAACCCCTAACCCTAACCCCTACTCCTAACCCCTAACAAACAACCGTTTTTGACGGTGTAAATGAAAAACATGTCCTTTCTTAATCGAGATCAAAAAGGGGTGCCTAAAGGTAATATTGTCCAATTGCCAAGACATGCTAGACACTGCAAGCAGGTGAAGCAAAGAAGAACGCATACAGGACCTTCTCGAATGGACACCTACGCATGGACACACTACTGATCAGCAAAATCATACATCAATCACTTCTGTGCATATCCTGGATGCTGCACGATGGATTATTTGGTAATATAAGCCATGCTACTATACACCACTTACATTTATAGACTAAGCGAGGTCATGTGGTTAAAACCTCAGCCAATCAACAGCCCGAATGCGTGGCTGGTTGGCTACTTAAGCACTGATACTGAGAGACGTCCATTTGCAATCATTGACGAAGAACCTGCAATACTGAGAAGCACCAAGGAACAACCAAAGGATTCTTTACCAAGGATTTCCATTGGACGAGCACTCTTCCTTGAAGCCTAAAGGATGGCCCATAAAATCGTAACACACGAAGAACCTCTCATGGGCGATGGGCGATAGGGACGGTTGGGGAGAGAGAGAGAGAGAGAGAGAGAGAGAGAGAGAGAGAGAGAGGGAGGGAGAGGGAGAGAGAGAATCATGGACATCCGTGTTGCCAGGACGACCTGATGATGATGGTGGTAACTAACATAAGCCAAATACCTACATATTACATTATTTGTATTATATAGGTATATTTGATATCAT
This sequence comes from Doryteuthis pealeii, assembly GCA_023376005.1. Taxonomy (NCBI): domain Eukaryota; kingdom Metazoa; phylum Mollusca; class Cephalopoda; order Myopsida; family Loliginidae; genus Doryteuthis; species Doryteuthis pealeii. The sequence goes on along the minus strand of CM042144.1, from coordinate 60,982,634 downwards.
TCAACTGTAGGTAAAAAAACTCTTAATAAACAACAAACCAAAAAGTTAATATATATGTACAATGAAAGCGATTCCCTAACATCTAGGCATAAAATAACCCCAGACGGGCTGATAGCTGTTAAAATCAACCAATCAATCAATCAATCAATCAACCCAAAAGAAAATAGGCGGAAAAATCAATGTGGACACCTAAACGTGGACATACCAGTGTAGGTCAACCAGCAAAAAAAACCCCAAAACAAACAAACTACATCAATCAGCTCCGTGCGGATTCTGGATTTTGCGGGGAGGACCTCCCAGAGGCGATGACCGATAGAGACGGTTTGAGAGAGTAACGGATATCCGAGATGCTAGCACGACCTGATTATAATAATAATAATAATAATAATAATAATAATAATAATAATAATAATGGTTCATAAATTATAATCAAACCTGAGACGCGTGAGTAAAAATTAGGAATCCCATGGATATAAAATACCGGTATTTGTAAATAACTAACGTGGTGAATCAGACATCACTTTACACCGGGCAATGCCAGAGAACCCTGATATTAGAAATCAAATTCCCTCGGTGTTTTTTTCAAATGCTTCTATATGTCACGGCCATCGAATATATGCGTCCCTATTCATGATGAAGGTCATTGATATTTCCAGCAGATTCCCATATCAAATGTCCCGGTGACGTCATCTTTCATGACATTACATTTGTCTGGTACACTCTGTTAATATTATTTCTGTATGTTTTTTCCTTCTTTTTTTTCTGGGAGGAATTCCTTGGAACTAAGTAAATGCCCAAACAAGTGGTGTTTTTCCCGCCACGACCACTGACACGAGAAATGCCTGTTTTTTTTTTTTAATATTTGGGCGTAAAGCACAATTTCTGTAACCTAATCACGAGTAAACTTCACGTAATGTGAGATAAGTTACGCAGTGAAAACTAAGTGAGTATATATTGTAAAAAAAGGAAAGAAAAAAAAGAAAGAAAAAGAAAAGAAAATATAACACAAAAACATAAAAATAAAAAAATAAAAAAATATCAAAAACAAAAAACAAGTGGGAGATCGCTGACTTAAATAATAATTGAAAAGAAAAGCGATATATATATATATATATATATATATATATATATATATATATATATATATATACTTTTAAACCCAATATCATAAACATGTGTGTGTGTGTGTGTGTGTGCGTATTGGCACTATTGGAAAATAAAGTATATATATATATATATTATTATATATATATATATATATCTTAGAAATATAGTACCCATATTTTATATATATATATATATATATATATATATATATATATATATATATGTATATATATATAAGTATGAGCAGGATTACAAGAGGAGAAATAACATTAGATTTGACAGCATATTTGTCAGAATAAGTACTTTAATTAATGAGATTTTTGTAGAATTTTAAATTCAAGGTGATTTGCCCTTGACATACTTTTCACAAAAAAAATTCTACGTTACAATGTTTTAAACTCAATATCAGGGAGTGAGACTGAAACATATGTATGTGAGTGTGTGTGTCTGTGTGTCTATGTGCGTATTGGTAAAATTAAGCAAAATTATATATATATAATATATATATAATTTATATTTTTGCTTGAAGGCAATTACAATGCGTATATCGCATAAAATTCGATAATTATAGACGATAATAATGACAAGTGAATTTCGGTAAAGAATTATTCGGTGTGTAGAACATCGTACAGATTCTGTCGGAGGTAAATCGTTAGTATACATCGCTGATGAGACTTAATAAAGTTGAAACAGTCTGTACGATGTTCTACACACCGAATAATTCTTTACCGAAATTCACTTGTCATTATTATCTTCTATAATTATCGAATTTTATGCGATATACGCATTGTAATTGCCTTCAAGCAAAAATATATAATAATATTATATACTTTATTCAACAATGCTTCTATAAATATATATATATATATATATATATATATATATATATATATATATATATATATACTGAGTGTTTGGGAGAAATTTGACAATTTAGGAGGAAAAAGAAAAAGTACTTGGTAACTACAAAATTTAATCGATTGTAAAGAAATTAAACAGACACGGAAATTACACTACTGTCAACAAGTTTCACTCAAAATAACAACCAGTAGTGTCGATCATAGCCTCAATTCTGCTACTGAACCTGGAGCAAGCTGATGTTACAGTTTCCTGTAAAGGGTCTAAAAAACTATCCTAATTCTGTCGATTAACTGGGCTTTTGTAGTACTAGCACGGCGATTGGTGTATTCCTCAACAGCACCCTATACATAATAAGCCATGGGGTTAAGATCTGGGGAGTTCGGGCCAAACATTGGGACTGGTGTGGTCGTAAAAATTCGCAACCATTTTTGATTTTTCGCATAGGTGTGGTAGGGGTCGAATCCTGCTGCCATACATATGGCCTACCATTGGCTACCCTTGTTATTCAGGGCTTGACTACAGTATTTGGCAAGTCCACGTAAGCATCTGAGGGTCCTCCACCACTTTTCTCTGCAGATTTTCGAGGAATTCTGCTGTACGAACGAAATCAGATTGTCTGTTATGTTGCTTTCTTTCACAGCCTCGTTGTCTCCATTGCAATTCTCCAGTTCATGCCTGGTTGTTTTTACAGTGTTCAGGGAGCATTGGGCAGCAACCATATTTTCCTTATATTGATGGCCGGCCCAGATCATCATGATACATGTTATTCTCTTCCATGATTCAAGTGGGTTCCAGTCATCCATTCTATCTGTCATCATGTATATGAATGAAAAAGTGCCCAAGCTTTTAAATGATGCGTAGTGTGCGTCAATACCTCCAACCTACGGAGAAAAATAACCAAATATAAGTATGTCAAATTTATCCCGAACACACCCTATATATATATATATATATATATATATATATTATATAGAGAGAGAGAGAGAGAGAGAGAGAGAGAGAATGACTGCCACTTTAATTCGTTAAAAGTACCCGAGTGAGTACGTATTACGCCTTAGGGCAACCATATCCTTACAAGTCCGTTAGCATGTGATATATATATATATATATATATATATATATATATATATATATATATAGGAGTGTGTGTGTATATGTGTGTGTGTGTTTATGTGTATGTAGCCGATATGAGGACATATTTTAGTTTTATCCTACTCTATTGGCCAGGATTAGGTCACTATTTTTATTTTTAGAAAGAAAGTCTTTAAACAACAACAACAACAACAACACACACACACACACACATACATATATATATATATATATATATATATATATATATATATACCATAAACATCCGTCTTGTATATGTATTGAAATAAATAGAAATTTAAACCACATTTGCGAACTTGTTTTATTATAAAATATTTACTTTTCTCTGGTTGGCTCCACAATAATCTTTATATGAACAAGGTGTGTCAAAAAAGTATCGAGATTTTTTGTACTTTTTCACACACCTTGTATTCTGAGAAAAAATTAACGTTCCATTCATTGTTCATTTCTATCTTGTTAAATACAGTTATTTTGGTAGACATTGTGTGATTGCCACATAAATGCAAAAATTTACTTTGAATTAGTGGCATACCCAAAATTTGACGAGAAATCAACAAAGTCTGGTGATATTGTAAGATACTGCTAGAACTATCTGGGTTTGTGGAAATAATGTTTTGGCTTCCAAATCATGCCTGTATCAGAATTTGATGAACGTTTTATTTATTTGCATCAGACATTGCATACATTATCACAAGTTAATATATGATGGTATTTGCCAAAGCAATTTGTCATATTTGCCACCGGTAGGATGTGACACAAGGTTACAAGCCTTGTGTCAAATAATTCTTTAATCATTTGTACTTATTCTGCACTTTTACGTGCTTCCAATACTACGCAATATATATATATATATATATATATATATATATATATATATATATAAGATTTTTTTTGAAGGCAAAATAATGCAATTTATGTTGAAAAACATATTTATTTAATTCTTTTTTTTTCTTCCTTTTTTTTACTCTTAATATTTTCGGACAAAGTCCATCTTCAGAGAATTGAAAAATTTCCATCTGTGTTTGTTAAAATCAACTGTGGTATTATTCCGTTGAATAATGTCTGAAATAACTTTCAAAACTTCCCGCAAAACACAACACAACACGGGATTTAACGGAATTTGCCGATCTTTGCCGAACTTTTAAATTTCCATTAGAAGATTCAACGGAATAATACCACAGTTGATTTTAACAAACACAGATGGAAACTTTTCAACTCTCTGAAGATGGACTTTGTCCGAAAATATTAAAAGGAAAAAAAAGGAAAAAAAAAAAAAAAAAGAATTAAATAAATATGTTTTTCAACATAAATTGCATTATTTTGCCTTCAAAAAAAAATCTTATTACATTTTGTGATTAATGCTTCAAACACACTATAAAAAAAATTAAAAAAAAAATTTAAATATTTTCACTGTCCTTTCCATTGTAAACCGAAATGTTCGAATATTTTAAGTATACAACAATACGATAATAAAACAATACAAAAACTCACCATTCATATATATATATATATATATATATATATATATATATATATATAGCATAGGTAACACTGTTTAGTTGTACGTTTTTCAAGGAAATCAGTCGTAGAACTTTCAGCATCACCTTCTTTCTTGGTTCAAACTCCATCCATGCTATTACGTTCCCATTGGGAATGGGGTGACCCTTATATCCCCGTGGCTATGGGTTAACTAGCACCACTACAATTTTTCTAAAACGATGACTTTGCCATTAGATAACCCACGAAGGTTGATATACCATTAAACAAAGAGCCCAAATAAAACCTTCTTTCTTGATCATTGATCCCGGAACTTTACGGTGTATTCTCACTCTTTCGACTGTGGCAAACCCATGTTTAGGTCATTAGTAAACTTTTGTTTGGCACGCTTCTCGGTACACATTAAACATTCTTCTACAAATGTCACATGGTTTGTACCGCTCAGCTACCAAAAGTTTTATGACAGACCTCTGTTCAAGCCTGGAGCATTCTGTTTTATTTTCCGCCATTTTGAATAGCCTCAAAACAAAAGGAAAGAAGACGCATATTTAATTTGAAGATATTATTTTGTTAATGAATACATGAAATTTATAGTCATGAGACAGACGAGGCGAGAAAACATTTCTTTATTTTAGGTTATATATATATATATATATATATATATATATATATATATATATATATAAAGAGAGAGAGAGAGAGAGAGAGAGAGAGAGAGAGAGAGAGAGAGAGAGAGAGAGAGAGAGAGAGAGAGAGAACATATGAGACAATTCGAGAGATGTGATCTAAAATATAATTTCTGTGCGTTTTATGTAAATTTTTCTCCTTTTATCCGGGATGATTACTTTATAAGTATTGTTTTTTGACCTTTGTGCGTTTCACAATATCTTCATCGTGCCGGAGTGGGGGAAGTTCTTTACCACTCTTTAACTTTGATTTCTTCCTCTGGTCGCATAGGGAGTCCCATCTGGGCACTTTCACTTGGAAGACGTCATCGAGTCAACGCAAATGGTGACAATGACGACGACGTCGACGATACCAGAACGAGGCTGCCACCATGCCGGGAAGGGTGTTGCCTTGTGTTCGCCGATTGCTACCAGATGTAGGTCTGATTCTGACTGGCTCTCCTTTCTCACGAATTGCTAAAGGCGAGGCCTTGAATTACGTTTTTGAGTGCGTTTCACATCGGGGAGACAAGTGTCGAGATTGGGAATGGCGAACGTGACTTGACTGGATGGAATTGTTGGCTCGGATGCCAAAGAAGAAAGCAGACCAAAAAATAAATGCCTGTCTTTCTTTTCCTTCTTTCTTTTTTTCCTTCTTTCTTTCTTACTTTTTTCTTTCTTTCTTTTTTCTCATTTGATTTTGATAACAATCAACTGTTTTGTCAGACTGTCAGTTCTATTTTCAACATGCGGCGTACAAACACGATTCGTACTGAAATATATATATATATATATATATATATATTATATATGTGTGTGTGTGTGTGTGTGTGTGTGTGTGTGTGCAGAACGAGGACTTTCAAAATGTCCGCTTAATTGTTAAAAATATTTTAAAACGTCAATAAAAAATGGAAAATTAACTTTTTAATGTTTTCTTTTACGCTTAATATAAAGAACAATTCCAAGTTTATGTGTTATAAAAAAGGAAAAACAAATTTCTCTTACATAAAACCTAAATTTTTGCATTTTAAAGTAAATTGCCGTAAATTGCCGTAAATTCCCACTCTTTGTTGACAGTTATCGCATCTTGACGTGTGCACCTTTTCCTAGTATGGAGCACTAAACGTATAAAAATTATTTTCTGAAGCAAAAACAAATTACTAATTTAGCATTTCCTTGATGCCTCAGGATTTAACTGAAAAATATTACTGAAAAAGAAAGTTGGGAAAATCAAAATTAGAATGTTAGAAATTATTTATAATAAAATTTTAACTGAACGGTAATATCTGCTTTCTGGATATAAACGGGAGAATTATTTGTTTCCAAATAAAATAATAAATTTCTTCAAACACTGTTTGAATTTTCTTTTACAGAGTATTATTATACACGCGTCACGGATTCGAACATATTAACTTATGTACCCAGAACACAGTGAAAACAACAACAACAACAGTTTTCCCCAAAACCCAGTTTTTATTTCTCTCTGATCCATCCGTAATAAGAATGACGACAATTTTTCAAACATTATTTTCAAAAATTTATAAAAAAATAATTAAG
>CM042144.1:60870834-60970834 GCA_023376005.1 Doryteuthis pealeii | reverse complement strand
TTCTAGACCAATGCTTCAGAAATAACTACCGCGATTCGAGATTTAGCGAATAAGATTTGCTTACGTAATCATATTTATAAACAGTAACTGTATTTCACCATCTTTAACTGCATGATATGATAACTGGTCGAAGAAATTTAATGTATATATATGCATTAGTATCGTCAACTTTTATGAAATTGCAAAAAGAAAACATGTGTTTGTTATAATTCCAATGATGTAGTATTTTAACGAAAATAAGATAGCAATTGGCTGGGGCAGGTGTTTCTGTGAGGTTGAAATTGGGAGAGTTGTAAGATATGAATGAATTTTTGTAACATTTTTTTCGACTGCTGACAATAAAATTGCATATGCATGTGCATGTGTATGGGAGAGTTAGCTTTTACTAATCTCTCTCTCTCTCTTTCTCTCTCTCTCTCTCCCCCCCTCTCTCTCTCTCTCTATATATATATATATATATATATATATATATGCGTCTATACATATATATATATATTTTATAAAAAAGAAGAAGGTCCGCAAAATGTATTATGTTCTCAGAAATTTTTAAAAATTCTTTTCATCTTACATACGCGACACGTGTTTCTGATCTGTTGTCTTCTTCAGGCATTGAGTTATTATTTTGGCAGAATATGTCCGATATTTGATAGGTTGTGTGTGTTTCTGCAACTTTTCTATTATAGAAAATTATTATATAGTTGTGGACATTCTTCTTTTTTATAAAATATTAAATTTTCTCCAGTTGGAACCAGAACAACATTTTTCATATATATATGCATATGTGTCTATACATATATATATTATTTCTATCAGCATCTCTATCAATCAATCAATCAATCAATAAATCTATCTATCTATCTATCTATCTATATCTCTTCTCCGCGAATAGGTGATCATTAAACAGAATATGCAAATTAGCTAAATGTTAGGAAACGATAAGTACATTCATCAATTTACATTGCAAGGGACTTAGAAACTTATTTGACGCGGAAAGACTGATTGTTTTAGGGTCCTAATTTTATGTACACTCCGGACACAAACAAACAAACAGACAATCATATGGTTGCTGTTTCCTTGTAAGTCAACCATTGTGAGGTATTCAATATATATATATATATATATATATATATATATATATATATATATATATATATATATATATATATAATATAATATAAAGTGGGTATCAAAATAGTATAGTATATATTTCAGCTGTTAAAATATACAAGTCCACAGTGTAATTGGAAGAAAAAAATAAAAAATAAAATTTATTTTATTTTTAAAACAGAACATGCATTTTTCATATATATATATATATATATATATATATATATATATATATATATATATATATATGACTTATTTCACTTCATGTGTATTAATAAATCGGTAGAAAATGCACACACACATGTATATATAAATATATAACTGAAAAGAAACTGTTATCTCACCTTTTGATATCGGGTTTATTACTTCTAGTTTCATATATTAAAAAATACAATTGCCAACGGAAACACCTGAGTCCTCACATGCTGTAGAGCAGGATAAAAACATAAAAGAAACTGACAAAACATACATGAAATTCATAGTAATGAAGCCGACAGAAAGAGGTGAGATAACAATTATTTTTGGGTTTATCATGCTCTACTGCTCAGCATTAGAGCACTTTCTTGATTTAAGACAGGACATTTTAAAACGATTTGTTCACACACACACACACACCACACACACACACACACACACATATATATATATATATATATATATATATATAGTAAATGGTAATATTATGGTTTTACACTCATAAATTGAAGTTTCATGGTAATCCAATCATCAGATGAGTGAGTTCCATGGTTGAGATCTTAGAAACCAGTCGTGAAATCCATTACCATTGATTATAAATCTGCTCTGCTTTATTAGCATTGGGCACCTTTTCATGCCAATACTTTTCTCATTTTTCATTAACTATTAATATATATATATATATATATATATATATATATATATATATATATATATATATATATATATATAAAAATGGCACTAGGAGTACGTATTGCGCACTTTCCAATATATATTTATTATCCTGACTCATGCGGTTTCTTTTTCTTTGTCAACATTTGGACTCGTTCGTTTTTACTTTTTTGTTCCGTTGACTCTTTCCCTTATGCATATATACTACATATTTATTTGTAATGTGTTCGATACGGTAAATTATTAATCGAAACACATAGTGTTGATAAATATATCTATTCTAAATATAAATGAATCATCCTCATTTTTCATATTTTACACTCTCTCATCATTCTTCAATATACTGTCGGATTCATTTCCATTTTCTAACACATACACACACACACACACACACGCATATATATATATATATATATATATATATATATATATATATATATGTGTGTGTGTGTGTGTGTTTATTATATGCACTCAGTCATATAGGTTTAGGCTCAATCCACTTAACCTAAATACATAAAGTTATCAGGCGTTTAGTCAGTAATGTTAATTGGGGAATAGTGAATAATGTAAATAATTACTTTATAGATATGATCTTTCAGAAATAAAAAAAAACAATCGTTTTTACTCAGGGTTTGACAAGATTAACAGTCGACTTCTCCAAGACTGGTTGTGTTACAATCTTATAGGCCATCCTGTAGGCCTTAAGTCAGAGCGCTTGTCCAGTGGAATTGGATCCTTGGTAAAGAGTCCTAAGTATTGGTAACCGTCTGGTAATCCTGAGTATTTTAAGTCCCTGCTCAATAAGTGCAATTAGAATTATGGCCAGTGTGGGTGTTTAAGTAGTGTATCATCCACGCAGTATGGCTAGTGATTGGCGAAGTAATAAACCGCGTGAAAAAGGCTAGTCTATAAATTCAGTCTTATATACAAAACATATTACCAACAGGTTGCCATACCAAGGTTAAAAGCCCCAGTCTGCCCAACTATTTACCTATATCTAGGGGGAGAATAGTTGGATTCATACCTTTCCCAAGAGTATTAGCACTATATAAAATGCAATCAGCCTCATCCAGGATTTGAACTCAGGTCACTGTATCCATATTCCTATGAAAATGACCACTATACAACGCACCTCCAGGGAATATAAGAGGAAAAAATATCATTTGTTTGTTATGCCTCATTTGGCATCTCCTCGTTTTACTCTCGTATTATATCAACTTTTAAAAGAACAAAAAACAAACACTTTTCACAGAATATATATAATATCAATACAATATCTATTAAATAATAGATTAGCAGCATCTTTTATTTCCCATGTAGTATACTTAGTTTAAATAGATTTTAGACGGTTGTCCCAAGTGGAAATGGTTAATGTTAATTGACAGGTGATGACCTCGAGATCATTTGAAATATTGGCTTTTATTGGACGAGAAAGTCATGTGACCGAGTAATAAAAAAGCTGCTCTGGCATCGTATGGTAGATGAACAGAAATAAAACGGTGCCAGTATCATCAGTATTAGTTATTCTCCTTATTTTTAGGATTAGGCGAAGGACATTTCTTGTTACCAAAGATGTACACCATTTTGCGAGATCATCATTTTAAAGTGATCTAACAGATAAAATTCACAATATATATAATATATATATATATATATATATATATATGTGTGTGTGTGTGTGTGTGTGTATTTGTGTGTGTGTGTATATAACAATGTGTATGGTTGGCACGATTATACTTGAAGAAGCAGTAGTAATCCAACGTACAGTGTTATTTAATAAATTGACATTGTGTCACATCCTACTCGTGCGGAGGGCTTGGTATATATATATATATATATATATATATATATATATATATATATACCAACCCCTCCTATATATATATATATACCAACTCCTCCGCTCCCAATTTCGGTTGAGCACTTTATTTAGAAGGGATTTAATTGCAAAATTTACCGTGTTCGGCGTTCAGCTAAGACTCACTTTGTTTACAAAGTTTGAGACCTCTAGGTGAATTCATTTCCGCTTAGAAATGTAGCGATTAAATAGCCTGCTATACTTGGCAGCTGACTGTGGCCTTATAGGTAAGAGATTTGGCGAGCGTAAGTTCGTTCGGGTCTCGAACCCGGCCAGAGGTAGCTGCTAAAATGGTATAACTGCACTGATGAGAGGTGATACCTCGAAACACGTGTCTGTAGTTTACTCTCTCTCTCTCTCTCTCTCTCTATGTATATATATATATATATATATATATATATATATATATATATATATATTTGTGTGTGTGTGTCTTTCAAAGTTCTTACCGAAATAAAAAAGAAAAAATAAGAATTGTTGTATTTGCAGTTGGTGACGCTATTTTGAATGATACAAAGATTAAGTGGAAAATATAGCAAATGATGTTTTCTTAAAAAAAAAACCCAACTCATTTTCTTGTGTTGGCGCCTGGTGTAATTGTTACTGTTGTACAAAATAAACACGGCGTGACAAGTTCAAATCCTGAACGAGGTTGTTTGCATTTCACATGAAACTAATACCCTTGGGAAAGGTACGAATTCAATTATTCTCTTTCAATTAATAGGTAAATAGTAGGACATACTGGGCTCTTTAAACTTGATTTGCCAATCGGTCTAGGAGAAATAAAACTCTGAATTCAAATCAAAGGGATTCTGTTTTCGTTAGTCAAAATTACTTTGAGAGCTCTTCCTTCTACTCCTCCTACTCCCTCTTTCCTGGATAATGAAACGCACAACATTCTCTGGGTCCTTGAGGTACAGGCAGATCACCTAATCCCCACCAAGAGACTAGACCTAGTGTTTGTCAACAAGAAGAAAACTTGTCATCTCGTGGATTTTGTCGTCCCGGCCGATCACCGAGTGTAAGTGAAAGAAAGCGAAAATAAACTAAATTTTGACCATATGATAAAATTGTATATACGCAAACCATAATCCGTTCTATAGAATGAAACGCATAAAATTCTCTCGAACTTTCAGATACAGACGGTTCACCTTATTCCATCCAGAAGACCGGACCTAATTTTGATTAACAAGAAAAAGAGAACTTGAAATTCCACGGAAGTTGATAACAAAGATTATCCATCATCTTCATTCTACTTTTGTTCATTCGCTACCCCTATACCGAGGAAAAAAATCTGAAAGGAATTTAAAAAAAACTGCTGATGAGACTTAAAGTCGAAACAGCTGTCCAGTGTTCCGCACGTCACACGCGTTGTTCGCCGAATTTGCTGGTCGTGGTCATTTAATCATATTAAATGACCACGACCAGCAAATTCGACGAACAATGCGTGTGACGTGCGGATCACTGGACAGTTGTTTCGACTTTAAGTCTCATCCCACTCCCATGGTTGAGCACTGTGGCGGGGACATTAATTGAAACTTCACCGTTTGGCATAAGCCGTTACCCGTCTGTTTACAGATTTGAGTTATCTGATCATTGTAAAAACATAACCCCATAAAGTATGTACCAAATAATTGTCCACCCTAGACTGATAGCCGCAAGGGTAGGGAACTTGGCAGACGAAAATTCTGTAGAGTTACGATCCCGGCTAGAGATAGCTGTTAAAAAGTCGAGCCGCACTGATAAGAAGTAAACTTCGAAACACGTGTCTGTGGATGACTATATATATATATATATATATATATATATATATATATATATATATATATATATATATATATATATATATATATATATATATATGTTGGCATCCTTCCGTCTGCGAGAAATGATGGTTTAGTGTGCAATTTTTTATTTATTTAATTATTTTGTTTTAATTGGAACTACGTAGCCTGGGTGTGTTTATATGCTATATTCATAAGTAAATAGTGATAAATATAATTGCTAGAGCATGTATATCTAATAAAGGTTAACGAAGATATGAAATCAACGGCGCTTGGTAACTGACAGTTTCTTAGCTGTGTTATTTTCAAAGAAAGTTCCTTGGTTTGAAATTCGCATAAGCGAGAAACTGTCTCTTACCAAGCGGGTTGACTTCATATCCACGTTACACTAACACTAACAAACACACACACACACACACACACACACACATATATATATATATTACATATACAGAGATGCTGATAGGTACGCGTCCTGCGTCCCTGACGCACACACATTTAAAAGGACGCAGTAAAATCGTATCCATGCGTCCCAGTTATTTTCTCTTTTTTCCCTCACCATTTCAAACTAACTGTAAATACATTTCAATAGTTTCTTAGAAACGAATTACACAGGACAGGTTACAACGTAGGGGTTAGACTGCTTTAGTTGTTTCTCCAGATCATAAATAAAATAAACCTATAATTTATTAAAAAAACTTTAGTTGGAACCTATAATTTTTTCCAATGACTCATTCAAAGCAAATATGTGCGTCCCAGGACGCACTAAAACAAAAAGCTATCAGCATCACTGCTTATCTGTGTATGTGTATGTGTGTGTATGTGTATGTGTGCGTGTGTGTGTGTTTGTAAATATGAAGTCACTGTTTATATATGGTACTGCCTATGTGAATGGATTGACAAATGTGTAACATATAGACTGACCGATATAATAAAGTGGGTCAGTCAAATGAGCAAGATGCAAACAGAGCTTGCTCATTACCTCAGTCACCAGCATCCTCTCCCACCGTCCATACCGTCATCCCTAAACAGCCATGTTGTCATTAAAGCGTAAAGTGATGATCACCCCCACCCCCCAAAAGCCCGGAAACGGTCACGCAACTTTACGGGAAAACTCCCCCAAAGCACATAAACAAAATGAAGTGGACTCCATTACTGACAGACATTTTCTTTTTTTGTTTTATTTATTTCTGTGTTTGTGTACACACCCTTCCTCTAATTTGGAGCGCCTTTTTTTTATAAGTTACAAGTTTAGCCCAGTTGTTAGAACTAAGAAGAAGATCTTGTGAGGTTGGATGTGTCAATGATGTGTTAATTACTTCAAAATAAATTGATTGGACAACTGATTCGGTTTTGGATTCCCTTATTCTAATAAAGAGTTTCTATTCATTTCTGGAAAAAGAAATATGTAGGTATTTAGCATATGTTAATGGTATATAGCCTGGAAGAACTGTCGCTTTAGCTTGTCAGGGAGATCGGACCTCCATATGACTGATAATCTATTTGTGGCCGACCATGCCTTTGCTATCCGTGTATTAACATCGCTCTCTGTGGAGGAGATATTATCACCCAGGTACGTGAATTGTTTGGCATATGTTAATGGTATACAATCAATATGAAAGTGTCTCGAGCAAAATGATGCAATATGTAGGTATTTGGCTTATTTTAGGGATCATCATCATCATCATCATCATCATCATCATCATGCTGGCAGCACGGATATCCATGACTCTCTCTCACACCGTTCCCATCAGTCATCTGGTGATATGCAATCAATATAAATATGTATCCCACGTTAATTGTACTAGTGGTGAGTTGGTCTACAGAATATTGTAGTAATTGTATTGCCAACGTACGAATTAGATGTGTGTGTGTAAAACAGAATACAATCTTGTAAGGAGCTACAGAAATCATAGATTTAGAGGATTGTTGATTTTACACACCCTAGTTCTGAGCGACTTTTATAGAAGTTACAAGTTTAGCTTAGTTGTTAGAACTCAGAAGAAGCTCTTACGAGGTTGATGTGCCAAACATGTATTATTGGCTTCAAAATAAGTGGAAAACTGATCCAGTTTTGGATTTACTTATTTCAATAAAGGGTCTCGAACCATTTCTGCAAATAACATGATGTAATATGTAGGTATTTGGCATAAGTTAGTGATATGCAATCAATATAAATATGAATACCACGTTAATCGAACTAGTGATAATGTTACATAATTTATAAGCAGCTTATAAATTATGAACGTACCTTTAGTTAGAATATTTGGAATTAGGATCCGTTAGATTTAGAATCACAAGAGTCGATGGAAAGTAATAATAACCATTAACCCCTAGAAAGCTCGCAACTGGACGCGTGAGATAGTTTCAGATTAGACCCTATCAGAGAAAATGTATTTTAGGGCTCGCAACTCCCCCGCGGCGATATCGTGGGCTGGGTTCTGAAAATTAAGCTTGACCAAGAAAACAACCAAGTCTTTTTTGTTAATTGAATATTAAAACAAGCAATGTTGAGCCCAAAACAAAGAAGAATGAACCACAGCAGAAGCCCGGCAGGGAAGTAAGGCCAATATGAAGAACATGGCAGCCAGACGATTTAGCAGGAACCAGTAGAAGCAGAAGTGTAACAAGTAAGAACTCTCATAAAATCATCTATCATCTACCCTATATATCTGTATGTCTATCTCTTTCTATTATATACACGATATTAAACGAGTATATAACAGTAAGTTAGTCAACAGTATATTATAGTTATTGTATTTCTAACGTACGAATTAGATGTTGATGCAAAACAGAGAGTACAATATCGTAAGGAGCAACATACATCATAAATTTAGGGGTTGATTGAGTTTAAAGAAATGTGATTCATTTGTAAAAGTTTGATTGTAATCATAAACATACTTTTAACATTCCTTTGAATTTTTTAAATTGCTCTTTTTTATTTGTCTATAATACTTTGTTTACATACATTTATATGATACCAAGTATTCCTATGTAATACTTATATTTTGTATACTGTTTCCAAGCATTCTTATCTAATTCTAATAATTTATATACAATTATATAGTTTAAAGTAACTATTCCTAATTACTATTCCTATTAAAGATTAATATTCCTACTAATAAGAATTACTTGTCTGCACACAGTTATATAGTTTCAAGTATTCCTATCTAATACAAAAAGCATAACTATTTAACACATAGATGGGATCTTAACAGGCACTACCATTCCGGGTCAAAGTATAACTGTGAATACTGGGAATGATGAAGTAATCCACATTCCCCAAAATGTCAGAACTAGGACTTCATCATCAGGGTCATAACAAGGACATATTTTTGGGTGATGGTGGTATTATCTCTTTGCAGGAGATACAGCCTTCATACAGCTTAAGCCCTACCAAAAATACATGTAAAAATATATGTTACGTCTTCAGTGTAAATCTGAAATGGCTCTTAATGGAATGTAGTTTTGTTAGATTAGAGACTTGGAGATTATTTTCAGATTTTTGCGTATTATTAAGTTTGCAATCTTTCAGATATTTATTATTTTGATTTTTCGGACTGTTGTCCTCATATTTATCGTGATATGTAAACAGACCACATTTCGACCGTAATAAGTACCGGCCTTCTTAGGAGTATTTGGTCCGTCCGAATATAGTAATGATTCAACCTGGGAAATCATTTTGAATAGTTAATTTAAAATCGTTTTTAATGGTGTTCCTTATTAATTTGAAGAGTAAAATCCGATGCATCAGTAATTTACTTTAAAAGACAATTTAATCTAGACTTTTCAGATATTGTGAAACTCATTGGCCGATTAGTATTATTTGGATTATTCGGACTATTGTCCTCATCTTTATTGTTATTTGTATAACGTTTCGGCCGATGTGCCCTCCGGCTTTCGTCAGGTATTTCTTGTCGGACTCGGGAGCCCTCTCGAACTCGGGGATCTTATTTCCGAACTTAGGAACCTTCTTGTCATAATCGGGAGCCATCACGGAACTTTGAACCTAAACCTTTATTCAATCCACAGGGGTATCCTGTTCTCATTCCGCTAACCATAATTGGGGTACAGGTGTTAAGTTGTGTTAATTATTATTCTATGTTACTGTCGCGCTTGACCGGGATTGAACCTGCAGCCTAGAGATAACTGTCACTTAGAACTGTCTTAACCCAACGCCTTTATCCACTACGCTATGTGTCCAATCGACCGAAACGTTGTACAGATAACAATAAAGATGAGGACAATAGTCCGAATAATCCAAATGATACTAATTACTAGGCCTCATCTAAAAAATTCAGAGAAATACCCAATGGCCAAGTTTAGACATTTTAACGAATTTATGAACGTCCTTTATATTTGTTGTTTTCGTTGTATTAAACTGTTGTATCATCATTTGTCCTGTTAACTTGGGATTTTATACAATTAGGCTTTTGGAGATTTTGGTTATCGATTGAAATAGGTAATTCAAAACGAGGGGAGTTTTTATGGGTAAGGTTCCTCGACCAAAACTGAAAAAAAGATTGTTGGCATTTGTTGATAATGACGTATTTATTTCCACCGTGTCTGGAACAGATGAAAACACTTTTAGACTTACAGATCATGCAGTGTCCCAAAGGAATAATTTTTATCGGTTAAATTAATTTCAAATTTATCTAACAGTTGTTTAGAATTGTAAATATCCCTGGAATGAAAAAAAATTCCAAGAAACAAAAAAGACAAAAACAAACCAAAAAAACTGCCAGAACACTAAATCATATACACACTTATGTCAAGCAACAACTTTAAAGTTATGGCTAAACAAACTACAGGAAACAAACTTAATATATATTTGTTGTTAATTACGTCGTCCATATGGGGTTTAGTTTTTCTGTTTTTCTAACAAATGGAAATTAGCTTAGCATTTAAGAAACCATTGACACTAATAAAGTTTTATGCCTCATTTATTAAAGAGTGGGCAAGGAAGTTCTATGTCTAAATTTAGAAGAACATTTCTAAATATACTTATCCTAACCTGTATTTAACCACGGACAATTTTATATTGTTCGTTCGATAGGCAAAACATTGGTTCACTGATTGAAAATGACGTCCCTATTTCCTCAGAGAGAATGGAGAAACCTGCACGAAAAAAGAAATTAAAGTACTAGAGTGCTTGCGGAGACCATGTAAGTAATATAAATAAATGAATTGATAGATAATAATAATAATAATAATAATAATAATAATAATAATAATAATAATAGTAATGGTAGATTTTGCAGTTCCAGCAGATCACTGGGTGAAGATTAAGGAAAACGAAAAGATTAACAAATACCTGGACCTTGTCAGAGAATTGAAAAAGCTGTAAAATATGAGGTTGAAAGAGATACCAACTATAGTTGGTGCACTAAAAATGGTCCCAAAAAGCATGGACAAAAACTGGAGGAACTGAAAAGTAGAGGAAGAATTGAGACCATCCATCCAGCATTGCTGCAATCGGCTAGAATATTCAGAAGAGTGATGGTAACCTGAGGAGACTTGTTTCACTCAGTCTCCTGTGAAAGACCATCAGCTAACGCTGGTGTGAAAAAACTAATAATAATAATAATAATAACAATAATAATAATAATCATAATAATAATAATTAGCGATTGCAGCAAATTACCACAAAAGGAGTACAAGACTAAGCACGAATGGGTGTGAAAGGTGATCCAATGTGATTTGTACAAGTTATTAAATTTTCACTATGCTACTAAATAGTATATGTATAAACCGAAATCTGAGAATAAAACCTAATTTTTTTCTGGGATTTTGAGATACAGAAGGATCACCTAATCCCGACTAGAAGGCCATACCTAGTGTTAATTAACAAAAACAGAACTTGTCATTTCGTGGATTTTGCCGTCTCGACAAATTGCAGAGTGGAAATCAAAGAAAACGAAAAGATAGACAAATACTTGGACCATGCCAGAGAACTGAAAAAAACTGTGGAACAAGAAAATAAAGGTAATACCAATTGTAGTTGATGCCCTTGGAACGGTTCCCAAACGCTTGGAAAAGAGTTAGGGTTAATTAGAAATCAAAGGAAAAATCGAGACCATCCAAACAACACCATTAAGATCGGCTAGAATACTCAGAAGAATCCTGGACACCTAAGGAGACTTACTGTTGTTCAGAGATATCAAGATATTTGCCCCTAAAGGAAGTAGAAACCCTTGTACTGACTATGAGAATATACATCCTTGATATAAGAATAGAATTTGGGAACTAAATGTGTGCCATGTTTGTGATGAAAAAGTGGAAAATAGAAAAAAATGGAAGGAATAGAACTACAAAATGAGAAAAATTTAAAAAAAAAAACACTTGGAGAAAGGGAGAATTACAAGTACTTGCAAACTTCGGATTCTGATTGATGGAAAAATTTTTTAGAAAAAATTGTTCATTTCTCGAACACTTCTTGCAAATACACCTGCTCAAGTTTGAAACAGGCAGCATAAGGCATTGACCTCCCTGTGAACTCAAATAAAACAGAATGTATGCATTAATCAAAATAGTACCATGTCCTTAGTAAATAGTAAGACTATGAAATTAGTTGACAAATTCACATACCAAGGTAGCGATATCTCATCTTCTTAAAAGTAATGTCAACATACGCATAGAGAAAGAGTGGACTACTATTAACAGGTTATCGACCGTATGGAAACCTCATCCCTAAATAGAATAAAACGGAAATTATTCAAAGGTATATCCTCAGTACTTTTGTATGGTTGCACCACTTGGAATTTAACGAAATGGAAAAAAGCTGGATAGAAACTATTCAAGAATGTTGCATGCTGTTTTGAACAAATCTTGGAAGCAGAACTCTACAAAAAATCAGTTGTATAGTCATTTACCACCATCTCATAAACGACCCAAGGCAAGCAAGACATACTGGACACTGCTGTGAAATAAAGAACGAATTCATAAGTGACATTCTCCAATGGACTCCGACCCATGGACACACCAGTTTTGACCTTGTGTCATATCTCACTAGTAGTGAAGTAGTTGGGTAAATACGTAGTTTCGAAGTATGGTAAATAGTAGGGCATGCAGCAACCAATCAAAGAGAAGGAAAACTGTGAATTCAAACTAACATTAATCTACCTGAAAAAATTGATCTTATGTCACATTCTGCTTGAACACTCTAGAAAAAGCTATATATATATATTTTTGCCTTAACTACTTGCACACAATTTGACTTACAGTAACAATATACTTTGTATGAACAAGATGAATTTGTACAAACATTATAGTTAATCCTTCTTTTTATTATTGTCCGTTAAAATGTTTTTAAAATTTTAGAAAGGAAACTCAGATTTGTTACATGCAGTATTTTAATGGTTTTTGAGACCAAGCGAGGGTATTCTGTTACTTAAAAAGTTATGTGATTGAGAAAAGACAGAGGTATTTTTTGTCAGATCAAACTCAACAAAATTTCAGTGTAATGTTTTATTTTTCCCCATAATATATAAATTTTTAAAACATTCCATAAGATAAGCACAGATTTGTTTGAGGCTGTATTTCGATGGTTTTTGCTCAAAAAATTGATGTGATATAGAAAAACTGGGGTCATTTTTGGATTCAGAGGCAAAAAAAAGGACAAGTATCAGATTCAACTCAACCAAAATCATGTTCCCCAGTGTTGTAGATGGGATAGATATTTATTTAAACTATTAAAAGTGGTTTGTATTCTTCCTAAAGAGTTTTAAAAAGCAATCTTTGAAATGTCAGAATATCAGCGAATGAGTCAGACGTTGTTACTTCACGGTTCTCTTCGTTTTATGACTATTGGAGCTGTAAACGTTCTCAAAACACTGTAACCCCGTTTCATAGGTTACAGAACAAAGAACGGTGAAATTACGCAGTATTTTCTTTCTTTTTTTTTCACCAAGGTCGGGGGAGCTTATTGGTCGATTAGGGCTTAACCAATTTGTCAGCTAACTTCACTAAAACGTTCCGAGTTACACGAAAAACAAAAAACAATACTAAGCTTGGAAAAACAACAAGAACAAAAAAAAAAGCGAAAAAAGAAAAAAAAAAAGGAAGAAAACGAACGTAATCCAACAGATGTCGCTATTTCTAACCGAAATTTGACACTTACCAAAATAAAAGAAGCTAACAAAACAAAAACAAAAAAACAAAAAACAAAACAAAACAAAAAATGAATAAAAATGAAAAAAAGCTCGTGAATTTTACGATTCGTCTGAGCTTATTCAGTCTCTGCAAAAATATTTATTCTCAGCAAGAACACAGACAATTTCTTCGATTAAATTCCCGATACTGCTGTGGTCTAAACCACAAACAGATTGCTGTGGTTTGAACCAAACCTGTGATCTACCTCTCTCTCTCTCTCTCTCTCTATCTCTCTCTCTCTCTCTCTATATATATATATATATATATATATTATATATTATATATTCCACAGAAGGTTATGTAAACATCGATTAAGTGTACTAATTCCATAATTTATTCCAGTGGTATATATAATATATATAATATATATATATATATATATATATTATATATAAAGTTTGATAATATAGTCTTCTATCTTCATAAAAAATAGTGCTCAATATCGTGGATTGAGCATGTATATCTGAGTTAGAGTAGCGGGGGCATGAAGACAACGGCATTTGGTTACTGACAGTTTCTCGCCTCTGCGATTCTTAAACCAACTTGGATTTAGAGTCGCATAAGCGAAATTGTTGGTAAAATATATTTCTAAGCAAAGAATGCTCTATATCAGCGATATAGCATATATATCTCAGTTAGGATAGTCATCCACAGACACCATGTTTCGACATTTCACGTCTCATCAGTGTGGCTAGACATAGCAACTAACTCCGACCAGGAGCGAAATCCGACTGACTTCAGCCCGATCCGTAAACCTCTAGGCCAGCTGTCATTAAGGAGCGGTGTTTTAAATGTTTTAAATACATACATCTGTGTATATGCTTTACGATCACCAGAGATCAAATCTGTAAACAGATGATCATTGCATTATGCTGGCGGTGAAAGTTTATTAAAGTCGCCCCTAAAGAGCTCTTCCGGGTTACGGGATACATAAAGATTTAAAAAAATTAATTAACCAAATATTATTTTTTTCTTTTATGTTACGTTTTGTTGTTGTACTCAACTAGTTTCGACCTTAGGTCATCAGCAGATAAAGTTATATATATATATAATATATATATATATATATATATATATATATATATATATATATATGAATGAAGGTAATATAATCCAATTGATTGGTAAATTGGTATTTGGGATCAGTAAAATCTCACTGTGTATCCACACTATATGCTCATGTTGGTGCAAATTCTTTCATACAAGGATTTTTATAAATCCCTAAGAGACATCAATGTATAATAACTAATAAATTAATTATATACATATCAATATTTAACTTTCAAAGAAAGAAAAACTTAACGAACCGTCATTTGACTATAATACATTTATTTCGACCAGAGACTCAATATGAGTCTAGTCTCATCAGATAGTATTTACAAAAGACTGAGAAAATCAAATAGAGAAAAAATATCCTCAATGAAATTTCTCTTTTCTCATACGCGCACATAAAAAAAAATTATTTATAATTTTGATGCCCTATTTATTTCTTACAAATTGTTGCTATTCTTAATCAGCCAAAAAGCTGCTAATGTTGTATACCCTTTTCATTACTTACTTCTATTCTTCTTCTGTTCGTCTTTTCTATCTTACGTTTTCTAACATCTCTTCTAGCGTCTGGGCTTCTCTTGGGGACTTCGTGTCTGGTCTTCCATTGGGGATTTCTCTTTATCAGAAGCCCTGTGTCATTGGTAGTTCTTAGATAATAACACAAGACTTCGAATTTACTTAGATCATATTTTATTCGAAATCCCCACCAGACTACCTGCGCAGATCGAGTCGGAGCGTATATAACACGACTCACCACCGTCGTGGTTTCTCGCCGACTGACTAAAATCTATTTCTAATCTAAACCGGAAGAGGGTCTCCTCCACCGATTCTCACGGTATCGACAGGAAAGGATCAGGATGAGGTCAAGCCTTGTCACTCATCCTTCAAGGTCGTGAGCTGCAACTTATAACAGCCATTTTGATTTCTACACTACTGTACATAATATTAGGAATCTAATAATTATGTAACACTAACCGTTAAAACTAGTTATTTACTCATTTTTAAAAACCTATTAGTAGCACTGTTAGGGAGAGTCATCTCCTCCTAACGATACAAACCGGATACTCTCGGAAAAAAGGGGGAGGGGAAAAAACTGAGACCAGTCAAGAAGCGAGCACGGTACGTGACACACGCGTATCCTACATCAAGCCGAACTGAATCCAAAACCATCCCACTGTATTCCCTGTCAGTGAGAATAAATAAAACAAATATTGTTATTGTTAACACATTCCCTGTTTTTATTATCAATTCTGTATATCGTACATCTCGGGATACAACAAGCACAAAACTAGAAGTATAGGGCACTCATTGAGGATCGAACTCACTAGAGTGATAGTCTAGCTCACAAACCATTACTGCACGAGAGGTGTTCCTCTTACAAGAAAATCACCACTTTCATACATAGTCAGAAGTAAATATTTTTTCTGACCTCCCACCAATGCATGGTCAGGAGTATGTAGCATTTAGTTTAATGCTTTTAGGGCCGGATTAGCTCAGTCGGTAAAGTGTTCGGCTAGGAATCACAAGGTTCTTGGTTCGATACCGGCCCTCGCCAACTCAGTGTATGAGTGGCACAGGGATCTGTGCGGTAAAGTGAGGAGCTGATGGTAGGAGTGGCGCTCCACCCCAGATGCTAAAATAATTTCCTTGGTCTAGCGCTACTGAAAAGGGGATAGACTCCCTCGCTGTCTGGCTGATACAGACATTAGGCTGCCCCGACGACTTTACTTACTTACTACTCAGTAGTAACAAATCAGCGACTATAGCTATAAAGCGAAGTGTAACAGGTATCGATTCAGAGTTTTCCTTCTCCTTGACCAGTTGCATAACAAAGGTTAAAGAGCCCAGTTTGTCCTTCTATTTACCCATAGCTGGAGGGAGAATAGTTGAATTCATACCTTTCGCAATGGTATTATCGCTGTGTGAAATGCAAACAGCCTCGTCAAGGATTTGAAATCAACTTGTCGTGTAAATTACTCCACGCGCCTCCACATAGCAATAACAATATACGTGTCGAATGAAAGGATAGAAATTACCGGGTTGTTCGAAAAATCACTCTGATCTTTTAGAAATTGAATGAAATCGAAATAAACATTTCTGTTTGTTAATTTATCAGAAAATTTACAAAATGGAGATAATATTACTTCATGAAATATTCAGCGCTTTTTTTTTGTGTTCTCCTTGTTTTTGGCTTCGTTGAAATTTCATTTCTAAATCTCAGGGAGAATTTTCGATAAACCTTTGGGAAATACTATGTTATTGCATAAACAAAACTATCTATCTATATAGGAAGTACTGGGTAAATTAATTTTAATGAATAGATCTATCTATCTATCAATCTACCTATCCCAGTCTCTTTATATCTATCTATCTATTTATGAAACACACTAAAAAGTAATTCTAATGTTTAGATCTATCTATCTATCTATCTATCTATCTATCTCGGTCTGTTAATATCTATATATTGTATCATCAAAATAATATATATATATATATATATATATATATATATATATATAATATATATATATATATACCTCTAAAAATTATTTTTAATCGTGTTCTAATCCAAAGATTATTTCTTGTAGGTTAATATGAAATCTACGCGGATATCATTAGGTATTAGGTACCAAACTCAACAATTATGTTCACATTGGTCTTTTATTTTGTAGTAAATAAACTAATAACAGATAAGATACAAAACATTTTTACTTAATTGGTGAACATGGTGGCTTCATAAGATATTCCTTAAACAAACTAGGTTAAATTATTTAAATTAATGTTATAATTTTTTCCAAGGTATGCGGAAGAAAATATCATGGAATAACCCAATATTGAGAAAAATATGTAAATGTCCGGATCTAAACCCAATGGTGGGAAATTATAAAAAAATCTTCCACGAGAAAACTCGATCTACGAAGTGGGAAATTGAAACCATTTTCATAAAGAATATTTGCTTTAAATTAGTAAAAACAATGACTGAAAGAATTAAAGCGGTCATAAAAGCTCAAGGAGGGTCGACTAAGTTTTAATTATATTTTATTTTCTTGATTAAAGAATTCCATAATGTTGTTTCCATTATCCCTAAGAATTTTTTTAGAGAACTATTTGAGTGACACTTAAGTGGTTTACCGATATCATGTTTTTTTTTCAGATTGTTAGCCCTTAGAGAGCTAGAAAGCATTGTAATTACTGAACATTTCAGTTTTAAGAAATATATACAAATTTAATTATTAATATCTAATTAAATGTGAATAATGAATTGAGAGAAATAATCAGTTCCTGTTGGGATTACTTGCTGTCATTCAGTGCAAGTTACAGACCACCAACTAACGTAATAATAATAATAATAATAATAATCCACTGGGAATTGTGCAAGAAATTCAATTTTCATCATACAACTAAATGGTATATGCACAAGCCTGAATCTGTCCTGGAGTACAAACGGATCACCTAATCCCGACCAGCAGACCGAACCTAATAATAATCGAGAAGAAGAAGAGAACCTATCATCTCGTGGATTTTTCCGCCCTGGTCTATCACCGAGTAAAAATTACCTATTATTATTATTATTATTATTATTATTATTATTATTATTATTATTATTATTATTATGTTTTATATTTTCCTTCATTTTTAAATTCTAATTTAATTTTTATCGCAAATCCCTCACGTTGTCACTTCTAGTGATGGTTCACGAGTGTTTCTTGCGTTTGAATTGGTGCAAACAGCCTGTTACAGGATTTGAACGGATTCCCTGTTGATATAATAAACCTAGTACTTCTTATGCGAAGGAGTTTTCCCGCTTTATGGAATGAGTTAAAAACTTATCCATTCCTTCCAACCAGATAGTGAATTTGAGTCTGTCCCCAAAGATTTCCATAGATGAGGTTCTGTTACAATTCATGAGAGGTCATGAATTGTGAACAGACCTGTAAGTTAGAAATATTCAAATTAAGGTCCGTTAATTTTAGAATCAATGAGTCCCTGTGGAAAATTACTGGTGATAGTTAACAACCCATGACCCTTTGGAGGCGCGTGATTTGGGCGCCATGACATACATGTGATATAGTTATTCAGATGCGAGCCAGCTATCAGAAAGTGTAGACGTAATTATCGACTCTGACAGGATCCATCTCTCCCAACGGCGCAACCAATATGGGCTAGAAGAAAATAAAACTTGATCAAGCAAATCCAAGTCTTGTTTAATCACTTAAATTAATGTTAAGACAATGACCAACTAAACTCAGCCCAGTCCAACGAAGTAAGATGAAACAAGAAATAAATCAATCCCCTGCAGATAGAAGTCGACTAGGTATGATGGTGGCCAGACAAAGTAGAAGAAAAGCAAGTAACCATCAGAGTACCCAGTAAGACCACCGTCTCTAATCTAATATATCTTTGTCTGTCTGTCTCTCTCGATTGTATACCCGAGTAGGGCAGAAGGGTATATATGGCACATAAAAGTTCTATCAGTGGTTCAACATAAATTCGGAATCAGATAACCTGATGGAGAAGACGTTCTGTTTACATTCTTCAAACTAATGGTGCTGAGTTACGTCAATGATATCTCCATACTCTGGTTTCACAGGAACGATGTTCAAGTCCTACTGAAGGAGAGTAGAAAAGAGAAAGAGAGGCGTAAAGAGAAAGGGTTGTCGGATTGATGGTACGAATAAAGAGAAATAAGAGAGTTACAGTTGGAATAGATAGATAGATAGATAGATAGAGAGAGAGAGAGAGAGAGAGAGGCGGGGAGGTGAGTGGGAAACACCGACAAAGATTTGCTTGGCAACTGTAGGGAGTAAAAAAATGAGAAGTAAGGCAGTGACAGAAGAGTAAGACTGAGACATAAAGAGAAATGATTGGTGGATTGATGTTGAGAGTACAGTGGAGAGAGATGAAATAAAGAAAGATAAGATAGATAGATAGATAAAGAGAGAGAGAGAGAGAGAGAGAGAGAGAGAGAGAGAGAGAGAGAGAGAAGAAGGGTTGGTGGACCGATGAGAGAGAGAGAGAGAGAGAGAGAGAGAGAGAGAGAGAGAGTGTGTGTGTGTGTGTGTGTGTGAGAGAGAGAGAGAGAGAGAGAGAGAGAGGGGGCAATGGGTTGATAATCTGACGTCAAGAATAAAGAAGGAAGAGCAAGGCGGTCTGCAGATTGAGACGAGAGAGGGACAATCAGTGTTATATATATATATATATATATATATATATATATATATATATATATATATGTATATGTGTGTGTGTGTGTGTGTGTGTAAAAATGGAAAGGGAATTGAATCCGACAATATGAGGAAAAAAATGAGTAAAGAAAAGAAATGTAGATGGATAAAAAGGAATTTAATCGATATCACTTTTAATCGATATCACTTACACATGTGTTTCGGTCCGTTTATCAAAATGTATACGGATTACGCTATTATTATTATTAAAATAATCAGATGAAGTTGAAATGATGATAATGATAATAATAGGAAAAATGTAAAAATATTCCATACACAGAAAGATTTTTTACAACCTTCATTAGAGTGAATTTTTTTATTTTTTGAGTAGAGACAAAAATCCGTTGGAGACAAAACAGAATTTTAAAATGTTCGAAAAAAGAATATTTTTTGAATCATTTGGAACGCAGAGACCGTTAAAAATTTGAAAGTTTTGATGGATGGATACAGTTTGTATTGCAAAGAATAAAATGTTATTAGTATTCTTAAACTTGTTGATGATTGAATGAAGCGTGTTTTCCATTGTCATTGTTTGGAAAAAAAAGAAACCAGTGAAAACCGAAAAGAGTTATCCCCTCAAAAATGAGCGAATGGGTCAAGTATGTTTTATTGTTTATGGAATATTGTGTTATATAATAAATTGAAATTAATTAATGAATTGTCAAATAATGTGATGTGGTGATATTATTTAATAACTATTTGGAAGAAACGGCATAATGATCTAAATTTTTAGATTATTTAAGGTAGAAGTTAATAAAATAAAAATAGGGGAAAAATTATGAAAAAGAGTTTGTGTATTAAATTTGTACGAAAAATTTTAAAGAAAATAAATGTAGATAAAGGTATGTAATTAAAGTTGTTAATAATTGTAAGTTGAAAAAAGAAAATAAATTATTGTAGTTAAGAATAGAAGTAAATGGTTATAAATAGATGGGCTAGTTGTCACTTGATTTTTGTTTTATTATATATTTATTTTTAGTTTGGTAAAAGGGGCAAATAATTTTGTTTTATTATTATATTTTATTTTAGTAAAAAGGGGCAAGTTGTATTTATGTGAAGTAAAATAAGAAGGTGAAGTAGAAATAAAGTAATATTAATATGTTAATGATTGATAGTTATGTAAGGTAAAACATTTTTTTTGATAAATAAATTAATGATGATTAATAGATTATAATTTATTAAATATATTTATTTATAGATTGATAGAAATATTGTTTATTTATATAATTATAAGTTTATTATTAAAAAGATTATTAGAGTAGAAAAATGTATATATGTATGTATGAATAGTAGGTTAGTTTAAAGTTAGGTAAAGAAATTAAATTAATGAAATACTCATAATAAAAAATGAAAGTTTTGGTGGGTGGATACAGTTTGTATGGCAAAGAATAAAATGTTATTAATAATCCTAAACTAGTTGGTAAGTGAATGAAGCGTTTTAGGGGCCGGGATAGCTCAGTCGGTAGAGCGTTCGGCTAGAAACCACAAGTTTCCTAGTTCGATACCGGCCCTCGACAACTCAGCGTATGAGTAGCACAGGGATCTGTACGGTAAAGTAAGGAGCTGGTGGTAGGTGTTGCGCTCCACCTCAGACGCCAAAACAATCTCCTTGGTCTAGCGCTAGTGAAAAGGGGATTGACTCCCTCGCTGATTGGTTGATACCGACTTTAGACCGCCCCGACGACTTTACTTACTTACTTATTAGTGGTAAATAGTTATATAATGTAAAAATTTTTGATAAATAAATTGATGATGATTAATAGATTTTAGTTATATATATATATAGTAAAGAAAATATCTAGATATATTGGAGATTCGATCACTTTTTGTCTCTAACCGAAATTACATCACTGTTTACGTCACCGTCATTTCAGGAATTATGGATTATTATTAAGGAGTATTTAATTTATAGTCAATGTCAATACTATATTAAAAATAATGAGCAATATTGATTTATATATATATGCTCTGAACGGGGAATGCAATATTTCCTGGTCTACTGTCATTTTTCAAAAAGTTTTAATAAATATATGTCCGATACTATTGATTTATATATGGTTTGTTTTATTTTAATATATATTTAAAGTTATCTAACGTATAGCTTTTTACGAAAAATTATCTAGAAACAAAATATTTCATATAAACTTGTATAGGTTAATAAAAATTTACTTTTTAATTATTTTTACCTCGAAGTTTTATGATTTTTCGTGAATTAGATAAAGACAATCTTTCCTTATTTTCTCTATTTCATTCTACCTTTTCTCTATTTCGTTCTACCTTTCTCTATTTCATTCTATCTTTTCTCTATTTCATTCTACCTTTCTCTATTTCATTCTACCTTTTTACACTTTCTATTTCTACTTTTGTTTCTTGATTGGAATTCCTTTGTTTGTTGTCGGAGTTCTTAGAAAACTATTTCTTTGAATTTTTGAGATGAGGCTTCATTTGGATTATTCGGACTATTGTCCTCATCTTCATTGTTATCTGTATAACGTTTCGGTCGATATCGGACTCGGAAACTTTCTCGGACTCGAGAACTTTCTCGAACTCGGGAACCTTCTTGTCGTAATCGGGAGCCATCACGGAACTTTGAACCCAACCCTTTATTGAATCCACGGGCGTATCCTGTTCTAATTCCGCTAACCATAGCTGGGGTTCAGGTGTTAAGCTGTGTTAATTATTATTCTATGTTACTGCTGCCCCTGACCCCGATTGAACCTGCAGTCTAGAGATAACTGTCACTTGAAACTGTCTTAACCTAACTCCTTTATCCCCTATGCTATGTTCTTAATTAGACACACAGCGTAGAAAACGTTTGTCTTCTCTTTATTTTGACATTTTTGCAGATGCCATCGACTCTCATTCATTTTAGAATGTCAATCTTGTATTATCTCAATTTTGGTTGATCTTGATTTTAGTTTTTTGTTTCTTAGTTTTTATTTGTATGATATTCACATGTCTATTTCTTTCTTTCTTTCTTTCTTTCTTTATTTCTTTCTTGTTTGCTTACGTCATATTGACATTTCTTTCTTTTTTACGTCTTGTCTGAACTTATCTCTTTCTTTTTTGCATACATTCACCTCATTTTCTCCTTTTTACATTTGGCTTCAATTTCTTTCATCCGTTTATTCTTTCTTTCCTTCTTTACACACACACACACACACACACACACACACACACACACACACACACACATATATATATATATATATATATATATATATATATATGCACACAATGAGCTATTACTCGGTCGACTTTTTGTTTTGTATTCAGAACTAAAATTTGTGGTATGTGAGCTTCAGATACGCTTATGTTAATAAGCTCACTAAAAAACATTCAAGTTTCCAAATTTATTACGCCAAAGAAAAATATTACTTATAAAAATAATTTATTACGCCAAAGAAAAATATTACTTATAGAAAAATAAACATTAAAACATATTACAACACATAATTCATTACATTCTATTTTATTATGATTTTATACAATAATATGATATTTTTCTCATTAAAAAATGTTTTAAAAAATCAGGGTCTCTCTCTCTCTCTCTCTCTCTCTCTATATATATATATATATATATATATATATATATTATATATTTTATATGCGTATATATAGATACGTAAATGTTCAAAGGTAGTTGTTTATTATATATATATATATATATATATATATATATGTGTGTGTGTGTGTGTGTGTTTATAACTCTGCTGATGAGGCATAATATGCCGAAATGTACATACAGAGATCGACTCTTTCTCGATTTGTTTACGCCTTACATTTGAACAGATATGCTCGCCTAATTCATTAATTATCAACTACTTAATTTTCAAATTAGGTATGACTTCAATTAAGTACATATTCTGCCAAAAATTGTCGGCTATCGCCATCTCGAACAGACTGTTTGTTTACTTTCGTACTGTTGTCCAGTAAGTCACGCCAAAAATGTAGTATATATCAGTTTAAAAACAACCGATAAATCTGGGAAAACCAGCTATTGTAATGGTTAGAATCCCCGCCTGTCAGCCTGGCAGTTAGGGTTCGAATCACACACAGAGCAGTTTCCTATATATATATATATATATATATATATATATATATATATATATATATATACAACTTATATAAAAACAACTATGTTTGAACATTTACGTGTCTATATATACGCATATAAAACATCGACGATCGGAATATAAAATAAAGGACGTTAGAACATACACATTCACAAGTAAAGAAATCAAATTTGAAGATATATTAATATTAGATATTAAGTATTAGATTTATATATCTATTTTTTATTCATATTTTTATGTTTTTATTTATTTGTTTTTAGGAAGAAGTCGGTTAAACAGGAAGCTAAGATATACATTGTATCCTTTTTGTTATGCCTTAGAATTTTAATTTTGTCATTTTTAATTTTTGTGAATAATGAGAAAATCTTTCAGGTGATATAATTTTTTTTGAGGATCCCTGTATTTGGTAAAACCCGTCTGATGAGGCTAGAACTCAAAATTTTTTAAAAGTTTCTGGTTGAAATGAAATATAACGGGATGATGGTTTGTTAAGTTTTTCTTTCTTTGAAAGTTAAATATTGCTCTGTATATAATCTAATTTATAGATTATTATATGTTGAGCTCTCTTTAGGGATTTATAAAAATCCTTGTATGAGTATATTTTTGCACCTACTAGAGCATACAGTATGGTTGTACAGGGAGATTTCGAAGATCCCAAATAGAATCATCCCGTTCAACCAGTCATTTAGATTACTTTACACACATATATATATATATATATAAATATATATATATATATATATATATATATATATATATATATATATATAATTTTCTTTCTTTTTTGCTCTCTTCTTCCTTACGATATGTTTTCTTTTCTCGCTTTCACGATTATTCGTGTATTTCATGTCCTCAAACATTTCTGAATAACCTTTCTTCTCCTTTCCATTCTCTCCCCGCTTTCCCTAATGTAATATATTCTATTCCTCTCCATACCCCTTTTCCTCCCCCCTTCTCTGTCTGTCTCTCTCTCTTTCTCTTACACGACGTAATCACCGCCATAGTTATCGTGTCTCCCCCCAACCGTTATTTAATTGCATCCTCTTCCCCAACACCCTTCAGCCCAACCCCTTCCCAAGTTCCACAGCAGAGTGCCGCAGTTTTGGCATTCTACCTCCCTGCAGACTCTCAAATCGTTTATTTATTTATTTATTTTCTGACAAGAACTCCTCTACCTCTTTCGCAGCCCCTCACCCCCATATTATCTCCATCACTCTTTTCTCGCCCCAGTAACCCAGAAAGTCATCACCCGCAGTTCCGTAAGGAAGACATTCTTATCTTGCTCTTCCTAATAGGGTGCTGTTATTATCTTGTTTATGTTTTATCATCTGTCGAATATCGACGGCGGCCGGCGGCGAACAGGATAGAATTGCATTAATAAAAAGAAGAACAAGAAGGAAACGTATTTATTAAAAAAAAAAAGAAGGAAACAATAAAAATGTTGTTTCTCTGAATTCATGATAAGGCTTGATAATTTGTATTATTTGGGTTATTTGGACTATTGTTTGCATATTTATTATTATATACACAACCTTTCGGCCGATGTGCCCTCCGGCCCTTTTCAGGTGTTTCTTGTTGTTACGATTTTATGGGACATCCTTTAGGCTCCAGCGGAAATCCTTGGTAAAGAATATTATGGTTGTTCCTTGGTGCTCCTCAGTATTGCAAGTCCTTCGTCAATGATTACAAATGGACATCTCTCAGTATCAGTGATTAAGTAGTCAACCAGCCAGGCATTAGGGCTGTTGATTGGCTGGTTTAAACCACGTGACCTCACTTGGTCTATAAATTTCAATGGTGTATTGCAGCACACCTTATATTTCAAAATATTCCAACACTTGTCGATCACTGGAACCTTCTAAGACTCGGGAACTTTTTCTCCGAACTCGGGAACCTTCTTGTCGAACTCGGGAGCTTTCAGGTTGTAATCGTGAGCCTTCATGGAACTTCGAACTGAACCCATTATTTAATCCACGGGTGTAAACTGTTCTCATTCCGTTAACCACCACCGGGTACAAGTGTTAAGTTGTGAAGTATGCTATGTTATTTTCGCCTTTTGTCAGGATTGAACTTGCAACCTAGATATGATGAAAAGATTTTACACAAAAAAAGGAAAGAAAATGAAGCATGTTCTTACCTAAGAAAGATATAAAAGTCGTGGTCGGGGTGGCCTAAAGTCGGTATCAGCCAGACAGCGAAGGAGTCTATAATCTTCTCACTAGCGCTAGACCAAGGAGATTGTTCGGGCGTCTGAGACGGAGCGCCACACCTACCATCAGCTCCTCACTTTACCGCACACATCCCTGTGCTACTCATTCACTGAGTTGACGAGGGCCAGTATCGAACCCAGAACCCTGTGGTTACTAGTCGAACGTTCTATCGACTGAGCTAAATCGATCCTCTTCACAGTATGTTATAGATTAATAAAATCAAAAATCTAGCTGTACAAAAGACAATACTATTTATAACAACAAAACAGCAACAAAAACGGACACATATGTATGCATACATATATATATACATACATACATATGTATACATATGGAGGCGCTTATTGTGTAATGCTTATCGTTCTAGGAAATGGTCATGGCGAACCGAGTTCAAATCCTGGGCGAGGCTGTTTGCACTTGATATAGCGCTAATACTCTTGGGAAAGGTATGAATTGAATTGTTCTCCCTTTAGCTATGGATAAATAGTAGAGCAGACTGGGATCTTTAACCTTAGTATGGGAACCGGTCTTAGTGAAAGAAAACTCAGAATTCAAACCTGTAAAACTCCGCTTTAAAAGTGACCTTGCGTCATATTCACGTGCGAAGAAGTTGGGTAAATACATATACAACGTATATTATCCATTCATGCGTACACACATACATACATACATACATAGATGCATACACATATATATTCACAGACACACACACAGACACACACACACACTTATATATATATAAAGACGATGGCGTAGTGTCAACTTTTTTTATCTGCAACTGCGTGAGTGGCTGAACAAACCAATTTCTGAATGGCAATCTCTGGTGCAGTGATTGCAAACAAACAGTGATGCTTGCTGGAGTTGCTGTTGTCTCTCCTTCCTTTTGTCTCTCTTTTCTGCGACGGCTTCTTTCCTCTCTTTTTCACACCTTCCCGTTCCTTATTTGACGAGGAGGCACCAGGTCGCACGGTCTTCTGCACACGCCTCCCATGTGTTGGTGTTAATGTTGCATGTCCTGATGTCCCTTTTGCAGACATTTTTAAAGAGCAGGCGTGGTCTAACTACCGGTCGGGTGCCCTCCATTAATTCACCATACATTAGGTCTTTGGGGATGCGGCCTTTGTCCATCCTTCTGACGTGACCAAGCCAAAGCAGGTGTCTCTCACAGATGAGGGAGGGCCCGCTGTTCATGTTTGCTCGTTTCAGCATGTCTGTGTTCGGCACTTTGTCTTGCTAGCGTTTGCGTAGAATGCGGCGTAGACATCTGAGGTGGAAATTGTCCAGTTTCCTCGCGTGGCATGAGTATGTGATCCAGGCTTCGCTACTGTAGAGGAGAGTAGTGAGAACGCACGCTTTATAGACGCGCAGTTTGGTCCTCTTAGTAAGGCTGGCATTGTCCCAGACTCTCGGGGTCAGTTTGGCCATAACTGCCGCCGCTCTCGCAATTTTGCTGTTGACTTCACTGTCAGTGGAGGCTGAATTGGCAATAGTAGACCCAAGGTAATTGAAGCTCTCTACGGTTTCCAGGCTGTACCCGTTGATGACAATGTTCGGAGGGGTATCTAAACTTTGTCTTTTTTAACCATTATTTTTCCGATGCAGGTATCATTGGGGAATATAATTTATATAATGGCAACGTTTGGGAGTTATTTAATGACTACCTTTTGGGATTATTCACACCCATACATACATACACCATTGTTACCGTATTATTATTATTTTTTTTTTATTTATTCCAAACTGCATTGTGATAGCCTTCTAAATCAACCTCCTAACCAATACATACACAATGCTTCAAGCAATATATATATATATATATATATATATATATATATATATATATATATATATATATATATAAGCTGAATGAGAGTCAAGCAACACTAATCGAAGAAGTATGTGAACCTCAAGGTGTATATGCTGAAAAATGAACCAATGAGGTCACATTCCATGAGAGTATCTTGGTTAGCCAATGAACTTTTTCAGCCGAGCCCCGTATTCCGTCGAGGGCAATTTTGTAAGTGTTTTTCTCTTAATGATCCAGTTATCTACAGTGAATGGATAAACAAAATGGTAAACTGTAATAGGTAAAGGGCGATGTATAAATATATTAGATACCAGGTAAAGGGTACCAGATGCCAGGTAAAAGGCAAAAGATGCCAAGTAAAATGTAAACGATAATAGGTAAGGATTATAATAGGTAATATGTATTACGCAATACATGATGTAAATTTCTAATAATGTAATAGCTAATACTAGCAGGACCTGTGGCTATATTACAGTATGATAATTTGATTATTACAATATGATATGTTTACTTAAGAGCTATTGCGAAATAGTTCAATATGTAAAAAGTATACTAATCTTGATTTAACTATCTTTCACTCTTTTTTTCCTTTCTTTCCTTCTTTTCATCTTTTCATTATGGTTGATTGAAAGAGTTTAGCGTTAATGCTTCCCCGCGCTCACCCTCTCTCTATCTTTCCCCTAATCTCTTTATTTTTTATTATATTTTTTCTGTGTAGCATTCCTTTTTCGTCCTTTCTTTCTTTATAATAAAAATGGAATGGTCCATTATTTAGCAGAGGTGACGGCACTAATAAGAAATAAGAATTCGGTGGATAAGCAACACCAAATAATCAGGATTTATATTTTTGAACTTCATCTTGGACTATTTGGACAGAGACATTTTTAACTAGAGAGTGTGCCAAGATGATAATGGTTGTACAGTTAAGGAACACCTGTATTTCACTGAAAGTAATATGCAACGTGTAAGATGAAGTATTCTAAAGTAAAAAATAAATAATTGGTTACAGGTAAAATGGGTTACTGGTAAAAAGTGTCGGGTACCCTTCATTTTCATTACTTCCACGTATTTTCCCATATCTTTGGATCGCTCCTCGTGTTACATAATTATTAGATTCCTAATATTTATGTGCAGTAGTGTAGAAATCAAAATGGCTGTTATAAGTTGCAGTCCACGGCCTTGAAGGTTGAATGACAAGGCTTGACCTCAGTCCTAACCTTCCGGTGGATACCGTGAGAATCGGTGGAGAAGACCCTCTTCCGGTTTAGATTAGAAGTAGATTTTAGTCAGTCGGCCAGAAACAACGACGGTGGTGAGTAGTGTACTGCACGCCCCGACTCGATCTGCGCAGGAAGTCTGTTGGGGATTTCGAAATAAATATGATCTAAGTTAAATCAAAGTCTTGTGTTATTATCTAAAAACTACCAATGACACGGGGCTTCTGATAAAGAGAAATCCCCAATTGAAGACCAGACACAAAGTCCCCAAAAGAAGTCCAGACGCTAGAAGAAGACGTAAGATAGAAAAGACGCCAGAAGAAGAATAGGAGAATAGAAGTAAAGAAAGAGCTATACAACACTCGTAATCCGTTAATGTGAACACCCTTGTATCCTCATACCTCAGCCACTAAAGGAGAGGCCAAATCGAGAAATTCCATTGTCTTTTATTGGATTATAGAATACTTAAAAATGTATAAAATATCCTGTCATAAATTTCATTAAGAAAGCTAAAGAAAACTGTAATGTATAATTAACAGCGGGTGGACAATTCCTAGCAGAAGTAAAAATCCAATGTGGAATTTTCCAAGGAGACTCACTATCACCCCCACTTCCGCTTCGCGTGACTGACATCGTCCGGCCAGCGCCTGTCGCCACTTTGCAGACCGATTGGGTCTGCTGACATGGTGAACTACTGTTTTCAGCCCGGGGTGCTAGATCAAGCATATATTGTTACACATAGCTCATTAGATAAAATGTTGAATTATTACTATCATCATAGGAAATGGACACAGCGAGACGAGTTCAAATCCTGGGTGAGGCTGTTTGCATTTCACATAGCACTAATATCATTGGTTAATGTATGAATCCAACTATTCTCTGTTTAGCTATGGGTAAATAGTAGAACAGACTCGGCTCTTAAATCTGGACTTGGCAACCGGTGTAGGAAAACTTTTAATTCACACCCATTAAAAACCAGTTAAAATTGACCGTGTGCCACATCCTGCTTGTGGAAAGAGGTTGCATACATATGTATTCGCATTCTGGCACAATTCGTTTACCCATATGAGGATGGAACCCATAAGCTCTTGAGTGTTTTTATATCTGTCTTTACTTTTAAGCTCTTGCGTGGTTTTACAAGGTGTGTCAACAAAGTATCGAGATATTTTTGTACTTTTTGACACACCTTGTATTCTGAAAAAAATTAACGTTCCATTCATTGTTCATTTCTATCTTGGTAAATACAACTTCAATCTCGATACCTTTATGACACACCTTGTATTCTGAAAAAAAAATAATGTTGCATTCATTGTTCATTTCTATCTTGGTAAATACAGCTTCAATCTCGAAACTTTTATGACACACCTTGTATTCTGAAAAGAAATTAACGTTCTATTCATTGTTCATTTCTATCTTGGTAAATACAGCTTCAATCTCGATTCTTTTATGACACACTTTGTATATCTCTCTTTACAGGCGACATGAAAACAATCTGCTTTCTTTGGCATCGGTGAACCAAAACATAATCCCTGTCTTATGAGCATTCTAACCATCGTTTCTGATGTTGTTAACCACATATGGCAATTGTTTTGGGTTCAAGATCGCTTACTGTTACAACCAGAAATTAAACAAAGTAAAAAAATAAAAATAAATGGCGTGAACAGCAAATTAATTTTATTTTTAGCGCCAAGGAATAGACGTTATTCTGTCGGTTTGTTTTGGTAAGAATAGAGTTTAGCTGAGAAATAGGCTATAAAAATGGGGAGACATTTGATTAGTTTAACAGAGTCGTTACGTTTGATTTCTTGTATTTCAGCGTTAACTGATCCGTGTCAAATGGCAATAGAAAATGTTTAATCTATGATGTTCGGGAAGTAATGTCACGCTTTTGAAGAATAATAATAATAATAATAATAATAATAATAATAATAATAATAATAATAATAATAATCTCTGGGACTTCGACTTCGAGATAAAGACGGATCACCCTATCCCAGCCAGGAGACCAGACCTAGTATTGATTAACAAAAAAAAAAAAAAGAAAAAGAAAAGAGAACGTGTCAACTGGTGGAGTT
Source organism: Doryteuthis pealeii (assembly GCA_023376005.1). Lineage (NCBI taxonomy): Eukaryota > Metazoa > Mollusca > Cephalopoda > Myopsida > Loliginidae > Doryteuthis > Doryteuthis pealeii. The sequence continues at coordinate 60,939,407 of CM042144.1, read as the reverse complement.
TGCGGCCCTAGCAGATCACAGGGTGAAGCTGAAGGAAAATGAAAAGATGGATAAATACCTGGACCTTGCCAGAGTATTGAAAAAGCTGTGGAATATGAGAGTGAAAGTGATACCAATTGTAGTTGGTGCACTTAGAACGGTACCAATAAACTTGGAAAAAAGACTGGAGGATCTAGAAATCAGAGGAAGAATAGAGACCATCCAGATTACTGCACTGCTGTAATCGGCTAGAATACTCAGAAGAGTCATGGAGACCTGAGGAGACTGTTGTCACTCAGACTCCACTAAAATACCACCAGCTAACGCTGAGGTGAAAAACTCAAAAGGGGTGAAAATAATAAATTTCTTAATGGCATGGATCGACTACAAAAAGATATATGCAATGTTCCCGCAAACTAAGTACAATTAACAGCGAGAGGAAAATTCCAAGGAGAAGTAAAAATTCAATGTGGCATTTTCCAAGGAAACTCACTATCCCCCTACTAATTGTTATATCAATGATTGCGATCGACTATATACTTTGAAAATGTACAGGGAGCTACAAGTTCACTAAATCACAAGAAAAAATAAACCGGCTTATGTAAAAAAAAAAAAAAAAAAAAAAGAACTGGCAACCGTAGCACGAACCATCAGAATATACAGCCAAGATATAGGGATGAAATTCGGTATCGAGAAATGTGCTATGCTAGTGATGGTTAAAAAAAGTTAAAAAAGAATACCTCAGAAAAACAAGTAAACTCTAGGAAACAATGCTGTGCAGCAAAAATCTCATCAATGGAATAAATACCTGGTCCGTCTCCATTATAAGATACTCTGGACCATTCTTACAATGGATAAGAGAGGAACTCCGACAGATAGACCAAAAGATAAAAAATAAATGGTGATGTACAAGGAATTACACCTGGGAGATGATAGAAACATAATATATGTATCAAGAAAAGAACGTGGAAGAGGTCCCGCTAACATTGAGGATTGCGTGGATGTCACAATCCAAGTACTCAAAAAATACAAAAAAAAAGAGCAAGGAAAGATTACTTATGGCAGCCAATAACAGCAGCTGCAACATATAGACAAACAAGAGAGAAACCGAGTCGCTCATAACTACAGCACTAAACAATGCCTCAAGAAAAATTATGTCAAAGTAAAAATAGATAAACCATAACAGAACAGCAAATGTAGGATGTGCAGAGACAGAGATGAGGCATATCTTATTATAATGGAGATTGTGGGTTTGTCTGTCTGTAACCGAAACTATATTACTATACAAGTCACAATTCCTTTAGTCATTTACATCATATTCTCCATTATTTTATTTTTATTTAAACCTCATTTATTAATAAAATTGTTTTACATTACTTACACTGTTTACCATATCTACATACTAATAACATGCAATTGTATTTATATATACAACAAAATAGAGGTTTATAGTATGAATGGGAAGGCTAATTTGCATATTTATATTAAAAATTTGATTTTAATAAATATATACTCAGTATTATTGATTTCTAATTGTTTGGTTTTATCTTATTGAATATGAGCAAAAATCTCTTCAATAAATCTTAAAAGAAATCCCTTAACAAGAAGAAATAACTGTAATATTATTCTTTACTTCCTATTTTAACTAAACAGTTTAAATTAGGAAAATTTACCAATGAAAGACGGGAGTAACGGAAAATGATGGAAGTGTTAGTTTCAAAGTTGTTCTATTTTTCAATCATACCCCCTCTGTTCAAAATCTTTTTATCTACATTCTTATTCAGTTTCATTAGCCTTTCTAATTTAATATCATATTTTATTATAAAATTTAACTAAAATACTTGCACCCGGAGGGTGCATATATTTGCTAGTTAAGCTAATGTAGCAAACTAGCACACCGAGAATACAAGGTTAGGCACGACTGTGCTGGAAAGATGATCCACTGTGAATTGTACAAGAAACTAAATTTTGAACATACAGAAAAATAGTATATGCACTAGCGGAATCCGTTTTTGAGAATGAAGCACATAAAATTCTCCGGGTCTTTGAGATAAAGATAGGTCTCCTTATCCCAGCGAGAAGACTGGAACTCGTATTGATTAACAACAAGAAGAGAATTTGTCAACTAGTAGATTTTACAGTTCCAGATGATCATGGTGAACGCGATAGAAAACGAAAAGATAAACACATACCTGAACCTTGCTAGAGGATTGAAAAAAAAAAGACCCAAAAAACTTTGGAATATAGGGGCGAAAGTGATACAAATTGTAGTTGGTGACCTCGTAACAGTCCCCAAGAGTTTTGAAAACAGACAGGTGGAATTGAAAATCAGAGGAAGAATTGAGACCATCCAGAGAACAGCATTGTTGAGATAGGTTAGAATACTCAGAAGAGTCCTGGAGACCTGAGGACACTTGTTATCACCCAGTCTTCAGTGAAAGACCATCAGCTTACTCAGGTAAAACATTATCCGAATTTTAGCCATAACATACAAGGTATGCAAAAAAAGTATCGAGACTTTTTGTACTTTTTGTCACACCTTGTATTCTGAAAAAAAAGTTCCATTCATTCTTAATGAATGGGACGTTATTTTTTTCTGAATACAAGGTGTGTCAAAAAGTAGAAAAAATCTTGATACTCTTTTGACACACCTTGTATGTTCATGAATGTCATACTGCAGTCTGCTTATAGTTGGCACTGATGTGGTCACGTGATCGAAGTTTGAGGATGATCAATAAACAAAATGGACCATAATAATCAGGTTAGATAAATATCCACTAGAGATTATCCACTGAGAAGTTGTCAGCCCAACTATATATATATATATATATATATATATATATATATATATATATATATATATGAATAGACTGAGATAGATAGATAGATAGATATGAACACACTGAGATAGATAGATTGATATGAACACACTGAGATAGATAGATAGATAGATATGAACAGACTTAGATGGATAGATATATAGATATATAGATAGATAGATAGATATGAACAGACTGAGGTAGATAGATAGATTGATTGTTAAATAGATAGATATGAACAGACTGAAATAGATAGATAGATATATGGATATGAACAGACTGAGATATATATATATATATGAACAAAGACTGGTATAAATAGAGCAAGATAGATAAATTGGAACAACCAGAGAAGGTTATAAACACACACACACACACACACACACACACACACACACACATATATATATATATATATATATATATATATATATATATATATATATAACAATAACGTAAGCAAGTATAAATAATGCATCAGAAATCGACAGTTGTATTTCTATGATTATATTTATAATTCTTTTATAACAAGCCGTTTATAAATAAACAAACTGCAATATAATGAGCAGGTTAGATAAATACACTAATCTACCAGAGATTATACACTGTCAGAACAACTATATATATATATATATATATATATATATATATATATATATATATATATAGAGAGAGAGAGAGAGAGAGATTTGTTATGATTATATGCCTTCTATATGCATCATGTCACGCTAGTAGCACGGATATCCATGACAATCTCTCTCCAACCATCCCTATCACTCATCGGGAAGTCCTTTGCACACCATCCAGTATCCGCGTAGAGCTGGTCGATGTAGGTACTTGCTGATCAACCCACACTGACGTGTGCATGTTCAGATTTCCGCAGGGTAACGTCACATGAGTTCGTCCTTGCCTCTCCAACAGTGTCCACTGTTCATCTTACTCGGATAGTTTGTGTTATATGAGTCAAGTGGCCGTACATCTGCCTTCTTGTGGAGTGCTGCTTCCACGACTTGTTCAAGTTCACACGCAGCATTCTTATGCAACTCCCATCCAGCATATTGTCTAGGTGTTTCTTTAGGGTTGAAATGGTGCAGTCATACAATAGCACTGATACAATTAAGACCTGGTAAATTGTTGCTTTAGCTTATCAGTGAGATAGGATTTCCATATGATTGATAATCTGTCTATTGCAGACCTTGTCTTCCATATGCATGTATTAACATCGCTTTTTTGCGGATTCTTCCGGCGCCGCCATATTTGATGTTGTATTCTCACACACGAGTTCTGTAAGTAAAAGTAATATTATCTTGACATTTATAATGATTTGACGAATCTTTGAAGACATTTATTAATTTTTACTGGCATTTCGTCCATCTTTTTTAGTTATATTTCATCGCAGCCTATCAAAGCATTGTTTTATAGCCGTTAGCAATAAAAAGCAACTGAAATGAAGATAAAAGACATACTTGTCAAAAACTAATAATCTAATGCAAGATAATAATGATAATAATAATAACAACAACAACGACAACAACAACAACAACAACAACAACAACAATAATAATAATAATAATAATGTGCGTAAAAATGATAATAATCGGTGACATCATCGTCCAGCTGCAATGAATTATGCAACAAGAGATGTTTTTTTCCTAACTGCATGTGGCATTTTCAGTTAGCACTAAAGAGCTGTGTAGTGAGGAGTTTTGAAGTGAAACAGGAAGCAATGTAGGCATTTATCCAACCCGTCCGCCACGGGTAGGATGTGACACAAGGTCACAAGTATGTGGCATTCAACCAAGAAAACAAGAAGCAATGTATCGTTTCAGCTGAAGTGGGGTTGGTTTGACTTAGTTTAGTTTCAATTCATGTGTTTAATGGCATTTCAACTCCTTATGGGTTATTTAAAGCAGCAATTTCATTCAATTGTAAATTTTTTTTATTACAATCATAAATGTTGCTTATATTCAGTTGTACCTTGACCTACGAGTGCCTCAACTTACGATTTTTCCGAATTACGAGCTGTCACTCAGCCGATGTTTTGCTTTGTGCTGAGAAATAATATTTGAGATACGAGCGATTTTCAGATACTACATGGATGTTCAGTGGGTGGATTATTTTTGTTTTTATTTTTTTGTTGATTGTAATTTTTGATTACGTGCCTGATTTCATCATCAATTAAGTAATTGGGGAACTCATTATAATTCAGTGTTTGTTTAAGGTTTTTTTAAATTCTGTGTGAAATATTGTTTTTGAGGAGGAGATTAACTTTGCACGGGTTATTAGATTATTGATAATTGCTTTTTTGTAACGTTAGGGGCATTCACTTTGGAAATTCAAAGTACATGAGTTTTTATTAGTAGATTTTTTGTACGGAGAGGTAGTAAAATTATTGTTATTAGTATCAATAAGAACATCTAAAAAAAGGATTCTATTATTTTTGTTTAATTCTATAGTGAAGTTAAGTACAGAACTTTTTTGAAATACTTTTTGAAGTGTGGTAATTTCCTGAGTATTGTTGGTGATGATTAATATATCATCCACATATCTTAAGTAGATTTGTTTTTTTTAGAGACACCGTCTTTTTGTATATTACCCATGTGTTTATAAAAGGGGACTTCAGTGGTACATATTAACAGTATGTTGGGATTAAATTTTAGAGGGGGGAGTAATGGATTATTATATATATATATATTATGATTATGTCTATTGTTTCTTTAACAGGTACGTTAGTAAATAAGTTGTCAACGTCTAGTGAAGCTATTGTTCCATTATTAGGTTTTTGGGTTGTATTATTTGTATTAGTTCATGTGTGGATTTGATGCTGTATTTGTTAGGTATATATGGCGTAATCAGTTGTTTTATGGTTTTTGTGATATCATGTATGGGTGTAGTTACTTGTGATATAACTGGTCGTAGGGGATGGTCGGGTTTGTGTATGTTTACAGTACCGTATAAATCACAGGGTTTATAATCACCGATCATTTTCGGAAGTTTGATGCTGTCATATTCGGCATTATTGGCCGAGATAAGGTTATTGATTTTTAATTTTAATTGGTTTGTAGGGTTCTTATTTTAATTTAGAGTGGTCATCTAAAATGTATTGTAATTTTATATCGTAGTCTTTTGTATTAAGTTCTACAAAAAGCTTTGTTTTGTCAGCTTTTTTTTATGGTGATGTCAGGGTAATTGCAGAGCTGTTTTGTGGTATTTCTTAATTGTTGAGTTAGTATAGATGGTTGTTTTTTGTTAAATATATTTTTTAGGGCTTCAGCTTTTAGAAGATCGGGGAATTGAGGTTTAATAGTGATTTCGTTTTTATCCCGGAGTTTTAGTATGTTTTGATATAAGATTTCAATTCCGGTGCTTTTGTTGATGTTGTTATATCCATGGAATAAATGGCAGTCGGGTCCTAAGTTGAGAAAATCCTTTTGAGGTTGACTTAATTCCACGTCAGAAAGGTTAATGTGTTCATCAATATTGTTTGGAAGTAGTAATTGGCCTCTATAAAGCGTGTTGAATTTGTTTATTATCGTGGGCGGAAAGTACTCGGGAAATAAGTTATGGCAAATGTATCAGCCAATTTTCGCCAGATATAATTAGATCAATCCGGCAACTTGAAAGGACACAGAACAAGATTTGCAGACAAAAAATGGCTGCGTTGTTCAACGAAATATATATATATATATATATATATATATATATATATATATATATATATATATATATATGTGAAGAGAGGAAGTAAATCCGACGGTATGTAATATATCAAGAAAAATGAAAAAAACACAGGTTTAAATGGGTTAAGTGGTGAATTTATTGGCCGACGCTGCAGTGTTTCGATCTATTAAATAGATCATCTTCAGGGCATAAGATAAGAAATTATATATCACAGAATGATGAAAAAAGTGAGTGGTAATCCTTCTTATTCAGTCTGTTTAAAATTTTTTCTGAAGTTTGAAAAAAGGAGACGGTTTTGAAATATGACATCAAATATTCTATTTTAAGGTGTGAGTATGTAGCGCTGTTAGTGTGTGTATTGAAGGAAACATTGTGCATTTTTTAGGTATGTCGTTTATCGCTACAGAAAAAAAATTTATACACACACACTACCACATACCTAATATCTGTGATATATAATTTCTTATCTTATGCCCTGAAGATGATCTATTTAATAGATCGAAACACTGCAGCGTCGGCCAATAAATTCACCACTTAACCCATTTAAACCTGTGTTTTTTTTCATTTTTCTTGATATATATATATATATATATATATATATATATATATATATATATATATATATAAAGTGTTGTTAAGGGTCCAACAGGAAAAAAAACTAAATATTTTATAAAAAAGAAGGTCCGCAAAATCAATTTTTTGTCACAGAACTACATATGCATCACGCAATCACACACAGAATAATGCATGTCCTGTAAATTTATCGTGGTAAATTTATTGAGCGGTAAATTCCTCACCAGTTGGTTATGGGCTAGGGGGGAATTGTATGACTACTGCCAACCACCAAAGTTAAACTTCTTTGGTATTTTCTTGTAGCCCTGGTTCCTTTGTTACCAAAAATAAAATCTTATCAGTACTTAACACATTCCCATTACCCCAAACAGCTCTTAAACAAAACAAAACAATAACACCCCCCTCAAAAGAAATTAAAAAAAACACAACAAAAACACAAAATGAAATCTGGATTTGGGAGGAGGGCAAACCTTAAACACCAATATTTTTTCATTAAAATGTGTAATTTCAGTAAATTTAGTATCGTTCACGAAGAGTATCTTGGTCAGCTCATGAACTTTTCAGCCGACCCTTATAATGGTATCAGGTACTACCACACTGTGATAGTGGGCACGGGGAGTTATAGTAATGAAGGAGTACTCCACAAAGTACATCCTCAAAGGATACAGTCGGCGTATTCTGAACCCTTACGACGATTTTATTTAATGAGCGTTATTTTTATATTTCTTCTCTCGACTTGGGCTTATGATGCGTATCTTCGAAAAGGCGCTGGATTCTTCGCAAGTGGCGGACGACGTCACAATTTCACGCCAAGTGTGTGACATAAGAGCCTATTGCGGTGTTCCAAACTTGACTCATCTAAGCATGCATTGCCGGCGTCACATCGTCGCTGCAGAATCCACTCCCCCCACCTCATCACCACCAGCCCATATTGGCCCGTAGCTCCAGTGGTAATGCTAGCCAATTCGTATTTACATTCAAATGTACAAGCGGCCCCACCGACTGCTTTGTCACTGACATTTGTGTGGGTGTGAGCGCACGTGTGCATGTAAACTTACTGTGTGATTTGTACTTTTATGAGATTCTTTGTTATAACGTTTTATTTTGCAAAGACACGTACGTACTCACTTTCGTCACTTACGGTGGTGCCGTTCTTTTTTTTTTTTTTTGAAGAAGGACTTGACTTTGGTCTCATGCGGAACCCCAAAGTGGAAAGAGGTCATAAAAAAGCGATTCATTTTATGCGCTTGCAAATACGAGCCGCGTTAAAGATTAAGCATTGTTTACCAAGAGACATTATTTACCAAAATAAGAAGGGTCTTCAAAAGGTATCGAGAATGAAGCTTTATTTAAAACATCACTCAATAAGTCCCGGGTCTAACTAATAAAACAACCATTTTTAGGCGAAATTCGACTTTATTCATCAACATAATCTCCTTCTAGGGTGATACACTGATTTCAACGCTTCTCTAACAATTCGATGCCTTTTTTGTAGAACGATTTGTCTTTAGCCTCAAAATACGCCTCCGTTTCCGATATCACTTCTTCATTAGAGCCAAATTCCCTTCCCTGGAGAATTCTTTTGAGATCTGCAAACAGTCAGTAGTTGCTGGGGGCCAGATCTGGAGAATAGGATGGGTTCAAAAGCAATTCGAAATGCAATTCATGTAGTTTTCCCATCGTTGCGTTCGATTTGGGACACGAAACCTTGCCTTCGTCAAAGAGCACTTCTTTCTTCTTCATTTGTAGCCATTTTTTGGTGATTTCTTCCTTCAAAAGCAGCAAAACTATTAGTACTTCATAAAAATCATATGAATTTTTTTTTAATTAGTGGCTATATCTATATGTCAGGCCCGGGACATTGATTGGTGTGTTACAATACATAGAGCTTGTTTAAAAAAACGAAAAGTAACACAAGTTATCTACCGAGGTTTTCCTGAACAGCATCTTCGGGAAAATATGACTGGAAATGATTAGTACAAACGAATAAATATATACAAAGACATTGGCGAAAAGTATATATATATATATATATATATATTATATATATATATATATATATATAAAGTTTTGTAATGGATCCAACCGGAGAAAATTAAGTATTTTATAAGAAAGCAGGTCCGCAAAATAGTTTGAATTTTTTTTTTTAATACCTTTTTAATTTGTCTTCACGACATGTGTTTCATATTTTGGTACTTTCCAAAAATTTTAGTAGTAAAATAAAAAGACCCAACAATATTCAACCCATTTTGCAGAACTAATTTCTTAGTAGAAATATATATATATATATATATATATATATATATATATATATATATATATATATATATATATATATTTCTACTAAGAAATTAGTTCTGCAAAATGGGTTGAATATTGTTGGGTCTTTTTTTTAAATACTAACATTTTTGGAAAGTACTAAAATATGGAACATGTGTCGCGAAAATAATGTCCTCTGCGTCCTTAAATATTGACCTTGAGATAAACTTTTGCCTATAAAACAAGGAAAAGAGACAAAGAGCAAACAAGGTATGAAAATACGAGACATTTGACCATGATTTAAGAGTTAAAAAATGTTTAACCGTAGAAGATTAAAGGGATATCTGCATTAACTGCGGAAATATATTCTTAAGTGTCCGGAAATGCCACTTGAAAAAAAAAGACTTCAATCGATAATCAAGTTCGCCTAAGAGGAATTGAAGAACGCACTAAGCAGACAGCACTCAAAATGACGCATCGGTTCAATAAAACCTTTAGAACTTGCCACCCTGCCGATGGGACTTAGCATACGCTGACTATATCCTCTGCAAAGAGATAAGATCCTACTCAAAAAGAGGTGTCCTGGGTATGATACTGGTAATCTGAACATTAGCTACATAAATGAGAGTAACCTCCCGTTGTTTTTTTTCACAAGCAGTATCTTTTGGCCGGCCATTTTCATTTCACAGTAAATCTACACCAAATATACGAATTTGTTCGAATCAATACAACAGCATGTTTTTACACGAAAATATCATAAAATGTGTTTTTAATAACAATTAAGTTCATTTCAAATAATGCGCAAGCACGATTTAGAAATTTATGATATTTTCATATTAAAACATACTGTTGTATTGATTCAAACAAATTCGTATTTTCAGTGTAGATTTACGGTGAAATGAAAATGACCGACCAAAAGATACTGCTTCCTCAAAGTGAAACAAACAAAGGGAGGTTACTCTCATTTATGTAGCTAATGTTCAGATTACCATGATACTAAAGTTCAACTAATCATGAGGCTCCAGTTCTGGAGATCTGTGAAGAGTAAGTACTCCTTAATTGTCATTATCGTAGGTCCACTTTGAGTAATATAACCTGTTAGCGTTCCAAACATAAAATATGTCGTATTCTATAGGTCCGTTTAAAAAAACCCAACAAAACTAAAAAAAACAAACAAAAAAAAAAAAACAAAAAACAAAGATAAAAACAAAAATCTTTTAAGAAACAACGGAACAAAAATGTAAATATAAGTGTATAGTGAACGTGATTCTTTAACCTCTAGGCATAAAATGACCCTAAACGGGTTGACATGCCGTTAATCTCCAAAGTTTTGTATCCGGTATCTTGTTCACAAGATTAAAACTTTATCACCTGATAATCCTGCAAGGTAATTATATATATATATATATATATATATATATATATATATATATATATATATATATTATATATATATATATATATATATATAATCTAAATCATCTGGTATTTATACTAAATAATTTTGTTTTTTTGAAAACGAACTTCTTTTGTTACCAGGGAAATGTACCGGGGGAATATAAGTTCATACTAATAAAACTGGACTTTTTTCTATGAACCTAACAGAAATCTAGTAATCTTTTGGTGTAATTCCCTGTTACTAGTAGACTGTTAAGTACTGCAATATCTAATGATATACATTCCTATTTGAAAACTGATACCTAATTTTCAATTTGTAACTTATCTCAGATATCGTAAATAACTCTTGACTATCAATATATAAATGAATAGATAAATAAGGGATTACCCTCAACAATCCCTACACCACCCATAATTTCCGAAATATTACCCTTATTTCCTGGCCTTTCGGTCGAGGAAGATCGGGTTAGGTGGTGGTGGTGCTGGGGGGGGGGAGGTTGATGGTGTGCTTGAACGCATGTCGGCTGTTTGCTCTTTCTGAAAGGCAGCCAAGCTTTCAGGGACACGATTGGAGGGAAATCCTATGAGATATGCCCCATAAGAGAAAGTCAGGTGTAGCAGTATGAGCGTTGTCTGTCAGACTACGAACCGGAAGTACATAGTATCATGTCTTGGGAATCCGAAGAGAGAATATTGGATAACTAAGAACCCGAACCCGTACATAAAACCAAATTAAATTCACAGAATCTGACACATATAGAAATGTACTATAGGCACCTCGCGCGGTGTAATGGTTAATGAGCAAGGTTAACAGATCATTATTAGGTTCGATTATCACTGGTTCTGTATTATTTGGATTATTCGGACTATTGTCCGCATCTTTATTGTTATCTGTGCAACGTTTCGGCCGATGTGCCTCCCGGTCTTCTTCATGTATTTCTTGTCGGAACTCGGGAGCCTTCTCGAACTCGGGAACATTCTTTTCGAACTCTGGGATCTTCTTGTCGTAATCGGGAAACTTCTTGTCGTAATCGGGAGCCATCATGGAACTTTGAACCTAACCCTTTATTCAATCTACGGGGGTATCCTGTTCTCATTCCGCTAATAATAGCTGTGGTACAGGTATTAAGCTGTGTTAATTATTATTATTATTCTATGTTACTGCTGCCCCTGATCAGGATTGAACCTGCATTCTAGAGATAACTGTCACTTGAAACTGTCTTAACCCAACGCCTTCATCCACTACGCTATGCACCCAATCCAAATAATACTAATTATCAAGCCTCGTCTAAAAAATTCAGAAAAAATCATTGGGTCTCTCACACTTTTGACTTATGCCATAAATAAACTAGGTTGAGTTAATAACTGCAAACATAGAACTAACAGAAATGAAGAATCACAAAGAATCACGGCGTCACAGCCCCCCCCTCTCTTTCTCTCTCTCTCTCTCTCTCTCTCTCTCTCTCTCTCTCTCTCTCTCTCTCTCGAATTTTTTTCTACCAACCATCGCTGCGTACCATGTTTTTAAAGCAGGCGTTCACACTCTATCCGGGTGCTTGAATTCCAGCTCCCAACATCCTAGCTCTTCACGCCACGATTCAAACCAATTGCCACTCACACATAAAAGCTTCCGGGACCTCTCACAAATAGTGGCCAGACATGCCATGCAATGAGGACGCTTTGAATCTGGTGAATGTCTATCGTCTCAGTTTTGAGTTTTCCGTTCTGAAGCTTTGGGTAATGTGAAGTCCCATTTTCGTTGCCATTACTCCCAAGTCCACTCTAACCCAGATGGTAGTATCTGTCAGGTTTCCATCAGAGGGTAAAATATCTCTGTTTGAAAATTATTAGTATTAGATAGGAATACTTGAAACCATATAACTGTGTACACATCATACGTATCAAGAATGATTACTAAAAGCTACAATTGTTTACTAAGGTTTGCTTTCTTTGTTTATTGGCATACACATCTTCGTGGGTTATTAATTCCAAAACAATCCTTAAAAAAGAACCGTAGTGATACTATTTGAGCCATAGCTGGGGATTATACATTTCCCAAGGGTATTTGTCCAAGTGTGGACGTAATAGCGTGACTGGAGTTCGAACTCACTCACTCACTCACTAATATGCCGCTGTTAAGCACGTTAACTACTACGCCACGAAGACTCCCCTCATATTTTGAAAGCATGTCGAGAAACAACTTAAAATTATATTTTTAATATTTCATGATATTTTTCTTTTCAGCTATACAAACATTATTCACTAGAAGAAAAAGGCGTCTAAACATTAAACATAGAAATTTGAGTTGTTTTTACAGATGCTCTTAAAATTTGAGATCATTTGACCGATAATTAGTTAAGTTATTAGACTGCGAAATTATATCAATGTTTCTGACACCCACAAAAACCTAAATGATATTATTTTTTAAACACCCTGTATCTATGTGTACAGTGTAGAAATGGACAGTCCCATTAAGCAATGGGGGTTTCAACAGGGAGCACTAAACTATACAATTTACCTCCCCCAATAGTATATAAGAGCCTGGCTTTTAGAGGCCGGGAAACACGTAAGCACGCTGAATACTGGAAAGTATCTTACTGTATAAACTAAACTACTACTACTACTACTACTACTTTGTTGTTGTTACTTCTTACAGTGTGAATAAATTCAAAATCAAAGTTTAAAAAAAAAATAAAGCTAGTTGAAAATAAATAAATGCTTCTAATATTATCAAAAAAATTTTTTTTGTTCCTACATAGACGAAGAAAAGACAATTATGTCGTCTAGATTTCCTTTAGTAAGTTCACTATTTGTCACAAAATTATTTATTCATGTACATTTGATATTTATTTTGATCATGGTTCAAAAGAAACGTGTATTTGATATTCATATAAAGCTCGTTGATCGCGAGAGTCTCGGGACAGTTTAATGCGATTGAACTTTCTTTCTTTTTTATCTCGTTATTAAAAAAAAAACGCATGTATTTTCAACGCCTACTTTTTCTTATGCAAAAAGTCGGTCCAATTTTCGTGAACTGAAAGTTTCAATAAATGTTTCTTGATTTAGTTAAAATTCTGAATGAATCATCAAACTTATAAATTATTCAACGAGACGAACATGTTATGAAGCAAATTCACTTTAAGTTATGTAAAAGTTTCAGCTCTGTTTAATACACAGCTGAAAAAAATGTAAGGCTACCGGTGACGACCGAATTCCTTAACAAACTACAAGGTGTGTCAAAAAGGATTTTTTTAATACTTTTGGACACACCTTGTATTCTGAAAAAATTAACGTTCCATTCATTGTTCATTTATATCTTGGTAAATACAGTTTCCAGCTCGGCACTTTTATGACACACCATGTATTCTGAAAATAAATATCGTTCCATACATTGTTCATTTCTATCTTGGTAAATACAGCTTCAAACTCGATACTTTTATGACACACCTTATATTCTGAAAATAATTATCGTTCCATACAATATCTTGGCCTATCGGTAAATACAGCTTACACCTCGGCACTTTTATGACACACCTTGTATTCTGAAATAATTATCGTTCCATACATTGTCATTTCTCTCTTGGTAAATACAGCTTCAAACTCGATACTTTTATGACCACCTTGTATTCTGAAAATAATTATCGTTCCATACATTGTTCATTTCTCTCTTGGTAAATACAGCTTCAAACTCGATACTTTTATGACACACCTTGTTTCTGAAATAATTATCGTTCCATACATTGTTCATTTCTATCTTGGTAAATACAGCTTCAAATTCGATACTTTATGACACACCTTCGCGTAAATACAGCTTCAAACTCGATATTTATGACACACCTTGTATTCTGAAAATAATTATCGTTCCATACATTGTTCATTTCTATCTTGGTAAATACAGCTTCAAATTCGATACTTTTATGACACACCTTGTATTCTGAAAATAATTATCGTTCCATACATTGTTCATTTCTCTCTTGGTAAATACAGCTTCCACTCGATACTTTTATGACACACCTTGTATTCTGAAATAATTATCGTTCCTACATTGTTCATTTCTATCTTGGTGTAATACAGCTTACACCTCGGCACTTTTATGACACACCTTGTATTCTGAAAATAATTATCGTTCCATACATTGTTCATTTCTATCTTGGTAAATACAGCTTCAAACTCGATACTTTTATGACACACCTTGTATTCTGAAATAATTATCGTTCCATACATTGTTCATTTCTATGTTGGTAAATACAGCTTCCACCTCGATACTTTTATGACACACCTTGTATGTCTTTACTAAATCCACCCACCTCGCGGAGAATGTGACTCAAGGTCAATTTTTAAGCGGAGTAAAGATTGTTTCTTATTGACTTTTGAATATCTATCCATAACTGGGAGGAGGAGGAGGAGGAGGAGAATAGAGGGATTGATTCATTTATCTAGGTTAGTAGTATGAAGCGAAATACAGACTTATCCATATCTATCTATATATATTCTCTCTCTCTCTCTCTCTCTCTCTCTCTCTCTCTCTCTCTCTCCTCTCTCTCTTCTATATATATATTATATATATATATATATATGATGTAAGGTGTGTCAAAAAGTATCGGTATTTTTGTACTTTTTGACACATCTTTTTTTTTTCAAATAATGTTGCATTCATTCTTCATTTCTATCTTGGTTAATACAGTTTCAAACTTGGTACTTTTTGACACACCTTGTATTCTGCAAAAATTAAGGAATGAAACCTTATTTTTTTTCAGAATACAAAAGGTCAAAAAGTACACAGACACAGACACACACACACACACACACACACACACACACAACATATATATTATATATATATATATATGAACTCACCTTCTCATATACCTTGTCGGCAGTGTGTAGAATGCAAAGAAGTAAGACCAAGGTATGTTTAATATTTAAATGTATTTTCTTTTTCAGTGAATAGCAATTCTATATGAGAAAAAGAAAAAGAAGATAAAACATTAAACATAGAATTTTGATTTGTTTCTAAACATGTTGTTAAAATGGAACATTTAGTCTGAAGGTCGCGTGGCTGAGAAGTGTTGTTCTGGTTCCAACAAGAGAAAATTAACTATTTTTTTTTAAAAAAGTCCGCAAAATGGATTATGTTTTTAGAAAAAAAATTATTATTTTTATCTTACATTTGCAACACGTGTTTCAGATCTTCTAATATCTTTTTCAGGCTTTGATCAATATATATATATATATATATATATATATATATATATATATATACAATGTGTGTAAAAAAAAGTATCAACATTTTTGTACTTTTTGACACACCTTGTATAATGAAAAAAATAATGTATGGAACTTTATTTTTTTCAGAATACAAGGTGTGTCAAAAAGTAAAAGAAAATGTTGATACTTTTTTGACGCACCTTGTACATATATCACACAAATATATGCATATATATATATTTAGTTTATTATATGTTCCTCAATTTTGCACACATTTTCATTTAAATTCTAAATTAGAAAAAGCTTCCTTCACGATACTTTTTTTAATTATTCTAATTGCTAATGATTTTATTACAGAAAGGAATTTTAAACGTTTTTGCTATAGAAAAGCATTGCTAATATTTACTATAGATATGTTTAAAAAAACTAAAATGGTAAAGTGGTAAAGTGTTACTGTAAGGGTTACTGATAGGGTAGGGTTATTGAATATATGATATTTATTCAGGTAAGTTGGAGATGCATCAGAATTATAAGTACTCCACCTCGTGTGTTCATCCTTTACAATTTCTTTTTTTGCTTTCTACACTTTAAAAGGCAAAGACAGCGGAAACAGGTGAGACCATTACAGCCTTTCCCCATTATTTCATCATTATACAAATAGATATATAAATAAATAAAGCGTCCGGTCCCGAATACACTTAAAGATTATTTTGCAGGTGTCTTCTGCCTTCCCCCAGCAGCTGTGTAGAACGATGATGCACCCCCAAATGAAAAAATAGGAGGAGCTTTTCACAGTGATTGAGACAGATTTTGAGGTGTCGGCGCTGACTTTGCCCCCCCTTTTTTTGTTATACTTTCGTCGGGTGTTTTTTTTGTGTGATTGGGGGCAAATTGACGTGAGTTCCCAGGAACAAAGGAAAAAAAGGGAATGGTGACGCCACGATTACATTCATTAACCCAAACATACAATCACACTCACTACGAACCGCTTTAGCGATGATAATACACTTTTCTGTCTATCAGTAACACCTGCCTTAGTTCCTGACCATTGATAATCACCCTTTCTCTGATTTTCAATGAATTTCTATAGTGAGACTATTAACATTACTTTTACATTATCTATTTCTATTAATAAAGGAGATTCTGTCTGTATTTGTTGGTAACCGAAACTATGTCACTGTTTACGTCACATCACCCGAAATCGTCAATACATAGAATAAAGAACAAGGTCATATTATATACACTCAAAATTTGAGTATGCAAACTTAAATAAATAAATACATGCCCTGTGTTATATATTTAAATAAAGTTTGTTTTATTTTTATATATATCTAAAGTTATCTAACGTATAGAGTTTTACGAGAAAATCATTTACAAACAAGAAATAGTCATTTTTCCAGTTTCAAGAGGTATGAGAATTAGTCATTTTTCCAGTATCAATATGCAAATTAGCCTTTCCTGAACGGAAAGGCTAATTTGCATATTGATATTTAAAAAAAATTATTTTAATACATATGTGCTTGATATTATTGATTTCTAATAACAATAAGCATTACATATAGTAAACCACTATTCTGTTTGTAATAATTCTATTTTTCCTGATTCCTGAAAATCCCTTTTTTAAGATTATGAATATATTTCTTTGTTAAAATTATTAGTATTACAAGAGTTTTATAATTTGCTTGAAGCATTGTGTTTATATTGGTTTGGTGGTTGGTTTTGAAGGCTATCGCAATGCAGGTGAAATGAAAAATTAGGTAACTATGACGTGGTTTGTTTACCTTTGATTTATTCTTAATATCTGGAGATCAAGATATATTTGTCAGAAGATTTCTGAACGTCCGGAGCTGTTAGCTTGTTGCTATTTTCTGTCCATTCTGATGTATCACTGTCTTCCTTGAAATTCTCTGCGTGTGTGTTGGATGTGTAATTTTTTTTTTTTTTTTTTGTGTGTGTGTGTGTGTGTGTGTGTGTGTGTGAATCCAATAATGTCTTAGTATCATTCCAGGTTTGGCCTCCCCAAAATTTGTTAGGTAGGCCTTTGTAATTTATTAGCATTACCTTTATAACATACATATAAGAACACTGTTAGATCAGTAATGCTTGTATTTTTCCTCACCCCCTGATTTTCATTTTTTTGGGGGGTGGGTGGTTGTTTTACGGCATATCAACCTCAGTGGGTCATTTAATGCCGATAAAGTTTTGAAATAAATCAATTCTTAACCGATAATACAATTTTGTTTATCAACTCATGTTTTTCTATTTAACCCATAGATGGGACCCTAACAGGTACTACCACTCCGGGTCAGAGTGGACCAAGGAGCAATGGTGATGAAGGGGTGCTCCCCATTCCCCAAACCTCCAGAACTGGAACCTCACCATCAGGGCTGATTTTCAATGCTTTAAATCAACAGGAATCTGGTGATGAATTAACCTTGTGTCACATCCTGCCCGTGACAGAGGGATTTAGTAAATACTCTTCATGTATATATTTGCCAACTCCTTTTCACAAGCTGGATGTAAATTTCTTAAGCGGAGTTTAATACTTCCCTTGCGTAGGGTCTCCTGACCTTGCATACTCGTCGTTCGGGGCGGGGGCCCAGTGTGCTTCGGCCACTGGATCAGGGTAAAGTACAAATAATAGCGTCGATCGCAGGGGGCTATCTCCCCAGGCAATACCTGCCCCATTGATTTAAAGGGGCAGGGCTGGGTTTATTGCCCAGTGCCTGAGGCACCCCCCTTGAGGGGGAATGCCTAGGGCGTCGACGCAATTTTTGTTCTTTCCCACCCATGAGCTTCGGCTTGTGGGTGGGCCTACATTAAAACGAGGCCTTGTGCCCAGTCCATACAAGTGGGGTATGAGACAAAAACTCCTAAGCGGAGTTTAATAGGTTTGAGTTCAGAGCTTTCCTTATCCTAGACTGGTCACCTGACCAAGGTCTGTCGTACTATTTACGCATAAATGAAGGGAGAATAGTTGTAAGCATGCCTTTCCCAATGCTATTAGTACTATGAGAAATGCAAGCAGCCTCATCCAGGATTTCAACACGGGTGGCATATACGTATAAGTTATCTATTTATTTATTTATTATTTATTCGGTTGAGACTAGTATTGGCAAAAAGGAAATAAAGGGTTACGTTGTATCCCTTTTTTTACAGGTTCCAGAATTCAAATTTGTTGCTGTTGTTTGTCACGTAAATTGTGTTCTTATATGAGCTTATGAAAAGACTTAATTCAGGCGATAAATTCTCTATATTTGTAAAATCTCATTTCGAGTTTTTGGTCGAAATAAATATTATAACAGATAATGATTTATTAATTTTTTTTTCTCTGAAAGAATATATATATATATATATATATATATATATATATATATATATATATATGTGTGTGTGTGTGTGTGTGTGTGTGTGTGTGTGTGTTCGTGTGTGTCTGGGTGTAAGTTTCTGTGTGTGTGCGTGTATGTGTGTGCGTGCACTTGTGAGATTAAATTTAGATTTTTATTGTTTGAACGTATTATATCAAAACTTTTGACAATTCTTGTCATAAGTAAAATTAGAATATCAAGAAGTGAGAAAAAACAAAATAAACCAAAATAAAAAAAACGAGAAATATAAGGAAAAAATGAAAAAAAGAAAAGAAAAGAAAGCAAATTCAAAAAATAAATGACGAATTAGAATATGAAGATAAGGCGTTATTTTTTTATAAGTCCACCGTCTCTCTCTCTCTCTCTCTCACACTCTCTCTTTCCCCCTCTACACTTCCTTTATTCTCGTTTTAAAGCTCTGCCTCTCAGTATGTCGACAACTGCGTCAAAGTCGTCCTTATTTGAAACCTGCCGTGTGTAAGAAGAGGAAAACATTGAAATTATTAATATATAAATAGAAGTGGCCGGATATGAAATATTTCTTCTGAGGACTCAAGTGTAAATGAGATATTAACCCCCTTTTATTAAAAGACAGTTGCTGGCACTTCCGGTCTGATTAAAACGCCATGATTTTCAAATAACATAGAGAAGCACAGAGAAGAAGAAGAAAAACAAGGAAAAGAAGAAATATACAGAAGTCTAGGAAATATATTTATTTGTAGGCATATTGTGAAGTGAGAAGTTCCCGGATGTTACAATCCAAAATTATGCAAATTCAACTACGAATAATTCATTGTTTTAAATTCATTTGGTGACCCCCCCCCTAAAAACGAGAAAAAAACAGAAAATAAATTTAGCACAATGTACGCTGTGCTTAGAATACGCTAACTATATCCTGAAGAGGGGTAATATTTTCACTGAAAAAAAAGTATGTGCTCTGGGTCTGACTCTACACTACCAAATTTCCCGTCAC
This sequence comes from Doryteuthis pealeii, assembly GCA_023376005.1. Taxonomy (NCBI): domain Eukaryota; kingdom Metazoa; phylum Mollusca; class Cephalopoda; order Myopsida; family Loliginidae; genus Doryteuthis; species Doryteuthis pealeii. The sequence continues at coordinate 60,919,149 of CM042144.1, read as the reverse complement.
GGCTCTAACAAAATTTCTTGGTATTTTTTACCTGTATGATAGGATCTTTTAAAGTTCTCTATTTACTCACCTCACAACACCGAGTGAAAATTGAACTCATTAACAATGGTCTGCTAAACAAGTTTGCTATCCATTGTAACATGTGAGGTAACCATATATATATATATATATATATATATATATATATATATATATATATATATATATACACTAGCAAATATATGCACCCTCCGGGTGCAAGTATTTAAGATTTAATGTAATAGAATATCATATTAAATTATAAAGGCTAATGAAACTGAATAAGAATGTAGATAAAAAGATTTTGAACAGAGGGGGTATGATTGAAAAATAGAACAACTTTGAAACTAACTCTTCCATCATTTTCCGTTACTCCCGTCTTTCATTGGTAAATTTTCCTAATTCAACTGTTTAGTTAAAATAGGAAGTAAAGAATAAAATGACAGTTATTTCTTCTTGTTAAGGGATTTCTTTTAGAATTCATTGAAGAGATTTTTGCTCATATTCATTAAGATGAAAGCAAATAATTAGAAATCAATAATACTAAGCATATATTTATTAAAATCAAATTTTTAAGATCAATATGCAAATTAGCCTTCCCATTCATACTGTAAACCGCTCTTTTGTTGTATATATAAATACAATTGCATGTTATTTGTATGTAGATATGGTCAACAGTATAAATAATGTAAAACAGTTTTATTGATAATTGAGGTTAAAATAAGGATAAATTCATGGTGAATGTGACGTCAATAACTAAGGGGATTGTGACTTGAGTAGTGATTTAATTTCGGTTACAGACAGAAAAACCCACAATCTCCATTATACTTAGATATATTATAATGGCGATTGTGTGTTTTTCTGTCTCTAACCGAAACTATATTACTATACAAATCACAATTCCTTTTGTTATTTACATCACATTCTCCATGATTTTATTTTTATTTAAACCTCAATTATTAATAAAATTGTTTTACATCATTAAGACTATTGACCATATCTACATACTAATAACATGCAATTGTATTTAAATATACAACAAAAGAGCGGTTTACAGTATGAATGGGAAGGCTAATTTGCATATTGATCTTAAAAATTTGATTTTAATAAATATATGCTTATTATTATTGATTTCAAATTGTTTTTTTTTCTTATTGAATATAAGCAAAAATCTCGGGGATAAATCTTAAAAGAAATTCATTAACAAGAAGAAATAACTGTAATTTTATTCTTTACTTTCTATTTTAACTAAATAGTTAAATTAGGAAAATTTACCAATGAAAGAGGGGAATAATGGAAAATGATGGAAGAGTTAGTTTCAAAGTTGTTCTATTTTTCAATCATACCCCCTCTGTTCAAAATCATTTTATCTGCATTCTTATTCAGTTTCATTAGCCTTTCTAATTTAATATGATATTTCATTATATTCAAACTTAAATACTTGCACCCGAAGGGTGCATATAGTTGCTAGTATATATAAAGGGAAGATTTTCTTTTATATATAGTTATAGAAAAGGGTTTTTCTCCATACCACAGTTTCGGTGTTCAAGGTAAACCTTCTTCACCTGTTCTCCCGAAAAAGGTGTACCTTGATCACGGAAACCGTGGCAGAGAGAACAACTATGAATGTTCTATACTTTACGAAATATATTGAGCACTTTTTGAATTAACTATTAATGCTACTACAGTGAAAACATTGTAGAACCATTTTATGAACATATATAATATATATATATATATATATATATATATAACATATATATATATATATATACACATATTTATATATATATATATAGTATTAAATATATGTGATAGAGCATATCTGTCACTACCCTATCGTAACCTAACGTAAAAATACTTTAAATATATATATATATATATATATATATATATATATATATATATATATATATATTCCAGAAAGACATTCAAAACTTTAAATTTGATACGCCTTAGGCTAAATTCCCCCGAAGCCAAACAAATTAAGCATTTCTTTTTATTTCCGGTTGAAACTGAAAATGTCTATCTACCATCAAACTTTCATTATCATTAAATAAAACTAGATATTAGTATACGTTGAATAAACAACTAATAATTAATTTTCCATAATAACTCATTTTTTTTTTACATATTTTAATCTTCTCTCCCCAACCCTCTCTCCTTCTCTATCTATTATATTGCATATCAGTGTGGCCTTAGGTGTGTGTGTGTGTGTGCATGATTGTGTGCGTGTACGACGTGTGAGTGTGTGCATCTATCTATTTATCCATCTAATATTCCATATAAGAGTGGGTGTATACACCGCCCTCTACAAAAACATATATAGATATATATTCATGTCTGTTTATTTATAAGGTCTGTCTGTCTGTCTGTCTGTCTGTCTCTCTCTCTCTCTCTCTCTCTATATATATATATATATATATATATATATGATAATATTCTCCTTCTGTGTGATCATTTCTATCTATCAATCTATCAATCAGTCCGATAGTATCTCATATCAGTGTGGCCTCACCCCTCACACTAATATATATCTTAGTGTGATCGCATGTATATATATTTGTCAGTTTACACACCACACACACACACACACACACACACACACACACACACACATATAATATATATATATACATATATATATAACTTATATATATATTTGTTCTCTCTCTCTCTCTCTCTCTCTCTCTCTCTCTCTCTCTCTCTCCTCTATATATATATATATATATATATATATATACAAACTACATAGTTAATACACGCGCACACTCAGCATACTCATAATATATATATATATATATATATATATAGTAAACTACAGACACGTGTTTCGAGGTATCACCTCTCATCAGTGCAGTTATACCATTTTTAGCAGCTGCCTCTGGCCGGGTTCGAGACCCGAACGAACTTACGCTCGCCGAACTTTCTTACCCATACGGCCACAATCAGCTGCCAAGTATAGCAGGCTATCTAATCGCTACATTTCTAAGCGGAAATGAATTCACTAAGAGTTCTCAAACATTGTAACAAAATGAGATTTATATATATATATATATATATATATATATATATATATATATAATATATATATATATATATATATATATATATATATATTCAGTCTGTTTTTGTCACTCTCTAAACCTTGACACTAAATTTTATATCTATATCTATATATATATATGATTATTTTAATCAAGACCGTCGTAAGGCAAAAAAATGGAAATGGTTGAATGTTAAATGGAACTAAATACAAGACGCCAGAAAGAAAGAAGAAAGAGAGAGAGAAAGAAAGAAAAAAGAGAAAGAAGAAGAAAGAGAGAGAGAAAGAAAGAAAAAAGAAAGAAAGAAAGAAAAGAAAGAGAGAGAGAAGAAAGAAAGAAAGAAAGAAAGAAAGAAGAAAAGAGAGAGAAAGTAGAAAGGGAGAAACCTACCAGTTCAACGTCATGCACCATTTTTGGTTATTCCACTCATAAAATACTACGAAGAAGACAAATGGATCAAATAGACGATTCCATTTGACCTTCCCAGAAATTTATTGAAATTGACTGATGAAGGCCATACAAGCATCCGAAGCGTTGAGATAAAACTGAAGTAGATAAGAAAACTGGGTACCGCAGAAGATATCAAAGAAAAAATTCTTGAGTATTTTAGATAAGGTGACAACAGATGAATGCAGTAAATCATTCCAGGAACTGAAGATGCAAAAGACAAATGCATTTTGTTCTAAGCAAAGTAATTCATGTCAGGAGAAGGGACGTAAAAAGGAATTTCTCTTATATTTATAAAAGACTAGCAAGACCCATGGATATACTACAGTATGATAATTTAATTATTACAACGATTGATATGTTTATTTATGGGCTATTGCCAAATATATTCAATATGTACAAAGTATAACAATCTTGATTTAACACCCTCTCACTTGTTTTTTCCTTTCTTCCCTTCTTTTTCTCTTTTTATTATGTACTGAAAACAACCAGAAAAACTTTATCATCTTTTCAGACTCGCTCTCTGTCCTGTTATCATTAAGAAAAAACAAACCCGGATGATCCTCTCATCATTAAACTCCCGAATAGATTAAACTTGATGTCTAACTCTAAGGAGATTCTCATATGCTGGATCCCAAGCCCTATTTGAGTGAGAGGGAATGAAAGAGCTGACTCTGCAGCTAAATCGGCTTTAGACTTGATCCCCAACAAGTTCAAGATTTCATATACTGACTTGAAACCCCAAATCAATAGATTCCTTCATACAAAATGGCAACAATGCTGGAATAACAACTTCACAATAAACTCTTTCTAATCAAACCCTCTCTGGGAGACTAGAGACCAGCCTTAAGGAAGTCCAGAAAGAAACAAGTCATTGTCTCCCGATTACGCATTAATAAGACATAAGACTAACACGCTCGTATATACTCAAACACGAACAACAACCACAGCGTGAAACATGTCAAACACCTTTGACTTTTAAACACTTGCTCATAGAATGCAGGGTTTTTGCTCATATCAGAAACTGTTATTTTAATGAAAAAATATGAAAGATCTATTTGAAAAAGTCAACATAGAAGACATTCTGTCCTTTTTGAAGGAAATAAAATTATACCATAGAATATAAACAGGAACCTAATAAATAACATACAACATAATCCTCAATGATGCTAACCGCTAGGCATGACATAACCCCAGACGCTTTGATATGCCGTTAAAATCAATCAACCAACCAACCATCATGTTCTCTCTATCTTACCCCTACTCTCTTTCTTTCTTATTATATTTTTTCTGTGTGGCATTTCCTCTTTCTTCCCTTTCTTTCTTTATAATAAAAACGGAATGGTCCATTACTTAGCTCAGACGACACTCATAAGACATAAGAATTCGACATAAGAATTCGACAGAGAAGCGACAGCAGGTAACGAAAGATTTAAATTGCATTTCATGTTGAACAATTAAGACGGTCTGATTTTAACCAGAGCCTGTTGCAAGATGATTACTGTCGGAAGATTAAGGAACAAGAGGATTAATATAGAGATAAGTTCTTGAAATTCAACTACATTTACACCCAGAGGTAGATGAATTGATATATATATATATATATAAGTCATCCACAGACACCGTGTTTCGACGTTTCACGTCTCCTCAGTGTGGCTAGACCCAACAACTACCTCTGATCAGGAGCAAAACTCGATTGAATTTTCCTCAGCCCGATTCGTCAACCTCCCGGCCATTTGACAGCTGACATTAAGCAGCTTGTTTAAACTATTAAATACATATATTTATTCATATATTTTACGATCACCAGAGAGACCCAGACTGTAAACAACAGACGATCATGTATATATATATATATATATATATATATATATATATATGAGGAAAAATGAGTAAAGAAAAGAAATGTAGATGGATGAATTGAATTTAATCGATATCACATTAATCGATATCACTTACACATGTGTTTCGGTCAGTTTATGTGTGTGAAAATATTTCGCACACATAGAAGAATCGACCTTCATCAGAGTGAACATTTATTTTGAAGGAAAAAATTCGTTGGGAAAAAAAAAACAACAGAGATTTTTTGGAAATATTCGAAAATCGAATTTTTTAAAATTTGGAACGCTGAGAATAGAGTTAAGATAGACCGTTATCATTTGGATATAGTTTTTTTTATTATTACAATAAATAAATAAAGCAAAAATAAAGTGTTATTATTTATCAATAACATGTTGAACATTTTTCTCGAAGCTTAGTTTATGTTTTGAAAGAAAAAAAATCGGTGAAATGTTAAATATATATATATATATATATATATATATATATATATATATATATATATATATACGTATTCTATCTCTGTGTTCATGTGTATCGGTTGTGAGTTTGCCATATGAGAAATAGGGTCGAGGCAATCATATACGTGCTTGGGCTTGAACTGACCAGCGGATTGATGGGTGGGGGCCTCTCCGATCACCCGTCTAGTCTAAGTAAGGGTGGTCCAAGCCGAGAGGGCGGACAATTCAAAGGAAATAATAAACTGTTACGACGCTTGTCTATCGGACAACACCAGATACATCGCCTAGTCATTAATCTTTTGGGCTCAAACCATTCATAGGATATGGTCATTCATAATTCGTACACAATATAGATCTGAGGAAGAAGGAGAAAGCGTGCAAAATGGACAGACAGCTGACTCTGTGGTTTTATATATAGTTATTTACTAAGCTTAGCTTAGGTGCTACACAAGACCAGAAGTCTGGGGTGCCCAATGAGAATCGAACTCATTAACAATGGTCTGCGTATCTAACTTGCTAACCATTATAATTATTTACTAAGCTTATCATAGATGTGGAACAAGGCCAGAATTATGAGGCACCTAGTGAAAATCGAACTCACTATCAATGGTCTGCGAATCTAATTCGCTAACCATTACACCACGTGGGGTACCCATACATTTCTATGAGTAAAAAGTAAGTAAAGTCGTCGGGGCGGCCTAAAGTCGGTATCAGCCAATCAGCGAGAGAGTTTATCCCCTTTTCACTTGTGCTAGACCAAGGAGATTATTTTAGCATCTGAGGTGAAGCGCTACACCTACCGTTAGCTCCTTACTTTACCACACGGATCTCTGTGCTACTCATACGCTGAGTTGGCGAGGACCGGTATCGAACTAGGAACCTTGTGGTTTCTAGCCGAACGCGTAGATGTTCATATTTCTTCAAATAAAATCTATATATATCCTGAAATATAGCCTTAGAGTATTAAATATAATCTTATATCTTTAAATATAAACTTATAGCCTCAAATATAAATTAATGGTCTCAAATATGAATTTATATCCTCGATGATAGCCTGAATCAGTTAAATATAACCTTATATCTTCAAATATAACTGCATCTACTCAAACATAAACTTTTTTATTTATTTGATTTATAGATAATCTAATATCCTGAAATGTAAGCTTATATCCTCAAATATAACCTGAAAGCATCAAATACAGTTAACCTTTGGGTTTTGTATTGGTGGATTGAACCCATCGAAGATATTCGAAAACAAATTCCAGAAAAGGTTTCAAAACGTTGAATTTGATACGCCTTAAGCTAAATTCACGCGAAAAATTATGAATTAAGCAATTCTCTTTATTACCGGTTCAAACTTGAAATAACTACTTACTATCATAGCTGGGTCCCTTTAATTATCTATCTATCTATACATATATAAAGGGCAGTTATGTGTATGTGTATGTCCGGAGGAAACTTCGAAAAATAAAACAATTAACGATACAGTAAATATATATAAACATTAAATATCACCAGGGTTAGGTTTTTAAGAAAAAATAATAGAGATTTGATTTATATTCGTGAAGATAATTAAAAAATAAAATTTAAATGATAACTGCATGGATTTTCTTTTCATTTAATATTTTAGGTAGTAGACATTAACATTTATTTTCAGAGTAGCTGGATCAATGCAAGGTCTAATTTTTTACATAGGGATTTAAATAGGGCATCCACAAAGATTCAAAAGAAATAATGGATCTGCGGGTTATTACCCACCCACATCGATATATTCCCCGCGGACTAACAGGGGATTTTACCATGGAGGGTAGTAGCCTATGGCATATATCAAGAGGAACCGCATCCCACGAAACCAAAAGGATCCCCGACACCATAAAAATGGTCCCAGCGATTTCGTGCGGCTATATAGCTAGGTACTGTACTCTATATGTCCACGACTATGTCATGTGTACCGAATAACCGCCTCTTGCGCCTCCCATAATATATACACCCACACACATATATATACAGAATGCACACACCCACAGCACATTGTCTATACACACTTCTTCTCTATATTCACTTTATCTCTCTCTCTCTCTATCTACATATCTCTCTATATATATATCTAATAAAATTCACCTTCTATGTGAGATCTAATCAACCGAATGTGATATACATTTAAATTACACACACACACACACACACACACACACACACACACACACACACTGTGTGTATGGTTAATTTTTTAAGCGTAACAATCATCAGGCAACAAAAGATGTTTTGAAAATGACACAAATGATGTAAATATGATCAAATGTGTGCGTTTGATTAACTGTAATTTACAGTTAATCAAACGTGTTCCCATGTAAATTAATATTAACTAAAACATTTATTTATTTATCTATTACCACTCTATCACAGATATTGAGCACTGTTCTAATAACACTGTACGTTGGATTACTATCACTTTCAAGTATAATAGTGCCAATCATACACATTGATATATATATATATATATATATATATATATATATATATATATATATACTTTACTCAGACAGGAACCTATACTATAGCAATCTGCCTGTCTGTCTATCTGTCTGTTATATATATATGTCAATCCCTGAATGTACATTTCGACCTATTAGGTCTCATCAGCAAGGTTATAGACATGGGAGACTGCTCCGTGTGTGACTCGAAACCTCACGGACCAGTCTCCCATGTGTATAACCTTGCTTATGGGACCTAATAGGTCGAAATGTACATTCAGGGATTGACATTTTCTAGATTTGTTTAGCCTTACATTTGAACATATATGCCCGCCTAAATTCATTAATTATTAACTAATTAATTTTCAAAAATTAGGTATGATTTCAATTTAGCACATATCCTCAAAAAAAAGATATATGATAATATTTTATCTCTGTCTGGTCGTACGCATATATATATGTCCGTTTACCTGTATTTATATCTATTCATACACACTTTATATATATATATATATATATATATATATATATATATATATATATATATATATATATATATTAATCTATCCATTCATATTCATATCTATTTATCTGTCTATCTATCTATCTCAAAAGGCAGCATCTTTACTCGTTCGAGAGTGAATATCGACAATATCCACTTGGTTTTTATATCGTAATTAACGTGAGGCAAAACGTATAATTCAAAAATAAAAATAGAATCGTAAAACACGATTTTCGATCGAATGACTATTTTCATTCTAATCTTAATAAAATTTCGCACGTTTCTTTCAATGCAATTTGTACGTGAACAAGACTCCCAATCCAGTGACCATGTAAAACCTATACAATCTGTAGAATGATACTTGAAAAAATTAGGGACACTGCCATGTCAATCCGTTGGCTTCAAAATATCATGGATAGCCAAGGCTTGCTTTGGTTTGTTTGTTTTAATGGCATACAAACCTTCTTGGGTTATTGAGTGAACATCTAGACAGATATTAGAGGTTTGCTTTACTTTACTTTTAAGTGTACAAAGATTTGGAAAGTTACCATTAACAGTTTTAGAAGTGATTGACAAAAGGTTCACCTTTCGCTGACCTAGCCACTCATTTCTGATTGGTTGAAAGCAAGGTGTAGGAAGGGGACTGAGCTAGAACAGTTATATTTTGGCGATCAGTCGGAAGGAGCAGGCGTGGGTCGTCTGTTCCCAAATATGTCATCTTCTCGTCGGGCGGTTAAAACCCTTTTTTGCTTCGGGTTTTAATAAAGACGTCTTTGAAAAATAAATAAGTTTTGCTTCATTATTAAAAACAAAGAAATGAGCACGGACAACCAAGCCCAGCCCAGCAGAAGCCGTGTCAATCAAAGGAAGAAATCAACCCAAGGGAAGATAACTAGCGATCAAATAGACCAACTTAAGTTCTCCACTCTCTCTTGCCATTTATATACCCGATATGAAGGAGGAATATAACACAATTAGTGGTACTATTTAACCTATAGTTGGACAGAGAAGAGGGTTAATACACAAAATGGTACAGGCTGCTTGATTGACGCCTAGCATGGCCTTGTAGAGAAGGCAACGGCACATTCTACGAGGGGCAATATGAAACGGGTTAATATCCACGCAGAGGGAGGCGAGAGGGACAAGAATAAATGTGAGGCGCCACAAAATGGTACAGGCTGCTTGATCGGGGCCTAGCCTGTCCTTATAGTGAAGCCAACAGCACAATTCTACAAGTTCGGGCACTAAGGCGCAATATGAAACGAAAATATCCATTTTAGTCCGAAAGTGAACGTTACGGTGTGACTGGAGTTCGAACTCGCTTATATTCACTGTCCAGAATATTATCCACTATGCCACAGGAACTCCTGATGGACAGCCAAGCATATTATCACAAAGATCAACTGTTACATAATTTCAAATAAGCTTAAGATTTGTGTGCATACCTGTAGTTAGAATATTTTGATTAGGGTCCGTTATTTAGAATAACGGGGTCCTAGGGAAAGTTACCCGACAGTTATTGGCGGTTAGTAACCGTTTTATTTGACCCCTTGAAAACAGGCGATTAGGCGTGAGATAGTTTTAGCTTCAGATGCAACCAGACTTTCGAGGAGCGTGGACGTTGTTGTGAGCTCTCGGAGTTCATCTGTCCCCGTGGCGGAATCGTGGTTGCGAAATAAAAGCTTTATCAGAAAAAAAACAATTAATATTAAAAACAAGAAATGACCTGACCAACACGAATAAATCAACGAAGAAGATCGACCCCCAGCAGGAAGCCCTGAAGAGAAGTCAGCCCAGTGAAAATCGCCGACGAGTTAGAAGCAGTAAGCAGAGAAGATAACAAGTAAGAACCATCATCTATCATCCCATCTTTACTCTAATATTTGTCTGTCTCTCTCTCTATTATATACCCGAGATATGTTGTGAGTATACAACACAACCAGATAATGGGTCCCCAATCTTTTCAGCCCGATGACCAAAAAGCTTAACTTATTAGGGGCTAGGGCCACGATCTTAAAATGACAAAAACAAAAAACAAAAAAAACAAACGAAAAAACCAAAACAGCTAAATTCATTAGGTAAGTATCGAAATTTATACGTCATCTGATATTGTTTGTGTTACGAATTTTGTGGCCATCCTTTAGGCTTCAAGCAAGAGCGCTTGTCCAGCGGAGATCCTTGTGTTAAAACAGAGCGTAGTTTTGATCTACAGGTAAATAATTCCAACAGTTTGCAGTCACAAGACAATTTAATATAATATGAAACGGTTGACAGAAGGAGTACATCAGACAAATGATGATTTGACAGTTGCGAACGGAGCGTACTATTTGCATTCTTCACCTTGGAGACAGCTCAGTTTGTTGCCTCTGCAGAAGACCCCCCCCCCAATGGGGTCACCTGTTGACCGTGGGTGACGACCCATGATGCTTAGAATACACCGACTGAACTTCTGCAGAAGGGTAAGATCCCCCCCCCCCAGTTGGGTCAGCGATAGATCCCAGGTGGCCGAGCAGTCCATAACATGCAACACTCCCCTTTAGTCCCTACTTAGTCTGGATGGATGGCCGGAGTGGCCCCTCCGATCAATCGGCTGGTCACGTCAAACCATAGCACCTATATGATTATCCCAACCCATTGCTCTTTTGACATATATGTGCTAGAAGGCTGTGGCTGATGGTCTTCATGTCTTGGGTATGACGTTAAACTCTATCTGATGGTAAGGTTCCAGTTCTGGAAGTCTGGGGAATGTTGAGCACCCATTCATCACCATTGCTCCCAGCTCCACTTTGACCCGGAGTGGTAGTACCCTTTAGGGTAGATCAGGTGAGGCGATACTTCTTGTTGTTGGTACTTTGTAACTCAGTATAATATCCTCTGTTTTATTTAAGGAGGAAATGAGTACAGTCGAGTTGCCATATTTCTTCGAGAAATACTATGAAAAACCTAACATAGTTTATTATTAGATCATGGGTTAATTTGATTTTAATATATCAGATCTGATATTACACTCTTATTATATTTTAAGCTATTTTTATATTTTATTTCTTTTAATAAACCAGGATCGTATTTATATATCAGTACAAACCCACGTTTGAGAGTTAAGATGATTAGTGAAGTCAGTGACCGGAGATTCATCTCCCAGACAGTACCTTCCCCTTGTACCAAGGGGAGTACGTTCAGTGGTTGTGATAAAGACAGAAAAACATTTTTTTTTAATTTTAAAATTTTTATTAGATCAGATCTGATATTACACATTAAGCTCTTCTTATTAGATTTTTAGATTTTATTTCTTTTGATGAACCAGGATCGTATTTATATATCAGTACAAACCCACGCTTGGTAGTTAAGGTTATTTATAAAGTAAGTGACCAGAGATCAATTTCCCAGACAGTACCTTCCCATTGTACTAAGAGGAGTACGTACAGTGGGTGCATTAAAGACAGAGAACCATTTTCTTAATGTTAAATGATGAAGTTAAAAAATATAAGGTGATTGTTAAAAGTTTTGACATTAAACCACAATACAGAGAAGAAAATTTGTAAACTCACAAATTGGTTGGTATCAAGTCCCTGGTCAATACCGAGTTTTCAGCATTAGCAGTCCTTGAGATAGGTGTTTCCGACAGACAAATTTCAAATTAAGTGGGTTACATTGAGGTAATTTCATATCAAATCATCCAGACCATGTCACCCACCCCCTTCAATGTTTCTGTAATTTTGTCCAGGCGTGGATTATGTTCAAGTTAGACAATCCACACAATTTGAGTGTCTAATCCCAAAAGTTGGTGGAGTTATGAGATGTTTAGCTGGTGGGTTGGGGGTCGCGACAATCAAACTATCTTTTTTTTACCATTATTTTTCCGATGCAGGTATCATTGTGTAATAGATTGATTGGGAATTATTTAATGACTACCTTTGCGAATTATTCAATGTCAAAGTAATCCACGTAGGAGAAATAGTTGTTGGCATCCTTCCGTCTAATAAAGACGATGGCGTAGTGTTTACTTTTTTTATCTGCAATTGCGTGAGTGGCTGAACAGACCAGTGTCAAAAAAGTACCAAGTTCAAAGCTGTATTCACCAATATAGAAATGAAGAATGAATGGAAAGTTATTCTTTTTCAGAATACAAAGCGTGTCAAAAAGTAGAAAAAATCTTGATACTTTTTGACACACCTTGTATACACAAATATTTTGAGATTTGGTTTGGTTTCATTGTTTAATGGCATGTCAACCATTGAAGTCTATTTGGTGCCGGGGCAATCCTAGTAGTAGAACAGTGGCGGTACTATTTAACCCATAGCTGGCGGGGAATGAGAAGGCTCATACCCTTCTCAAGTGTCTTACTCCGAAATGAAATAGCGCGATTAGAGTTCGAAACCTCTTACTACTATGTCGCAAACTAGCCACTACGCTACAGGGTCTCCCGCCATTGAGAACGAGGAAAGTTTTGGTAAACGTATCGAAGACTAACCTGTTTATAAAAACAATTCTCGTTCCCCAAGGACACCTGTATTGGAAAAATAAGTTCGGCTTCGGGATCCTGTTAATCTTTTAACTTTGATTACGAGATACGCAGAATTTTTTCATCTGTTCATATAAAAAACAACTTTTGAATCTCGGGTTTAACAAGTATGAAGAAATTTGCCGTTTAGTTATACCTTTAATCAAATATACAAAAGTTACATCGTACTTGGTCTTCAGGCGCTGTGTCAAGTAGTTTCGGCTTCTGTACCAGTAAGATATGAAATAAATCGAGTTAACCCAGGGACCGTCCTCTAGGCAACACCTGCTTCCACGTCTAAAAGGGACAGAACCGGGTTTATTGACTGGCGTCAAAAGGGAAATGCCGATAATATCAAGCATTTTTTGTACTGGGCATTGCATGAGCTTCGGCTTGTGCGTGGCTCTCCACGTTAAAAAGTCATTGTGTCGATACGGCTTAGTGGGAGGTCAGGAAAATACCTAAAAAGACAAATGAGACTGAGAAGATTGTGTTGCGTCAATTCTAGTGAATAACCCTCGTGTATGGAGTAAGTCCGAACATTTTATTTCTTTATTTCATCTATCTATTCGTCCTGTCGGTAGGGATAAAATGCGCTGATTGAATCTTTACATACAGCGATGTCTTCAGCTTGACACTTCATACCGCAACAAGGCTCTAGTTCTAGAGATTTGGGGAGTGTAAAGTAACAATAATTGTCATTACTCCCAGGTCCACTCTGACTGGGAGTGGTAGTACCTGGTAGGATTCCATATGAATCAAATAGATCTCGTCCAAAGTATATTAAGAAACAACTACAAACAATATAAATATGATCGTACAATGAACTCCAACCGGCGTGCCTAAACAAATAGGAGACGGGTTGGCATCCTGTTAAATCTATCAATCTCAGTTTTTTTTATACACATACACACCCACATGCATCCATATATATATATATATATATATATATTATATATATATATATTTATATATATGTGTGTGTATGTGTGTGTGTGTATGTGTGTGTGTATGTGTGAGTGTTATGATAGTGTAGACACGGCAACAACAGTGCTTGGCGACATATGATCGTACAATGAACTCTATCCTCTAACCCACGTGTCTAAAACAATAGGAGACCGGTTGGCATGCGGTTAAATCAATCAGTCTCATTTTATTTATACACATACACACATGCATCCATATATATATATATATATATATATATATATATATATATATATATATATATAAATGTGTTAGGATAGCGTAGACACGGAAACAACGGTGCTTGGTGACTGCCGGTTTCTCGTCTAAGCTCTACAACTACAAAAAATATAAATATGATCGTACAATGAACTCCAACCGGCGTGCCTAAACAAATAGGAGACGGGTTGATATCTTATATATATATGTGTGTGTGCGTGCGTGCGTGCGTGTTCATGTACGTGATTATGCGCATTTATGTGTGTGTGATTATGCGCGAATGGGTATGTGTTAATTTATCCGACTTTGAATATCCCCTTCCACCCTCTCTCTCTCTCTCTCTATATATATATATATATATTATATATATATATAATAAATATATATATATATATATCAAAACAGAGATTGTTGAACCTTACATGAAACCTGAAGCAATTAGCAGGTGACAAAATAGATACGACATACCAAGTCATCATTCTGCTTGTGTGCTGCGTAAATACTAACTTGTCGAATGCCAGAGGACAAAAAACAAAACAAAACAAAACAAAAAAAAAAACAAAACAAACAAAAACAAACATCCAAAAAACAAAATACAAAAAAAAAAAGCGAACAGGAAACACAAAATACAAATAATCATATTAAAACATTGCAAAATAGGCGTAAGTAAGAAGAGTCCATTGTAATATATATATTAATACGCTTGTTCCTAAATCTTCCGTCCGTTATCATTCTGCATGCACCCTCTTGTTAAGAATGAGCCAGTCCAAATCGTCCAAGATTCAATGCAAAAAATGTAAATCCAGATTATCTGGTGTCGCTTAATCGCAGATTACTTGTTTGTCCCAATTTATTTCACCCAATTTAAAAAAATGAAATATTCCAAATGGTCTTGCGTCGCTTAAATGCCCAACGTAAAATTAAAATAAGTTGAAAAATAAAATAAAAACGTTACATGTTTGTGTTAGTTGTAATATTGAAATTGTGAATTACGGAAGATATTTTGGTAATTTTGATCTCATGTCGTCCCGGCCTCTTTCTTTAGTTTACGCTATGCATCTATATTGATCTTGAAGTTCCTGTAGAATTAAATACTTACAAATGACATGTGTATTAAGTATTATATCGATTGTCATTGTATATTTGAGTATTATTTATTGCAAAGACAACGTAGGATTTATATGAAATGAAATTGCAAATCATCGTTTCTGGCTTAAATAGCTCCTGTTGATTTTTGTTTCGGTTTGTGGAAATTCCACGGGTAGTTTAAAAAAATTCAAATCGCTTATTTGAAATGGAATTCAGTTCACTTTATTTCTGCAGTAATTTTATGATATTGTCACTTGAGGTGAGTGACACTGTCCATTGAGTTTAATACCTTTGTTGAAATCTATATATTAATACTCACGTTCATTAATTGTACGACCGATATCCCCTTGCAACACCCTCTGGGTAAAAATGAGACCATCCAAATCGTCCAAGAAAAAAATGCAAATATATAAATCCTGATTATCTAGTGTTGCTTATACGCCGAATTTTTATGTGTGTATTTTTTTCACCTCAGTTAAATTATGAACCATTTCGTTTTTATTAGAAAGAAAGAAAGAAAGGGAAGGAAAAGGATGTGCTACACAGAATAAATATAATAAGAAAGAAAGAAAGAAAGAACGAGAGCAGAGGAAAGATAGAGAGACGGAGTGAGCGCACGGAAGCGATAAAGTTAATTAAAAGAAGGAAAGAAAGAAAAAAGTGTGTGTGTGTGTGTGTGTGTGTGTGTGAGTGAGAGAGAGAGAGAGAGAGAGAGAGAGAGAGAGAGAGAGAGAGAGAGAGAGAGAGAGAGAGAGAGAGAAATCAAGATTATCATACTTTTTACATATTGAACTATTTTACAAAAGACCTTAAGTAAACATATAAAACGTCATGATAATTAAATTATCAAACTGTGGTATATCCACAGTATGATAATTTAAATATAAATGTACAGTGAACACGATTCCCTAACCTCTAGGCATTAAATAACCGTATATGGGATGACACGCCGGGAAATAAACAATTAATCAATCTTTTGAAAAAAAGACCTCCAAGCTGTAAAAATACATTTTCTTATTAAAAAAAAACTTCACAAACATTTTTGGCAAAACGGTTTAATATATTAGGCTCTTGAGCTATTCTCTCATGTGTATTGTAAATGCATATCTTTCATTAACATACGGCATTATGAAAATAAACATCGCCACGAAAGAAAGTTTTAGGATAAAACAGACAAATGACTTTTCTTATGTTTAACTTGGCTAGATTATTATACTAGCAGAGCTACCCTGCATTTAAAAAGCTAAAAAATAAATCGCTTATCTATATCTATCAAGAGATTAATAAAAGTTATTTTTAGTTATGACCTGTTTAGGGGACAATAGATAAATACTCAACACGGAGATAAAAGTAAAGAACAGATGTATTCAACGTATATCAATGTACAAAATGAGGAGGGTTTCCTTGGTACAACGTACACGAAGACATGCATTTGCTACTTCTCACTTGAGCAGCTTTGCTCTGCTAAATATACCCTTTGGGTAAGTCCATTGTTCTGGTGATAGGTGAGTCACCTACAACATTTTTCTATATATTTGTTTTATTATCTATTATTCTTTATATATTCTTGTTTTTAAATTGTATTTTTATTATTATTATAATTCTTGTTTGTTTTTTAAAATTTTATTAAAATTTTTATTTACCTTTTATTTGTGTTATCCTTTATCAATTTGTTTTATTTTTAAATCATATTTTTAAAATTATCTTTCTGATATATTATTGATTTATACCCTTATTTTATTTTCATTTCACTTTTCAATGGAAAAATATTTATTTAACCCCGTCTCGGAAAAAAAATAGAGAGTGGATTTTATCAAACTTTGGTTTCAACTAATTTCCTTTACAAAAGGACGTGAGCCCAGTTGTTGTTCAAACATACATACATACATACATACATACATACATACATGCATGCATACATACATACATACAGACAGACAGACAGACAGAATCTTTATTTTTTATGTATCCATTTCATACATTTTTATTATTTACGAAACAAAAGTCCTGATGTGCTTACATTATTTGGTTTCCATGAAACGCAACATCTATCTATCTACCTATCTATCTATCTATCTATCAATCAATCTATCTATCTATCTATCTATCTATCTTTCTATCTATCTCTGTTCCTAAGCATGAATTCTTTCAAGCTATAGTCGTGTTAGTTCTATTGAATGGCTGCATCTATCTATCTATCTATCTATCTATGTTCCTAAGCGTGAATTCTTCCAAGCTATAGTCGTGTTAGTTCTACTAAATGAGTGCACCTCTTAGGTCTTAAAGAAAACTAGAGGGGAACCACGCTAGAATGTTGGTTGCAGTCTTGAAAAAATCCTGGAAGCAACATCCCTCAAAAATGTAAGATCACTTACCCCTTTCACACAAACCATCTAAGTGAACGAACATGACAACACTGCTGGAGACATAAGGACAAATTCGACACCTACACCGTGTTAACTAACAGAAGCTTATATTCGATGCATGCAAAGGCACCCACATTTGAAACATAAAAAATGGGAAACTTACTCTTCCATCACATTGTTATTTTTTCATGACAGTTATTTTATCTTGTTAATGGATTTCATTTAAGTGAAGAGATTTTGACAGTTAGTAAGCACATATTTATTAAATTCATATGCAAATTACCGTTCACACTGTTAACGCTACCATTAACTAAAACTCACTAAGGAATTGTGACTCGGATGTGGACACTGAATGCCATCAGAAAGACTTTCCAGAAGCGATAGGATCGGGTAGCAAGATATATATATATATATATATATATATATATATATATATGCTCCCAAAACCCCGTAGAACTCTCTAGGGGCGAATTAAATTAGCTTTCACTGCCAGCATAAAGCAATGATCGTTTGTTTACATACTGGACCCCTCTTGTGATCGTAAAATATATAAAACAAATGTATGTATTTAACAGTTTAAACACGCCCCTTAACGGCAGGTGTCAAATGGCCGAGAGGTTAACGAAACGGGCTGAGGAAAAGTCAGTCGGGTTTCTCTCCTGGTCACAGGTAGTTGCTGTGTCTAGCCACACTGAAGAGACGTGAAACGTCGAAACACGGTGTCTGTGGATGACATATATATATATATATATATATATATATATATAATATACCAAGCGTGTTGGTAAATCCTCGCGGTGAGAAAAAACAGCAAATAGTTTGATTGTAAAAATATACTACCAAACATCAACCGGGGAGAAAAAACATTTTTGAAAAAAAGAAAAGACCAAGATAGTCGCACCAAAAAAAAAAAATCTATTGGTACAGTATTTGGTCAAAAGAAAAAACAATTTAGATGTATATATATGTATATAAGATATATATATATTCATATAACCGCTAGGAGAATAGCTAATAAGTAAAAAGTGCTCAATACCTAAGTAGAGCAAATAATAAAGATAAATCTAATGAGTCAGACTAACCTACTATTAGTTTCGCTTAATGCTCTTCAGGGCTAAGATTTGACTCTTAGCCCTGAAGAGCATTAAGCGAAACTAATAGTAGGTTCGTCTGACTCATTAGATTTATATATATATATATATATATATATATATATATATATATATAGAGAGAGAGAGAGAGAGAGAGAGAGAGAGAGAGAGTCATGGGAATCCGTGCTGTCAGCATCACTTGATAATCATGATGATCTATATCAGTCTGTTTATATCTATCTATCTATTTATCTATCAATCTCAGTCACCGCTTATCATATATCAATCTATCAGATTGTATGTATTTACCAAGCTCTCCGCTTGAACTGGATGCGACACAGAGTTTAACAGGTTTGAATTCAGGGTTTTCCTTCTCCTAGACTGGTTGCTATCCCATGATTAAAGAGCCCAATCTAAATGAAAATAATTAGATTCGTACCTTTTTCAAGGGTATCAGCACTATATAAAAAGGAAAAAGTCTCGTCTAGGATTATAACTTGGATCGACGTTCCCATTTAATACAGCGATAACCATTATACATCGAGCGCCTCCTGTCTATCACAATTTTAATTGTAACGCTTATCACAGAAATGAAAAATACTACAGTTTATATAAATAATTTTTCGCCTAATAAAGCAAATTTTACACTTGAGCATTTTATAGCGATTTAAACGTATATATATATATATATATATATATATATATATATATATATATATATATATATATATCTTTAGCGCTGTGTCACGCTCGAGTACAAGAACATAGCTAAAGTGGATCAATTGATACTACTCTCAAAAAATATTCTTATCAGAGGAAGTTAACACAGGTAATTTTATCCTTGTCAATTTTAGCGGTTCATACGTAAATACTCAGGTAATTTTGACAGATATTATGCAGATATTATATAATCTATTCATAACTAGTGCAATTATGATGCGAATGAATCGTATCTATCTATCTATCAATATCAGTCTATCCAAATCTATCTATTTCAAGATCTTCATATATCTATCTATCTATTTATAATATATATATATATACATATAAATATATATGGAAGTGGAGAATGGAAGTGAATCCGACGGTATGTTGAAAGGAAAAATAAAGGAAAGGAAATGATGAATGGATAAAATAGATTTTATTTTATTTTAATTTACTTACACTTGTTTCGGCCAGGTATTTATCCATGTACATATGTACTCTATCTATTATTATTTTAGATACAAAAGAAAATAACAATTATAGAAAACTATTAAAAATGTTAGTACACTAGGAATAACGGCCTTCGTCAAAGTAAATTCATTATTGTTTTAATTCAAAGCGGTTAAAATACGGAGAATTTCTGAAATGTTCGAAAAAATAATTTCTTTTTAAAAATTGTTTGATGAAAAAGTTACAGAGCGATAGAGAAACAGTGATGTTGACGTCATCGTCACATGCGACGGATTTTGAAAAAAAAAAAAAAAAGAAGACGGCTAGACAATATAAGAAACAAAGTCAGGTGGAACCTCAATTTTCAATGCATGGGAGAGGGGAGGTTATTTGAATTTTCAAAAATAAAATTTGTTATTTAATTTATGAGTATGTGTGTTGTATTGGTGGTTTGTTTATTTATGTTGCCAACAATGTGATAAGGTCTACATTGGTGAAACTTCCAGAAATGAAAAAAAACGACTATTTGAACACTCTACTATACAACTATATACATATAGAATTTTCATTCTCTCCCCACTCTCTCTCTCTCTCTTTCTCTCTCTCTCTCTCTCTCTCTCTATATATATATATATATATATATATATATATCCGTTCATTTTTGTTTCATTGTTTTATAAAAAAACAAACCCAAAAAACCCAAAAAACAATTCAATAATCATGACTAATTAAATTTCCTGATATTTTTATCGTGCAAGCTTCGGTTTTCTCAAACTGACAGCGTTTAATACATTTGCTTGATTATAAAACAGGTAGAAAATTAGAACGCGCCGTACAAATCGGTCTCCTGAAACTAATTCTTTTTCTGCAATTTCTTTCAATTACTATCGCCTCAGCCGTTTCCATGGCTGTGACTCGTGTGACGTTAAGCACTTCGACTTTGACGGTCGTCATATTCAAGGTTCCATCTTGTAGTTCAGCGCAACTCTGGGCCATATAAGAAGAGCCATGCTTCTATCACCAGATAGAGCGGAAGTAAATAGATTTACACAACTAATATGGCCATCAACACGATTTAGCACCGCTTCCTTCCGGTACGCTGCCATCTTCTTCTTCTTCTTCTTCTTCTTCTTCTTTCTTCTTCTTCTTCTTCTTCTTCTTCTTCTACCTTCATTCTTCTTCTTCTTCTTCTTCTTCTCTTCTCTTCTTCTTCTTCTTCTCGCCCTTCTTCTTCTTCTCTTCTTCTTCTTCTTCTTCTTCTTCTCTTCTTCTTCTTCTTCTTCTTCTTCTTCTTCTCTTCTTCTTCTCTTCTTCTTCTTCTTCTTCTTCTTCTTCTTCTTCTTCTTCTTCTTCTTCTTCTTCTTCTTCTTCACCACTGGCTCTCGACTCATTTACAATCTCTTCCTTGGCGCTCATTTTCTGGCTGGTTTGTTTTTTGAAAACGGATTTTTCACGTCAACTAATTGTTTAATAATGACACGACGAGAAGAGCTTTCGGCACAAACTGGGAATCTTGACGCAATTCTAGCTTTTGCTTTTCAAGCGCGAATGTCAAAAGTCTATTATTGTTAAAAGTGTGTTGAATTTGAAACTCCTGAGGCAATGTCTTAATCTCGGGTCAGGAGATAATTTTCCAGATTGATTAGTCATTATAAACTTAACCGAAACAAACAAATCATTATCTCGCTGAAAATCCGCTGTGAGTCGCTCAATAGAAATGGTTAACGAGCTCTTATACAATCTATTGAGCGACTAGATTCTATATAGCACTCGTTATATATATATATATATATATATTTTGTTTTCGGTTTAAAATAATACCTTACATTAGATCCAAATCGCTTAACATTATCTAAAATAATAACCAATTCCGCCCATAACCTTTTTTACTTTATATATAAAAACAAAACACAATAAATATTTAATCATTTATTAAATACAGAACTTAATAATAATAATAATTAGAAATTTAAAAATAATTAATCGTAAAATAAAAATATATAAAAACTCCTTTTCTAAAATATTAACATATTCCGCTCATAACTTTTTCACTTTATATATAAAAACTAATTACAGTAAATATCTAATCATTTATGAATTACAGAACTTAAAAATAAAATTTAAATAATAAAAACAATTAATCGTAAAAAATTCCTTTACTAAAAGTCTTTTGAATTCCAACCGTCACATTTCTTAACACCCATCCCCTTCCGTTTAAATTGTTTCGTCTTGTTGCCAACATCTCAAAAATTCGCTACATTTGTTGACAAAAGATATACATGAGACTTGACCGACATATATATGGCGCGAAATGCCCACGTTGGTGAATATTGTAACGTTTTTCGTTTTTTGCAGTATTAAGGTTTTTTTGTTTTGTAAACTCATTTTGACTTTCCTCTCCGACCCAAACAACTACGGGAGTGAATGAGCTCTGATGATGATTTTGTAAAATCGAAATATTGATCAGTATCAGCTATGATTATATTATAAATTGTTTTCTTCTTTAACAGCATTGTGTGATGTTTTCATTCCACCTTTTCTTATACATATATATATATATATATATATATATATATATATATATATATATAAATAAGTTATGTAAAAATGTATCGACATTTTTTACACACCTTGTATTCAGAAAAAAATAACATTCCATTCATTCTTCATTTCTATCTTAGTAAATACAGCTTTAAATTTGATACTTTTTTTTACACTCCTGCATTCTGAAAAAATAATGAATGGAACATTATTTCTTTTCAGAATACAAAGTGTGTCAAAAAGTACAAAAAATCAAGATCATTTTTGACACACCTTGTATATATATATATATATGTATATATATATGGAGAGAGAGAGAGAGAGAGAGAGAGAGAGAGAGAGAGAGAGAGAGAGAGAGAGAGAGAGAGGCGCTTGGTGTAATCGTTAGAGACGTAGCAAATGGTCGAGGCATTTTGCATTTCACATAGCGCTAATACTCTTGGGAAAGGTATGCATCGAACTATTCTTCCTTCAGCTATGGGTAAATTGTAGGAGAGACTGGGATCTTTAACCTTGGCTAGGTAACCTGTCTAGGAGAAGGAAAGCTCTAAATTCAAACCTGTTAAACTCCGCTTAAGAAACTGACCTTGTGTCGCATCTTGCTTGTACGGAGGGATTTGGTAAATACCTATACATATATACATATATACATATATATATATATATATATATATATATATTTATATAATATATATATATATATATATATATATATATATATATATATATATATATATATATATTCAATAATTTTTAATATTGAAAATATAGATGGTATATTTATAAATATATTGTGCTCAGTATACTGGATAGAGCATTTATATCTAAATTAGGGTAGCGTGGATATGGAGTCAGCGGCACTTTGTTACTGACAGTTTCTCGGTTAGGTGATTATTCAAATCAAACACTTGGTTTTAATAATCGCATAGGCGAGAAACTATCAGTAACCAAGAACCGTTGACTCCATGTCCACTCGACCCTAACTTTGCCCACCTTATCAAGGTGTATCTGTAAGTGAAATCTTATCTTTAGAGCTGCTCAAGTTGAGAAAGTTATAGGTGTGCATAAAAACACACAAATATACATACACTCGTCGTATTATATATATATATATATATATATATATATATATATATATATATATATATGTCACTATGGTGAAGGCACCTGACTAATGAGTTTCTTATTAGGTTTGAGAGTGATTAATTTTAAGTTAGATGTGAGTGAGCAGTGGCTTATATATTTTTTTTATATAGGTGTTAGTGACCCTCAGATTTCATACAAGAAAGGGTATTTCATTTTCTTATTGCGTCCAAATGGATTATATATATATTTACCAACCCTTCCCCACGAGTAGGATTCGACACAAGGTCAATTTCTTAAGCGGAGTTTAACATGTTTGAATTCAAAGTTTTGTATCTTCTAGACTGGTTATCAAGCCAAGTTTGAAAAGCCTTCCCTACTATTTACCCATAGTTAGAGGGTGAGTAGTTTGGTGTACAAATTTCTAAATTCTTCGTAGAATGTACAAAGTCGGAGTTCTAAACTAGATTTACAAACCATAAGCACCCATTTACTAATATAAAGCTTAGAAATGCAACAACTCTGTATACATATATATGGTCCTTAAAGGACTAGAACATAACACCAATTATTGAATAGAATATCCTACAAAAATCAAATGTGCACAGATCTCTAAATGATCCATGCTACTTATGTCTACACGAAAAGTTAACTATAATTAAATTCCCGGATAAGAAAAATCTTTTGAATAATAGAAGAGAATCAATCTGCAATTGTAGATATAGGTTAGGTTGGTCACTAAAATATACTACAAATTTAACTAAATAGATTAGAATTTTTTTTATTAAGTACTTATTAATTTTGAATTGGATAAATACTAAAATGAACAATGAAAAAGTATAAATTAGTAATATTCAACTCCTAAAATATAATTAGAATTAAATTTTAACTGTTTTTACTTGCTATTATTTATAATTAGAATTAAATTAATAATACAGAAATAAATATTAAAAGATTAATAAATAAACGAATAGAATAAGCCGCAAGCGACAATTGAGAGAAAAATATCAACTAACATAGCATTCAACCGTTATAATCCGAAAAGAAATGTATCTGAGTTTGACTAAAGAATTACATCGACTTAATTAAGCGTAGGGTAGGGCCCTGAAGAAAGCCTTTGGATTGAAACCATGGTAGGCCCTTACTTTTTTTCTATACTAATATATATATATATAATATATATATATATATATATATATATATATATACCACATATATATATATATATATATATATATATATATATATATATATATATATATATATATAGAGAGAGAGAGAGAGAGAGAGGAGATAGATAGATAGATATGAACAGAAGGAGACAGATAAATTTATAGTTACTAGTAATTGAGTTCGCTCCTGGCCAGAGGTAGTTGTCGTGTCTAGCCACACTGAAAAGGCGTGAAACGCCGAAACACATGTCTGTGGATGACTTATATATATATATATATATATATATATATATATATATATATATATATGAACCCGCTGACATAAATAGACTGATAGATAGACTGAAATATGACAAGAATGGTGCAAGTATGTATGTATTTTGCCATCTATCTATCTATGGGTCGAAAAAAGAAAAAGAAATAAAATTGAGACTGTATCATATTATTCGAAGAGGAAATGGACGCCATTCACGGTGCCTTGAGGTAGAGAGGTAAACATCTACAAAGTAAATACAAGTATATGACGTTTGTGAATATTAGAAGTACACTTTGAAGTACGGTCTTTTGAAAAGAAAAGAAAAAGAAAAAGGAACTACTTGTTAACCATCATGTCATGGTAAAGGAGCCTCTTCTCTCTCAGTCCCTCAATTTTTCTATATATCTAGTTATGTATATATTATCATTGTTTATATATATGTACATATATATATATGTATATATATATATATATGTACATATATATATATATTTATATATATATCTATAAGGCCGGTTTAGCTCAGTCGGTAGAGTGTTCAGCTAGGAATCACAAGGTTCTTAGTTCGATACCGGTCCTCGCCAACTCAGCGAATGAGTAGCATAGGGATCTGTGCGGTAAAGTAAGGAGCTGATTGTAGGTGTGGCGCTCCACCTCAGATGCTAAAATAATCTCCTTGGTCTAGCGCTAGTGAAAAAGGTATAGACTCCCTCGCTGCCTGGTCGATACCGATATTGGGCCGCCACGATGACTTTTTATATATATATCTCTCTCTATATATATATTTGTGTGTGAGTGTGTGTGTGTGTGTTGTGTGTTTGTGTGTGTGTGTGTGTGTAAGTGTGTGTATGTGCACGCATGTATGTGGGTTTTATCACATATCAAGCCTTATATTTTAGATCAACCAGTTCACGGAAAGATATTTGATAGGCTCATATGTAAACACTATATATATGATTACAAATTTAACAACTATCAATAATACACATACACATATACATACACAGACACATAGACACATATAGACACTCATACAGATACTAACATACACAGACACAGACATAAAGATTCAAAGAGGCACATGTATACATATATATATATATATATATATATATATATATATATATATATATATATATATATACAGACACACATATATACATATATACATATATACCCATACACACACATATCAACCTCGGTGGGTCATTTAATGCCAACTAAGTTTTGGATTCGGTAATTTGGTATTAAAACAAATGTACACATGTATAAATTTTTACCTATTGTTCAATTACTCATATTTTTTAGTACACTCCCACTTCTTTTAGTTAATGTAAAATCCTGGATGGTCTTATTTTCATAAAAAGTTTTTTTTTCAGATTACTTGGTTGGTAGTATTTTGTTCGCACTAGATCAAAGTCTACACACTATAGCAGTATATCTTTCACTGTAAATCTCTCTTGGTGTGTAGTGCATATTGGGGATTCTGTGACCTCTAGTAAATGATGATGGGTGATGTAAGTGTGGCCTATGTGAAGGCAGGTCAGCACAACCTGTTATTTTCTATTTTTGTTGTATTTTAAGTTTCATTCTCCAATGGTACATTTAATGTTTTGAAGTTTGTTATAAATGAGTGTATTCCAATGATCTTGCCATTTTTAATAATATTTGTTATGATTAATGCAGGTTTAGGAAGAATCATATTGAAGACCCACAGTTGTCCATACAGCATATCTCCCCATTAAACTTAAGTTATGATATATGAACTTATAAAAACTAGTAAAATGGATTATCTAGATTTTTCAGACTTTTGTCTTCATCTTCATTTTTATATACACAACGTTTCGGTCGACGTGCCCTCCAGCCTTCTTCAGGTATTTCTTATCGAACTTAGGAGCCTTTGTGTCGTAATCGGTAGCCTTCACGGAAATTCGAACCGAAGTCTTTTATTTAATCCACCGGGGTAGATTATCCTCGTTCTGTTATCCATGTTCGGGTCCAAATCTTAAGCTATGTTAAGTATTCTATGTTATTTTCACCCGAAGTCAGGATTGAACCTGCAAAATCCAGATGATTGTAACACAGAAGTGTCAATGACATATGAAGCCCCCCCCCCAAAAAAAAGACAACACCAACATAGAACTGTATTAACACAACACTTATATCCATTGCGCCATATGTCCAACTGATTAATCCAGAATGGATGAGAACAATTCTCTCCATTGGATTAAATAAATGTTACATTTCGAAATTCCGTGAACGTTCTCAATTACAACATGAAGGCTCCCGAGTTCTACGAGAAGATTCGACAAGAAACACCTGAAGAAGGCCAGAGGACACATCGGCCATAACGTTGTGTATATAACAATAAAGATAAAGTCAATAGTCTGAAAAATCTAAATAATATATATAGACTCATCTTAAAAATTCAGGCAAATTTTTGATTTTTTTCATCAGCTAAATGAATAAAAAATATCTGCTCGAATATAGTAAAAACAAGACAAAGTAGTCGTTACGGCAGGTAGGTATTATCCATGCGTCTCAGTGTTTTTCTTTTTTCTTCCCTCACCATTTCAAGCTAACTGTAAATACATTTCAATAGTTTTTTAGAAATGAATTATACAGGATAGGTTACAAGGTAGGAATCAGACGGCTTTAGTTGGGACCCATAAATTTTCCTATGAACTCATTTAAAGCAAATATGTGTCCTAGGGCACACTTAATTAAAAAGCTATCAGCATCACTGCCATAGAGAAAAGAAGCATTTTGACTGGACACAAATGTTTGGTAACAAATTCAGAGGTAAACTGAATCTGCTTGAACTGGAAGCATAAGATTCATTTGTATTAACTGTACAGACCTTTCTTGGGTCTCAGAGAATTGAAAACAATGCTGATTTAATAAACAACAAACTAACTGTGCAACAAAGAATAAATATCATTGCAATCTCGTCTTGATTCTTTTAAACGTAATCTGGATGAAATAAGTGATAAGCATGGAAAAAGATTTCACCAAGATATTTCAGGTAAAGAACAAATAAAAAGTCTTGAATCGTCAAAGCGATGTATATACTCAGAAAGAACAAATTTGAATCTAATCCACAATGCTTTAAACTTAAAATTTAAAATGGACTCTACATTTACACAAATCTTGGGTTATTTTTCTACAATTGTTTCTTTCATCTATTATCTTTATGAAATCAATCGTTTAAAATATAATTGTTTTAAAGTGTTTTCTTTTGTGAATTTATGATTATATTCATCATTAACAACACCAGACCCTTCGTTCATTTAAATCAACCCTGGGTCATATCTCCTCCGGGGACGGTATAAGTTTTTTGGGTCCAGGCGAACAAAAAATATTTAATCGCTAGCAGGACCTGTGGATATACCGCAGTATGATAATGTAATTATCAAAATATTTTATATGTTTACTTAAGTGCTATTGCCATATAGTTAAATGTGTAAAAAGTATAAGAATCTTGATTTAACTCTCTCTCTCTCCCCCCCCCTCTCTCTCTTTCTTTCTTTCCTTCTTTTAATATTTTCATTATGTTCGATTGAAACTGATTAGTGTTATCACTTTCGCTTGCTTACACCCTTTGACATTCCTTCATATAATCTGTTTCTTTCTTTCTTTTTTCATTCTTTTTTTTTCTTTCTTATATTTTTCTGTGTAGCATTTTTTTTCTTTCCTTCCTTCCTTTCTTTCTAATAAAAAAAAACGGAATAGTCCTTTATTTAGCTAAGGTGACAACACTCATAAGCAATAAGAATTCGCCAATAATCAACAGCAGGAATGACATTTTTCCTGTTCATCTTGGACTATTTGGACGGTCTCATTTTTACCCAGAGGGTGTTGCAAGATAATAACGGTCGTACTCTTAAGGAACAGTGTATTAATATATAGATAAAAATACCATAGGATTTTAAAACATCAAATGGCTATACTGGCAACTATAGTAAAATATGAATCAAAGAGATCACATGTAAAAAAAAGTTTGAGAACCACTTATTTAAATGATCCGTATGTATGTGGCTTGGTTTGGTTTGATTTGGTTTGTTTTACGGCATATCAATCTCAGTGGGTTATTTAATGCCAACCAAGTTTTGGATTCGTAGCGGTAGTATGGTAGAAAAGATTATGTATGTGGATAGATTTTAAGTATTGTTCAATTACTCAAATTTTTAGTACAGTCCCACTTTTTTTTAGGAAATGTAGAATCCTGGATGGTCTTATTTTCGTTAAAAAAAAGGTTGTATGTGAACTACACATTACTTGTAAAGATTTGTGAATTTGAATCACAAATCAGCACACGTTATACTCAAAGTGCTTCTTTATTTGCTTAGCTGATTGGTTGGTTGGTTAGATTTTACGGCATATCAACTCTTTTTGGATTATTTTATGCCAGCGATTTTTGTTTTATTCATTCTTGATGGTTATTTAATCTTTTTAATTCAAACTCAATTTTTAAACTCATTTTTTCTATTCAGCCCATAGATGGGACCCTGATAGATACTACCACTCCATGTCAGAGCGGACCTGGGAGCAATGGCAATAAAAGGGTACTACACACTCCCCGGGGCATTAGATGCAGTTTAACGTCATACACAGGACACTATTTATTTAGTAATAATCCAGATGGCTAAACCCAGATTCCATTATATATGATACGTCTGCTAAAATTATCAAGCAGTAAAAAAAAATCTCTATTTGTAAGTGTTTTGTCGATGCACTGATTTTTTTCTGTTAATAATCCTTTTTTCCTAATCCAAACAAATATGAAGCAATGACTTCTCACCCCATTTTGACTTTTTGGGCTGATATTGCAGATAAAAGAATTGGTACCAACGAATGAAACCAACAACACACAAAATAACAAACACCTGAGTTTAAAAAGCGAGATTGTTTTGTACGTCTTGCTCGTGAGAAATCCGTTACTGTGGGTCCCCCACAATAGAACGGGGTCGGTGAGTTGGGGAGGGTGGTGTGTGAGGCGGGAGCTAGATTTGTATTGCAATCACATATAAACGGAGCGTGACAGATGAGAAGTCTTTGGGTCAACGGCGCCGAATAAACAGCTTTTTTTTCTCGTCTTTTTCTTTTCGCTCTTATTAAAATGGGGTTGGTCGATATAGAAAGTCTTTTCATCCGGGTGACCAATTGACTGAAAACTAAAGTGTCAGTGACACGTGAAGTCAAAAGAGAGAGAAAAAAATACACAAAAAAGTCAAAAAAGAAAAAAAGAAAGAAAAGTCAAAGAAGAAAAAAAAAAAAAAAGAAAAAAAAGAAAAAGAAAAAATAGACGGTATCAACATGGACTCATGAAAAGCCTTCGACGCAGTCAGATGACGTTAGATTTTGTTATTTGCGGGTACGTTTCACACCATCTTTTGTAAAAACTTTATCGAAACCTTTTTTCTTGCTTTCGTCTTTCGCTCTGACATTTCGTTATTTCTCTTTCTTTTTGTTCTTTATTTCTGTTTTTCTTTCGTTTGTCTCCATTCATAGTTGTTTCTTTTTCTAAATCTCTCCGTGCTTTTTTCCCTTTCTTTCATTCTTTAGCTCCATACATTAACCCCTGCTTATCTTCGTAAGGTATGGAATAGGCAACCCGAGTTCAAATCCTGGACTAGGCTGTTTGGCATTTTACTTAGTACTAAGGCTCATAGAAAAAGCATGAATCCATCTCTTCTCCCTTATCAGATATGGATAGGTTGGTTGGTTGGTTCGTGGGTTTTACGGCATGTCAACCCTTGTTAGGTTATTTTATGCTGACGACATTATGTTTTATTCATTCTTGATGCGTATTCAACATTATTTTAAATTCAAATTTTTAACACATCTTTTAAACTCATTTTTAAAAATTTATCCCAAAGATGGGGCTCTAACGCACTAACACTCCGGGTCAGAGTAGATCTGGGAGTAATGGCGATGAAGTGGTACTCCATACTCCACTGACCTCCAGAATTGGAACTTCACCATTTTATGGAGTTTAAGATACGATATGGGTACGGTTAAGGTTATTACGACAGAGTGGGTTATTTAATTTTCGTCAGACAACCACTCTAGGAGAAGATATATGCTGCAGGGTGAGACTCACCCCCCCCAAATAGTTGTGCTGAATATTACACTTAATTGTATTCTAATGGTGAGACTCAGGTTCTGGACATCTGTGGGAGTGGAATTTATTGCCATTACTTCCTTGGCCACTTTGACCCGGAGTGTTAATACCTGTTAGGGCACCATACATGCTTGCTACCTTGCGTTACATCATAAACGTGGGGAAGAAATTCTATAAATACGTACACGTTTACACCCTGTCGGTGAGGCTTAGAATACGTTGGCTGTATCCTCTGCAGAGGGTTAAGAACCCCCCCCTTCAAATAGGAAATCATAAGTATGGCACTAAATTGCATGTGGTGGCGAGGCGATGGTTATGGGGGTCTGGGGAGTGTAAAGTACCTACCTTCATTGTCATTATTCCTAGGTCTAATATGGCCAGGAGTGATAGTAACCGTTGGGTCCTATCTATGCGTCAAATAGATCTGTTTAACAATTAACAATATGGACCGAGATAGGACATTGTGAAAAACGAAAAACAAAAAAACCAAACCCCATCCCCCCCAAAAAAAAACCAACAAAAAAACAAACCCCAAACAAAACCCCCCAAAACCGACCCCACCAAACAACTGTAATAACAAACGATAACACCGATAGACTTTGGAAAGCTTTATTCTACTTAAACTTAGTTTATATAGTCTAGTATTCCCTAGAGAGTTCTCCAAAGGGGATGTAATAATAAAATAGGGGAGGTAACTCTCAATTACTTATTACAACAACAACAACAACAACAAAGAACAGACAAACAACAACAAAAAAACATTTAAGTAAAAACTACACGAAAACTGTAAATTTGGATGTGAAATGAACGTAATTCCCAAACATCTAGACATAAAATAAGCCCATACGGGTTTACATGACGTTATAAATCAATCAATCCGTAATTCCCTTTACTGAACAATATTGACTTTATACGATATTATAAAACTACAAATGGGATGTATATTTTGTAGTAAACATATTTTGTTCAGTGTAAATATATTTTGTTCAGTGATTGACAACCAAGATTAAAAAATAGACATTGTTTAGAAAAGTGAAAAAGTAAAAACAGATGTTGACGTTTGTGTATTAGTTTAGCCTTTTCTATTAGTTTTGTCTTGTCTGCATTCCAAGACTTCATCTCTTATCAGCGTACGAAGATACAGATACTTATCAATAATTCTTATTGTCTGTTTATTAGAATATATATATATATATATATATATATATAATATATATATATATATATATATAAGGACCTACATGAGTCAGACACTATCCACCTAGGTTTCACCCGATGGTTCGATCCTGAAGAATCATTCGGGTGAAACGTAGGTAGATAGTGTCTGACCCATATAAGTCCTTATAATTATGCTATACTTAGCCCATTGTGTACTTTTTCCATTTATAACTTGGAAAACTCCTATGTTGTTTTTTTTCTTTTGGACACTACACACGATACTGATGATTATGTCCAAGAAAATACGGATGTGCTGGTCTTTTCTTTTTTTAAATGACTTTCCCAGATGTCAGTTTTAATTTTTTTAATTTTGAAAACCTGTTTTATATTAGGTTTTATCACCAGCGATAGAGTTTAGAAGTAATATATATATATATATATATATATATATATATATATATATATATATATATATATATAGTCAAACCTAATGAGTCAGATATACCTACTAATAGTTTCGCTTAGTAGCTCATCAGAGCAAGAAGCGAAACTATTTGTAGGTATATATACCTAATATAACTTTATTATTTGCTCTACTTAGGTATCCAGCACTTTTTACTTTTTAGCTTTAGATAATCCTAGCGGTTTATATATATATATATATATATATATATATATATATATATAGATATAGATATAGATATAGATATTTCTTTTGGTCAAGTGTTATAGCATCAACCGATTATTTTCGGTTGGTACGACACCCTTTTCCCCCGGTAAAGCTTGGTAGTATATTTTTACTATCAAACTATTTACCCGTTTTTTTTTACCGCAAAGTTTTACCAATAAGTTTAGTATCTCTCTCTCTCTCTCTCTCTCTCTCTCTATATATATATATATATATATATATATATATATATATATATAGAGAGAGAGAGAGAGAGAGAGAGAGAAAGAAAGAGAGAGAGAGAGAGAGGGGGCACTGGAATATGCCGAAAACAATAAATTGCAGAACAATTTATCAGTTTTGGTTAAATAAATCTCTTATTTTAAAATAAATAATCAAAATATATCCTTTTTCTTTGTGCTCATTATTCAAGAAAGTCTACAAATTGGTGTTTTGATGCATACCCATAAGTTAGATACCCAACACCTATAGCCTTATATTAAGCTAAGTGTAAAATATATCTACTAACGCTGAGTTGAATCATCATTGGTGTAATCTTAGTTAATGGTCTATAGCAAAAAATTGAAAGGTGCATGTGGCTTTACGGGTACCAGCACAAAAATTTCGAGTTCGTTTACTTAATAGAAAAAGACTTGAATCCATCATTACTTCTCCAGAGCTCTCTAGCCTTGATTGCTAACTAGTCTAGGAGAACGAAAAGTCGGATTTGGCACACAGTTGGACATGGAACTCATACCCAAACCTTCTTGGTGACGTGATAAGACTACGTTCCAGTGTTACACAAGAGGTGTACAGGCTTTAGTAAAGTGGGGAGGCGGTCTTCGCGTAACGGTTATTCCCGTAGAAAATTTCGTTTTGTAGGGGGACCTCTTCTTTCCAAACTTTGGGTTAATAGTAAGACAGACTGGTCTCTTTAGCCTCGGTTTGTGTAATGGGCGTGGCCGACCCCCCCCCCCCGATGTAGGTGGCAAAGAATCGCATGTGCAGTGCATGAAAGCCTCGAACGGCACGAGATGTAATTTACATAGCGGCTGGAGGAACTGTAATAAAAGCAGGCAATTGTTCACACAAAGCAGAACGAACCAGGCGGTGCGACGAGTGACAATGTCGACGACAAAATAAATAGTGTTTATTGTTCGTTTATCCAAGGATTTAAACCATCGCGTTCAAGAATTCGAGAAAGAAACGGTGATTACCGGGAGTTTGTTCCCCGTTAGAATAACATTTTTTATGCGTTGGCTATTCTTCAGTTTGGCGACAAGTCTAAGCGAAGGGATGGGGCAAATACAAGTTGAAGTCTAACAGGAGTAAAAGTACAGTCGTCGGGGCTGCCTAAAGTCGGTATCAGCCAGCCAGCCAGCCAGCCAGCGAGGGAGTCTATCCACTTTTCACTAGCGCTAGACCAAGGAGATTGTTTTTGCGTCAAAGGTGGAGCGCCACACCTACCATCAGCTCCTTACTTTACCGCACAGATCCCTGTGCTACTCATATGCTGAGTTGGCGAGGGTCGGTATCGAACTAGGAACCTTGTGATTTCTATCCGAACGCTCTACCGACTGAGCTAACCTGGCCCATAGTGATGTAGATCAATTGCTGCCGTATCGAATTCGATCCTCGCTTTACTTGTTAGATGAGTATGATGATAAAGGGCTCCCCTAACAACTTGTCATTTTGGGGACTGAACAATCATCATAATCATCACCATCAACATCATGTCGCACCAGTAGCGCTGATATCCATGACAATCTCTCACCAACCATCCCTATCATTCATTGACCCCATGAGGTCCTCCGCACAGCATGCAGTATCCATACATAGCTGGTCTATGTAAGGCTTGGCTGGACAACCCACACTAGCATGACCATGTGCCGGTTTCTACAGAAGGACGTCGCTTATGAGTTAATCCTTACTTCTCGAGCAGTGTCCGGCATGTCTTGTTCGTCTTACTCGGATGGTTTGTATGACAGGGGTCAGGTGGCTGTATAGCTGCTTTCTTGTGGGATGTTGTTTCCACGATTTGTTCATCGCACGCTGCATCCTTGTGCAGCTCACATCTAGCGTATTTTTCATGCGCCTCCACAAAGTCCAAGTGGTGCAGACATACCACAGCACTGATACCACTACGGTCTGGAAGAATTGTCGCTTCAACTTGCGGTCGAAGAGGTCTGAGTTCCATATAACTGATAACCACAAAAATTTGAGGAAAGTCTCTTTCAATGAGCGGTCATTTTTTTTTACTGGAAAATATAAAATTGCGATATCAGAAAAATAGAGGAAATATCACTTCTTTAATATCACAACTATGTCGTACAGCAGATAAAAGGCGAATATTAAATAATAAAATTAATGCAAACGAAAAGAGAGTTTCCTATTAGCCAAAGAAAGGGAGATAGTTTGCTTGTTAATTACTAAATGAACTAATTAAGGTATTTTTCAAGTGGAAGCAATTAATTATCGCCCTTTTCTTTTTTTGTTTTACTCCATTAAAATTGCATTAATTTCCTAATTTGCTCTTTATTAAGATGACTGTTTATCTTCATTTATTTTAAGTAACTGACTGACGCCAATGATGGAGACACGTGGTCTAATGGTTAGAGTCGTAGGAAATGGACTCATCGACCCGAGTTCAAATCCTGGACGAAGCTACAGTCCACATAGCGCTAATACTCCTGGGAAAGTTATGAATCCAACTTTTCTCCTTCCAGTTATGAGTATGGGGGTGCGTGGTGTAACGGTTAGAGTCGTAGGAAATTAACTCGTCGACCCGAATTCAAATCCTGGACGAAGCTACAGTTCACATACCGCTAATAGCTTTGGGAAAGGTATGAATTCAACTACTCTCCCTCCAGCTATGGGTAAATAGTTGGGCAGATTGGGCTCTTTAACATTGGTTAGGCAACCACTATAGGAGAAAGAATTAAAGCCTGTTAAACTTGCGCTTGGGGTGGTCACTACTAGAATAGGCTCAGTACTAATTAGTGATATATTTCACTTACTAATAATCTTATTATAATGAAGATTGTGTATTTTTCTGGTTGTAACCAAAACTATATTACTACCCAAGTCACAATTCCCTTAGTTATTTACGCCCCATTCTCCATGATTATTATTTTTATTTAAACCTTAATTATCTATAAAATTGTCTTACTTTATTATTACTATTGACCATATATACATACTGATAACATGCAATTGTATTTATATATACAACAAAATAGCAGTTTACACTGTAAACGGGAAAGCTAATTTGCATATTGATACTATGAATTTGATTTTAATAAATATGTGCTTAGGATTATTGATTTCTAATTGTTTGGATTTATCTTAATGAATATGAACAAAAAACTCGGGTATAAATCTTAAAAGAAATTCATTAACAAGAAGAAATAACTGTAATGTTATTATTTACTTTCTGTTTTAACCAAATAGTTAAATTAGGAAAATTTAGCAATGAAATACGTGCATGATGGAAGAGTAAGTTTCAGATGTTCTATATTTCGATTATACCACCCTCTGTTTCAAATCTTTTTTTTATCTGTATTCTTATTTAGTTTCATTAGCCTTTCTAATTTAATATAATATTTAATTATTGATTTCCGGAGGAAAGTATATATATTTGCGAGTACAACTAATTTGAATAAACAAAATTCAAACAATTCCGAGTGCAGTATATTTTCTTCATTTCCTCAAGGATTTACAAAAAAGATGTGTTTGTATTTGGATCGTGTAAATTCTATAATATAAGATAAATGGTACATATACCAACAAGAAGTCAGCAGTATTTACGAAACAGAACCTTTATCAGCCGTCAGAGACCTGCACCAGCAATAACTTCGGTGGCATAGAGAAATTGTTTCCTGGTACAACGGAAAAATATCGGGGGTTTTGAAAATTCCGACCCAGATGTCCAGAATGCCGACCATCGTCACATAAAGGACGAAATCGATCACGACTCGAAAGAGACTTGTCTCATTTTAATGGAGGAATTACTATTGATTGGTTTAAAAAATAGAGAAGTAATCAAATACCAACAAAAAGAGACCCAGTCTCTACTGTATATGTAAAACTAATAACCTTTGTTTTTCTTTAAAGAAATATTTATATCTGTTAAAATATTTTAAAACTATTTAAACCTGAAATTCTATGAAATAGGTGTTTACTACTAAAGTAGGTTCAGTTCTGATAAGTAATCATCCTCCACACATTAATTAAACATTTGTCGTGTTTTTTTTTGTAAAAAATGTAATGTGTGAAAATAAACATATTTCTTTTTGTTCTTTGCAAATAACATCCATTAGAGATCTTGAGATTATTCAGAATAAGAAGCCAAAGAAGA
Organism: Doryteuthis pealeii; assembly: GCA_023376005.1. NCBI lineage: Eukaryota > Metazoa > Mollusca > Cephalopoda > Myopsida > Loliginidae > Doryteuthis > Doryteuthis pealeii. The sequence continues at coordinate 60,881,616 of CM042144.1, read as the reverse complement.
TCCAAAACAAACAAGCAAACACGCGTAATAAAAATAGCAGCAAAGTATTTAGAAATTTGATGCATCATTGTGTGCATCTATACTAGTTAAAGTGTTTTTATTCTTTCTTCATATCAAATGAAGAACTATCCGTGACATTATGATCAGTGAAGTTTGTCTCACAGACTAATTTGTTCGTGATGTATATACTTTTTTTTCTTAGGTGTCTCACTGTTTTGGCTTTGTGTCACATTGACCTCAACATAGAACAAAATATGCTCAAACTGTTTCTAGACAGAAGCTCTATTTACTAACACTGAAATGAACAATGAATAAGACGTTAATTTTCTCCAAAATACAATGTATGTTCAAAAGGTATCGAGGTAGAAGCTCTATTTCCTAACACTAAAAATACAGAAGCTGTATTTACTAACACAAAACTGAATAATGAATAAAACAGTAATTTTCTTCAAAATACAAGATGTTTTAAAACGTATCGGGACAGAAGCCGTATTTAGAAAGAGAGCATCTCTGTGGTGCAGTGTCTCACGTGCTGGACTGCGACCTCGTAGTAACCCAGTTCGGACTTCTGTCGTCCTACTACGTTCACTTTCGGACAAATATCCTTGGAAAGGTATGAACCCATCCATTCCCTACCTACTACTGTTCTTCTACAAGGGTGGATTTGGTATCACATTACAAATTAAGGTTGATATGCTATTAAACAAAGAAATCAAAAAAAGAAAACGAAAAAAAGAAAAGAAAAACAAGCCAAGTGTTTACTAAGACACAAACTAACAATGAATGAGACTTTTATTTTCTTCAAAATACAACGTGTGAATCGACACAGAAACTGCATTTACCAAAACAGAAAGGAAAAAATAAAATGTAACTTTTCTTCAACATAAAAGGCATGTTCAAAAAGCATCGAGACAGAAGCTTTTGTTTTATGAAGAAAGAAATGAACAATGAATGAAACCTTATTTTTCTTCAAAGTATGTTGTATATTAAAAATGTATCGAGATTGAATGTGTATTTACCAAAACAAAAATGAACAATGAATAAAATGTAAATTTTCTACAAAATACAAAGTATATTCAAAAGTTATCGGGACTGAAGATGTATTTATCAAAACAGAAATAAACAATGAATAAGACGTTAATTTAAAAAAAAGATACAACATTTGTTCAACGGGTGCGTTCAAAAAGTATCGAGGATGAAGCTGTATTTACGAAGACAGAAATAAACAATGAATAAAACGTTAATTTAAAAAAATCAACCCTCTTAAAATTCAGCATACTTATTCGACCGAGTTTTCCATTTGTCGAAGCACTTCTGGGAATTTTTTGACATGGCAATTGTATGAGTTTTAATGAACTCTGCGTCCTCAGACCTTACATCTGAAATGAATTTTCAGTTTAGTTTCATTCCACTAACCATAGCTGGGGTAGAGGCGTTGAGCTGTGTTAATTATTATTCTATGTTACTGTCCCGAGTCTGAGAATGTTCCCGAGTCCAACAAGAAATACCCGAAGAAGGCCGGAGGGCACATCGGCCGAAACGTTGTACAAATAACAATGAAGATGATGACAATAGTCCGAATAAGGCAGATAATAATAATCATCAAGCCTCATCTCAAACATTCAGAGAAACATTGTAGTCATTCATAACATTTCTATTATATAATCTAAAATCGAAGAAAAACTCATAGTTTTTTCAAAATTGACACAGACTCTAGACTATTGTTTCTCATTTTTTTTTACCTATAGAATACTTTGATTCCTATGTTTAAAAGTCCTATTGTATTTTTATAATTAGATATTTTTTGCTTGCCTGACCCTCCCACAAATGTTATATGGTCACGGGGGTGGGTGGGGGGCATATGAAAGCCGGTTAAAAACCACTACTCATCTTTTATCATATCTGTTGCACAGCTTTCCACGCATTTTCATTTAAATTAAAAATCCCTGCCCCGTAAAATTCTGTTGACTGTTCTTTGAGCCACTTCTTCACCATAGATTTCACTTCCTCGTTTCTGGAATAATGTTTGCATCTCTTAGGCTCCATGAAATAAATTTTGAGAGGCAAATATTATTCCAATGACGAGAAAGTAAAATCTGTCAACAGTCAACAGGCAACAGAATTTTACGGGGCAAGGATATATGCTCTCATTCGATGGTGGAACATTGATATATATATATATATATATACAGGGTGTGTCATAAAAGTATTGAGATTGAAGCTGTATTTACCGAGATAGAAATGAACAATGAATGGAACCTTATTTTTTTTAGAATACAAGGTGTGTCAACAAAGTACAAAAAATGTCGACACATATTTGATACACCTTGTATATATATATATATATATATATATATATATATATATATATATATATATATATATATAAGTAAAGAAATAACAAAAGACTTAGAGATTTAGCATTATAGTCTATTTCATGGAGCTGAAATAGACTATAATGCTAAATCTCCAAGTCTTTTGTTATTTCTTTACTTATATATTTGCTCTGTGACTCTAACATTAAGAGCACACATTGAGCTCTCAAACTGCGACAGGTTTTTTAAATAAAACTCTTGTGTCGTAAGGAAGATTTCTTCTCTGGACTTTTGGATAATATATATATATATATATATATATATATATATATATATATATATATATACAGATAGTTTTGATTAGAATGATCTAGAAATTAGCAGAATACGATAAATTGATAAATATAAGCAGAAGGAGATAGATATGAGTAGCCATTTAATGCCGAAACAAGTAATTTTGAATAACAAATAAATGTATTAAGTATTGAACATCTCTGATGAACATTCGATGATATAGCGGGAACCAATGTTTTCATCATGTCTTATATCTCTCTATTTATATCTTGATTCATATCTCTAATGTTATCTCTCTATTTATCTCTTTCTCTTATATCTATCTATATATCTACCCCATTCTGTTCATATATCTATCTATCAATCTATGAATCAATCTCATTTTCCTGATATCTATCTCACGCTGATCATATCAATCTATTTATCTCATTCTTTTCATCTCTCTCTCTCTCTCTCTCTCTCTCTCTCTCCTCTCTATTATATATATATATATATATTATATATATATATATATAATTATATATGTATATATATATATATATATATATAATTCTGCTTATATCTCTCTTGCTCATATCTATCTATATATCTATCCCATTCTGTGTACACACACACACACATACGTATATATATATATATATATATATATATATATATATATATATATATAATTCTACGACTGCAATCGATAGATAAATATGGACAGAATCAAATAGGTAGATATAAACGTAAACGGATAGAGAGATAAATAGATAAATAGATAGTAGAATAATATATATATATATATATATATATATATATATATATATTATTATATATATTCTACCATCTATCTACCTATTTATCTGCCTATCCTTTTACATTATATATCTTATATCTATATAGCTTATAGATATAATATATAAATATATAGATATATATCTTATATCTATATATCTATAGCTTATATCTACCTATTTGATTCTGCCTATATTTATATATCGATTGCAGTCATAGAACAATATATATATATATATATATATATATATATATATATATAATATATGAACAGAATGTGATGGATATATAGGTAGATATGAGCAGAAGGAGAGATATAAGCAGAATTATATATATGAATTGAATGAATATAGATAGATAGATATGAGAAGATTGGGATAAATAGGTAGATAAATCTGAACAGAATGAAATAGGTAGATAGATAGATATGAACATACTGAGATAGATAGATAGATAGATATGACCAGAATGTGATAGACAGATAGATCGATATGACCAGAATGATATATTATATATATATATATATATATATAGAGAGAAGAGAGAGAAAGAGAAAGAGAGACATATATATATATATATATATATATATATATATATATATATATATTGATAGATAGATAGATATGAGTAAAATGAAATTGTTTGGTAATAATTATTATTACAGTTATTATAAGTTATTCGTATATTCTTTTTCTACTCTTTTCATACACGTTTAATATATATATATATATATATATATATATATATATATATATATTATATATATATAGAGAGAGAGAGAGAGAGAGAGAGATAGAGAGAGAGGGAGAGAGAGACATATATATATATATATATATATATATATAGAGAGAGAGAGAGAGATAGAGATAGATAGATAGATAGATAGATATGAGTAAAATGAGATTGTTTGGTAATAATTATTGAGTTATTCGTATATTCTTTTTCTAATCTTTTCATATACGTTTAATATTGAATTATTGATCGAACGAAAGATTTCATTCTTAACACAAAAACCCACAACAAAACAAAAGCAAAAAGCAAAACAAAAACACACAAAAAAACAAAAAGCATCCCGACGAAGTAAAATCTCTTCTTTTTTATATCGTTGATTACCAGGTGTTTTGCATCTGTTTGTCAAATTGCAATGCAGAATTATCATTCTATTGTATCCCACTTTTCAACGTCTTTTCAAACGATCTCACAACAACAACGAAAAAAAAAAACATCTCATTACTAACAACGAATGAAAATGGTTTATTTACGATTTTCCTGAGAAAACAGACTTACATTTAATTGATTTTTCAAGAAATTATCTAATGTCTCTAAACAGCTATTATATTCATTAGATCTGTCCTTGGATGATGAGCAAATGTAAAAGTTTTATGTTTTGGGTTGCGCAATATTTATGCTAATTCTCAGTTTTGTTCTTATAGATTTTTTTTATTCCTTTTTCCCTTTTTATCTGTTTTTATTACTTTTGCTTTTTTTTTTACATTTCCTTTTTTTGTATTTCAATTATTTATCTACTTAGCTGTTTTATACTTTCTTTCTTTTTTCTTTCTTTTTTTCTTTCTTTCTTTCTGTCTATTCTTTCACTTTCTTTCTTTCTTTCTTTTATCCTTCCATTAAACACCTAATATATTCATCAGATCAATTCTTTCATGATTCTTTCTTTCTTTTTTTCCCTTTTTTCCTTTCAATTCCTCAAACCTTCACTTTCTCTCTTTCTTTCTTTCTTTCTTTCTTTCTTTCTTTCTTCTTTCTTTCTGTCTATTCCTTCACTTTCTTTCTTTCTTTCTTTCTTTCTTTATTTCTTTATTTTATCCTTTCTTTCGTTTATCCTTCCTCTAAACACCTATTATATTCATCAGATCAATTATTTAATGTTTCTTTCTTTCTTTCTGTCGATTCCCCGGCCCTTCACTTCTTTCTTTCTTTTATCCTTTCTTTCGTTTAACCTTCCTCTAAACACCTATTATATTCATCAGATCAATTCTTTCATGATTCTTTTTTCTTTCATCTTTCTTTCCTTCAACTCCTCAAACCTTCACTTTCTTTCTTTCTTTCTTTCTGTCAATCCTCAACCTTCACTTTCTTTCTTTCTTTCTGTCAATTCTCAAACCTTCACTCTTCTTCTTTCTTTCTTTCTTTCTTTCTTTCTTTCTTTCTTTCAATTCCTCAAACCTCACTTTCTTCTTCTTTCTTTCTTTCTTTCTTTCAATTCTCAACCCTTCACTTTCTTCTTTCTTTCTTCTTTCTTTCTTTCTTTCAATTCCTCAAACCTTCACTTTTTTTTCTTTATTTATTTATTTCTTCTTTCTTCTTTCTGTCAATCCTTCTTTCTTTCTTTCTTTCTTTCTTTCTTTCTTTCTTTCAATTCCTTAACCCTTCACTTTCTTTCTTTCTTTCTTTCTTTCTTTCTGTCAATTCCTCAACCCTTTACTTTCTTTCTTTCTATCTTTCTTTTCTTATTTCTTTCTTTCTTTCTGTCAATTCCTCAACCCTTCATTTTCTTTCTTTCTTTCTTTCTTTCTTCTTTTCTTTCTTTCTTTCTTCCTTCCTTCCTTTCTTTCTTATCTTTATGCTTCCTCTAAACACCTATTATATTCATTAGATCATTATGTTTATTATTTTTTTTCATTCTGTAAATTCCTCAACTCTTCACTTTTTTCTTTCTTTCTTTCTTTTCTGTCGCTTCAAATTTCTTTATTTTTTCTTTTTACCTTTATTTACTTTTAACTTTCTTTCTTTCTTTCTTTCTTTCTTTCTTTCTTTCTTTTCTAATGTCTCTAATTCATTTCTTTTCTTCACTCTTTTTGCTTTTGCTATTTTTCTAAAGGTTAATTTCTTTTAGATTTTAATTTAACTTCTTTTTCTTTTTTCTTTCATTCTTTTGTACTTTCTTTCACATTTTTATTAATCTTTCTTTCTTTCATTCTTTCTTTGATTTTCACTTATTCATTACATTATATTCTTTCTTTTCTCTTTCTTCCAAATGTTCATTTACCTTTTGTTCCTTTCAATTTTTTCTTTCTTTTTTTCATTCTCTTTTCTTTCTTTCACTTTTTAATGAAACCTTTTCTTTCTTTTTATTTCCTTCCTTCTTTCTTTCCTTTATTCTTTCTTTCTTTGTTTTTTTCTCTGTGCAATTTCTAATCAACTTTTTCTTTCTTTCTTTCTTTCTTTCTTTCTTTCTTTCTTTTTTTCTCTCTAATTTTTCTTTTGTTTCTTTCTTTTTTTCTAATTTTGCTTTCCTTTCTTTCTTTCTTTCTTTCTTTCTTTCTTTCTTTCTTTCTTTCTTTCTACCACTTGTTAATTCCCTCATTCTTCTTCCCCATTCTTCAATTTTTCTCCATTTCCTCATTTGTCCGCCATGTTATTTTTAAACCAGTATGACTCACATCTTCCGCTTTCTCTTTTTTTATTTGCTCCTTTTCAAATGGCTGCAACTCGCTTAGAATGTTTCAAATCGCCAGACTTTTCTTCTTACAGAAAACAAAACCAAAGGGAAAACAATCAAAAGTCAAGAAAGAAAAAAAAAAAGAAATTAAGAAAGAAAGGAAAACAATAACAGAAAGGCAGAAAAGCAGAAAAGCAAAAGAACTTCACCACCACCGCCACCAAAGACACCCTCCCCACCCTACTCCACGAAAAAAAGAGAAAAAAACAAAAAACAAAAAAGCAAAACAAAGAAAAGACAAGCAATTATAAACAACGACGAAAATAACCTGATTTACAAGAACAGCAAGGCGTTAAAATCGTTGCCAAACACATTTCTCTCATGTCATGCATATATATATATATATATATATATATATATATATATATATATATATATATATATATTTACTTTATATATATATATATATATATATGTGTGTGTGTGTGTGTGTGTGTGTTTATATCTAAATATATGTGACAGAATCTCTCTCTCTCTCTCTCTCTCTCTCTCTCTATATATATATATATATATATATATATAGTATATGTATGTTTATGTGTGCATTTATATCCAATATATGTGATAGAATGTCTCTCTCTCTCTCTCTCTCTCTCTCTCTCTCTATATATATATATATATATATATATATATATATATATATATATATATATATATGAGTGTGTGTAGAATTAAACAAAAGACACGTCTCCAGTTTAACAATTTTATTAACGATCTTTTCAAGCTTTCTGGCTAACTTTTTAACATTTGAATGGAAAAGTTGGCCATAAAGTTGGACTATATATATATATATATATATATATATATATATATATATATATATATATATATATATATATACTAGAAAATACGTGACCCGTTGGGTCACCCATTGTGCTCGGTTTAGATTGTTGGAAAAAATCACATGATAATATTATTTCACTAATTTAAAGTTTTCCAAAACTGTCCAAATAAGTTATTTAAACTGGAGTAAACATTTTCAAATGACCAAAGGAAGAACAAGAGAAGGGTCACTTGGTTAGTTAATTTGTAATTAAAGGTAAGTAGGATTTTAATCATGTATATCCATGACAATCTCTAGCCAACCATACCCTATCAATCATTGTTCTCAAGAGGTCCTCTTCACAGCATCCAATATCTGCACAGAGTTGGTCAATGTACATCTTTGCTCAACGGTCCATACTGGGTGCCTGTCTGCTGGTTTCCATACCAAAACATCATGAGTTGTCCTTGATTCTCCAGCAGTGTCCAGCATTTTACTCAGATTGTTTGTTGTGATAAGTGGCAAGTGGCCATACAGCTGCTTTCTCATGGGGTGTTGCTTCCACAACTTTTTTGAAATTACATACTGCATTCTTGTTCAGTTCCCATGTAGCTTATTCTCTAGGTGCTATGTTAGTGTCCAAGTGGTGCAGTTATACAGTAGCAATGATACAGCTATGGTGTGAAGAATTTTGCTTTAACTTGTCAATGAGATCAGATTTCTATATGACTGATAGTCCATGGAAGACCATGCCTTTCACTATGCATTGATTAACATGGCTTTCTTTAGATAAGATATTTACTACCTAGCTACGTTAATTGTAACACCAATTTTCCAGGGTTTATCATCGAACGTGGAGATGCCTCCTTAATTTTAAAAACACATGAACTTGCTTTTATCGGAGTTCACATAGAGGGTGATGTTCCATGCTGCATTCGGTGCAGAATATTGCCAGCTTCTTGCCTTTTAAAAATAATTATTTATAACATCTAATGATGTTTACTTATGTAGTCTAGGCATATTATAAATACATATGGTGCTAACATATCTCCAAGAAAATATATTTAGTATTGTAAAATAATGGGTGCAAGAAAATAAAACATTTATTGCAAAAACACAGACATAAAATGAGGGTTCAATTTATTTTATTGTAGGAATTTATGAGGAAATTGTTCTTCTTTACCCAGTAGGAAGTTCATAAATAGCACGGTTCGAATTTTCAGAAGGCATCATGTAGCGTTTTTTAGGGCAAGGGGCCAGAACGCATTAATGCGATATGCACCAATATGTTTCGCGCGTTGATCCCCCGTACAAGATTTTTTTTTTGTACATAAAATAAATTTTACATTTTTCGAAAGACAATTTAATGATGGAACATATGTAAAAAAAGATAATTCACTAATAAATCGGTTTTGGAAATAGGGCATCTTAAACATTGAAACTTAAATCTCTAGGTACCACCAAACCGTTTAGGCCATCTTGAATAAAACGGAATAGATATTTCGAACTTTGTATCAAAAATTCGTAAAAAAAAAGAACATACAGGGTTGTTACAAAGAAAAATAGTTAATTCAAAGATCAAATTATCCGATTGGGAAAAATTACATCGTTATCTTAAAAAATAAAATAAACCTATCCATATTACGTGCGAAAGGGTAATTTTCAGGCTGCGATTTAGAGAGAAAGAAATACATATTATTACCCTCTTACGGTTATGCATCTAAGTACGGATGGGTGTAACGGACAAACTTTTTTAGCCAAATTTTTTCTTTAAAATGAATAAAATCTTTAAAACTTTAATATTACAATTTAAAATTAATAAAATCTTCATAAACTTTAATATTTACAATTTACTATGAATAAAAACTTGAAAATATTTAATCTTAAAATTTCGTAGTGAAATTGACGTTAAAAATGTCTTCGGTTTTAGAATTAATTCTTAAAATCGAAAATAAAATGAAAATTTGAATATTTTTTCTAAGAGAAAAAACTGATAAAACAATCATTCAATATATTATTTTTTATTCTAATTGGTCGTAAAAGTTATATAAAATAATTTTTACGCACAGAAAACAAACTTTAGTTACCGAGAAGCGTCTCGTCATATGTCAGTTTTGCTCTTCCGTATATTCTAAGAATCACACATTATTATTCAACAATAAAAATTACAAATTCTTTTTAAAATATTAATCGAGCACGGATCGGACCAACTTTTAATTCACCTGAATTCTAAAATTCATATTTTTAAATATCCGTGAAAAATTAGATTTTTTTCCGCAGAAAAAAAAAATTTTTATTTCACGCAGAAAATAAAAATATTTAATCACACAAAAGATTGAAAATCTCGTAAAAATTCATTTCTTAAAAAAATTTTTTTTTTTTTGAGAATTTAATAGAATATAGTACATACCAATTACATGCAAAAAAAAGTTTTCAAATATTAATATAATGACATTTTTTTGCACTTTTTATTTCCGATTTCATTAATTTTTCCTAAAAAAACCACAGTTCGGTACGTTATACAATTTCATTGATATAGTTTTCAGCCTCTTATCTTTATAGAAAAAAAGTACCAAATTTTTTTTCCACGTCATTTTTTTATCTCATAAAATAAAATAGGGGGGGGGATAGACCTCGTAAAAAAATATTTCCCTAATATATTTTAGAAAAAAAACTATTTCAAGTGCACCAACTACAATTGGTATCACTTTCACTCTCATATTCCACAGCTTTTCAATTCTCCGGCAAGGTCCAAGTATTGTTTATCTTTTCATCTTCCACCCTGTGATCTACTGAGACCTCAAAATCTACCAGTTGACGAGTTCTTTTTTTCTGAAATCAATACTATGTCCGGCCTTCTGGCTGGGATAAGTTGATCCGTCTGTATCTTAGAGTGCCAGAGATTTTTATGCATTTCATTCTCAAAAAACAAATTCTGGCTTGTGTTTATACCATTTTGTTGTATGGTAAAATGTAGTTTCTTGCACAATTTCCAGTGGATCATATTTCCGTCCCTGTCATGACTAGCTTTGTGTTCTCGTTGTTGTTGTTGTTGTTGTTGTTGTTGTTGTTGTTGTTCTTCTTCTTCTTCTTCTTCTTCTTCTTCTCTTATTATTATTATTATTATTATTATTATTATTATTATTATTATTATCAGAACCTGTGGATATATC